>QKRW01000003.1:975000-1579126 GCA_003260565.1 Monilinia fructigena
GGTGAATATGCGGACTTCGGGACGAGTGATTAGCAGTGGTAGGTATGTACGGAGTAGGTAATGTAATGCAATGTAATGTACGGCGTATCAGTGCAGGTGCGTTGAATTCTTTATCAGATCCGCTGTTGGGTTTTTATCAGATGGCTTGTGGTTTGTGGTTTGTGGTTTGTGGTTTGTGGTTTTGTGTGTGTTTTGTGTTTGTGGTTTGTGGTTTGTGGTTTGTGGTTTGTGGTTAATTGATATATTAGATTCATGGAGCTCTGGTGGCTTTGCCGTTGAGAGTCTTCGTATGGAGAATGCCGATATACTTTGTACGTAGGTAGGTACGAAGGTAACGACAATAGGATAGACGGTATGATGCGGTAGATATGGTATGGTATGAGTAATTGGTACCAGGTATTTTACTTGATATATATATACATATTTATATGTGAATCTGACATCGAGGAAAAGAAAGACGAAAAGAAGTGAAGAGCTTTCAAAGATGTCTGTCTGCCTGTCTGTCTGGCATGCTTGATTATTATATATGGTTATATCTAGGTATCTATCAATCTGATTACTACGTACTTTTGCAGCTTATGGTTAATTCACCGTCGCATTTTTCTTTATATCCGTCATTCTTGTATTATATATATATTATCTTGTCTGTCAATCTGACCTTGCTTGCTTACCTTACCTAGTATTTATGCAGAATATATCTACATATAGTATCTACCTACCACCTCCTACGCATTTTTGATGCTCATTCATTGATTCATCATCGGCATTTTCCTTATATCCGCCCGTCTTATATATCGTATCTACCGTTGACCTTGATCAACTCCAACCCAAACCCTCTCGGGCCCGAATATCTTCAATATCTCATCTTCAATCAAGGATATATCTCGTATCCATCCATATCCATAATTCGTAATACTGTACCCACTTCATATACAAAGTAATTACAGTACCTACCTGACTAGCTAGGTATACGTAGTAGTTACATATCACACATCATATCACATCACATCACATCACATCACATCGTCTAATCATGTCACCCAAATTTGTATTTCTTGCAGGAGCACCGACATCAAGTTCCCTCGATTGGGACGAATCAAATCTTCTCATGACTTTACAGAACCCTTCATCCGATTCCTGCAGCTCCCTCACACTTCCCCATATCCGAACTCCGCCCGGAATAATCATGAGACACGGAGTTTATTGGATTCCCCACGGCTCCCAATCCCGACTGGCGCCAACTTCCTCTCGAACGTCAACATCTGGCCACGGGGATTTCTCAAGATCACGCCTTTCAACCCATCTATGCGGGTCATGATCTCGATTTCTTCTCAACCACTACTTTTGTTTCGCAATCGCAATCGCAATCGCAATCACAATCTCAATCACAATTCAATCTCATTCTCAATCACTCAATGACGATTCATACCTCTCTCTAAATCATGATAGGGAAGTAGACGAAAACCTCTCTCACTTCTATGAACATTCCTACGCCATCCACGCCGATATCCCCTCTTCCCAACTAGCCCCCCATGCATCCTCCACCTCCATCACAAGCTCCGATGCCGACGCATCGTTCTCTACCTCAGATTCAACTTCCATAGATGAATCTCAATCACGACTTCCACAATCTGGGGCACTCGTGGAAAATACTCAAATCCCAGTGGCAGGCCATCTGACCAATCTAAGAGATTTACCGCATGCGCAATATCTGTCGTCGATAGTACCGCAAACCATGACGGTTAATCTCATCGTGGGAATTATCTCCATCTCGGAACCGAGGGCGATAGATACGAGGCGAGGGGGCAATGTCTCGCTAGTTGAGATATTGGTTGGGGATGAAACGAAAAGTGGGTTCTCGATTAATTTCTGGTTGTCGGGGAAGGGGAAAGAGGAGGTTAGAGAGGTCGTTGGAAAGGCTGAGGGTGCAGGATATTGTGTTGGTGAAGAATGTGGCGTTGGGGAAGTTTCAAGAAGAAGGTTCATGGTCAGAGTTTGAGGAAGGATATGACGAAGTTTTGGCTGTTGTATCGCGAGAAGATTGACAGGAGGGATGTGGGGGGTGTTATGGGAAGAGGGATGTGGAGAGGAAGGAAGTAGATGGGCAGTTGGCGAAGGTTAGGAGAGTGCGGAGTTGGGTGGAGGGGTTTGTGGGGGTTGTGAAGCCACTGAGAGGGGGTGAAGAGGGTGAGGGAAGAGTTACCTCCTGATACTCAGTGAAGGGCTTATTTTTTGAATGAATCGTCTTGTGAAAGACATCTTATAAGAGAGTCATCTCATGAAGGAGTTATCTCATTAAAAAACGGCAAATTACTCTCATGCCATGAAAAGTCGAAAAGGTTACTCTTATACCACAAAATCAAACTTATTTTCCACATGTCATCAGGATTCTATACTAAAATAACCTAGAACCCATGATCGAATCTACCCTCAATAACAGAATCTACCGTCACCCTATCTCACCCCTCTACCATAAAACCTACCCCCGTACCATATAAATCGTACCCTCCGCCTCCCCCCACTCTACCTTCCACCATTCTACCATATTCCACCCCTCCACTATCAAATCTATCCTTACACTAACTATAGCTTCCATCATTTTATACCACAGCATCGATATATTACGATACCCAGAAAAACCACTTCGACGTTTGTAGCATAGGAGTACTCACTTTACCGGATGGAAAAAATCGTCGTCTCCAAAGGGACTTGTTGGGCACAACCTATAACCCTTGGAAGTATTGTTTTGTGAATTCGAAAGTGTTGGCTTTGGGGGAGGTATATATTGCAATGGGGATGGATGACTTGTAAGAGTTATCTTGTGAAACTGTCATTGGTATCTCCCAAGAGGCGTGTTTTGCAAATTGCCCTAATGCAATAGACACGGCTGGTTTACCTCCCCTAGTATGCGCAATACACGTAATACATATCTGGGGTCGGTACTTTTGGTTCTTTCAGTCCACATCCACTAAGATGAACATCTCCCCCAATCTTCATATATAGGATTCAAACCAGCTAAGCCCAACCCCTATTCTTAACACGAACTCCAGATTCCCTTTTCCCTCCTCTCCTTTTTCTTCTTACCCAATCACTCGATTGGATGCTATAGTGGCCATATATAGCGTGATGCAAGCAAAGCCTCCCCCTCCCCCCTTTTCTCCCATCTATCTTCCATGAGAACCCCCCCCCCCTCCCCCCCTTTTTTTTTTTCTCAGGAAGGTCCACCTACTCCGCTCTCCACACTAATAATCGAGAGTTCACAGAAGGACAGAAAGAAAGGAAAGGAAAAGCGTATCAAAATACCAACACCAATCCCCCAATTGCAACATAACAAACGCATCCCTCCACACGCCCCCAAACAAATTCTCGCGCATACCCCGCAAGCTGAATGACGTATTGAAATTATGAAAACCGAGCGAACTCAGCATCCCAGCATCTCGTACTTTCAGTAGCTTCTTTTGATTTCCTCGGCATCTCGCATCTGGCACCGTCACTTGATTTTCGGGGTCGGGCTCGAAAAAAAAGCGTGCGCGGACACAAACGAAAAATTGAAAACGAAGCATGCAACAATAGGCAAACGCCGAATGTTCAAACCGTAAACAACCACCCTTCCCAAAACCCAAAATCTTGAAACGCCTCGGCACGCTACGCCATGTCACAAACAAACCTAGAAATTAAAAAAAGCTTACCCATTATACTTATACTTTATGTTAGATTAGACGAGACGAGACTAGCCGGAAATCAACGCGTTTGGCTCGGTATTCCTGGAATTGGTATGGTAGATATTGTTATGATTGTAATGGTGATTATAGTTGAAGTTGTAATCGAAGAATTTCTGGGATGCATGTGGATGGATGGATGGATGGATGGATGGATGGGTAAAGGGATAGGGGGTTGAAGGTTTACTTGGGGGTTGGGAAGGGTATAGGGGATGGATATTCATGATGGTGATTGAGAGCTAGGTGGAGTTTTTTGCAATGGTGATGGGATGGGATGGGATGGGACGGGAGATGGATATAAGATATACATATAGCTCTGAAGATTGGAGTGCTGTTTGCTTGTTGTTGTTGTTGTTGTTGTTGTTGTTGTTGTTGTTGTTGTTAAGATCGCTTGTGTTATTGGGTGTGATAATGGGATTGTAAGGTTAGAGGTTGCGGATATGAAGACTTGGAGCTGGGGATCTTGGGTCCGGAACATTCGGAGTTGTGGTCTTGTTTAAGCCTTGGGACTTGGCATTTTGGAAACTTTGGGGCCTCTTGCATTGGGAGTTGGAGTTGGAGGTGAGCGATGTTTGGGGGTGGTGGATGGTATCCTTTTTTGGGTTTGGGTTGGGGGTGAAGGCTCCGTGTGTGTTCAGAATGAATGGAAGAGAAGGGGTATTTGATTGAGCATGATATTGGCTTGATATTTTTCATCTCATCTCGAGCTCATGCATGCATGCATGGTCAATGATTTAAGTTCAGTGAGGGCACAGACAATCATCAAAACACGACCACCAAACAAAAAGTATAAATGTCAGAAGTTCTGAAATTCGATTATGTACGTAATAAATATGTATATATATTGCAAAAAGTTATGTACGCCAAGTCCGACTCCTTCGAGCTTCGCTCCGCAGAAGAGAAAATATTTACAAGAAATTAAAGAACCCGTACTTGAACGACCGGAGTCGATGCAAACTGAAAATTAAGTAGGACATGCTTGATCGACTGGTGCTTGGGGGTCTACCATTTACATGTAGCTGGCATCGTAGTAGAACTCGTGGGTGTAGCCGGAACCCAAGACGGTGGTGATGTCAATAGCGGAGGAGAGCTTGGAGCTGAAGCTGGCTCTGGTGCCTGAGGCTCCTGGTCCGTAGTTGTTGTATCTATTGATTGGTTAGTTTCATTCTTGAAAATTATTGAATGACGGGAAGAAAACTCACTCTCCAAAGGTAACGTGGTCAGTGTTTGCGGTAGAGGTGGACCATTGTTCCCATCCAGCAGCCTTGATGTTGTCACCCAAGTAGCTGTTTTGGAAAACAGCTCTGGCGTAGTCTCTCCATGGTCTTCCGAGGGTGCTTTGACCGGCAGGGATGCTGCTGTCGAGTCTGGCAATGTTGGAGTTGTTGATCACATACCAGGAGTCGACAGAGTCGCTGGCACGACCAGAGGCGGTGATGGCTCCGTTGGAAATGGTTCGGATGTCGTTCTTCTCGAACCAAGCAAGGGCCTTCTCACCGAAGATGAAGTCAATGGCACCAACGATGAGGCACTTGGCGTAGAGTTGGTAACCAGCCTCGGCAAGGACGGTGTCTTGGAAACCCCAGAATTGAGTGGCGTAGAATCCGACGTTGGTGGCGTATGAAGAGAGGGCGAGGTTCTGACCATCCTTGTTGATGTGGCCGAAAGTGTTCTTGATGACAAGGTTGTAAACCTTGGTGTTGGTGTTGTGGGCACGGAAAGTGGCAGTCAAATCATCAGAGGTGGTGTTGATGAGAGCAAGGTTGTAGCTGAGGATTGCCTCGTTATTCTCGTAGGTGCGAGCATCAGTGGTGTAGCCCTGGATGGTGAGGTTACCTGCGAGAGATGGGAGGTAAACTTGCTCGAAGTAGTTACCAGGAGCAACGAAGAGGTATTGAGCCTCAGTGGTAGTCTTGGATAAAGCGTCTACACCTTCTTGGAAGGTCTTGTAGGATCCAGCAGTGGCACCGGATTGATCAACTACAACTGCACCAGCTGGGGCAGAAGTGCGAGCATTGGAAACTGCACGAACAGGCGAGACAGGACTGGCAGAGACGCTTCCAATGATGGAAGCGACCAGGGAGAGGATCGCAAAGGAACGCATGATTGTAAAGTTCTGGTTTGAAGTGGCTTGAAAATACTTGCCAAGACAGTGGTTTGCGATTGAGATGATATGATATTGAGAAGGAAAGAATGCTTTATATATATTCTAGAAATGAGGAATCTCGATGTTCGCCAAGGATAGTTGGTCCCGGAAAAACTACCCATGCATGCAGGTACGTTGCAACTCGAAGGCTGATTGGTGCATAAAGGCCTAATAACACCCCCATCACTGGAAACTCTCCACTGTATCCATCAGTAGCGCAGCAGGCAACGTTGAGGCGCAAATAAAATAAATTGATTAAAATTTGAAAGCAAGCAATGACCAACCTGAACCGAGAGGACTCCGAGATTGGGAGTCCAATTATTCAGGAGCTTGGCGGAAATGACCATCTACTTCTGCATTTCGTACATTTCCATTATTGCATGATACAGTAGAAAGACGAAATGCATTCATCTTTGGGATATCTCCGATATTATACCGGTCCACCGCTCATGAATGAGAGTTGGTATAGGGTATAGGAGACTTCACCAGCATACCGGTACTCACAGTTTTGAGATACTACTACTATATTCTCGTCGTCGCTTTAGGTACTACGCAACCCTATACGCAAGGAAGTAGAAATAATAGATTAAAAGAGCGTATACCGTTCCTATTCAATATCCGAAAGGGTGGATATGTTCATTATTCTATCGCTAAATGTGAGAAGTTTGACGTAAATGTATAGAGTGTAGAGTATACCACGTGTACCCCAATCCCGAGACACTTCAGATTGTATACGGCACGATACTCGTCGTCGCCTTAGAATCTAAACACAAGTTGCAAACCGAGATTCATGAGCGAACCTAAGGTCCCACAGAATTTGCGGAAGCAGTAATACCGTAAGTAGCCGATACCCGGAAAGGTGGACATGGCAATCAATAGCAGCAAACAATTTCGAGTTGATCGCAAGTATCCCGTAATGTGAAGATTGTGGAGTGTAAACACCGACAAAGAAACAGATTTGCAATGGAAAAAATCGAATTGTTTTCGAAATTCGGTGAGTAGCTTTTTTCGCCATTTGCGATTGATCCTAGCTAGGAATATCGTGTTGGTAAGTTTTAACCTTAATACTGCTTTTGAAGTCTTAATACCAAATATAGTTCGTTCCATTTCCCTATAGAATTTTAATAGAGTTTCTAGGCTATATTGATTAACTGAGCTCTTAATGATGTCCAACAGGGCTAACATGAGAGACGCACCTAATTCAAACTCATCTCATAAGTAAAAAAAGCATGCGGCTGAAGCGGTGCTTTCGAACTCACTCGGTAGATAAGGGGTTGACGAAAGGGAGAAGAAGTGGTGTCATAATCAAGCATATTGACCCGTGACCACAGTATTACTGATTATTTAGTAACTCGGTTCAAATACTATTCAAGACATTATTAACTATTTAGATCCAATCTGATGAAAAAGTGGTGAAATGATTAGTGGAAATCTTACATGCAGTAAAAGGGCTAGGAGCAAACTTCTCTCGGATCTTGCCGCTCCCCACCGGAAAAAGAACATTGCTACTACCCCTAGGGTACCAGAAATATGGCAGTATGCCATATTATTGTAGAATCCCGATAAATCATATTTTAGTACGTTTTTATGCATATAGTGGTAGAAGCTTTTATACTTGTTTTTATATACTATATGGATATCCTTAGTGTTATTTTACATTTGCATAAAACGCTGCGCCATATTTACAAAACGAGCCGCCATATTTTTCACGGCAATATGCCATATTTCTGCTACCCTAGGGGTTGTTCTTCTTTCATGACCGACAATAAACATCGAGATATTACTTCAATCCCCCTACAATCTATTTCTAGAACAAGATTATTGAAGAACATCATATGTTTATATAGATGTATCCGATACGCTTCACATCAAGTTGATTTGAACGTTTCTCTTACACAATCTTCCTATTTACACTTTCATCGTGATAGAAGAGCTAGTAGCTAGTTCTCGCATCCGTTTAGAATCGACTCATTTCGGAAACTGAGCTAAATCTTCAGTCTGGAGACATCTTTACTTCAAACAACCATTTTGAACTTTATGATCAAGTACCATTTATCCTTCTTGATCTCTATATGTGCATTTTAAATTGCCATTGACGGCTTCTTCTTGGCGTTGCGAGGTTCAGCCTGTCACATAGTATGTCAGGAAGCCACGGCATGATTGTTCTCATACTGTGGCTAGCATGCTGAAGGGCTTTTATTTGATGCTGCCATTGGAAAAGCCAATACAAGTACGTTCATGGGTAGCCTTAGTATGATATATTTTATCCCCAATCAGTTTTCATCACCATTTTCTGACATCGTTTTTCATCCGAATCCATCGTCGTCAGAGTTTTATGTACTTGGCATATGTTATTGGGGTGTCGCATCATGTGCGGCGGCGTTCTACGCTGCCATTAGGATTTCCAATGGTTGAGCGAATTTCAAAATTCTTACGTCATATATTCGTCGTCTCTCAACTTCAGCTTGTGCCCGATCTTGACGCATTTCCAATCTCTCCATTCCATTTTCTGTCGTCTCTCAGCTATTTCGCATCATTCCATCCACTGGGCTTTTGGCCAAGCTCCTCAACAGACTTGGTAACTTCCTTGCCAGTAGTCTTGTGCAAGCGCTCAATGGCTTTCATGTATATCTCGCAACAAGGACACCTTTGAGAACCTGAATGACACATGAAGATCCAGGTCTTAATGCAAAGCCAGTTGAAGATATGATCATATGGCATTGTGACTGATGCGTTCAACGGATAGCGCATACAAAAGGGGCAGATTCCAGCTGATACTCTGATGCCTTTGGATCATAATCGTCACTATTTTCATTCTCGTCCAACATTTATTCGTCGCCCTCGTCTTGGTTATCATTACAGCCGTCATCCTCATCCAAAATTTTCTCCTCTTTGTCGTCATCTTGATTAACCTCTGACATGTTGTTTTCCCCTTTATATGCCTGTTTTATAGGCATATAGACATTGAGACTTGATTTTCAAGAATATATGTGGAACTGTGCAACATTTAGAAACAAATACATTTAATGATATTTAAACGAGGGACCTAGGAGAAATTGAAGATAGGTGCTGCTTTCACTCCTGGGCCAAATTCTTTGATAGATGGACGAGAATTGTCATAAATTATCTACCAACTCAATATTGGGAGAGGTTCATAGACCCTCTCCATTAACGTTGAAATAATTTCATCATTCCTAATGGTTTTTGATACACTGTATGTTGATGCCTCCACATTGCCCTCATTCTCTATAAACAGAACCCGGGGCGTAATTGTCCTCGCAACAACGAAAGATCTAAACATTCCCCTCTCGCTTCTGATTTTATGCTGTTTGCTAATGGGTAAAAGTGTCTATGTATCTGAACATGTCGCTAAAACGCACCGATCCCGATATCGTTCAGGGCTCCGCCGATGATTTATCTTATGCCAAGGGCATTATCAAACCATCTTTATACTTCAAGTCAGGAATGATCTAGGTGTCCTTTTTCTATGACGGAAATTCGCACTCATAACGAGCAATGCAAACAGAACTGAGTAGCTTTACTGCGACATCTGAAGAACATGAAGTCTTTATTAAGAGTTATCTCCAAGAATTTGAGGGCTGGTGTCATAACAGTCACATGACCAATATAGCTAAGGCTCGCTAGGAGGAAATAGCTATTATAAATAGATAGTAGCTAATAGTCTTTAATCGATATACTTTTTGCTGCTATAATGCAATGGGAAGTCATTTGCATGAATAGCTGGATTAAGATAGGTGGCTATCATAGAAGCAGCCACATCTCCTTATAGCATCAATATCGTCGCATGTTGGAGGGTTCGCAGAGGTATTTTTCCAACACCTCGCTTTCAGTCATTCCGCTCAAATTCAGTGCATTCAGTGCAATGAATAATTGATTTTCGCGTTAATAGTTTTGCTCTCAGTCATCAAGTTGATGATCGTCTGGGATTCTTTAAAGGCTTGGTCCGAAGATCAGTTCGTGATTAAGTTGGGCTACTTCAGCGCGAACTAATTCACGAAACCGATACTACGGTGATGTCTCCTGAACATGTCAGATACGCTATTGGTTTTTGCTCTCGGTCTGGGTTACCTAAAGGCCATCAGCATTTTACTTTTACCAATGAACCAATGGCTTTCTGAGGGGTTAGTAGGTCGAAAATGGTAAAAGAGATGGCTAAAAGGACCCAAGGATCCTAACCAAAAACATGGAAATATCTCACACAGCCGCAAGATTTTGAAACACTTGATGCATTTTGGCTTTCAGTATTGGTAAAAGGAATAACCGAGAAGTTACTTCGTGCTTCCAAACTCGAGATTTCGCCGTCGGAGAAGGAATCGACATCCAAAGTTGTAAAATTGATTGTTCTGAAAAAGAAACTTTACTTTTGTTTGGGAGGGTTTCAGTAGGATCTTCAGAAGTCACCCGCAGTAGCAAGGTTCTTGCAGAGTTAGATGGTGATTTTTTACTTTCGATTAAGAAGCCATATCGCTAAGATTAATATTACCTGTTGAATATATTGATAGTTCAGAATATTCACAAAAGGTTCAGGATGTCCTCATTTCCTAGCAATCATTGAAATTCTTAACATCAACTCAACCAGACGGATTGATCTCTCAAGATACAAAGTCGCTTTATAGCTGTTAAACATACTTCTTGACTCTCATCTTCCCCCCACCCGCAATTTCTATGATCTAACACTCCTCTTCTCTTTCCACCCACATCCTAATACACCCCAAACTCAAACCTCACCAAAACTACATCCCATCACTCAAACTCGTCCGCGCCTGTACTCGTCGATGCTCAGCCGCCGCACGCACCAACTCCCGTCTCCTCCTCTCCTTCTCATCCGGGACCTCATCCGTCAAATCCTCTACAACCCTTCCATTCTTCTCAACAATCTTCCGCATAACTCCCCTGCAGACAGGACACTTTGATGCCTGTACACTCGCGTGTTTTCGTTGCACCTTAATCCATCCTTGGATACACTTGAGGCAGAATTCGTGGATACAGGGATGGACTAAAATCGCTTTGGGGGAAAAAGGGGGAATGGAGAGACAAATGGCGCAGAGTGTGGAGCTGCTGGTGGGGTGTGGTTGGGTTGCTTCGGGCGTCTGCTGTTTATTGGCAGTTGGGGTTTTCTGCTCTTGTCTGCTTGAGGAGGTGGAATTAGATGATGAACGCAGCATTCTAGAAGGGGAGAGCCGATTGGACCAGTATGCTCCGTTCTCGTTGATGAACGAAGAGGGCACACGCAGAAGTTCATCTTCTCTGCCTATACCTGGTGCAAGTATATCAGGATGTCTGTTTCTTGGACTAGTTCTGTTGAAAAATCTATCGGTATCCATTTTTTATCATGAGATACTCTATAGGATAGAGTGAGGTCTAGATGAAATCCGAATGAATAGATTCGGAGTTAGAAGTGGTATCGCAGAAAACTTTGAGGCTTCTGAAGATTACCATTAGGGTAATCTATGGCCGTTTGAGTTAAGTTGAATGAATAATAGTGTATGAGAGATGTTGCTATTATATTATATCTCTTGGTGAACCAGTACCTTGAAAATTGTTTAAAGGTATATAGTCAAACTAGTGTATGTCTGTACGGCCACTATTGAGTCTTGCTACCATGTGAATGTATGCACGTTTCACAAAAAGGATTTGTATATTTAAATGACTATCAGTACCACTCTAGGTGGTAAGAGGAGCGAAATTCTTCAGTTTCTTGTTAATTCTTGAGTCTTGATTGTTGTCTAATGACAAAAAATCAGTGACTCGTCCAGAATCTAGAGACTATAATTAATCCACGTTCCGGTACAACTCGCCGATCTAAAAATGGCCCTATGCTTCTCGCTACGCATGAAGTTACAACATGTCTAAAACATGTTCTACTGGTTGTTTTTATCGATTCAAGAAACACTCACTGTATGTGGATTTATGGGAAAGTTCTCGGTTTTGCTGGTTCAATGGTGTAAAAGAGAGCTTTGTAATTATGTTACGCTCTGAATGTAAGAGATTTACAGTATAATTTGATTCAAGATATTCATTGATGGCAAACTCAGTCTTGATGTGATTTTTTTTTATTTGCCAAAGGCTTGAAAATCACAATTGAGAAGGTCCATTATTGGGAAGAAAGAAAGATGCTATAGATAATGCCTAGGCTTTGATAATGCCATATCTAATATGCCATTCCCTTTGATGACCTCGATGCTTAAAATTTAGCAAATCTATAACGGACAAAAGGGTCTATTTCCTGTGGCCTAAAATGCATGCTACTCCGCGATTGTAAAAAAAAGTAAGTCAAGAAACTTTACACATCAACAAAAACGTCGTATATAATCCTGCATTGATATCTCTCAAATTTCTCTAGCTCTGGCCTGAAAAGCATTAGCCCATCTCCCAACAGACAAAATTCAATTTCGTCCCAAAAGCCCCCAAATCCGGAATCCCAATTCTCCATTGTTCCCGACCCGCGTAAGACTTGTAACACACATAGGACATCTAGCTGCCTGTCTAGCCCCCTCTAGATGAGCCATCCAGCCATCTAAACATGATGTGCAGAATCGATGATTACATGGTTTAGCAATTGAAGCCATACCAGGAAGTTCCTCCATACAGATAGGACACGTTGGTTTATCGTCCGCATTTCTCTGGCCGATAGTTTGAGTATCCGGAAAAAATGCCAAGATCCACGACGGAGTATCCGGAACGTCATCTCGAGGGATGGGATGACAAGCATTGTTTGGAACGATCTCTGCAGCTCTCATGGACCAAGGAATGTGCAAATGCTGATCATTTCTGTGAGGTAAGAACCCTTGCTGGTGAATCTGTCGGATGATAGCTTGCTCAAGTTCGGGGATAACATTAGGTCTAAGCCCGGCATTGGCATACTCGGGCCAAGGTAATAACCAGCTGCCAGCTGCAAGTGCTTCCATATTATCTCGAACTTGTCGTACCAAAAAAGGCAGGTTGGGTACATTGCTGAATCTTTGAGCTGAGACATTAAGGGAGGTAAAGTTCGGAAATGGTGGAGCTTCTCCTCGTTCGGCTGCAAGACGGTTTTGGCGTTGTTGGTGAGCGGCTTGGATGTCAGGAGATACTCCGTTTTCGGAAAGTCTTGGATATGTTGTATCTGTGACAGGATGCGCCAGCCGTTGGCCTGCGACTTGAACATCGGGATTTATTTGATTTTTAGCAGCCCTTTGAGGTAATAGGGCCGCTACAAGGCTTCCAAGACGCCAGCGTGGGGTTTGAATACCAGGAACTGTTTCTTGGTCGGTATTCATCTTGATTTTCTCCTCGAAAGAATTCAAAGATCAAGACCTGTGGCAGTAGATGTTGATGATGAATATGATGAGTTATGAGTTGAGGTAGATACCTGGTACCAGATATTGTGTCTCACTTTTCTTTTGCAAATCTTCAATGCAAATGGACTTGAGTTGTTATGTTGTACTATTAGATCCTTATATAAAAGAATACTATACAGCAGAGCCGTGCTGCTTCCAATATCACACAACGATAGTTTATTGAACTAACACTATATTAGTGGTGTGTAAACCGTTCCCTCGTTATGTGAATGTTGGTTAAGTAGTGAATGCAAGCTATTTAGCTGATAGATTAGGCCTAATTTAGTGAAGTGATTACAACTAGCCATACTTATTCAAGCCCTAGGTACCTACCTTAAGTGTGTAGTATTCTAACATATATAGGTCCAAATTGAAGTTATGTGGTGTGGTCTGGTATTCTAAATATACGAGAAGTCCGAAGGGTTTGAGCTTCGAGCTTGACATAAGTGGTTGAATGACGCTATTCACCGATATGAGTGATTTTATTGATGAGAACTTTATTTATATGCTGATCTATTCATCACAGAGATAAAACTGAGCATCGTTATCAGGAGAGTATCGGTGTGAAGAAAATTATCAGATGATCCAAGAAGATAAGTTAGATAATGGTCTAATTCCTTAGACGTGCGACAAACAACGAAGGTCAAATGTTAAGCCAAGGATAGAAGCATGATGTGCCGATATTCATGGGGGAAATAAGAACACAAGAGTCGTGCATAGCCACTTTCTGACAGGGTAAATTAACGTGGAAGTTTCACTTGTAAAAGACATTAATTCTATGCATTAGGTCTTTTGATGCATTGCTTCTCTATTTGTACAACCATTCGCCATAACCCTTCTCAAGACTGTTCCTTGCCCTAATCCTATATCAATTACCACCATCCTAAGGATTGTTCTATCAAGCTCTACTCAGCTACCCAAACGGCAGCCATACCCATTCCAGTACCCACACACATACTGGTCACACCAACCTTCTGCTTCGTCCGTCTCAGCTCATACAATAATGTGCTGACTTGTCTGGCTCCTGTGCATCCTAGAGGATGTCCAAAAGCAATGGCACCACCCTTGGGATTAATCTTCCTCTGATCAAGGCCAAGCTCATTCGCACACCACACACATTGGCTTGCGAATGCTTCATTGATCTCGAAGATATCCACGTCATCCTTATTGATGCCAGTTTTCTCGAAGACCTTGGGGATAGCAGCCCAAGGACCGATACCCATGAGCAAGGGGGCCACACCTGCGACTGATGCAGCAACATATTTACCTAAGATAGTTTGACCGAGTTTCTCGGCTGTGGAACGCTTCATTAAAAGAACTGCAGCAGCTCCGTCGGAGATTTGAGATGCATTTCCTGCATGAATACTACCATCCTTTGCGAAAGCAGGCTTGATCTTGCCTAAGCTTTCAGCGGTAATACCTGGTCGAATACCATCATCCTTAGCAACAGTAATCTCCTTTGTCTCTCCAGTCTTAGGATCCTCCCATTTAACGGTCAAGGGAGCAATTTCCTCATCAAAAAGCCCATCTTGCTGTGCCTTGAGCGCTTTTTGATATGATGAAGCTGCGAATGAGTCTTGTAGAGAACGGGAAACGCCCTTATCCTTGGCCATCTTCTCGGAAAGGATACCCATAGGGACTTTGCAGTTTGCGGACTCGGGGTGGGATTCGAGGAGTTCGGAGAATTCTGTTACAGCACCAGGTCTGCAGATCAATCGTTAGATCTGGTTTCAGCCAAAAAATGAGAGAGAAGTAAACCATACCCATATTGTAAACTCATGCTCTCGACGCCTGCACCAACACCGATATCAATCATGCCGGACTTGATCGCGTTGGCGATATCCACACATGCTTGTAAACCAGATGAACACTGTCTATTCAAACTCTTAACTGCCGCAGAGACAGGGAACCCTGCAGCCAAAGCAGCAGCACGAAATTCAGTAGCTCCACCTCCAGGGGGAAGTACAGATCCAACAGCTATATCCTCTACGAGTCCCGGGTCAATTCTTGACCGCTCGATGAGAGATTTGAATGCACCAACCAGCAGATCTGCTGCTGCAGTATCTTTGAATCCTCCTTTGCCTCCTTTTGTGAAAGCGGTACGGAGACAAGCTGTTACGACGATCTAGAATGGAAAACATTAGCAATTGGTCAAGGGGACATCTGTTGAAGGAAATGGCTGATTATACATCATCTGGATGTTTCTCCAAGAGCTTTTCCCGCCCACTGTCACCCACTGTGGGTGCAATAGAGCTCTGCGAGCCAGCCAAATGGCCGGAAACTTGTCCAAGACGATTCTGTGCTATATTCATTCATCAGCCTTGTTTACATTCCTTTGCTTACAATAAATGCTTACCAGCTGACATTTCGACAATATATGTAGTGTTTTATTGGTAAAGAACCCTATTCAATACGATGAGAAGTAGATGAGGAAAATGAAGTTGGATGGGGAGAACAAGAGATAACCTTGAAATGCATACTGGTGTTGACGATCAATCAATACAATAAGGATTGCCTCGGCAGAATTCCAGCCAATCATGGACGGTTCGCGAACGGTAATTTAATCACATGCTTTTTCGAGGTTGGTCTCAGCCGAAAGCAGAATTCAATGGTTTGTGAGATTGTCCACGGGTATTGTTATATTGTAAGATCAAGGTCACGCGCTCAGCGGAAGAGGAATCATCAATCATCTTACATGTGCTCGAAGGGAGTTTCTGCTGGATTAGCAATCAGCATTAATAATGTGTGTTTTGGATTGATGGCGGCGACATTCAAATGATCATGAGAGTAATTCCAGTGAAAGGCATCTGACATGTGAAGTTCGAAGCTTATTTGCTGCATGCACACCTGGTGTAAATATAACAATTTACAACTTGAGCGACCATATATCGGAGTGCATCTAAAATATCTAATAGTTGGCGTAGCGTTCCTACCTTTGACTAATATATTAGTCAAAGGTAGGAACGCTACGCCAACTATTAACATTCATTGATAATTCCAACCACCTCATTAATGATTGTTTTGCGATTCTCGAATATGCCTTCCAACAGATCCTCACGTCTTAATAATGGTATAACTTTGATCCGGGCATAATTTGCAGAATCTAGATATAAGGGGAGTACTTTAAAGAATCAAAGGATGATTCCAGCATCCTCTTGCGTTTGTCATCATATATATTTAGTATATATGATTGAGTCTGGTAGTTAAGAGTCTATCCTTCCCGAAGAGTATCCAAGGATCAATACAGATCTTTCTGCTGAGTGAAGAATTGCGCTCAACTCCAGTAATCTTGGGTCGCAATCCTAGATGGCAGTTTAGTGTCCATTACTCGAATCTCAGCCTATGCAAGTGGATCCCGGCCTGGAGTTGGGGAGGATCCTGCTGCCTCATGTGGAGGACGACCTCGATTCTTTCGAAATCTTCCAACTTATTCAAGGGACTTCTTCGCGTTGGTTAGGAGTTTGGTCGTGAACGTTGACGGTATATGCAAGTGCTTCTTTGTGGTTTTCGGGCCGCAATATGGCCTTGTGGGGATTCTTCTCATGCATTCCATATCTTCAGAGATCCGTTCTAGGGGAGACTTGTCACCAGTTTTTGAGGTCCATTAAGGACTTTGTCAATTCTTTAATATTCATGACCGAGAAAGCTCCTTCTAATATGTCCAAGCCTTTATGGGTTTTATATTTTTTATTTCAAGTTTTTTATTTATAAAATAATATAAATTTCAAAATAAAAAATATAATTTTTATTCATTTTACTGCAAGAATTAAAGTAAAATATAATATATTAACTTTTTAGTTTAAACAATTTATATTTAAAAAAACATTAAAAGACTTATATATTTTTTATAATTCTTTAACTTTGAAATATTCAATTTAAAAATATTTAAAAAAATATATATTTATAGTTCAAATTATTAAGATTCATTAAAATACATGATGTTTGCAATTGGTGTAAAAGGGGGAAGGCAAAATATAAGTTGCCTAGTACTGTACCACTATATTGGCTCGTATACCGAATACGGGAAAATACTAATGGCAACACAGAGCCCTGTACCGTCTCTAGAGTTGGTGGGATTCAGCAAATAACCCCAGTCAAATGAATAGTGTCTGTCAGTGGTAGACTCTGGGTTTTGCAAGTATTTTCCACATGTCATTTAATTTGATTTTTTGAGACTTAAGCAGCGCATGGTAAAAGACGATTGTTTATGGATCTAGCGTTAGACAGAAGGTGTCTTGAATCGCACAATGAGAATTGTCAAGTCAATTCTCGAATATCTTAATGTGAACCTATTGTCGAAAAGGATTTTCTTCTTATGTTTTTATATAGTGCATATTTACGACAATTTTTTGACATATTTCATTGTATGTTGGTCACACAGTCTCTCTGCTAATGTCTCAAGCTATTAAAACATCAAGACTCATTTTCTACCACCATGGCACTGTTAAATACACTGGTCTTGATGCTTCTATTGACTTTAAACACAGAGTAATAGCTTCTAAATAAACCCCAGATATACAACACTGAAAGGTTCTCACAATATTCTTGTGGCAACCAAGTGCATCTCCTAACCCAAAAGATAACACACATTTACTTACAAAAGAACATCTACAACATAATGACTTGGTACAAGATGGATAAAGATTGTTCAGAGCTTGAATATGGGCCTAATAATCAATTTCTACTACGACAATTCCAATGCTGTGTATTATCTGTCAAGATATGCCTCCTTCTCCCAAAGTATAGACCTGAATGCCCGGACCCATATGACGATGGCACTGACATTACAGGAGTCAGAGGAGACTTCTCCGATATCTTCGACACTATAAACAACGAATTCGCCAGCGTATACGAATTCCACGTCATGTTCTTCCTGGCCGAACTCAATATGAATCAGCTTTCGTCTGCTCGTGCTTTTCGCCAATTCTATCGCAGTGGTTGCTTGTTTACCTAATGTATAGATGAGTTTAGGAGAGGTACGGTCGAGACAGATTCGGAATGGTATGAAGAACTTGAGGATGAATATGGCCCATGTAGTGCAAACAATTACTATGAAGGTGATAGTGATGAAGATGGGTACATATTGGATACGGACTGAGACTCGGACTCGAACTAGAACTCGGGTAATGGAGACCAGGACTGGTTAGGTGACTATTCACATGGCCATATTATCTTGCCCAGTCATTCTATCTAGTTAAAGGCTCTTAGCTGGTATGAAAAAGGATATGGACAATCAATTGTGTGCTTTTTGTATATATAGTGCTTCTACTTCTATACTATTAAAATGGACAACCGCCGTGAATGAATTTCCCGTCATGACCTCGAATTTAAAACTTTATCTTAGCTATTGCTGCTTATCCTATAAGCTTTTCATATACATCCAAGACCAAATGATCACAAATACTTCATTGCAAATCAGAGATATCCATAAAAGTACCATTCCTCAAGCTCACACCTAGAGCTATTCCTGTCATTAACCATCTTCTCACCCCAGTCCCAAGCAAAGAATTTATGTCTGCAAATATAATCACAGCACAACAAAAAGATTATCCCGCATGATGCAATTCTTCATATGCGTATTTATGCTGCAACATCTCTCAATTGGATATTTCTAGAAAGAATAGATGATATATGAGGAGTAGACGGCATGAAGTTCTTGAATTTTCCACTGCAAGGTCTGGTTTATATGATAGAGGGATATCGATTAGGAGTTTCAGTTCTCATGATTTGATCGATTGAGTGCGATTAATCGACCATCTGTATATTAGATGGTTATATTTGATTAAGGAAGAGATAGACAGAGAGGAAGAAATGAGTGGGCATATCTTTGCGGATATTTAGGTAATTTTTTGTTCGGGTGTATGGTATTTGGTATATGATTGTGCGATTGGGATGATGTGGTTGTGGTTGTGACTGTAATTGATTGAACCATAAGATGCCATTGAAACATTAATTATTCAAAAAGATTCCCAAACCCCGTACATCCAATCCCCAAGAACCCGAAGTTTCGAATGCATATCATGAAGCTAATTGGTAGAAGAGAATTGTAGGTTTTTGAGCATCTGGTGTCAGGTGATATTGAATGATAAATGTGTGCTCAGATCAGAAGCGTATGATGAATATTGAAAAGCGAAAGAAAGTGAAGTCGTTTTTTTATTGAAAGAAAAATAGAGCTCTTGAGAAACATCACCCACACACACCCTAAAGCATATACTCAGTCCAACACATACATGCACCTCATATTCCCGCACGATCGAAATCCCATCCAAAAAGAGCGGCAGTCACAACAAAAAGCAAACTTTGCATTCCCCCCAAAGAGTCCCAATCAACAACCTCTCATCTCAAGGAAGTGGACACCCCGCAAAATGCACATCATTATTCGCCGCAATCTCAATCTCATTCATAATCGTACTCCCGTCGTCCCTCGCCCCCCTAACATAAATATGTTTAACAAACAGCACCGTGCACGTCTTGGGCTTAACATCAAAATCCTGCTTCACCTCATTTTCCGTAAATTCATTAAACGAGCTCGAGGTGCTCGAGGTGAATTGATAATTAAGCGTAACGCTCCACTCCGCAAGTTTTGAAACCGCCGGATGCTGAAACCTCCATCCCGACGCTGTGCGTCATTTCCTGCGTTTGGGTTTTGGAAACGCCGTATTTGATGGTTTGGGAACGGGAATAGGTGCTTTGAGAATTATTTTCCCAGACGCCGTCGACGACGTACGAGGCGAGTCGGCTGACTTGGACAAAGGGGTTGCGGATTCCTTGGATGCTGCGCGTGTCTTCTGGGTTGAAGTAGGCGGTGAATGGGAGACTGACGGTGGCTTGTCCAAGGAGATTGTATTTATCTCCGACATTGGGGATCGTTGTTGGCGTTATATCTGGTACGGCGGCGGTGAATGCTTTATATTCTTTTTTCGGTGTCAATTGAGGCACGTAGGCGAGGCCTAGGTTGGGTAATGAATAGCCCCCCTCCCATTCGTGGCTGACTTGCGATTTGAGTTAATCGGTGGTTTTGAGCGTAGGTTCGTACAGTCAATTCCCGCCCAGATTTAAGCCTACATAGAGGAATTTCGATGAAATGCGCATGGAAGTTATGTTAAACTAAACATATCCATTACAGATAACATTAAATTTGAGCAACAAAGTTTCATCTAGAAAAGACCAAAAAATACAGCAGCTTTTTCTTCAAGCCCTCTGAAAGAGCCAGAGGAGCTCAATCTACGAGGTGGGTTTGTCCACATAAGATTTCTCTCTACAATGTTGCAACTTGCTTCACTGAGAGGATGGTGGAAAGGCAATATATGATCTCAATCCTCATATCAACACTGGTGAGTCTTCAGCATCTTCAGCATGCTAATCTCCAAAGTTTGAGAAGTGAAACATCTAGATCGCGCAGGAATACCATCTTCGTACCACAATCATGATTGATAGGTCTACTATCACCGCCTTAAACAGATGCACTGTAAGGTTTAATTTACTGGTAAAAGGTTCCATCCTCGATAAGAAGGGTTGATGGAGAAAAATTGCCGCCGTAACTTTTGACCTGTCTACCCTTTGAGACACCTGCGACCAGAACAAAGATGCTAAAAATCTAAATGACACGATTTATTAGCAAACCGTAATTAATTAATGAGAGTATCAAGAAAGAAGTGTAGCTTCCACCGTAATAATCGTATGGTCGTCCCTCTTTACCAAAATCATTCGAATCCAGGGATAAACACCTTGGTTTAGGAACCTCTAGGAATAATACCACCACCTGTTCGCCGTACAATCTAGACAAGATAACAGTCTAACTATGGAAAAGCGTATATCTCAACTTGCGAGCGTAGACATAGCATCTAGATACTCCGATGATAAGATGATGTTGTGAAGCGTGGATCCTCATGATCAGACTAAAGTGGGGACCTGATCCTTGAGGCTTTCATTTGGATCATAAAATGGGGGCAGAAAGATCTTGCAAGGGAAATATCGTTGAATCTCAGGAACTTTCTCCATGATTTACATTAAATATCATCTGTTGTTTGCTCAAGGTCAAACAGCCCGCCTTATAGTTAGTTCACCTGAGTTGGCCAAATACATTCGTTTTTGTTGTTAATTACCTACCTAGTATGAAATTCATGAATTCTGAGGCATGATTAAGGATGCTATTTGTCATGTGATACCTTAGGGTACCAGAAATATGGCAGTATGCCATATTATTGTAGAATCCTATTAAATTACATTTTAGTATGTTTTTATGCATATAATGGTAGAAGCTTTAATTATAAACCGTTCATATTGCATTATAATTATTCCTATTAAATCATTTATTCTAATTGGATAACCATTTCCTTTAAATGGTTATCATCTATTCTTGGTTTGAAATAACTTTAAATACTATATTAGCTTTGAATACTATATTAGCTTCGAATACTATATTAGCTTCAAAATGCTAATATACCCGTGGACCTTTCTTAATCCCATTTTATCTTCTCTTCAATTTCACTTTACTTTAATATCATCAGATTACGTGCATCCAGATGTTAACACCTCTGTGAAAGCTGGGGGCGCGGGGCGGGGGTTTGGAAGCAAGGATATATCACAAGATTTCAAGTCATGAAAAATCAACACACAGTGCATGAAATCACAAGGTGCACGTGGGAATCGAGACATTCGATGTTGACAGCGGACAGAGATTTAACCCCCGCCTTCTTGTTTTCCACTGAAATATCCCCCTACAAGAAGGCCATGCTAATACATATGTACAAGTTGAATCAGAAATCCACTCCCGCAAACCCCACCTCTTCACTACTTATTCGACTATGCTTTCTCGACTACACACTCTTATGCGACATAGCTGACAATAGTGTCAAAGTACTGAGTGTAAGCAGCTCCCGAAGGTGGCTCGAAAGCAAAGATGTAATCACCCCACCATGGTCCAGCACCCCACCACAAGGCACCCAACCAGTGCTCGTTATCGGCAGCCAAAGCATCCAACATACCCTTGACAGCAGACTCGCAATCGGCATTAACACCACCAGCGTATTCTCCGATGATACCCTTGAAGTTGTTGGTCTTGAGCCAGTTGGTGGCATCAGCGATACGCTCGGCACCAATCGTGCTGCTAACACAGGTGGAAGAGGTTCCGGATGCGTCAGAGTCAAGGTATTGATGGAATTCATAGACAAGCTTGTCTTCAGGATCAGTGATGTTCTTCATGGCGACGGAGTTTCCAGATGATGTCCAGGTCCAAGCACCGGTGTAAGAAGTTCCTAATCAAAGGGTTAGTATCAAGATATTAAGAGATACTAGAAATGATACTTACCCTCAACAAAGATGTATTGGGAAGTGGCGCCAACGCCACGGATAGCAGTAACACAAGCTTGATCAAGCTCGGCAAAGATAGTAGCGGTGGGTTCATCGTGGAACTCGTTGTTGCAGTCAAAGATGACCTTCTCATTGTCCTTGAATTCAGTAGCCAAGTTTTTCCAGAAGGTACCGAAGTCAGAGGTAGAAGTGAAAACGCTTCCTTTATAACGTCCAAAGTTTTGAGCGTCAAGAACTGCGTGAGCACCAGCGGCAGTGATATATTCAATGACTTTCTTGTAGCTAGCAAGATAAGTGGCATCAAGAGTAGCGGTCATGGAACTTTGGGCCATGCGCTCCATAATGAATGGAACACGGAAAATGTTCATGCCACCATCGATCAAAGTTTGAATGGCGGCAGTGTCAGGGAATATGTAATCAGTTCCCACAACACCTGGCAAGTTTCCGGGTCCGAATTCGGCGCCAGACTCGTTAGCTCCAATCCATTGCAACTTTCCAGAAGCAGCAGTGGTAGCGACAGCAGACTTTGGGGATGCGACTGCTGACGATGAAGCAGCTGGAGTTGCAACAGGAGCAACAGAGGAGCTGGAACTGCTGTAAGAGGAAAATTGGAGCAGTGGAAGAGCTAGAAACGACCGAGCTAGTAGCGGATGTAGGTGCGGCGGAAGTAGGAGAGGTCTTAACCGCACTGCTTGATGGCGCGACATAAGAAGGTTTAGTTGAAGTGGCGGCAACAACAGGAACAGAAGAAGGAAGGGTAGTCTGAGCTACGATGGGGGCGGAACTAGTTTCATCATAATCAGCAGCGCAGCTGTCATCCTCCTCTGGAACAGCTACCGGAGCTGCGAATACGGATGCTGTAAGGCCAGCTGCCAAAACAAAGTTGGTAAAAACGCATAGCGTAGAAATGAAAAAGAGAGTGACTAAAAAAAATGAACGAAAGAATGACTTTAGTGAGAGTGATAAGAGGGAGAAGGAAAGAAGAAGGTGGAATTGGAATGAGGAAGTATTTATTTTGAAATTGAATGAGGAGAGATCTCACGATGGGCTCCACCTCATCAATTAGTTAACTCAACCCCATTCACTCCCCATCTCATTTATGTTTGAACCAACGGTCCGGACCCTCTCTGTACTTAATTTCATAGCTAGATTTTATCCTTTCTGGACTCAGCGTTTCGCTCAAACAGATTGAGCAATATGTGATCATGACGCGAATCACTAATTTATAGTTCCTATAATCGTTAATCTGTTATTTGAGGTGTTTTTGTTCATGCAGGGGAGAAAATGATTAACGAATCAAAATGAATAAATTGTCGCTAAAGGGAAATAAATATGGGGGAATGTTCGATTAATATCCGCCTTTTTCTATGTGAAACCATCTCTATTTTGTTGGTAGTAGGGTAGGTGTACCTTGTATGTATCCGTCCCATTGAAAGACCGTGGAAATTCTATTTATGTTGGATTCTTTATCAGACCATCACATAAAGATGTTTCCGATTAAAGAATTCGTTTCTTTTCATTCCACTTCTGAAATTTGATAGCTTGCCCCCATGTGGAGAATAACGTCAAAATTGTTCCGCTTTCCACTGGAGACTTAATCTTCCGAAACGTATCGAACAATCAGTTAGATTGAAAAGGTGAGAGGGCGGTACAAATGCCTTTTTGGAGTTTGGTAGGATCCTTTAAGCAACATGGGTGTCAAAAAAGCTTTGATTTCTATAAGATTGTGGGGGTGCTTCATTATTCATTAATCTATTTTACTATGGACCGAAAGATTTCAAGGTTCTCCTTTTGAATTGATCAATTTTGCGTAGTAGTATGCATTTTAGCGAGATCGAAAGGGCGTTTCGAAATTCAATTTTGAAGAAGATTGTTGGACTAGGATATAACCGATTTAAGGCTTCTTGGGGCTCGAACCAAGAGTTGCCCCGGAAATTGGCACCGAGTACGGAGACTTGGCTACCGGTGTTTCAATGGTAAAATTCATCAAGAATTTCTGGATGTCGGTTTCTCAACCTCCTATCTGAACCCCAGGAGCACTAAAGAATATTGAAAGCAAAGCACAAAGTATATCATCTCAGACTGGAAATGCTTCCAAGTACTAGTACGTGATGTTGTTCTGCCCATGCCTTCAAAATTTAAAGAATGAAGACTTCGACATCCTCTCTTTCTCTTTCTCCGTTTCTACTTCCCTTGTCCAATTCCACTTTTCGGCCAAAAACAATTTCTTCGCTGTTTTATCTATACCAAGTGCTCTTGCACCAAGCATAAGATCCTCCCTACTTAAATTTTTTGAAATCAAAGACTCTTTTCTCGCTTTTCGTCCCCTACTGCTTTACCTGCCACAACAAATGCCTTCTTGGTACTATTGTTTTCTATTGGAGAAGTAGGAATCCACGTTTGGGTCGATCTTTCGGTCTTCCAAAGTTGAACTTTAATGCCAACTCCACCATCAATGCAATCTTTGATATAGTCCAGGGCAGGAAGCAATTTACTACGTAGGCCACAATGGCCGTGATTCTTATCGATTTGATAGCTTGGACATTGACGCAACAACGTAAGAAGCTGCTCGATATCACCACTATATGCTTCAGGCCAAATAAATTCTGGATCTTCAGGAGAGACTGCTTGAAATGGAATGAGCGAAAGGAGATTCTTCCTCGTGAGGAACTTGACCATTTTCACCAAGTTGGAAAGAATCGCAGGCAGTTGATGAATCGTAGCCCAATTTGCACTGTAGTGTTCGAGATGTGTAGAGAGAAAGGAAGTATGTCTGGAGGGTGGATATCGTCAGAATGATTCGAGATCGGCGATAAGAAAGCTCGGCTACAAAGTATTAGGTACTTTCTCAATAGTGAATTGTGCAAAGTGTTGCTTACTTTCTAGATCTTCTGGCAGATCCCACCAAGCGGCCAAAAAGCTAGAATCTGCCTCTTCGTAGATTGACCAACGAGATGAGCCTCGAACAATGAGCTCCTTCGTGGCTGTTGCCAGGCGTAATGCTTGATTGGTATGGTATTGTATGTAGTAGTATATCAAGATCTTCTGTCGCATGACTTCTTCCGTAGTTTTATCAAGGGTTGGTGGATATCGAAAACTTGAGAATTTGCCAGCGATGTATCGTGTGATTGCAGCCATGCAATCATATCTATCTGCCATAACCACCAATATAGCAAGATAAAGAAGAGTGATGAGTTTGGTAGAATGATCTGTACCATGAATAATTTTGAGCATATCGCGGAAAACCGTTTCCCTTCCGATGGTCCTCGTTGCATCATCCTCATCTGTTATTTTGTATCCTGGGGAGTTCTTCTGCCGGTAGCTTTAACGGATCTTTTCCTGTTAAAGATAACTCTGCAAACTTGGCAGATATCGCCCTGCCTTCTCCAAATGTATCTGAGCCGAGGAGGTGTTCGAAATACTTGGAGTGCTTCTTCAGAATGTCGAGGCGAACTCGATAGAATACTCTTGCTGAAGGAAACGGTGTCTTTGAGATCCGTAGCCTTTCAATTGTCTCTTTCGGTATCGACTTTGTACAAGCTTTCGTATTTTCAAAAAAAAACTTCGAGAATGACGTCTCCACCACCTCCGATATCAACTACTTTGTGTTCTGTGCCATCAACATGTATACAACCAGCCGCTTCCGCAGAAGTGGCCTCAGTACTGGTAACCATATCTGTGTCCTTTGTCATAGATCCTAGATCCAAAGTCTATAGAATTGCTCTTCCTTCGGAATTGGTATTGGGCACACTTGCAGATTGTATACACCACACTGGAATTGCTATGTGTGCGAGATCTTGTGTGAAGCAGAATTTTGTTCTGGTAACTCATCGGAGTTACACCAAGCAAGTGTCTCAAGGATATGGCCAGGCCATTGTTCGAAAACTCAATGGAAATGGTAATGATTGTACTTTACCAGAAGACCCCGAAATTCGAAGATATCTTATGGGATTGATCCGATGTTCGGCCGATGGCGTCTGGAACAGACGCGGAAGCTTGGACCATGATACACGCACGATCAGTTGGGACGAGGGAGCTTCATTGCTCATACAGCACCTTGAATGCGAGGAAGAAACTCATGTTATAAAGGTGATGCACTTTCTCCATATTCGAATGCAAGATGGGTTAGAAATTTCGACGCCACCGGAGAGAACTCAAAAAGAAACACAATCATCTATCTCATCATCTGCACGTACAAGACATTTTGGAGTTCAAACTCAAGCATATATTCTACGTCATACCCTCATGTGCACTCTCATCACCCTCTCCTATCAGTAAAAAGCAAACATAGTCGTCTCATGATACCAGACACTTTTTATCCCCAATCTCTCATTCCAGACCAAGTACCAAAAAATATATGGTTAGTGACAAGCCAATGCACGGGTTACCGATGTTACTGAGTGTGGCAAAATCTAGAGCACTAGCTATAGAACTCTCAAATTCGAAGACTCCTATGAGTCTCAGTAGCATTAAGCCCTCGTGGCAAACTTATCGTAGCCCAACTAGGATCAATGCTGTATAATACGCAACTTCTTAGATCTGAACCACAAATCCACAACCTACGAAGATGATGATGACGCTATTGATGGACTGACTTGGCTCTAAAGCTTTCGTCCCCAGCAGATTCTTCATGCCATCTTCTGGTAATCTGCCAAACCCGTATCGTGCTTGAGGAATAAATATATCAGCCAGCCTACCATTCGAGAGTTACCATTTCCTTGTTGGACAAAGACCCCTCAGCCAAAAGCCTCGCCCAGCTTAGCTTGACTTATCGTCTTACATGTAGCAGATTGCCACTTTTAACCTCTCACGGCAAGCTTGAGTTTCGAATTTGGCTGTCCTTCAGGTCATTGGAATGGTTGGCTAGCTAGACGAGGGGCTCAAGCCACCATCAGGAATACTACCGAGATAAAGCCATGATCCGAGCTTTAAGAACACTTGCAAAGATTTCTGTAAAAGGAAATCAAAGTAAATTCGTTGAATTGATTACCAAGAGTGATTCTTCAGCAAAGCCATAGTCAATTATTCGACCTATCGTGACAGACAAGTGTTTGCTGCCATACAATTCATCAAAGATATGCTAATGGCAAACATATAATGACAGAGACACTGTTTGCATTTTCAGCCTCTGAAATAATGATTGATATTTGTGAATGTCAAGTCCGTCCAAGTACTTCAAAAAGTATCTGTCAAGATCTAGCCGATTGGATTAGTTTTCCCAACGCAAAGTTTGTAGTTGTTGTTTGATGAAGTGAACAAATAAATTACCTACCAGACCGTGTAAAATACCTTTTATTCTTCCATCCTCTTCAAGTGCAAGAGTAAACACCTTGCTATATAGGCTGAAATTCGACCCTTGTCATGCAACTTTTGTTATAGATTCCGCGCAATCACTGGAGGAACAAATATCTTTTCTTAAGTTCTACATGTTAAATCCAACATACAATGCATCTTGAACTGACTTGGTAGATACGAGGTTTTCGTTCTACAGAAGCGTCTCCGGCAACAATTGGTTCTGATAGACCTTGATCTAATTGATATGAGAGTAATGCCATGACCCTTTCCCGAGGGGCTTCTCCAGTTATGTATCATAGTATCTTTAAATGATACCAGGAGCCGATTCAAAATCTTGTCAAGAGTCATAGGGCATGGCATCTTGGCAGCTTGGTGCAGGAGTATATTAAGACATTGGTCTGCTTGCTCTTCGAAGCTCAATCATACTCTGTATTAAAGTAGGAGTCAATTGAATAGCCACAGTAGTCTGGAGATGTGCAGAATATCATACATCGATTCTAATATACAATGTGTGTAAAGTAAACTTGGAAGAAGTACGTACAACTGTATCCAATCTCGCCGGCATACCATTGATTATACGCCACGCATTGTATCCTAGATCTTCCGCGGTCTAGTTTTTGATCCATTTTCAAATTAGTAACTGGCCATAACGGTCTTCCTAATGCTTGTTTCTGGCGTCGACAGTTGCTTTATATTATTCTTCACGTAGGTTAAAAACTCAAAGTTTGTGAAAGGTTATTATTGTAATATTGACACAAAAACAACACACGTCTTCCTCCTTTGACACATAACCATGTTGACCGATTCTCTAAATGGCGAAGTGACTAGACGCTTATGTTAGAAAACAGTTTGGCTTACAGTAGGACTTGAACTATTTCCAAGGCTCATGCCTAGGATTCAGCTAAACCTTTCAATTATTAGATCAAAAGATGAACAAAGTATTGAGCTGAGTTCTTCTGGAAAGCCTGCATCTCGGGGGTTCTTCGACTTCGAGATTCATAAATCAAAAAGGCGTCTTCTGCTATCGAAGAGTCAGGAGCTCTTGTTTGTGCCTTGAGGATCCTTTCCAATCCAATGTCTGCTTAAAGGCTGAAATTTTTCGCTCAGTAAGAGTTCATCTATGATACTGGAAGAATTAGGTGCTTTGCCAACATAGGAAAGTAAACAGGACTTTCAGAAAGATTCAAATAGAAATTTAAGACTTACTTGTGAACCAAGACGACCTAGGCCCATGTAGCTTTTTTCTGGGGCACAAATTTCTCAATCTAGTCGTTCTTTGAGCATTTGGTAAACAACCAGGGCTGCCAAGAACGGCTGAGAAATGTAGTAGGCGTTAATCAACCATAGTCCTCATACAGGATAATCTTATCACCCTAGAGACTAAACTTCATCGTGATCGAATGTATGTCCTGGAGACCGGTCGGTACGTCGGCGATCGTGCGATTCATTGCGCCCCGAAAGACAGTTATTCGATTCGCTGAGAGCTTTTAGTTGACAACCTCCTCTGATACGCTCGCCTATCCCAAAAAAAGAACACAATAGCAATTTCTGCACGGTCTCTTCTATTAAAGTCTTTGTTTTCACAGCGCGACAAAGTTTTGCCTCTTCAACCACTACAACACTCACCGAAACCAGAAGACCTTTGCTACCAGAATTCTTTCTTACCACTAATTCATTAACCATACTTCTTACAGTACTGGAATTTCTTTTATCCTGCGATCATTACTTACAAGTTTATTCAAACTCCTTTGCCTTGTTACGTAAGAGTTTCTTCAAATTTCCCTCATACCCACAATCCAATTCGTACCCTTCTGGTCATTCACGTCTACTTCACAAACTTCTACAACTAAGGTCTCTCTTTTGTGTCAATTCTCACGTTATTTTCGACTATATCAAGATATTCTTGACGATATTTCGGCGTTGTCGATACCTTGAATCATATTTAAACTCCTTCCTGAATTACCCTTCGCTTCGAAGTCAGTAACACAATTCTTCTGACGTTTCAATCTGTAGGTATCTTCCTCCCCTTCCCTACAAGAGTAAAAATCATCTCAGCAGCATACTCTACTACCATTTTATCCAAGACCTTTGCTTCAAGACAAGTTTACTAATCCAATCTTCGATAGCACCGTTAAAATGGACTTCTATAAGCTTTTTCTGTTGTTCTCAATGATGATCTTAGCCTTTACTCAAGGTATGCTCCCTTTCCTCCTTCATCTAGCCCTTTAGGCTTTACAACATAGTTACTGACACTCATCTAGATGCTTCTGCCTCCCCCTCCCTGTCTGCTGGTCCCTCCCTTGCTGGTGTTACAACCACCACCAAGACTATCGTTGGCTCCTTCGGTTCAGACATCTATACCATGGCCCAAACAGTCACTTCTACAACCCCGCCTAACATCGTCGCTACTGCCGTGCTCTCTCAAAGCACAACTATCAACGTCATCACAGTAAACGTCACGTCTACGGCTATCCACACTGCTATCATGTCGTCGTCAATGGTAACGGGCCTTTGCTACATCGCATCACAAGACGCCCTTATACCATGCACTGCTGGAGTAGTAGCTTCTGATACATCATCGGTCTCAGCAACCTCCCCCGCCATTCGCAATAGGCCTAACGGCCTCTTCAAGTTCTTGTCCTTAAAGCGTCGTGGGCCCTTAGCTAATAGCATATACAAGCGAGCTACAACCTGTGATGGCTGGCAAGCCGCTATTAATCATCACTGCCCTTGCCATTGCCTTTACGCTCGTTTCAATTCTCTTCTTTGCGACCTTTCTTAAGGAGAAACATGAAGACTTTCCTCGGCTATTTGCGTATAGGTGGTGGGTCTATGGGGCCCAGAGTCTTCTAGTGGGGCTCCTGATCTGGTTAGTCGTTTGGTCTGCTATCAAAACGGTTGGCAATGGTTGCAACTGATTGGCTGGAGGTGTAAAGTGGGACTGTTTGATCTATAATGATGGCGCGGGGTGTATCCGCGGGCGCTTATTGGTGGATTAGATAGTTCTTTGCTCTTTACCGTGGAGCTTCTGGCCTTTAATTGGTCAGCTTTGTAAACCAAGATGTTTTTTCTGCTTCTACATAGTCGTTTTAAGCTCGCAAGGCTCTAGCCTTGCGGTTTTCTTAATATCAAGTCAATTTTTTGAGAAATCTAGTCTTCATCGTTTATCGAGGCTGTACAGCCTTTTGATTTTCAAAAGTTCCGAGGCAAGTTTTTTTCAAAGTGTTCATTTTCGAATATTGGACGATATAGGCCTGCGCTGTTACAAGTTAGTTGGGAGAATGAGGGGTCTAGATATTCAATATCAGACGATAGTATAAACTTGTTCCAGAATGGCTTGAAGATTTAGAGGACTATCGTCTATTGTATTAGCCTGGATTTTGGGAAACGACCAAGTCAACTTTTTGGGAATGTTCATTTCGAAAAGTCGCTAAAATTTCAGATGACATACCATTCAATGTTTCTAATTAAATACAACAAGAACGGGTTATTTTATACAGGTATTAGACGACAGTATTGACTCCTTCAGTTCTGACTTTAACATTGAAGATACTATCGTCCGATACTTTGAATTTGACCTCTCGAAATGACCAAGTCAAGTCAGTGTTTTGATAACATCCATTTCACAACAACATTCCATGACCAGATGATACATACCCATATACCTCCAACCATGTGCTACAATAAAGTAGTACTATCCTTGTAAAATAGACGTTAGTTATCCCATGTCTAGTGGCACGTCCAAATTTCACCACACTATTAAGCGACAGTCATCCAATGTCCAATAATAGCCTAATCCTCCAAATAGCCTATCACTCAACATCAACCGCCGTCTCTCCAAATTCCCCAGCCAACCCTCCCGAAAATATCATTCCAATACAAAAACACCGAACAATATATCTTCGGTATTCCGATCCCAGTTGAGGACGAAAAGGGCTTTCTTTCGCCTTGTAGATGAGATTGTTATCGGTTCATGCTCATCGCGACCGAGAGACTTCAAGGGAGCTATTATCATACGACGATCGTCTATACCTCAATTCATGTAACTTTGTATTACCGTACTTTAGAATCTTCGAATATTATTATATTCCCAAGTAAACATCAATTAACCAATATAATCGATCTCGATCCAATCAATCGAGGTATTCTAGCTTCGGAAGAGAGACTATTATCGGTTAATATCTTCTATGAGTCATTGTATTCAGGGGTCGTTATCAGATTTCCATCATCAAAGAACTATCCTCGTAGAACCATAATCCAACGCGGAATACCATCTAATCCCTCCTCACAATCCCACCTTTTCAAATCCAATTATCTAGCTCATCCTCATCTTCACCTTCCTACACATTTCGCATTCTATACCCAAACATTAACCAACCATATGAATTACATTATATCATATCAACACACATCCTCTACATAGCTACATATAAGCGCATACACTATAACTTTTATTCTAAACACTCTCTGCAAAGTCCTCAAAATTCTAGATCATTATAATACGAGTAATTTCATAGGCATCACAAAAAGTGATATCACATCAGCAGAATACCCCAAAGCAACACTAAGTCAAACACCGAATTCCAGATTGCGAAGGATTTAGAAACTTTCCATTTTGTTGGTTTCCCGGTTTCCCGGTTTCCTAAAATTGCTAGATTTTTCTACTTTCAATTGAGCAGCAGATGATAGAGCTTTAATCGCGATTCTAATTAATGAGATTAAAGTCATTTCGCTTGGTATTGTATGCATGCTCTACACCTAATTTCCGTGCCAAAATTCGCTCTCAATTTCCATTTTACTCTCATTCTCATTCTTGTCTTCGTCTTTATCTTCCCCTTCACCTCTATCACCATGTTCATCCTCACTCTCTTCCACACTTTGTTCCTCACTCTCCTCTTCACTTTCTAGATCTAACCCAGACGTTGCATCTTCCCCCACTGTGGCCCTCCAGACTCGATAAGCAGCATACCTCTCCTCGTCAGAAACAGCCCCACGATCCCCAAACCAACCCTCATAATAAGCATCCAACCGCAGCATCTCTATGTACGGCCCAAAAAGCCACTCTAATCTCTCATTTGGTCTTCAAAGCTCTTCATTATCCTTCCCCCGCGTTTCTTCCAATATTCGCAACGAATCTCTGGCAAGCCCCTCAGCTCTGTCCCTTTTCTCAAGGAACCTCATTTCCCTTGCATACATCTGTTGGTAGAAAATTGCAACCAAATCACCACTTCTTCTCTTCATTTTAAATGCCATATAAGCTCTTTCAAATAATGGCTCTACCTCATCCCACACGTTCAGTGTATGGAAATGAAAACCGAGGTTTCCGACTGCACTCAGAGTCAAAACATGATCTGAGCCTTTAAATGCTTCTAACAAATTCAAGTTAAATCTGCACAAGATCAGATCAGTGCTTCTTCATCCCTCTTGAGTTACGTAAGAGTGCCCACAAGCTCCGTCAAGATGAAGGCCCTGTCCATTTCTTCATCATCACCCCATACAACTGCCCATGTACCCATAGTGTCTAACATGCCTGTGAAGACTTCGTTTGCCTCGTTGATTTTTGCCACTTTTATCAAGACTCTCGTTAATGCAATCTTGCTTTTCAAGGTTCCTGGGTGACTTTCCCCCATGATTTCCGCCTGAATTTCGATAATATTGCGCCATAAAACTTCCGCTTTATCCAATTCATCACTACCTTGGAGTATCTCCGCTAGTTCAATCGTCGATTCGATACTTACAGAATCGTCTTCATCCTTATCTTCTATGTCGTACTCAAGTGTTTCGCGCTGTAATCTTTCGGCCTTTTCCTTTAAGTAATTATAAAGATATTCAGTTTGGTTCACTTTATTCTGAAGGAATAACAAGTTGCGATATTTGAGGCATGGAAATTCACATTAGTATTAAACCCCAAGAAATTATAGCTTACAAGATTGCCAAGTATCCTCAAGCTTTTCCATAGCATAGCCTTACTACGAACAGTTTTAACGCTTTTAGGCCTATCAATTCTCAAGTTTACTTGATAAAGTTGTCGGCTGATGATCAATGCTTCTTCGTTCAAGACTAGGGAACTCAAAATGTGATACACACCCTCTTTAATATCACATGATTTGGAGCTAGTCTCATCCCAGCGAAACATATTTTCCCGCTCAAATGAGCGTCTGGCCATAGTCTTGGCCATTTGCGTGTGGCCCATCAAACGAAGCATGGTACATACTATGATTTCGCTCGAATACAACCTTCCATACATGTTAGTCGATGCTGCCCCGGCGGTTTTGATATTAACATATCCTGAATTGTCTTCAAGTGCGTTTATATGGGTAAGGACTGCCTATGGTTTGGCCACATTGACATCATATGTACTTTTCCATGCTTCTTTTATACATGAAAGAACCATATACGCTACCAGGATAGTGCAGCACTCACAAACTTCACTATCTGTTCGGAGCCGAATCCAATCTTTGACTAGAGAATGAAGAGATGCATGATACGTATCATTGATACGATCAAAAATTTGTATCAGAGAAAGGATCTCTAATCCTTTTAATGCATAGGCAAAGGCGTCACTATTCCAAACACCCGCCCCGCTCAGAAAGAATGAGAAGCCATTCCCAAATCGTCCAGAACCTTTGAATATCATAAGCTCTTTGTCATTATGTTTCTGTTATTTGGATTCCTCTGGAACGGAATTAATATCATCCTGATAGCTTGCATGATCAGAGAACAGTTCCTCTGATATGTCCGCAGGATCGAAGAAAGCAAATAGTGTCATGAGATTCTCGAGAGCCGCGGAGTTCTGCTGAGCTTTGAGCTCATTGAAAGATAATTCCCACGTAGTGAAAACGTTCAATGCCGTTTCTCTTTCACTTTCTCAAGAGACTTGGTGTATTTTTTCATCAGAATTTTATACTTCAGAATAGCTTCTAGCCGTTGAGAAAAAAAAAGAGATTCAAAGGCTGAGAATTCAAGCTTCAAGATTTTGATATATGTACCGGCTTGGGTGATGGCGAGTGCATGATATCCGAGTCTCTTTACAACCTGAATTCCGTCCTCTTCAATTTTCTCTTTATTTTCTTTTGTGCCACTCTGGTGATATAAAAGCTGCAATGCTTCTTTCTCTGGCAGCCCCAAAAGCTCAATAGCTGCATCATCGTCTTCAACATCCTTGTGCCTCCTAGTTACCAAGACTGATCCATGAGAAATATGCGGTGTGAAGTCTTCCAGTGAAAAAAATGTTAGGAATATCATAATTGTTGAAAACGATTAGCCACCTGAAGTTCCACATGCTAACAGCGCTGAAAATTCTAGCTTCTCCTCGTCATTGTCACAAAAGTCTCCAGGTTACCTAATCTTGGCATATACTGCTCCAAAACTCTGCGTTACGGACCTCTCGGAGCTTGCATCAACCCAAGACACGGCCTTGAAAGCATCTTCAGAAGTGTAACAGTATTCTAGCGAAATATGAGTCTTTCCCTGCCCACCTAGGCCGCGTAGTACAACAATTCCTGCTCTTGAAGAAAAGCCATTCGAATGTGCAGAATCAATACTTGCTAATATGTCTTCTCGGCCGATGAAGAGAGAAATCTTGCGACCCATGGGAGCTTCGAAGTAAGCAGGAGACACCCTTGATTATTGGCCTGGTAACAGTAAATCCAACTTCTTGAGGATCCATTGTTGTGATAGAGGTTTTTTGTTTTGTTTTTTGTCAATCATGACCATGACTTGCTCCTGTTTATCCATTTTGTTAAAGTTGGTGCCGAGAAGCAACCTCTAATATCCCTCTATCAATCTCGAATCGGTCATCAACAAGGATTTATATGCTTGACTCCAAAGAGTCTCTGGGCCATTGGAAACTAAAGTCAGTCCGGAAGCTTGTATGGGGGCTGTGGGGTTACTCCCCACTGTCAAGAATGCCAGCTTAGTAATCATTGATCTGGTATCTGCCTATTCATTTGAACTGGTTAATAAATAAAGTCAGATTCAAACAAGAACGTGGTAAAACACCTTTCGAGGTGACTCGCCATCGTCGACCTTGCCATGACATAGCTGGCTGCCACTTCTTTCCCTCTAGCGCATAAGAAACAACTCGCGTTTAGATTGCATAACGAAGCCGTAAAATGCAAACTGTACAAAGATGATAAGATGGGTGTTGTGAAGATATATGTCTTTGGTTTAGCAGAGCTGATTCAAGGAATAGGAGGTTCTCCATGTAACTGCCCAAACGGAACTAGTGATGATGCAGTCAGTCGATGTAAACCTCCATTTGGGAAGGAGCCACACAACGCAATCTAGCCAATCAAACATGAGACTAACCTACATCTCCTAAGCATCTCCCAATATATAAAGGCGGGTAGATTGATCCAAATTTCAATCATAACCGTCTGTAACTAATTTTGGCCAGGAACGTCATAAGAGTGAGTGCCATGCATCCAAAAATACATCTCAACATCAAGATCAACATCAATATCCAAGAAACCACTTCGACATAATGCCATCCATCAAAATCCTCCAATAAACCAACCACCTCAACCACCCCACCTACAAACACTCCTCCAATCTCTTTCAACTCTCCGCGTGGCATTCTGCAATAAACACGCAGACACTCCTTCATTTCATTTCATTCACAAGAACTACACTATACTCATTCGAAAGAGACAAAGACAAAAATGGACAACTATCCAAAGTGGTATTCCAGTATATTTCTAGAATAGAATACGATGAAAGTATGTCGAACTACTGAATCGTATCTCAAGAGTGTGAAAGAAGTTAAGAAGTTAAGACGTCAAGATGGAAAGAGATTTTTTCCACCGTGCAACCTTTCAAACTTTTGAAATGAGAATTTAATGATACTTTAACATTCCAATACTGCTATTTAGGGGAGTCTGCCAATTTTAGCTAGTTGATCATTTATCTTAGATACCGTACCGACGGCACCATTTATCCAGGCCATGCAGGCGGCCTGGTACACTGCCCAAAATCTTTATGATCTCCTTAAAAGCCCATCACCTATTTTCCCCTTACTCTACTTGCAAGCCATCCATAACACAACACAGCCATCATCCACAACACCCTATCCCCTATCCACCATCCCCAATCCCGTACCCCAATCACCAAATTCATGCCCCATCACCCTTTCCCAGCAGCACCAGATTTGCCACGTTCATAGCCGCCATAATTGTCCAGATGATTCCCGCTACAGTGGCAGTAACCCAATGATTCCTCATTTTCGTTCCTTCGCCCGTGATCTCTGCCCCTGCATTCTCATAAACACTTTCATTTTCCGCCAACCGATCTGCATTCTCTCTCGTATTCTCATCATCTCCAAATGTATGTGTTTTCCTGGCATCTAACAGTCATATATCGATTGCGGCATGTAAAATAAATCAAAGGTGCGGAAATAAATGGGAGGACGATACTAAGGGCTACTTGACTAGCATTCAAGGCTGCTGATAGACCTTCGCGACCGACCGCACCCGCGATGACAATACTGGGTGCAATACTTAGACTTCTGGTTAGAAGACGTCGTAACCAAGGTCTAATAGTCCAGTTTAAAGCACCTTCTGAGACCATCTGCCCAGCGATTGTACAAACAATACCTGCACTCATACCGGACAATAGTAGAGCGAGAGCGAAAATAATTCCAGCACCTTTCGAAATACTTGATACGAGTAAATCGTAGATACCGAAAAGGTCGGCATCTGGAGCTGCAGGGTTATTGTAGAGAGAGCGGCTCCAGCTACTATGAGAATGGCCGAGTTGACGAACAAGGCAAAAGTGAAGAGACAGATTGCTAATTCAGCATAGGAATATTTGAGACAAAATTTTGATAGCGGGAAGTGATGGGTAGTATGGTTCCTTGGTTCCTAAATCAAAATCTTTTTTGACAATGTTGTGCTTTTTGTCATAGGCGAGGAGTCGAGGTTGAACTATACCACTTCCGAGATATAAACTATGAGGCATGACGGTAGCTCCTAGAATACCGCAAGCTTGATAGAGTCTAGGACATGTTAGTAAATTTATCTAGAATCTGAAAGGAGAATGCATACCCCTTCGATTCAACAATCGCCTTCGAAGGCAAGAATCCCTTGAAGACTTCTCCCACAGAAGTGTTTTCGATAAGAGATAATTGAATGCAAAAGCAGATTACAACACCCAACACTAATCCAACGACAAACATCTCAAAATATCTTAACCTCTTCATCTCACCATTTCCAGGATAAAAAAGAAGAAGAATAAGAACATCACAGATTGATAAGGCACATCCAGCAACTAAAGGTATTTGAGGTATCAAAAGGTTGATAGCAATCGCTGTACCAATCACCTCGGCAATATCCGTAGCAATGATCTAACCGGGTCAGTCAAAGCCTGAACACAAAAAAGGAGAGGGGTATCATACTGCACCCTCAGCCATGATATACAGGGCAATATTGAGCCATTTTGGCAAGAAAGCCCTACAAGCCTCCGCCAAATTCAAACCACTAACAGTGCCCAGCTTAATACAGAGACTCTGCAGAAAAATGGCAAAGATATTCGACATCAACACGATAAACAGGAGGCGAAATCTATAAGTAGCCCCTGCAGCAACATCGGTGGCATAATTTCCCGGATCAATATATGCAACCGCCACCTATATAGTATGTTATATATGACTGGATGTGTTGTTGTTGACATTGTTGGAGAGTGAAAAATTACGTACCATGAACCCGGGACCCACGAATTTAGCAAATTTGACCATCACTTGTTTCATTTTCATAAGTTGGTCTTTCGACATATTAGAAAAACTTCTTCTATACCTCCTTCCACCTCCCACTTGATCCCTAATGTCCAAGGTCTCAGTAGTAGAAGGTCCAACCACGCCCACGTGACCATTCTTTTCACCCTCTCCACCGCCTCCACCGCCTCCACCACTCCCAACCCCCCCTCCAACACGACTCTCACCCACCGTTCCCTTCCCATCACCAGTATCCTCCATCAGATCATTAATACACTCCACGCCCTCATCCTCCAAACTTCTCCTCAATGCCCTTCCATTTGCTCTCCCGTTCAAATCCTCTCGAGTCGTAAGATCATTTGCCAAGGCGTTGGGATTTTGATTATATCCATCACCTTCCAATGGCTCATCTGTTCTCGAAGGACAGTTCATGATGCGGCTTTGTGTCCTACGTGATACTATGTTGATGAGATGGGTAGCAGTGACACCACCAAGGAGTACTGTAGCTGTAGGGAAAGTTGTGTTATGATTTCCCTTTTCGTAAAACGGACGTCGGCTTCGAACTTCTTTATCCTTTAGGATTGTTGTTTCGTTTTATGTGTGGAGAAAAGAAAAGGTAGGTTAAAACATGAACATAATATTTGGGAGTTGTGTTCATGTGTATGCATCAACAAACGAATTCAGACATAAATAATTTTTTATTATAATATAAGAAAATACAAAAAAGACGAAAAAAGCTGGGGCGAGAAGAAGATAGATCCCTTCCTATATACCTAGTGCCGAGTAGAGTAGGTATCTGAAGGTAGGTACTGATTAGGTAATCAGCTCTTCAACTACTGGTGAACCAAGCTACTAGGTAAGGGACCTTTAACTCAACCAAGTAATGTATAAGGACGGACTAGTGCAGAGTAGTTAATATCTGTAAATTACTAGAGTACGTAATCCATGAATTCAGACATCCTCCTTCCTCATTGGTCCAACCCAGCACTCCAAGCCCAACCAGGTACAGAAAATCCAAACACTACGGAAATTCCCGACCTCCACCCTTCTCCAACCGGTGAAATGATCGGATCCGTCAGGGTTGACATTTAGTCATCAATGCGTTCGGAATCCAGACCTACTAGGTGACCGGTGATATGTCATGCTACGTACTAGCAATTCGCCTGCTCACGAAACATAATAATCACATGAAACCGAACAACAACAACATCGACATCAACATCAACATCAACATCAACATCAACATCAACATCAACAACATCATCATCATCATCATCAACACATAATCAACATTCAAATTTATTCCAGAAAATATACTCCTAGATCCGATTGGACCTACACAAGCCATCGTGATATTTAGGCCCCTATCTCCATCTTCCATCTTCCATCTTCCATCCCATCTCACATCTGATCATACTTAGTTTCATCATCCTTCTATGATGGTGATGATGATGACGAGGAGAAGACATTTATCATTAACCAAAGAGGACAACAAACCAGTCAAACCTCCCGTCACCATGCATGCATCATCAACCCCAGCATGGATATCCCCATACCCCCTCCCCAGAAAGAAAACCATCGGATAACAAAATACCCGAACGAGGGACATCTCCTCGATAACCCGAGGCGATTTACCCAACATTACCATGAAAGACAACCTCGACCTATGAAAATTATCGGAAGGAACATTAGATGGAGAATTACTACCTACCTACCTACCTCGCAAGGTAAATACCAAGGAAGATTAAAAAGGCAGAGGTTTCGTCTTTTGTTTTCCCTTGTTACATTATTTTATCCATAGTGTGGGGTTTGTAGCTACCTTACTAGGTTGCTTGACTTACCTTTTATTTGATAAAATCTATCGGCTGGTACTTGACCTACAACTTGTTTGATGGCTACTACCGGGTATCTATGAGAGGTAGGTCTTTCACTTAAGAAAATGAATCACAACTGGTTGGTAAGAATGAGTTATGATCATGATCAGGGATTGGTCATATTACTTTAGAGAAGTAAAACAGCCAGTTGCTACCTAGGTGCCTATTGCATCAACCATAATGTCTCTGTCAAGAGTTCAGATTTCAGATTTCATAAATCAAACCCAATGGTAAGACGATGTGCAAGTTTTTCTTTTTGCCACCACTACCGTATGTAAGTAATCCGTTCATAGTATCCCAATGAGATAAAAAGCGTACCCATCCTTTCCTTTGGGGAGATACAGAAACGCCTGATGACCCATGCAACGCCATGCAAATATTATTCTGCAGTTGCCCTATCCATGAAATAAAATTCTTTAATTAGGCATTCCGATTATCATCGACCATGGTCATCATCAACCGCATATGCCTTTTGTAGTGCCCTTTTCTCCCTGCCATCATCCTCGAGAACCATGATCCAGTCTCTAAGCTGGATTTTACGTCCCTTGACTCCATCTTCTCGCCAAGTTCCTAGCCTTCGTACACCATCTATAGTGAGCTTTTCTGGACCCAGGGTTCGCAGCTGGGCTGCTAGCAGATGCACTAAGACCTTGGGCCATGATTTTACCTGGGGTACTTGTACCACTACCAGACCCTGCAGTCATCCAACTATACTGCTTCTTCTTTCCAAAAACATTTCTACCGCCCAAGAACTGTCCAGTCGTCACATTAGCTGCTGCGTGACTTGCGGCCTCACTGGTTTTTCGCCTCTGCTTTCCTTTTCATTTCTTTCTTGGTAGGTGGGTTTGTCAAGGATATCCGGTGCAATAGAACCTGGAGTGCCCGGGTTTATTGACGCAGCACGAGATCCATCACCAGATTCACGAGCCTTGCGTTTTCGCAGCCTAGCCTCTTCAGCTTCTTGCTCTCTACTAGCGGCTTTTCGAAGAGTGGATGCGACATCACTACCAAAGGACTTTGTTGGTGTCTTCGAGCTTTGTGATAATGGGGTAGGTAATCTACCTGCAGCCGATAGAGGGCCTTGGGTGTGTTAGTACAAAATGAGAATCAATCATAAATCCGATACATACATTTAAGAGGGTCGCTGAGAGGGCTAACGGCACTCTCCCATCCACTCCGCGGGCCACCTTCTTCGATAATGGTAGAAATTGAAGGTTTGACACTATGTACGGCAACGTCTGCCCATTCATCCCTGATTTGAGCATGAGAACCTGTCTGTCGACCTATGGCTAACTTCATTGCACCCTCCAATAATTCACACGAAGTCGATGTTTAGTAGAGATAGACATAAGCGCAAGTTGGTCAACGACTAGAGAGTCACCTGGGATGAAGAATCCGCTGGTTGCAGTGATGGCCCCTTCTGGTCCCACCGCCGTTTGTACTTTGACGGTTGGTTCTGGAAAGTGCTCAGGTAGCTTCATGGTACCCATCTTTCCGTTCATGTCCGTATTCAAACCAAGGCCATTATCATGTGCAATTTTTGCCATTCTCTGATGAACGATGCCAACGTTTAAAAATGGATTATTTAGCTCTCTTTGCCTCGATACTGCTAAATCGCGAGCCGCATCATGCCAGGCTTTATCGGCAGCTTTTCTTTTCAAAATCCTCTTGTGACTTAGTATTGGGGGTCTCTCCAGGCTGGTTAGCAGGACCAGAGCCGTAAAAGGATCCCTCATGTCCAGGTGCAAATTGACTAAAGCTGTGACCTGCCGAAATATTACCCGGATGTGATCTTGAGGTTTGAGGATTAAATGATGATGAGTATTGTTGAAATGTATACTGTTCCTCCTCTGCAAGATCGATGCCAGTCCCTTCCAAAACGTTCATCGGATCCACACCATCAGGTTTATTTCTATCAACCGGTCTCGAAGGTGGGCCCATAATTCCTCCAGGATGCTGCTGTGGCATCTGCAAATTAAAGTTGTTGAAATGTGCCGCATGTATATTCCCTTGATGATGCTGCTGAATTTGCCCAGGGAAACCCAAGGGGCTTGGTTGCGCATGTGGTGGGAGGGTGCCTGGAGCTTGCGGTAGATTTAACGAAGGAGATTGTTGCGCAGTATTTAACCCATTTGCATACGGCGTATTATAAGCAGTTTGAGGAAGTTGTACTGTCGAGAAAATGCGGAGAAGGCGAAGCTGAAGCTTGACCAGAAACACCTGGGCTCATCGCGTATGGTGATGTGACGTATGGCGAACCTGGTTGAGAGGGTGGGTTGGGAGACATTCTTTGTCGCTTGTGTGGTGGAAACGCGAACTGTTGATTTTGCGTTGACGGTGAGTTGACTGGTTGAGGGGGGGAGAAAGGCCTCTGCGGCATATACGGCGGTTGCTGTTGTTGTGGTTGCGCCATGATGTCGACGTTTCGATTGCAATTTCCTCTATTTATCTCCTGTATCCTTTCACAACCCAGGCGCAAAGCCTGGCTCTCTCTAATTATTCCGTCCATGCGCTAGTGTGAGTCTTCAGAATAAACCTTAAAGACTTGCGCGACCGTATTCACTCGATGTTTTGATGACAATTAAGCTGTTTTCCATCCAGGCAAATTATTTGGTCATTGAATGGGATCGCGAAAGCTCTCACGGAATCAAACTCATCACGTGTAAATTTAGTGCGAAATTGTGACAAGGGAGGACCATCAAAATCGCGTCTTTGATGACTTCACTACTAACCTTCTTCTCAATTATTGATTGAATTCACAAACTTCAATTTATTCTTCAACTTGCGAAACTATTTCACCTCTTCTAATATCTCTTGTTCCGTCTTATATTTATTAAAGTGATTATGCTATCCCACTGAATAGCCATCTGCCTTAACGGCAGCGAAAGTAACATATCTGAATTTACAAAGAGAGAATACTACATCTCATTCACAATGGCATCAAAACGTAAGGCTGCTGCTTTGGCACCTACTGTGGAGGAACCGGTAGATCCAGCTGATGAGCTCACGTTTACTAATCTTGGTGGTGGTAATGAGGTTGGAAGATCTTGTCATATCATTCAATACAAGGGTAAAACTGTCATGGTAAGCATTAAATGCCTTTCTCTTTCTGCGCAATTTAATTGCTGACCTTTCGATATAGCTCGATGCTGGTATGCACGCTGGATACGACGGTTTAGCAGCTCTGCCTTTTCTATGACGATTTTGACTTGAGCACTGTCGATTTACTTTTGATCAGCCAGTAAGCGGATTCCCATTTCCCATTTCCTATATTCTATATTCGCGTTGGCTTTCGGAGAATTGGGGTCATCAATATATGGTAGTCTGTTTCGGCGCTTCAATACAATGCACCGTCGGCAATTTGGGCTCCGTGTCGCATTTTGGGTCCTGCAGAGCATATGCAGAATTCCGTCTCACATTTCATTGGCCTATCTACCATATATTTATCATGTATACGAGAATCAATACAATACCATTATCCCACAGCAAATGCTTGTCTTGATTCTGTGATATGACTTTTATCCCCGCACATCCGACTTGTACATAGACTGCTATTTTGTTGTCGTATTTTGCCCTTCCTGGTAAAACAAGAGCTGACCTTTTTAAAGTTTTCACGTCGACCATGCAGCTTCATTACCATATACGTCCTTGCGAAGACTAACTTCAAGGGTCGGGTCTTCATGACACATCCTACCAAAAGCCATTTATAAGTGGCTCATTATAGACAGTATAGAGAGTTGGAGGGGCATCCTCGAATGGAGGCTCACAACCAGTTTTATACCGAAGCCGACCATCTCACTACCTTTGCTCAAATTGAAGCTATAGATTATCATACCACACATACAATCTCTTCAATAAGGGTCACACCATATCCAGCTGGGCATGTGCTTGGTGCTGCCATGTTTCTCATTGAGATTGCTGGACTCAAAATATTCTTCACAGGAGATTATTCTCGAGAAGATGATCGGCATCTTGTATCCGCTGAAGTTCCTAGAGGAGTGAAGATTGATGTTTTGATTACCGAATCTACTTACGGTATAGCATCACATGTTCCCCGGGTGGAACGAGAGCAAGCCCTTATGAAATCCGTCACTAGTATTCTGAACCGAGGAGGTCGCGTTCTCATGCCAGTCTTCGCGCTTGGTAGAGCCCAAGAACTTCTTTTGATTTTAGATGAATACTGGGGTAAACATCCGGAGTTCCAAAAGATCCCTATTTACTATGCTAGTAATTTGGCTCGCAAATGTATGCTGGTATATCAGACATATGTCGGATCTATGAACGAAAATATCAAGCGACTGTTCAGGGAACGTATGGCTGAAGCCGAAGCCAACTCAACCAGTGGAGTAGAGGTGGACCATGGGATTTCAAATACATTCGTTCATTAAAGAACCTCGATCGATTTGACGATGTAGGAGGTTGTGTCATTCTAGCAAGTCCTGGTATGCTACAGAATGGTATTAGTAGACAATTACTAGAAAGATGGGCACCAAGTGGATAAGAATGGTGTTATTATTACTGGTTATAGCGTTGAAGGTACGATGGCTAAACAAATCATGCAAGAACCAGATCATATCCAAGCAATCATGTCGGGCCACAGGGTTTCACACGAAAATCAGCAGCCGGAGAAGCAGAGAAAGCCATGATACCAAGAAAGGTGTAGTGTTCAAGAATTTTCCTTCGCAGCTCACGTTGATGGTGTTGAGAATAGAGAATTCATCGAAAGAAATCGCTGCTCCTGTAGTGGTAAGTTCCACAAACTTCCAAACTCCAAAAAGTAGAAACTAAGAAACAAAAGATCCTCGTTCATGGTGAACAACACAACATGATGCGCCTGAAATCCAAACTCCTATCTCTGAACGCCGACAAGACTACCAAAGTAAAAGTTTTCTCCCCCAAAACTGCGATCCATTACGTATCCCCTTCATGACCTCTAAAACGCCAAAGTCGTCGGAAATTGGCAAATAACCCCCACCACCCGATTCTACCCAACTTATCACGGGTGTACTAGTAGTACAAAATGATTTCAAAATGTCGTTAATGGCCCCTGAAGATTTGAGAGAGTATGCTGGTTTAACCACTACTACCATCACCTGTAAACAACGTATGACGCTCAGTGCAGCGGGTATTGATCTTATACGATGGGCTTTAGAAGGAACATTTGGAAAGATTGATGAGTTACCTGAGAGTAGAGGGCAACAGAAAAATTCAAATGGAAATGGGGATACGCATATGAATGGGTCATCTGACGAAGAAGCGGATGAGGAAATCGCTAACACAAATGCCGTAACTGCGTATTTGGTTATGGGATGTGTGACGGTGAGGTATAGAAGCAATGGGGAGGTGGAATTAGAATGGGAGGGTAATATGTTGAATGATGGAATTGCAGATGCTATCATGGCGGTGCTGTACTCAGTGGAAAGCAGTCCAGCCGCTGTTAAACGTATGTTTTATCTACCCCATTCCCGCCCTATTTTCTTTTGCTCTTCCCCATCCACATTAACCATATCAAAGAGAAACGCTAACACAAAATAGAATCCGCAAGCAAATCCCCACACTCCCATTCCATCCCCCCAATCCGCAACCCCCACGCCAACCTAACCCCACCGAGCGTCTCGAACGCCTCTTCATGTTCCTCGAAGCGCAGTTCGGCGCCGACAACCTAACCCCCATCGCCATTCCACGCCTCCCCACCGGCACCGTCCCCACTAAAGACATCAAAGCCTCCCCTCCCCGGATCTCCCCACCTCCGATGCCCCCCTCTCCCCAGAGACCCCCTCCGAAACCTACGAACAAGAAAAAGAAATAGCGCGGCTCCACAAACTAGGAATTCCAGTGCCAGGCATCGAAATCACCGTCGATAAGATGAACGCAAAGGTTTGGTTGGAGGACTTGGATGTGGAATGTGCGAATCGGGTCTTTGGGGAGAGGTGAGGGCCGTGGTGGAGAGGGCCGTGGAGGTTACGGCCCCGTTGTGGGGGTAGTCTTATGCTATGTGATGTGGCGTGATAGGATGGATCATGAGGGAGAGTGGAGACGGGGAGAGCGTGGGTGGATATGTATAATACAGAAAGCAAGCAGGTTCAAATTTGAGCAATAGACAGACGGACAGAAATACAAACAGAAAGATAGAAGCCGAGAATGAAAGGATATTTCTATCTATCTATCTATCTATCTATCTATCACACACACACACACACACACACACACACACATACACATACACAGTAACTCAATTGGATTTCACACCAATGCATCATCAATAAGCTCTACACTTGACCCACTTGAAACACTTGACACAACACCACACCTCCCACCTCCAATTACCAATCCCAATCCCGCCCATTCCAAAACCAAACGTGTAGCTTACCCAAGCGGCCAGGCCTCGACTAAGCTCATACAGACAACCGAACTCTATATCCTTGCTATTAACAACCAGCTAGCTATAAAGGAGAGGTTTCCGGCATCAGGGTGCAAGTGACTCTTTGGTATTTTTGGTGTTTGGTCTTGGGAGAAACAGGAAAGGAGAAGCAGGGCAGGTCGAAAAAGCTCGAGGTAAAACCCCCATCTCTCATCGAAAGGAAGACCTTCGATTTTCTAATATATTGTACATTTACCTTCCAATCACAAGACAATTGAAACATCTTTAGGAGCTTTTGTCAAGTTAACTTTTTCAATATTCATAAACTATCATTAAGCCCCTCACCCATTAATCTGTATCCCAAGTTTCCTAACCCCGATTGACCAAGCTTCAAGCTCAAGTCTCATCATGTATTCTAAAAACAATCTTCGATCCCTATGTATAAAATGATCTATACCGCCGAGATGGTATTCAACCGCGCGCCAAAAACACCCCACTTGAATCCCAAAACCCCCACACTCTGTAGCTATATAATCAATCATCCTGGGGTATAACCATGCGTCTCCTGTCTTCCGCACCCCATGTTTATCCACATCAAAAGTTGGATTGTCCATGACATCCATCCCGCTTCCGTCACCTTTTCATTAGCACCATTTTGGTAGAAGCCGTTTAATCGACGTCATCATCATTGTCCTGATCCTCGTTCTCGTGCAGCACCCATCCCTTGCTCATCTTGACAGCTTGTTCCACTTTTTGAACATGCGTGCGCTCTTAGCTGGCTTGACTTGTGGGGTGAAGATTCTTCTATCATCGCTGTTGATCTCCTTGAGCTCATCAAACTCCTTCCAGATGTCTACTGCAAACCCTGCTGCGATTGCGGCCCAAGAGCAGTGGTTTCGCGCATGACAGGTCTGTTGATTGGGATGTTGAGGATATCGGCTTGTGTTTGCATGCAGAGGTCGGAGTTAGACATGCCACCATCGACAGCAAGTCCTTCCAATTTGTGTCCGGAATCCTTCTCCATAGCATCGAGGATGGCTTTAGTCTGGAAGCAGGTAGCTTCGAGAGTGGCACGGGCAATGTGCCCACGTTGTGTGTGCTGGGTGATACCGAAAAGTGTTCCCTTGGCATCATCAATCCAGTATGGAGCGAACAAACCAGAGAAAGCAGTAACAAACACCACACCACCGTTGTCATCAACAGTCTCTGCCAATTCAGTGATCTTGCTTGAGTGTGCAATGAAACCCAAGTTGTTCATCAAAAACTTCACACCAGACCCTGCAACAGCGATGCTGCCTTCAAGAGCGTAAACAGGTTTTCTACCATTGCCAAAATCGTATGCGACAGTAGCCAATAGACCATACTTTGATACTACGGGTTTGGTTCCAACATTGTAGAGAAGGAAGCAACCAGTTCCGTAGGTGTTCTTTGCATGCCCGGGTTTAAACCCACATTGACCGACTAAAGCAGATGATTGATCTCCCAGACATCCGGTGATTCTAGTGCCCTTCAAAGGGCCATAAGCTAATTTACCAAAAGCCTCTTTGTCGGAGGAAGGGACGATTTTTGGAAGAGTAACATTTTTCCTGTCGAGTTGAAAGAAGTTGAGAAGTTTGTCGTCGTATTGTAGAGTGTGGAGGTTCATGAACATAGTTCTAGAAGCATTTGTGGTATCTGTGACATGAATGCCCCCCTCCTTTCCTCCGTTGAGTTTGTAAATCAACCAAGAATCGACTGTTCCGAAAGATAATCTGCCCTCATCGTATGCATTCTTGATAGCTTCAACGTTTCGGTACATCCACATGAGCTTTACACTTGCAGGGTATGTTGAAAGTGGCAACCCGCACAATTGAAGGATTTCATCGGCTCCCTCTGAATCTTTGAGCTCGCGCACAAGAGCAGTTGTTCGGGTATCGGGCCAAACAACAGCATTGTATAATGGCTCCCCAGTATTGGTGTCCCAACAAATGGTTGTTTCACGCTGGTTGGTAATTCCAATGGCTTTAATATCGGATTTCTTGTATCCTAATTCGAGGAATTTCTCTGTTGCCTTCTCTACGCACTCATCCACGGAGTTGACCAATTCTTGAGGATCATGTTCATGCCATCTGTAGGGATTCTTGTTAGCTTGTGGATTCGACATCAGAATTGGCGGCACAATTAAAAACTTACCCAGACTCGGGGTACATGTTTTCGAATTCATGCTGATGCATTGCTACAGGCTGTCCTTCTCCATTGAAGATAATAAATCTTGTAGAGGTTGTGCCTTGGTCGATGCTACCAATAAACCAGTGCTTTTGTTCTTCCTCCTCAGTCTCAGCCACATTCACTGGCAGATGTGATTTAGATTGTTCAATGTGCTCGACATATTCGGTGTCTTCTGGGCTTGAGGTCTCGATATTTCTATATTCTGCGTCTCTTCTGTATTTGTAACTGTCGATATCATTGTGTGATATCGCAGGCGGGGGTGTAGGATGCATCATCATTTTTGGAGTGTGTGTGTAGTTAAGAGGGTATAAAAAAGGCGGTAGAGAGGTATTGCAGAACGCAAGACCTGGGTGGGTATGGTATTAGGATAAAGGTATTGGTATTAGGATAAAAGGTATTGGTTGGTATTAAGATCAAGACGAGTTGCGAACAAAGGATTCTTAGAGAGAAGCAAGTGTTGATTGAAGATGAGAAGGAGAACTGAGGTGGGATACTCTGGAGATATAAAAGTCGGGGAGTAGTAGTGCAGTGGATATGGGGAGGTGGAAGGAGGCTTATTATTGTAGAAAGGAAGACCAGATGCCAAGGGCGAGCTCGCTAGTTGTGACATCTGAAGGAGGATGAGGGGAGGGGGGAGGTAGGGGCGGCGAGGGAGGAGAGACTCTCGAGAGGGGCATGTTACGGAAAAAGGATCAACACATAAACCTTCATACGGTAACAATCTCACCGTAGCTGAACTTAATCCAGAAATCCCCAAAAATATTGGTCCCATGTAAACTAATTCTGTACTTTGACTTTCCTTACCCTGATCTGCTGTAATATTATTTTCTATTGAATTGATTAAAAGATCCTTAGTATAAAATTTCGATGGTCAATGGGTTTACTCTCGTCGGAAGTTCCGTCTTGTTGTCCCAGTTCCAATTCGAGTTGCAGACGAAGCGGGGGCCCCCTCTCTTCGGGTCACTTGAATCGTTTTTATTTGATTTGCTGGGTACGAATGCAATGTGCACGGATGGAGATGGAGAATCGATCCCGCGCAGCCAAGTACGAAGAACCAACTAGGCATTTGACTAACACTGGCATTATTGCTGGCAGGTACGGCAGAGTTCTAAGTTGCAAACTTGACTATAGAAAGCGTCCCAGATGTTATTTGGAACGACAGTAGGAGAGGTAGGAGTGTTAGCAGCAGTAGCGGTGGTAGTCGCAGTAGGAACAGTAGTAGGAACAGTAGTAGGAACAGTAGTAGGAACAGTAGTAGGAACAGTAGTAGGAACAGTAGTAGTAGTAGTTGCAGTAGCAGTTGCAGTAAGTAGTCGGATCCATACGTCTAATCCATACGTCTAATCCATACGTCTAATCCATACGTCCATCTGTATCCATTCAACTTCCTTGCCCAGATAGGAAGTACGAAGCTACTAGGGAATCTGGAATATGGAATATGGAATATGGAACTTTTTTTTTAAAAAACTTTTGATGCATAATACAGTAGCAATTAATAATCCATGTCCGAATATCCACAATATCCATACAGCTCTCTGCACAGAACACGATCCATTTCCCAGGGAGACATGTGACGGATCAAAAAGATCAACATAATTTCATGGAGTTACTTCCGGTAACAGTGGAGAATCTAGAATAGATGGAATAGATGGAAATAGATGGAATAGATGGAATAGATGGAATAGATGGAATAGATGGAATAGATGGAATAGATGGAATAGATGATAAGATGGAGTAAAAATAGAGTAAATAGAGTAAATAGAGTAAATAGTAATAGAATAGATGGAAAATAAATAGAGTAAATAGAGTAAATAGAGTAAATAGAGTAAATAGAGTAAATAGAGTAAATAGAATATATAGAATAGATGGAATAAATAGAGAGTAAATAGAGTAAATAGAGTAAATAGAGTAAATAGAGTAAATAGAGTAAACAGAATAGAATAATATAATATAAAATAAAATAAAATAAACCAAAATAAAACAAAATAAAATAGAATAAAAATAAAAAAAATAGATAAAATACAGCCATATACATGAAACTACTCATTAGGTTTTGTTCCTAGGTGTTAAACCTAGGCAGGTACCGAAAGATCTAATTATTACTAAATCAATACTAGTCATTAGATTTAAATGCGGATTAAAATATTTAAATGCGGATTGATTATTTAAATGCTAATGGATTATCTAAAACCTTTAACTTTGGCAAGGCAAGAGAATCATCAATGTGATTCCTTTGCCAATACCAATGATGCCCGCCCGGTACAGTATAATGGTTTACAATCACTCAACTATTCTCCAACTGTATTCCGTTTTCTCCGATTCTTTCTCACCTCCTCTTCTCTTCTCTTCTCTCCTTCCCTCCTCTCTTCTTTCCTTTCCGTTCCTTTCCTTTCATTTCATTTCCTTCCCTTTCCCTGTTATCCATTTGATTATGCATATGTACAGTAGTGTACCCAACTCAGCCCACTTTCGCTATTGAGATTTTCACATCAGATATTATATCTAAGAAACTGTACATTGTGATGTTGTAATGACTTATGATAGAAATGTATATGCATTATGGGGTTGACTGGCTGGCTGGCTGGCTAACTGGCTGGCTTGCTGGCTGCGCAATTGTCGACTCGAGTACCTCTTAACTGTCTATTCTGAATGCTCGAGCCGTATTCTTGAGAGACGGAATAATGATTTCCCTCCTATTGAAAGTCTTTGAAATAATGCTCGCGTGGTTCGTCACCCTTGTAGTATCACTTTCTCCCATGCTCCATACATGGCATTTGTATATTTGCATGTACAGCTCCAACAGGACGGAGTTACACCGTGCACATGAAGCATTTCTTAGCCCATTTCTTCTAGTTCGGTATTTGCATGCTTCAGGCGCCGAAGTCTCTACCGTGGAAGGAGGTGATTACAATTGTGACAGTGTTGCAGCAACAGCAACAGCTACCGCTATTGCTCGCGCCGCGGAACTAGATAGGGTATGGTGCAGCGATGGCCCGAAGAATACGTCTTTCTTTTTTTAACGAATAGCTACTTCAATTGATCTACGGTCGCTTCTCAAGCTGCTGATGCTTTTACCGGTATCGCCTTGACAGATCCAGGATAACATCTACAATGATCCACAATATACTTGTGGCTGTGTGGTGCACATGAGGCGCCATGGTGGGGATTCGATCATAAATCTGCAAATCCTCTGTACCGAAAGAGAATGGCAACGTTGATGTAAACGAGACAACGTTGTTGGAAAGCGGCTCAACCAACCTGAAAGTCTTATCGCTTCATGCCTTGGAAATGACAAGAGGTTTTTGTAGACGGTATGATGAAATATGCATCTTGTGAATCATCGAGAAGTACAGCACTTTAATAAGATCACATCGGAAATCAGATCCCTCGATCAAATACATAAATAACATCATGTCTCCATTATTATTTCCCAGATTCTCTTGTTTGGTTTTATCTGTGAGTCTTTGACATCAGCTGTTGGAATTATTTTGAGGTGCTTACCTCAGATATTCATGCCGTTGCCAACTTTATGTCATGAATGAATATTCGTAATGGGAGGCGAAAAGATCTACCTGCTCTCCAGGATAGCACGATATAACTAACATAAGACATTGCCTACATACACATTGTAAAGTTCCATTTTACCACTCATCACTACTCAATTCGAAATAAAATTTATTCTTATTCTTATTTTTATCTCTATTTTTATTTATTTTTACTTATTTATTTTTTATTTTATTTTTTATTTATTTTTTATTTATTTTTTTATTTATTTTTTATTTATTTTTATTTATTTTTTATTTATTTTTATTTATTTTTATTTATTTTTATTTATTTTTATTTTTTGTATTTTTTATATTTTTATTTTCTTATTATTATTATCTATTTATTTTATTTATTTATTATGTTTAACGTCTATATGAGCTAGCTAGGCTCTTGACCTCCCGAGGGATTTTTATTATTATTATTATTATTATTATTATTATTATTATTATTATTATTATTATGATTATTATTATTATTACTATTACTATTATTATCATTTCTAAATTCTAAAATTTATTACCAAAAAGAATACATGATTGTCTTCTACTTTTACTTTCTTTCACACGCTTCCATACCCACAATATTGGTTGTGATCAATCCCAATTCTTCCTCAAAACTCGGCTCAAGGGTTACCCCTTTCTCCCCATTCTCTTGGTTCCCTACTCAGAAAATAATTCGCAATCCCAACTTCCCTACTCTCGTGTAAACAACCATACAGTAAGTAAGTAGTATTGTCCACCCAGTACCGCACAGTCCGATATCTCGCATATAAATGGTATTCCGAAAGTTCAAAGATAGAACTCAAAAATAACATGGAAAACGATCATTTGGTTGTCCATGCACAATCAATAAGTTACAGACAATGGATACCGAACTCTTTCCATCTATCTATCTGTCAACTATTGAAACCCATGAGAGGCTAGAACCAAGACAACGCAAGAACTCGACCACAGCCTTGCCCATACATCAAATGTCCAAACATTAAAAACCATCTTCACTCGGCCCGCTCATCTTTGTTTTTCATTTCCCAGCCCAACCAAGTTACCAAGCAAGTAAGATAAGTCTAGCCAAGAACCCATAGTTTGGAACTTTGGGGTGTAAAACACTCAAAGGGGTTATCCGACGGGATTTCCTAATTCATAAAAAGTTACCCTTTTGGGGGAGGGGGGTTATTATCCTTCCACCGGTTCCCTTTTCTTAAACTTTTAGTTCTATTCCTGGAGAAACGCCAACATGACTAGAAACACATCAATCAAAGACCAAAAATTGAATGCCGGAGTACCGAAACGATACACTTATTGGCACCAGACCTCAAAGACCGTGCGAACACTGAACGTGCATGGTTCCTCTACTGCATTGCTGTTCTTTAATAGGAAATCCCACTTCAATAAGAACATGGGAGTGAAATTGTGAATCCGCGGATAAGCATTCTCTAAACCTTTCACCCCACAAGGCCTCCCTTCTAGAACAAAGTTTGCTAAGATTTCCATCGGGTCCTTTACTTCTTTCGAAACTCAACGCCGATGATCCCAACCAAAACTTTCTTATCCGTCGTGGACAAAAAGGTCACGATGCCAATTTTTTGGCTTCATCTTTGTTTGACACGGCTTGGTACCTGTTGCTGCCGCCACAGACTTACAGGGCCACATCTTCTTGATACCTAATGACCCCCCGTACCTGATTACTACCTTATTTTTCTACCCAAAATTTTACATCTAAGACACATCCACAACATCTACACGTTACTCAGTGAGTAACGTGTAGAGAAGGTCGGAAAAGTCAATATATCACCATCTCTTACAATGAGAGTATGGTCCTACAGTAAGCATACTTTACCGGTAGGTACCTGTGTCAAATATGCATGCAAGACACCTGTTCTATCCTATCATTGCCTTGCATTCAGTTTGCCTTGCATTCAGTTTGCCTTGCATTACACTTACATGACCTTACATGACCTTACATTAAATCCCCCCGTGCAAAGTCCAGATCCAAGACTCACACCTGGATTCGGAAATTAAGAAATTCGCCTCCTTTCTAGACCCTCCATCCTCCAAGGCTTACCTTACTTATAAAGAATTCCCCACATGCACCAAATATTAAGATTGTGGGAAGCATAAAAGAGGAGCACGTTAGTAATAAGTATATGCCCGCGTGAACACTTTTGTGGGGGGTTTTTTTTTTGGAGGCGGTAACTAGGTTGTGCAGTAGTCTTCTTCTGTACATCACGTACAGTAGTACAGTGTAGAAAAAGTGTACAGTAAGTAATTCTCCGCTCAGGATAGTATAGTACTGGCAATCTGGCAATCTGACAATCTGGCAATCTGGCAATCTGGCAATCTGGCAATCTGTACCTACCTACCTACTGTAGGACCTCCGTCCTTGAGCAAGGGAAAAACTGGACTCTTTTCTGGAGACTGGAGACAAAGTCGCCTCTCCAGAACCCTTGGTGGCAAATCTTGGATTTCTCCAATTTCTCCATCTCTCTATTTCCTTCCATCCCCTCCAATCGCATTCAGGATTCGCATAGTCAGCCATATGTGACATATAATATACGACATGCAACATGTGACCTGGGCATAAATCACAATACTGTTACCCATAGGTTACGAGAGCTGTGGATTAGGTGGTACAGTAGAGTCGTAGATTACTACCTCATACAGTAAGGGGACTCGTAAAACTACCATAAACGTAGATATATAGCTAAGATCCAGCATCCAATATCCAACCTTCATTCCGATCTCATTCTCATACTGCTTTGTAAGTACATACCTCTACATACATGCCCAAATATTCAGACCCTCCAAACCTCCTAACCAAGCCTTCATCCTTATACCCGTATTTGACTTTGTATTGTGCATTGCATTAGTTCCATGGCATTACATTTCGTTACATACTCCAGACTCACATACCGTACAGTCAGTAGAATAAGTACAGCAAGTAAGGTTCGTCACATATAGTGAGCCGTGCTCTGCATACACCCAGGTACATACAGCAGCACAGCACAGCACAGCACAGCACAGCATGCACAGAAAAAACTCACCATTCTGCACCGAAGAAGCGAGACAGTTCTAGAGAATTCGAAGGATTTGGACGGTTGGCTTGATCATGTTCCTATTGGCTAACTGGGTTGATGAACGGGTGTAAGAATCGAGCGGGTAGATTTCGCATGGGGAACTTCGTAATCTTGTATACGAGCACTCTTCTTTATTAATGACTTGGGCATTAAGATTGAATCTTGAGAAATTAAAATCGAGATTAGATGTTGGAATGTTGGAAATTGGGTTGTATTAGAAAGTCTTCAGGTGTATAGGTAGATCAGATAACCGAATATCTACCTACCTAGTTACCTCCTCCTCCTCCTCAAACCGATCCATAGCCATCCAATCCAATCCAAAAAATCCAAAAATTCAACGCAGTAAGTCTGAATACGCATGCCCCCACACTTCCCTGCCTATCTTTCCTTCCCACGTCCCCAACAGCAAGAATCTGCAAACTCCAAAAAACGCGCATCCACATCCATATCCACATTCCACGTCCAAAGTCGGTGAACATGAACGAACGGACCATCTGCACCACCTGCATGCGGTAGTGTAAGCCCTTAGCGCGAAATTTCGAGCTGAGTCGTCTTCCCACGTTGAAGGTTGAAATTTTTTGGATGAATCTCACGATAATTTTTTTTTCCTGTTTTTGGAAGAGGAGAAAGATTGACGTTATGGTATTGGTTTATTGGTTTGGTCACGGGATTTTTTTGTTTGCGGTTTTGAGGGATGGATGGATGGATGGATGGAGATGGAGGTGGCAAAAGGTTACCTAGTAGGTTTATGTTTTGTTATTTATTTCTTGGCTTTGTCGGATCAAATGTTTGTGAGATATCTATGTAGATTTCGGTGATTTGTTAGATGATAATTGATTGATTGTATTGCACTTCACCTCGCCTCGCTTCGCTTCGCTTCACGTCACTTCACTTCACTCCTTGGACTTCAACATTTATCCAATTTTCAATCACAACTACAGTTGCAATAACAATCCCTGCAATACACAACAAGATAAAAGCAAATTCAACTCTTTCCATTTCCCACTTCCCATTTCCCCATTTCCCCATCCTCCTATCCTCCCGTTTTCCCCTCGGAAGGCATAGTACCTAGAGTAGTAGTCCACACTACGCAACCGAATTCACACAGTGAACAACTCCTATCCTAGTAGTGAACTGGAGAAAATGAATGAGTATAAGCATCAACAAGGCGAAATAAATCGAAAGGAGCGATCAAAGACGCAGCAAGCATACATGCACATACATGTGTGTACTAAGGAATATCTATGCACAGGCGGCAAGCTATGTCTTGCATCCTAGGCGACTGCTATTCTGCATTATACTGCGTGATTAGTACGCACTTGTTTGCTTGGTTGCTTGGTTGCATTTTGGTGATTGCTCAGTTCCGTCTTGGGTGTCTGTCGAGTTGGTTAGCTTTGATTGCCGATATTGAAATCGATTGAAATCGTGTTGATAGAAGCGGATGGGTGGTCGAGAAGATTGTTTGTTGTGTCTTTGCTTGATGTTTTTTTTTGGTGGTTGAGGTTTTGTGCTGTCTTTGATTGATGTTTTTTTCGGAGGGGAGAGGGGTGTTGTGTGTATTGCCTTCATATTCATCAGAAAATAAGGTGCCACGCTGAGCTGGACGATGCATTGAGTCCAGTTAGTATATACTCAGGATTGAATGTATGTTGATGTTTGAGTTGTGTGATGGTCAACATCGATTTTTCAATTGTTCAAACCATCTAGTGCTGTTATAGTATTAACTCGACTTTACAAATGTATAAGATACAATGGGTATGTGTCGGATGAATGAAAGAGTATTGTTCGTTTGATGATCGTCTGTAGCAAAACGATAAAGTGAGTAATTGCCACAATCAATACCCTCGCATTACTACCTGCACAAGTTGAGCTCGGGGGCGAGATATTGAGCAGTAGAAATCAGTGCTGATAGGCGACGATGGAGGTGCTTGGCTATACTCTAGGTTAGTAGCAGATGGCAAGGAAATAGTTATCCGTTTGGTATAATCCAGCGATGGATCTTCCAAGTGATTCAACGGTGTCTAATAAGTGACAGGAACCTATCCACTCGATTGTAAAAGAGATGGCAGATAAATTGTCACGAAAATTCAAAGTAGTAATTGACTGTAATATGAAAACAAGAACTACAATGTGAAATAGGAGTATCAGATCGACTACTGCCAATCGATGCCCTCCACTTCCACTTCCATTTCTTCTTGATCTTGTAATCCTGCTTTCAGTATTTCTTCTACCTGGTTTACTCGATATCCCAATTCATCATGAAGAGTCTCATTTCCCCCATGTATCATTCATTCACTTGACATCAGTGCCACAGCAAAAGGTAGGAAAATTTGGACTTGCTGGTGTCCTTTGTATCCGTTTCCCCGTCATGTTATGAGTCGGGAAAGACAATTGACCGACCACCAGGACCTTGGATTGGGTAAAATCCTTCCAGTAGAGGTACGGGCCATGAATTCGGACCGTTGCCGGGCCCATGTGCACAGCAACCTGAGCATAATTGAAAGCACGGGGCTTTACGACGTCGGGATAATTATTAGGGCAAGCCTCTAGAAATATCGCGATTCTCGTTTCCATGTTTAAATCGCCTGGTCTAACTGGCTCATCTTAGATGCCAAATTAACTGTAAAGTATCTGGTCCATACAGGCTTTGGAATCGTTGAACTGGAAAATTCCTTCCGGTCATCGGCCTACTGATCTGATAGCTGTATCTGTCGAGTTATCACTGTTATCTTCATGTTGTTTCCATGGAATATTCATTGGCTTCTGCCTAAGTGATGTGCTGCACGGGGCCGTCCATTCTCAGGGGACTCACGAAAGAATATATTCTTATACACAGGCAGTCTTAAAGGTGATACTCGGTCATAGGATGGTTACCAAATGTGCGCATTGTACAATAGATGTCAGATTGGTCGTATGCACTTGGTAGTATTGAGATTGGTATTATGATTTGTAGAGGCTGATCTCGCTGCTGGGCCAAAATCTCCAGAATCATGACATAACATCACATGTACAGTAAACATATACTAGTTTCCAACTACGCTCTCTAACCGAGTACTGTGCACAAACAAATCTATACTGGGGTTTTTTTCAACATTGACTAGCCCTATAGTCAGTCCATAGAATACGAATTCTAAGTTCTTATGACTACAGTTCTAATGATATGTCACCAGTTAGTTTTTAAACCAATCATCCAACCTTTACTTCCAGATAACCACAATTGCTTCTATATTCATTATGATAACTAGTTAACAGATATTGTTGTGTCCGCTATAAACCAATTCTGCCAGGACAAAAATCCCTTGTATAAAGAGATGTAAAGCCAAGCCATATTAGATCTAGCGATAGGTAGAGTTTATCCAATTCTCAATCGCAACAGTTTTTCAATGAATTCCTCATAGCCTTCTCCTCTCACCAGACACCATTCACCGCTCATAAGATACCTGTATATCAACCAAAATGTAAAAATACCTTTCGCCTTCCTTCTCACTTCACCCAAACTCCAGGCACCACACAAAGAAAGCCAAAACTCACCCCAACCAGCCAGCCAAATACCTCCAAGCAAACACCCTCGTATCCCTCAACTCTCATAAAACACCACACACCCAAACCCCCCAAAGCAACCACAGGTCAACCCCATTAAATCCATCCCTTCTCCACCAAACGAATATCCGAAATAGCTGGTGAAAGCAAACATACCATCCACCACTCCACTCCATCCCATCCCATCCCATCCCATCAACCTCCTAACCCTGACCCAATAAACACAACCGTAATAAATCTTCTTCCCCAGCTGTCAAGGTAGGCACGGAGATGGCCATGGTATGCGAATCTCACTATGACATTAGCATCATGACACCTCCCTTGGGATAATTCCCATAAGCGGATACTATCTTATCCCCCAGCAACACTCTCTAATTACCTACTTACAAAGACGAGATATCAAATCATCTCAACCCCCCCACAAACCAAACCAAACCAAACCAAACCAAACCAAACCCACCAAAACCCCCAAAATATCCCAGTCTCCCACCCCTTGATGACCAATCCAAACCAAGAATCTCCATCCATGACTCCAAACCCTCACTCCCCCTTTAAATCTACAATATACTCAAGAGACTGGAAGAAACCTTAAAATTGATTGGAACCTATTATATAATGATGTTAAAATAAGCAGGTATTGAGATGAAATGCAGAGATCAGGTCTTCGGCATTGTTATTAGAACTACAAACCACCTAGAGTCTGTAATTTCGTGTCAAAGTTCGTGTTGGTTATGTGCTTGATTTTGTCTGCATGTGTTGATGTAACCTCACTCCACTCACTTATTACAACATACTCAAGAAGGCTAGGATTATAAAACTGAGGTTTTGAAGAGCGAACTAAGAGTTTGAGGAAAGAGCAGATGTATTCTCTCATAAAAACTAGATTTCTCATATTTCCTTCATATATCATGATGAAGCTTTCTACATGAAGCTATCTATCAATCATAAGCCATAAACCATAAACCATAAACCATAGACCATAGACCATAGACCATAATGCGTCGTATCAATGCTTCATTTGAGTGATTACGTTTCTGCCAGCCTTCGAACCGTCCATCATCATTTTCTCCATGCATCCTGTCCCACCAACCAGCACTAATTGTTATACAAAAACCAACAAAACCAGACCCACACCCAATCATGCCAGTGAAAATGAAATCATAAGTATCACTTAATAACCTCCATATCCACCACCACTAGGTGGATACTGATATCCACCTTGTCCGCCATTAAGGAGGTTGTTGGGGTGGATATTCTTGGCTCGGATATCCTTGCTGGGAGGGTAGTGATTTTGAGAAGGTCCTTGACCCCATGGTCCAGGTGGAGGTGGTCCTTGTTGGCCCCACTGACCAGGAGGTGGAGGTCCTTGGTTCCAGTAGTCTCCTGATGGAGGATGTTGTTCGTAGTTGTTGGGTGGTGGAGCTCCATATTGTTGATTATATGGCTGCTGCTGCTGCTGCTGTTGTGTTGTTGTTGCTCATAGCCTCCGTATTGTTGGTATGGGGATTTTGTGGTGCATATCCACCTTGTTGATGACCTGGATCAAGATAGGCACTCCCACCTTGAGGTGGCTGTGAAGGGACCTGTATTTCCATATCCATAATTTGGGGTGCCATATTGTCTTCCTGGGGATCCTGGAATCTGGGAAGCATTTATGCATGATGGCTGAGTATCTAATCCCTCCATTGCCCCTAGGTCTCTAGTCTTGATTTCTGACCAGATAGATCCCGATGTTTTACCGTGACCACCAAGAGCGCCGTGATTATGATCGTGTTGGTCTGAAACCGGTATGATTTCGACCAGCTTTTACTGATTCTGAATTTAGAAGATGGTTCAAAGCTTGAGCGTTTGGTTGTTCATGCATCCAGGTTTTCACGGTGTCGAACATCTTCTTGTGAATTTCAACATGTTCATCGCGAAGTGCTGGGTGATGGAAAGTACGTAGAATATCATTCATGACCTCATCAATGGGTACACCCGGGTTTTGCCAAGCATAAAGGATACGGCTAAAGAAAATTAGTAATAATATTGTAATTATAGGAAGGAAGCTTACGGGTGTAACATATTGTAGGATGGCTGAGGCCACCCTTCCAGCACATGAATTCAACACATTAGAAAAGTGATCCTTGGAAAGCATGGAATGAGTTGGATCAGTGCAATTTGGGTCGTTCCATGGCTCAAATTGAGAGTTTGCACTAGCTTCAACAACTGTGCTGGACCCCTTCTTCAAACTGTCAGATACGGCGTCAATGATAGGTCGAACAAATGGTGCGAGTAGTGATAGGATGAATACAGTCAATGTCTCACTGATCTTCTCGACCAATGATTCAAGACCAGGAATCTTGGCAATTGTGTTGTTAATCGCTCTGACAACTTTATCTCTAAATTCAAGAATTGGGTAAATCTTTCTTCGCTGTAGCAACCGGATCGAAAATCTGCGCTCATTCCTGGAACACCGGGCCTGGAGGGCCACCCACCGAACCAGGTGGTGCATTGAAATTGTTGCCATCGGCTCTTGTATGTTGATTAGAATTTTGGTATTCTTGGGCCGCTGATTGAGCTTGGAGATCTCGTGCAGTACTTGCTAAACCACCTCCCATACCAGGAATTTGAGAGAGAAGGCCTGCAAAATCCGTGCCACTACTTCCAGATCCGAATAGCCCGCGCTGGCCATCACCGCTGCTGCCACTCTGTTGAGCCTTTTGTGCACCGCCTAGAGCAAGATCCATTTCTTCAACTTCGGTTTGGGTGAAATGATCTGTTGCTTCACCAAGAACCGAATGCAAGAAGTCGACTGCGCCGAATGTGCCCGTGACTAGGGGGTAAACATGATGACCCCGAATGTTAATCTCTGCGTTGGCACCACAATGAGGGAATACATCACGGTATCCTAATTCTCTCAAGGCTAGCTCGCAATAATTTGTATGGGCTCCAAAATCTTCCATGCAGTGTAGAGCTTGCCCAAGACATCGAAGGGCTTCACAAAGATCTTCTTCTTTGCCTTTACCATGAGAGCCGCTAGTGTACAGCCTACCAAAATGTATACTTTCTTGCAAGGCTGAATTTGACATAGCCAGCACTAGTGGCCCAACCTCCACTTTCGTTGGCAATATAATTTTTCATGCCAGAATTTGGGTCGATCTCAAGTTCCATTGGGTTAATAGGACCACGGAGTCTAGGATCAAATGCTCTTGCATCCTGATTATCGGGCATAACCTTTGGGGTTGTCAATATGTTCTTCGGGTCTATAAAACGCCAAGACGTTCTTCTGTGACTTCAAATTCTGCAGTAGCATAACCGAAAGATAAGAAACTTAAAACCCAGACCTGTAAATGATGAGCATGAGTACAAGTAATATCAAGAGATGGATCATCATACCAAGATACGAATAGTAGGTGCTGATACACCTTTCAAACTTCCTACATCGACTGCTTGAGAATAATCCCTTAACCAGTTACCAAAGTAAACTCTCTTAATCATCATGCTTGTCCATTTATGACCCTTGATGAAAGCAACAGTCTTGAGCATATCCTCGATATCACCATGACGAAAGTTCTTGCCCTCGATATTGGCTATACTTGGAATATTACCAGCACCAAAAGCTACTGCGGGGTTAGGAAGAACAATAAGCAAAATGCATGCTATGAGTAAAAACGACCCAGTATTGGGCGTTGAGAAAGCCATTTTGTCTCTTATTAAAGATGGCTTCAGATTGATATTTGGTATGTTTTGATGAAGGGGGAAAGAATAGTAGAAGAGATACCAAAAGTTCCAAGGTTGTCATATAATGAGGAAGAAGAAGAGGAAGAGGAAGGAAGAGGAAGAGGAAGAGGAAGAGAAGAAGAAGAGGAAGAAGAATTATATCACAGATAATCTATCAATCAAATTGTTATCACTACTAGGTAACCTTGCCAAGAGTTATTACTGAGCCACATCTGACGCCATGAAAAAAATAAAATAAGAAGAACAGAAAATAGCAGAAAACCCGCGATCATGTGAATGATAGAATAATGAGTGATGGAGTTATCTCACCCTTAGACCATACGGTGATTACATAATATTAAGACTTTTTGGCCTTGATTTTGAGGCAGGGAATCCTGAAGGTTCACTGTAGGGTCTAAAACAATTTGGTTCTAACTTTAGTGTAAATAGTAATAATTCAACTTTTTTGTATTTAACCATTTAATAATTGTAACATTTTTTATATATATATTATTATATTTATTTCTATTTAAATATACAATATATATACATTTTGGAAAAAATAAAAAATAATTTTTCAAAAATAAAAATACATCTTCAATGCAATAATAACAAGTATTTTTTCCCTTTTTTATATTATTTCATTTATTGATTCAATTACCAAAATATATTCTAAAGATTCTTTGAGTTATAGTAATCCTATAATATAATTCAATTTTCTATTAGTATTGTTTCTTTATTGTAAGGTAAATAAATGAATGAATGCTTTATTAGTAATGCTAATAATTGTTACGATGGATCAAGTAAAAACAGGCTGTAGAAATCACCAACTTATAGGCTATAATGGTATTATAGGCCTCGGTGATTCAACTGCAGTATACCGGGGGACACTAGGCACCTAAGGACGCCTCAGGCATGTATATAGTATTAGTCATAGAATACACTGAATCATAGGACGTGGTTCCTAGGACAGTAGGGTCCTAGGAAGAATAAGCAATACAGGACACAGTAAGCAAGAGAGGTCTTGCTAGGATTAGTAAGCTCCCAAGGGATTAGCCCTAGGACAGGAAATAAGACAGGACGACAAGACTCACGGGACTAGTGTCACGTGATGGACCGTCCCATCAGTCCCACCGATTATTATCAATGGGATCAGTGGGATCCCACCACTCCCACTACTCTCAGTGAGTGGGATCGATGGGACAGCAGAATGCGAAGGTCTATATAAGGGAAAGGGTTTCTTTACATGTAGAGCTTCGTGCTCAAGAACAATCATTAGTTTCATTACTATAGTTACGAGAATTGCAACCAGTTACAACACCATTGAATTCCTACTTGAAGTCTAGTCTAAACCACCTCGAGAGATCTCTAGACACTTCCACGTGACCTAGAGGCAGCTCCCGTAACAATAATATAACAACTATATATATTCTTATAATTCGATAAATTTATATTCTTTAACCAATTAAATATGATTTAAAGATATATTTGCATTATTTAAATTGCAATTCAATATTAGGCTTGTAGTTATCGATGAATACCATCTTATTTTACAAATAAAGAACTGTTACGGGAGCTGCCTCTAGGGTCACGTGGAAGTGTCTAGAGATCTCTCTTTATTTATTTATTTATTTATATACAGTTTAACGTCTCCGTATAGAATGGCTAGTTCTGACCTCCCGAAGGGTATTGGCGACGGGCCCGCGACGGAGGCAGGGCCTCCCGCGCGCCTCCCGTGCATAGCCTGTTGCTATACTTGATGGTACTCCTAGCGCCCCGTCCTCCAGTCCCTACACCTAGACAGTGCCGTTTCCCGCTACTCCTGCAGTCCTCCTCCCTCCATTTGGAGGAGCGTCCCTGCTCGCTCTCTTCTAAATCCTACATATTTATAGGTTTAGCGCTTTTTATTTGCTAGCTTACCTTTTAAGTGTAGCAGATCTTTAAGTATAGCTGCTGTCCTTAGAAGGCGTATGTGCATATAGGGAGCACTTTAGTTTGCCGGTTCTTACATTAGGGCGGTGCCTTTGTATGATGCGTGCGCTGATTATATAGGGCGCGGCCTATCGCTATACAGCAGTTAAAGAATGGCGGTTTTGTCTTGGTAAGCCGTAGCTCTGTTGGGGACCACCCGGACTTGTCAGATCGCGCGTTTGTTGTGCGCGGGCGTTGATGGCGAAATATTGCGTCACTGTGAGAAAATCCTCGAACAGCTTGGGGTGCGCTAGTATTGCGCTCATTGTACCTCCGTCCTTCTTTAGGGCGACTAGGTGGGCGTTCCGGCTTGGCCGGCCAGGCATGGAACTTGCGCTGGGAGATCTCACAGAACACGAGATGCTCAGGAGTTTTCGCGTATCCGCAAAGGCAGTTGAGCTCAGCGTCGGTGTGGCCGAATCTTCTATGGTATGCGCGAAGTCGCCATGAGCCGTTCGGCGCGCTAGAAGCCGGTGAGAGCAGCGTACGAGGGAGGCGGAGTTCTGGAGGCTCCGCTATAGAGTACCCGAGTCCCCATTTGCGGTAGGATGCTGAGAGTCCTGTAAGGCACCGACTCCACCAATCAGAGGTCGCAGCGTCGGCAAGGGCCCTTGCCGTTGTGCCTATTCCGCTGATTGTGGGCTCTGCCGAACGGTCGTCATCCATGCGACCCTCGTTCGCGCCAGCGTCAGCCAGCTCGTCAGCCGTCTCATTGCCTTCGATGCCCATATGACCTGGGGACCATCTAATGCCGACTTTGAACTGGTCTATGAGGGCATGGCATTCAAGGAAGGCCCACTGGGAAGTATTGGACGCGTTAGCCCGCCATACACCAGATCACCGAAGTGCTGTCGATGCACATCCATATATGCTCATCCAAGGGCCGAAGGATTTCCAGCGCGCATTGCAGACCTTTGAGGGCTCCAATCGCTTCGGCGTCAAAGACGTGGGAGATGCTGTTTATCGCTCCGCTTCCTGTTCTAACTAGCGATTGGCCGCGGTATATGGCGTATCCGTAGCCTACTAACTTGGCACCGTCCTTGTACTGCTCAGAGCCGTCCGAGAATACGGTGATAGTGTTGTCGCTTAGCTGGCTCCACCACGTATTAAACTGCTCTGCTGCGGCTTCCTTTGTACTTCCCTCTGTAGGATCAGTCCTACAGCCAGGTGAGAAATGTGGCTGGGCTAGTACTGGCCTGGGAGCGTACGGGATGAGCGTATCCGCGCAGCGCAGTTTCGTTGCACGCTGCCAGGGTAGGATCGGGGTTTCGAGCCGGCGCACCAGTGGGTGGGCTCTAGAGATCTCTCGAGGTGGTTTAGACTAGAGATCTCTCGAGGTGGTTTAGACTAGACTTCAAGTAGGAATTCAATGGTGTTGTAACTGGTTGCAATTCTCGTAACTATAGTATGAAACTAAATGATTGTCTTGAGCACGAAGCTCTACATTGTAATGAAACCATTCCCTTATATAGATCTTCGTACTTTGATCGAATCGACTTTTCTTCACGTGATACTGGCCCCGTGATCCCTAGCGAGGCTGCTGTTTATCTAACCCGTGCTTACCAGCCAGCCTGTGCTTACTAAATGAATGATGCTTGCTATCTAACCTGTGCTTACTAGATAACCTGTAACCGCTGGATGTCCTGTGCCTACTGTAGGGTAGGTGCCAACAAAAGATAGGTACCTATCTTTTAATCATCTCTTACTTATCTGGTTGCCAATATCTTTAGTCACCCTTCAATCCTATCGTACCTACAGTGCCGTCTTCGTGGGTCCTGACACCAAGGCCTGAGGTTAATCTTATAATCTATGTTGCGGTGCGGGTACCTCCGTAACAAGAACTTTCGATTCAAGTTTATTATATTAAAGCAATTGTAGTATCTTTTACTTTAAAATATTATATGATTTAGATATATTGCTATTTTAGATACAAAAAGCTAAAAGGTAATAAAAATTAATAGAAGTTGATAGAAGGAGTTAATAGAAGTTAATAAAAATTAATAGAAATTAACAAAAATTAACAAAAGTTGATAAAAGTTGATAGAAGATATAATTAATAAACTTTTTCTATTTTATTTTAATAATAAAAGTACAAATATGAATAATAAATTTTAAATTCATTAAATTTATATATTGTTATTATACAGATTTATTAAATAATAGAAAATCAAAGCTTTTGAATAATATATTTATTTTTTTAATAAATAATGATTGAAGGGTACAAGTACATCTTTAAAATGCTTTCATCAAACAGATTCAGGTTCTTATCAAAAATACAATCAAAAGCTTTTAGACCTTCGAGGAGATAAACGTTCCTCTAATCCCTGATTGGCCAAAAAAATTCGATTATTAATAAGCAGCTAACAATACCATTACCAAAAAAATCAATATGAAGAACCTATAAATCTAATTAAAAACGTTTATCGACGAAGAGGATCTGAATGTGAGATAAGTGATGAGTGATGAGTAATGATTGATGATTAATGGTGAGTGATGATTAGTAACACGTGATTAGCACACCTGGTATTAATAAGCAGCAGAAGGAAATAAAGTTGAGATTTCCGCAAGGGATCCCTGGTATCCTGAAGATCGGTTGTCGGTATCTTCAAATTTGATGTGGCTCGATTCTCATGAAAATCTCCTGAGGAATTATCATCAGTTGTTCTCACACGGAGTATATTCTGGAGTCTGTACCAAGGTACTCGGGGCCGGTGTATGAATCAATCACCGATATGGATTTTTATTGATCCCATTGAACTACCTAGTAATTCTTGGAGAGAAGAAGAAAAAAGGTGATTTTGTGATTTTGCCAACACATCTACGATGTACTTGTCTATCTCATCTATCTCGTCTATCTATCCTATCTCACATCTCACATCTCACTCATTCTGTCCATCCATTGAACCCCTTTCTTTTTGTCTTTTCATCCCTCCTCTTTGTACTTCGTACTTGGCAAATCACGTGCACGCCACTTACTACAAAGACAGAAATTGATTGACGTTGTGCTTTTTACAAAGTACAAGCAAAACCTATCAATGTTGAGGTATCAATATCAATATCAACATCAATATCAGTTTCAATTAATCCATACTTCCTCTATATTTTCTTCCACTCACTCCACCCACCCACCGCTTTTATACTCCATACTTCACTCACCTACCTCACTTCACCGCCTTCGCTCTCATCTCCACCGCTTTCTCGTCCGGCTCACCCGCTATCCCCTCTGACCTCTGACACATCCCTCTTTCTTTGTTTATGCCCGTGCTCTATGATCCTTTTTAATTTCTTCGCAATTTGCCTCCCAAATCCAGTTGCTACAAAACATCGAATTCTGCTCGTATCAGATTGATTGATAAAGAAAAATTCTGCGATTCCACGTTCTTTTTAATCCCATAATCGATCCTTTTCGCTACAATCGCTAATCATGTCTCCTTCACGAACTCTTCCAACTCTCACTCAGGCTGAGGTCGCCTCTCATAATTCCTCAAAGAGTTGTTATGTCACAATGGGTACAAGGGTCTTTGATGTTACAGATTTCGTTGACAGCCATCCGGGCGGGGGTGAATTAGTATTAGAGTACGCTGGCATGGACGTAACACGGATATTGAAGGACGAGCTCTCGCATACCCATTCTGAAGCAGCTTATGACGTTCTCGAGGATTCTTTTATCGGATTTGTTGCCACAAACAAAGTCATTGATACAGCTACCAAGAGCGCGAAGCCAGATAATGTCGTTCCACTCCCACCTACACAACAGGGCTTGAAGGAATTGAAAGAGAATGGAGCTGCAAATTCCCTGCCAGTTTATGCCAGTACTGGTATGTCTACGGAAGAAGACTTGAATAAGGAGACGGATCTTGTGGACGATTACAAGACACATAAGTTTCTCGACCTAAACAGACCATTATTGATGCAAATTTGGCGTGGTGGATTCAGTAAAGAGTTCTACTTGCAGCAAGTTCATCGACCTCGTCATTACAAGGGAGGAGAATCTGCACCTCTATTCGGAAACTTTCTCGAGCCTTTATCAAAGACAGCTTGGTGGGTTGTGCCCATGGTATGGGTTCCGCCTGTTACCTATGGTACATACCTTGCGAGCGAAGGATTTGATAACATAGCTGGAGAGGCGGCATACTGGTTGTTGGGTCTCTTCCTTTGGACTCTGGTCGAATACATTTTACATCGATTCCTCTTCCATCTTGACAAGTACGCATACTCTTCCTCACAACCGTCGGTAAAACATAAAGCTAACATAAATTTGTAGGTGGCTCCCAGACAATCGAGCAGCACTCACCCTTCATTTCTTACTCCACGGCATTCATCACTATCTGCCCATGGACAGATATCGATTAGTTATGCCTCCAACTCTCTTCATCGTTTTAGCGACTCCTTTCTGGAAGCTTGCGCATACTGTGTTTTACTGGGACTGGTATGTGGCCACAGCGGTATTCTGTGGTGGAATCTTCGGGTATATCTGCTATGATTTGACTCATTACTTCCTCCACCATCGTACATTGCCTTCCTACTGGAGACAATTGAAGAAGTATCATCTTCAACACCACTTCATGGATTACGAAAACGGATTTGGGGTCACAAGTCGATTCTGGGATTGTATCTTCGGAACTCAACTCGCACCTGAGCCAAAGAAGATATAAAATGAAGATGGATGACGAATTTGTAAATGATGCAGCCGACCTAGGAAATATAAGTCAATAATTGTGTGCTTGAAATGATTTGACGATGTAGAAATATCAAGGGCATTCTGGTCTCGGCGTTTATGAAGTAGGTTGGACAGGAAGTAGGCCGCGCCTCTCTTAGAACAGTAGTAGTTTTATACCCCTTTTTTAATAACTTAATAATACACATTTTTACATTCAAAAAAACGAAGATTCTATATACTCACCTACCTAGGTATTTACCTATTTACCTATGCTGGAGCTGGTAACATAAAGATTCTTTCTTATATGATTCAGATTCACTTGAAACACCACCTCTCAATCGCAAACTCGGCGAGAGAAAGAAAAAACGGCTAAATTCACTTACTCAGATTTGTTGGTACACGTGAGCTGACCTAAGTAAAACTAAAACTAAAACTAAACTCTGACCAATTCATATTTTCCCACCCACACCCACACCCACCAGCCACTTTAACATTATTACAATCGATTCAACCTCAAATTATTATTTGGCTGTTTCTTAATCTCCATCACCATTCATTCCATTGAAGCTCCAGAGCTCTTGAGCTATCGCATTTTATCTTGCGTGACATATCTCAAAAGTTCCTAAATCTGAAAGAAGCGCTCAAATAATATCAAAACCACAATTTGGCCACTGTCAGGCGAGTAACAACCTGCATTATGTCCGCCTTAGATGTTGAAGCCCTTCTGGACTCAACTGCAGCTGCTACTCCTGTCGAACAAAACGGATCTACTAAGGCTAAAGAATCCGATGACCGCCACAAGGGCGAGCGTAATGAAAGACGCGACCGCGATAGAATTCGTGATGATAGCAGAGATCGTGACAGGGATCGAAAGCGTAGGGCTCGTAGCAGAGATAGGAACGAAAAAGATGGCACCGCAACTCCAATAAGCGAGAATGGAAGCGCAAAGGGTAGGCGCAGAAGTAGAAGTCGAGATGATAATCGTCGGCACCCACGTCGCCGTAGAGAGATACCCCCGAAGAGAATGGTCGCAGAGACGGAGATTATTATAGGGGAAGTAGGGGTGGTCGTCAACGCTCACGATCCAGAAGTCCTGATAGATATTATCGGCCCCGAGGCGACCGCCGTGATCGCGACGAGTTAGACAAGCCCCGAGAAGAACGCCGACCTAGAAGCCCAAAACGAGAAGGCACACCTCCCTTGACCGAAGATGAACGAGATAGACGAACCGTTTTTGTACAGCAGCTAGCAGCTCGTCTCAGAACTAAAGAACTCATAGCATTCTTTGAAAAGGTTGGCCCCGTGAAGGAGGCTCAAATTGTGAAAGACAGAGTTAGTGGTAGATCTAAAGGGTATGTTCTCCGACTTGCAATTCCTTCATACAACTCACTGACTTTACACAGTGTTGGCTACGTTGAGTTCAAAAACGAAGAATCAGTCCCTGCCGCTATACAACTCACTGGACAGAGACTCCTAGGAATCCCGATTATTGCACAGCTCACTGAGGCCGAAAAGAATCGACAAGTTCGCAATCCAGAGGCCACCTCTAGTAATCCCAATCAGATTCCATTCCATCGATTATATGTGGGTAATATACATTTCAGCATCACTGAAGGCGATTTACAGAATGTGTTTGAGCCATTTGGTGAGCTCGAATTTGTCCAATTGCAAAAAGAAGAGCAAGGACGTAGTCGAGGTTATGGATTCGTTCAGTAAGTTCATTCCTATGAACAATCATGTAGCTGTGCTAACAAATACCATAGATTCCGTGATCCAAATCAAGCTAAAGAAGCATTGGAGAAGATGAATGGATTCGATCTTGCTGGTAGACCAATCCGTGTTGGTCTTGGAAACGATAAGTTTACTCCTGAATCTACCGCCAGTCTTCTGCAAAGATTCCATGGCCAAAGCCACCAACAACAATTCCAGGGTTCCGCATTTTCCGGCGCCGGTGGACGTGGTCCCACCGCTGCTGGCGGCAGTAATTTCGATCGTGCTGGTGGTCGAGATAATGATAAAGGTGCGGGTGGTGCTAGTGCTTTGGACGACACTGACGTTGGTGGCGTGAACTTCAACAATTATAGTCGAGATGCATTGATGAGAAAACTCGCCAGAACAGAGATGATACCACGACTTCCGCGAACAGTCAGCACGAGAGACGAGAAGTATCAAAACCTAAAACAGAAACGAAAGCTTTGCCAGTCAATGTCAACATGGCTAGCCGATGTGTTGTACTCAAGAACATGTTCGATCCTACAGAGTTAGTAGTAATTCCATTTGTGTCAATCCATTGCTAACACATTCTCCAGAGAGGACGGTGAGAACTGGGAAAAGGAACTCGAGGATGATGTCCGCCGCCGAAGCGGAAGAAAAATATGGCCACGTTGTTTCACATTGCTCTAGATCCAAACTCCCAAGGAGATATTTATCTCAAATTCGACCGAGTACAGGGTGGAGAAAATGCCATCAAAGGTCTAAATGGCAGATATTTTGGTGGACGAATGATTAGCGCTACTCCTGTTGTGGATGCAGTCTACAGCAGTTTGTTCTCTCGCACAAAGGCTATCTGAGATGCTAATTATGGCCTACATCTATTTGAATTAGGGTCGTATCTGGTAAGATATAAATATCTTCCGGCTATGACAAGACTAACCAAAGATGAACAGATTTTGATCACAGAAATTCTATACAACATTGCATATTTTTCGAAAGCCTTACGATAATCCGATTTATACGGCAATCTCCATGTTACTTCCGATGCATGATTCAAGTATTCAAGATGTTTTGGACTTGAAGCTCGATTCAAGGACCTCAAGCAAACGTTCGAGAACATTGCTGATTTCTTTATGCAGGAGCTTCTTCTCAAGCCTTACCCCCTGCCTATGATTCCACTGATTGCACATAGGGACCCTTTTACTGTACACGAAGTTGATTCATTTCCATTGTTTCTCTCTTAGCATACAAGCTTCCTAGTCTAATGGTGGTACACTTTTAGTTAGATGGGGAAATAAAATGGCATGCAATGAACTGTTGGTGATATAGATCCTGTGGTGATGACTGTAGTATTCTTTAATCACTGTAGTATCCTTCAATCAATACCCTGATATATTTGAACCCTACTTATTAGCCGTTCAACATTTACGATCTGCATATTCGCTACATTTTTGACCAAAGCATTGATAGTGCGAGGAGTGCCTATTCACAATTTGAACAAAGCAGGATCCAAATCTTCCTCAGATATACTTTCCTCATTACAATTAAATTCAACACTAACGTCCATCACATAGCCAAAAAAAAGATTAAGAGACCTTACCCAAGAATTCCTCTCCACAATGTGAATTTGTCATCACTACCTGGGTACCTAATACCCACCTCCTGATCACTCATACCAAAGTCCCTACCTCATATCATCGTTCAGAATAGAAAAACTAAAATCGCTCCATTTCCTTGAGAGTCTTGTGGTGTTTCTTGCTATTTCGAATGAGAATCTGAATGGCTGTTTTAGATCTATGGATACATCTAAATCGAAATACAGTACGTGTCTGTCTGTGTCTTATAGAGGTAGATAGGTGGTGGGTAGGTAGGTAGGGATAGATGATGCTTTGAATGACTGACTGACTGTTTGTTAAGATGTCAAGTTGTTGAGAGATTGAGAGATTGAGAGATTGGTTGATGGGATGGATGGTATTTCCCCGTTAACGTTGAGGGAGTGAGGAAGGAAGCGAGGAAGCGAAACTCTCTGGGTGGACGGCGATTCGAACGCGGGTTTTGGGGTGGGATTGGGGATGTGGGATGTGAAGTTGGAGAAACAGAAACGGAAACAGAAAACAGAAAAAGAAAGAATAGTTGAGGAAGTGGACTGAGGATTTTCAGTTTGATCATTTTTGTGATGCCGAGGATGGGAATCTGAGCACGACAAAATTACGATGAAAGTTAAGGGTTCGACTTTATCATGAGGTTAATTCATGTTATTGTAGATCACAAATAACAGATCGGCAATTACCTGGGAGTTGTGTATCAGATCTAAATGAATAAATACAATTTATTTTGGGGGGGGAGTAATTGATAATTGGAAACCGTGAGTAATGCTTTTGGGGAAAATGGTGGTGGTGGTTTGCTTTTCTGTGAGAGGTGTATGTGGATATGATGTTGTAGCGAACGAACGAACTTGCTGTGAACTTTTTGTTAGGTTTGGCTTTTGGAGATGATGTGTATATATGGACGATGATACTGGAGTTTCTAGTAGATTGGAGGGGAGTTGTGTTCATATTTGTATGGCAAGGAAAGAGGATATACTTTTATGTAATGTAGATGTAAAACGCCCTTTCTTTCTAGACGCTGCCCGATGTACGTACTCGAGAGATAGTGTGGAGGAATATGGTGCTGGATGTTGGAGTGATATGATGTGAAAGAAGTGATGTGATGTGAGATAGTTGATTATCAAGAGAATCAGTCGGAGTCAGCTAGAGTCCCAAGTCCTCGGATGTTCAGTGAGTGATGGAGTTTTCGTGGATGTAAGTTGGGCGTCTGTTTGGGGTGTTGGTGCATGCACTACGTAGGGAAACGGTGTGTTTGCAATTGCTGTGTATTGTTTGTAGAAATATTAGGGATTTCGATCTTTGATATCATATATTTGGTTGAGAGGAGGGCGGGAGAACCTTTCATGCAGAGCTAATTTTCGGTTTTTGGAAAATTCTATTTTGAATCTGGTTTTGGTATGAGAGAATCTTTTGTAGGGCAGCTTTTGTACAAGTGAGATTAATGGGTTATTGTTATCTTCAACGATTTCTCTGTAAAGGTATAGGATATGGGGCGGTCGTTTCCTGCTAGGCTAACCGTAGGTGTGTTTGCGAGCCAGGCTACTTGCCTTGTATGTATGAGATTGAGAGTAAGATCAATTTCAGATATGGTAGGGGTAAGGTGTCGCAATATAGATTGCAATCACTTATAACCTATAGCAGTGTTTCTTCTTAGCCCAAGGCTTTGTGTCTGGTCTTTCAGATCTTCAATGGCTCAGAAGTGAGAGAAATAAATATTGAAATTCGTCTAGGAGGGAGTTTTGCTCTCGCATAACTCCGTTTTTAACGTTGGTAAACAATTTTTTTACAGAGCCCAAAACAACTTGATCTTTCTGGAATTTTTCATGATATGGCGCTCAATGATTGAAGAATAGCTTCCTAACATGCTTATGACATGGTTGGACTTACATTTCCGACAGAAGCGATTGGTGTCCATCTATCCAGATCTTGTGAAGCACAAGAACCATTTTGACAATATCTTTACTTATTGCCAATGGAAAATGATCAGTGTATCCTCCACAAGGTAGCAGATATAGTATATAGTCAAGAGAATATAGAATGAATGGCTTAAGCGACATCGAAATAGGAGAACCGATGACTAGAAAGTAGGTTCATGACTTCATTGTTGAAGCATAAGTGAATTTCTAAATGCACCCGTGGATCCCATCACTTTATAGATGTCGACACCATTTATTAGTTGCAAACTTGCAGTCAATTCCTCCAGAGTCATCAGCTGTGATGTGATAGCGACAACTTATCACGAAACCTCCTAGCATTGGCGTATTTGGTTCAACAAAAGGGTTATTGTACTAGTGACTACCTAGGTAATCCCTTCATCCTAAAGCTTCCAACTCTGGCACCCAATTGCAAGAAGTCTTTCCACCCACCATATTTGCATGTTTGATATTAATTCCCCCGCCGCTTCAAGATCAAGAAAGAGGAATGTGGGGTCTGTCATACTCACCTCCACATTTACCCCACAAACATAACAAGTCACATTCAACATCATCGCCAACAACAAAAAGACTTCGATTGTCATGTCATGCATGGTGTTGTACACAATGACAAGAACTAAACCTTCGACGTCAACGCAAAACTTGAGAATACATTGGCAAAAGGTCAAAAATGACACGAGTCATTCAGTCTCTGCTTCAAAACGGGAATCGAACCCGTGGCCTGCGCAAACTCATCAACTACTTGAGTCTTGTAATGGGAAGCGCAGATTTTACCACTAAACCATTGAAGCCGTTGTTTACTATGAAAGAATTATGTAAATATATATACTATTTATATCACGTGATAAAAAGCACAGACCGTCTTTAGGTCGATATATAAATCTGGGGCAATCAACGAATTTGACTTCTGTCTGAACCACCTCCAGCCTAGTACATTGTATATACGGCATTACTTGACGGAAGGCCACAATTGAGTAACTCTACATGCTTCAGTGAGTACTGTACATGATATTGAGCCTACAAGAGATGTATAGAATGATCGTCGTTATTACAACGAGAACAAAGCTTACAATCTCTGACTCATCAGAGCACGAGTGAAATTTCAGTCTTCAATTCAAATGTAGAGCCGTCGAGTGCGAATGTCGTGGAGTTTCATAGTGAATACATCTCCATATACAAACCTTCAAAAATCTAATTTCGGGTTGTCCAAAAAGTAATGATTAAGTCACCAAGCACACTCCGCAGCAGAATTTGAGGGTCGCACATCCTGATTCAATCAAAGTAGTCTGACCTCTTGATATCGATCGTTCAATAAGTGGAAATTTAGAGAATCTATTCCCATGCCCATATCTAAATACAGAAAGCCGAACAAAAAACAATCATAGTGGGCAATTACAATGCCAGATACCATGCCCAACGATCAGCGCATAACAGTTATGACAAGAGTTCACCAGAACGCCCATCGCCCAACCCCATCATGCGAGCCCTCTTCCACCATACAAACTTCTTGCAATCTATCACCACAGACTATTCCCCATCCCCAAACGCTATCTTCGGCCCAATTTATTCGCGCTCTGCCCTCTTAACTAGATCCATCCCGTCGGCCCACACCCCGTTAACCTCATCAAGCCCGGCGAACAAACACAACCCACAAACTGAGTCAATGCTCACGCGCCGACCTAAAGATTCCTATAATGAAAGACTTTTAACAAGTCTATTTCGATCGATTAACCGTAACTATGAAAGATATCCAACAAGCCTATTATGATAGATCAACTTAAGCATAACTACCAAAACACAAATACAAGAGCATTCAAAGAACATCCAGGAATCGTAGGAGCCAAGACTCAAGGATATGCATCAGAAACCTATATCATCCCCATTCTCATCGATGTAAAACCACCCAGCAGAAGAAACGAGATATAAGCATAAAAAGCCCCCCTTGAAACATCAACGGCCGATCTACTACGCAGCGTAAATGAGGTTTAAAAGTATTTGCCTGGCACCAAAGAGCAGGAGATGAGCTCCAGCTACATAGGTACTTGGTGATGTAATGCCATGGATTTCCACCTCGCTGGATCTTCACTACATTACCACAGAAACTTGTGGAGAATTTACGGAAAGTGAAAGGATTTGGCAATTGTTTGCTACCCGTGGCTTAGAGCGTGAACCGACAATCGGCGATTGGGTCCTTAGAAATTACTGAGGACTTGAGGCCTCGATTGCGTTTCTCGTTTTGTCTCAGATCAGATGATGGATAGTAGATAAATACTAGTTTTTGAAGTTGAGTGATGACCATGATAGTACACTTTATACATAAATTTGTTTCTCTTTCTCGAGTCCCACAGCAGATTCCACCCATCGTTTTAACTTGAGATAAACAATAGTTATACATCCTTTATACCCATTCATCTAATTCTCTACCTTTTGATTTCTTCACTTGTTTCCTCAACCGCGTTAGCCATCTCGTTCGTCTCCTCAATATCCTTTCTGGTCTCATACCTATCATAAACACCCACCTCCTTTGGTTCTTCTCTGAACTCCAAGGTCTTGATTGGCAAGCCTGCCTCCTTCTCTGTTGTCTGCTGTCTCCATGACCTTCCCTTCCTTGCCAAATCCTTCAAATGTGTTAATGAACTTATTATTCCTTTCTTCGGCCCACTTGTTATCAGGTTCATCTGATTTCCTCAAGGCTGTCTTTCTTCTCGTTTGACATGCCTTGTAAAGATTCATGGCCTTTTCTGGATCGGGAATTTCAGACAATGCATATTCAACAGTCCAGTTGTCAGTTGCCTTCAAATTTTCAGGTCGAACTGTATATTCGCCATTAACTTTATTGCGGATGGCAAGATGCATCGCTAAAATTTCTCTTGGCTTATCTTCTTCCGGAACAATTGACTCGACATCATTTACTAATGTATTGTCACTGGTTTCGTCGGTATCGCTCGAGCCCTGAGACTCGTCTGCTGTGCTTCCCTCAGAATTTGATATTCATCACTTGTTTCATCGGCGTCCAAAGTCTCCTCCGCCGAATCAATGAGGAGATCTTCATTTTCAGCAAGCTCGGGTTCTCGAATGTCGGCATCCAATGGTTCATTGTTGTCTTGCTGAACTTCCGAGGTTTCTTCAGCAGGATCGACAAAAGCTCTTCTTGAATGACTGACTGTTCGGTCGCAATTTCAGTAAAGTCGCCAGTCTTTGCATCGTCAGTTGCGTCTTCAATTTCATTTTCAGAATCCCTCTCTACTGCCTCCTCCTCGTCGTCTTCCTCTTCTTCGTCCTCTTCCTCCTCATTTTCCTCCTCGCTGTCGTCATCATTCTCTTCATCGGCATCTTCATCCACATCTGCAGTGGTCTTTTCCAGATCCACATCATGCTCTATTTCTTCACCCCCTTCTATAATCTCATCTCCCTCTTCATCAGCATCAACATTCTCTTCCTCTTTCCACAACTTGTTTTCGTTCTCACCAATAGCTTCATCTTCGCCATGTTCATTGTAAGATGAAGTTGATAAGAACTCCTCTACACGTTGTTCCACCTCATCCAGAGTCAATCCGGTGACATCATGATGCTCAAGTAAACTCTCAGCAATTTCTTTTGCACTCTTGATCTCGTACTCATCATTCTCCATACTTTCCTCGATCTTAGCCCGGAGATTCTCCCATTCAGCATCCTTTTTCTCTTCTAGTTGTTCTTCAGCAGTTCCTTTGCCACCATGTAAGCCAAGAACCCGAGATTCAAATGCTTCAAATTTCCGCTTTGTTTGTATCTTGAATTCTTTGAATGTCTTCCTCTTCCATAGGTTCGGCAAAGATGTACATAAATGGAGTTTCAACATTGCCACGAGTTTCAAAATGTAAACGCAAGGATTTTCCAGGGAATCTGGCCGTTGCACGACCAGGGCTTTGTTAAGTAGGTCAACACTAAGTTTGAACTCACTGTCTCCAAGGGTTGTGTCAGTCGTTTCCATGAATAGTGTTATCTATTTCTGGTAAACTGATGTATTGGAAACCAAAAATTCGCTCGACATTATGATATGCAACAAGATACCGTCCATACGGCCCATCCGAACCTGTAATGAGTACTTTAAGAATGCGGCTCTTATCATATCATAGTATTCTCGCTCAAAAGATTCGAACTCTCCGTGACGATTGAATATCTCATAACCACTTCCTTCGGCATAATTATCAATATCCATACGGATTGAAAATCACTGCTCTAGTCTTTAGATCAAACATGCCTGTCCCTGGAAGACGTGGATCATGTGCGTCGAGTTGGGATCGCATAAGAAAGTCACCCATGGTGGTATAATGGAAAGATTCGACCTCATTACGTTGATCTTCAGTAATTGAATCCGAGTTTTCTTTTCGATATTGTTCAAACTCTTCTTTCGGCAAGGTAAGCAGCTTCTCCATTGACTTACCAAGCATACTTAAGATGTTAGCAGTATCAAATTGCTTGTCAGCATCAATAGCATAAACTCCATCTCTCTCTCTTAAAAATATCGCCGATGGACCTCGCTGAAGAGCGGTGAAGGAATTGAATTCGACGGGAAATTCTTGAGAGAGCATGCCAGTATTAATCGGCCTCCACTGTGACAGCAAGAAATGGAAATGAGCAAGAGATGCCGACATACTCGACGTCGACCCTGTATATTTTCTTTTTTCATCTTTTGCCGTCTCGATCAATGCTTTATCCCTCGAAGAAGTGACATATTGTTTTAAAGCAGTGAAATCAAATTCGTTGACGGGCATTATTTGTTGTAAGTAGGGGTCGAAGTTGAATACCCGAGAACGAGGATCTTGAAGGTGATACACTCCAGGGTTGAACAAGGCTCTTTCAAGTCCATATGAAAGACCAGGCACAGGAGGTTGTTTCTTTTGCACGGGTACTAGCTGAAGAGAATCCACGTCTATGGATTTGACTTCAAATTCAGTTGTGCCGGGTGACTTTTTGATCGGGCCCGTCCTGATTGCTTTTGGACCCTTTGTAGAGACTGATGCTTTAGAAGTCTGTTTCTCCTTTTTCTCCATAGCTTTTAACTTTTTCGGAGAAACTTTCCTGATAGGATGATTGTGAATAGACTCGAATGAAGCCAGCATTCCAGCAAGATTAGTCGATGAGCTCGGAGTTTCAGAATTCGATTCCCCTTCGGCCTGGGTCTATTGACAAGTGATGCCCGTAATTCTTTCATGACTTGGGTCCGGTCTGTGGTAGTTAAGCCTCCTTTCTGAATGAGATCAACGAGATCCTTTCTAGCGGCAGCCTCTCCCTTTTCAGCTACCATAGATTGATAGATAGAATGCAATTGCGAAGGAGCAATCTTTTCCTGCTTTTTTTCTTCGGCCGGAACATTAAGGTGCCGTATTAAGGGCGATTCACTGTTGGAATTGACATAGTTTATAAGCTTTTGCTTGACTCTTTTGATTCGAACAGCAGACTCTGTTTCAACTTTGTCCTGGTCTTCAAAAATTATCTCTTCTGTATTCGATAGAACCTTTTGGCCACCCTTTCCCTTCTTATCCAACTTCGTTGACTTCGCTGTTTTAGCTGTTTTAGCTGTTTTCGCTGTTTTCGCTGTTTTCGCTGTTTTCGCTGGCGTCGCTGCTTTCACCGTCTTGTTCTTTTTCTTCCTGCTTCTTCTTCTCCAGCATCTTCGTCAGACTCTTCATACCCGGCCAGCTTCAGCACTACCTCCCGAAGCATCATTCGTCTTCTGGTTATCTCCATTTCCATCCTTATTCAACGGGTCAATCTTCAGTCTTTTCAAGTCTTCAGCCACAGTCTCCGTTTGTTGATCGTTTTTCGTTATTACGTCGAGTCGTCGAAAAGGTGGCGGTATTTCTAGGGGCGCGCAACAATATGGCATTCGAGTATAGAGGAAGGGCATTTGAGGCTCCGAGAAGTTTCGAGAGGCATGATGTACAGACGTGTGGTTGCTGCAGCTTGGGAGTCTGCCGAGTAATGGAGACAAACATGGGAATGATATAAGGGATAACCTCTTTTCACATTCAATGAACTTGATTTACCCTTATCGTTCTTGGTCTCGAATTTTTTTTGGTGGCTCCACCTCTATCTTAGCCTACTTTCTTTTTTGGAACAGGGGTGCAGATACAAAGGTACCAGGTACGTATAGTATGGAATATGCTATGTTCTACCGCCTTTATTCTGCCACCACCCATATCATTCTGCCGATACAAGTCAATAAGACGGTATAACGTAAACTAATTCCATATAGATACCTCGTAAGCTAGTACGTAGAGGCTATCCATCTCCACGTGAATTCACCTAGGAGGTACCACCTATCTACCTGATATGATACATAGCTCAATAAACGATCAACCTTTGACAAGAAAAGGGGCAAGCCTACTAAGGTTTGGAAAAAATCAGTTACTAGCTCATTATTATTGTATGGTAAATCAAGCAATGATGCACATATAGTATCATACTACAGGATATTTTCATTTGTTTTGAACACCAGCCCAAGACATACTCTCACAGAATCAAGCAAATGGCATAAAATATGCATAAAATACCCCAAGCCAAACGCCCACCGATGCTAGCTATGCAATTCCGTTGATCCATCCTTCCATTGTCCATAATCATGATCATAATACCACCTGTTCCTGTCATATAACACCGTAATCACCCAAAATAATGAAAAGCCGGAACGGCATCAATGTCCCGGTAAAGCTTCATGTGATAATGCGCAGGCTTCTTCGAAGGTCGCCTGAGCTTCAAGTCGCTTTCCTGAAATATCGTAGAATTGAGCCAACAACCCTTCGGCGACAGAAACCCATAGCTTATTTTTGCTATGATTAGCTTGCTTTAGAGCAGCCAATGCACTCTTTTCAGCCTGTTCGCCTAGGCAGTTATTGAAGAATTTACTACACATGATGTTGAGAACGAGACATAGGAATTGCGTGTTGCTTGATGCCTTCGCTTTTCCTAAAGCTGCGGACAGGTGATTTTTGGTTTCGTGGATCATTGCGGAAGTGCTAGTTCTGACAGTCGCCCTGATAAGTGAAAATGCTGTTTGAATATCTTTAGTAGGGTGGTTGACACAATATGGCTCAAGTTTCGAGATAAGCATGAAGTTCTCAAGCGGATCTTGCCAGTTCTCATCTTGCAAGATCAACAGAACATTCAGTGCAGCGAGAATTGCGATATCACGCCCAATCTGGTCTTCCAAGTGCAGATCGATAGGTTCCGGTAACTGAAGAATCTCGCTTTGGAATACTTTTAGGGCAGCCTTTAAGTCACCCGTTCCTTGGAGGTAGACCCCTTCCAGATAAAAGTAAGAGTCCCTAGACGACCCGACAGAGGAACTTCAAAGTTTTCCGCAGCCGCCGCGATAGAAGCCATAGACTGTTTTACTCTTGCCCAATCTCCAACAACAGCGCAACAAAACGCCATATAAATGTATGAATAACATAAAATATGGCCACGCCATTGCTGCTTCGCGATAATCTCGGATAGCCGGCCCGGAGAAGGCTTGATGCCTCGAGAACCATCTCCTGCCACAAAATATTAGCGTAGAAACACAGAGAAATAAATTTCAATTACCTTTTAGTCTTGATAGACCTTCCTGAAGGAATTTAACGGCTTTTTGATCCAGCGGATTCTTATGCATCAAGACTATTCCTGATAGTAGATAACTGTGATAATGTTAGGATGTTCTGGAGTAACTCGAGCCGCATGTGATACGAACGTTAAAGCATATGCGTCTTTTTTATTCAAGAATGACATGATGATTTGACCGCGCCCATCCTCCCTCATACTTAGAACATTCCGGGTATCTTGGTTGATTAGATGCTTGACTTTATGAGCACTATCAATAGGTATGGCAAGGGTGTCATTTTCCATGCTCCATGCCTGATTCTTTAGTAGATCATCCATAACGACCTGCATTGCCCTCAAAGTGCTCAACATCTGAGCCGGATCTCCACGAAGTATACTACAAATTACGTCAAGAATATGGGTAAGGCCGATAAGTTGAGGTATGCAGCTTTTGATATCCAGTTGATACGTTCGCGCCGCAGCGATTGCTCGCTGAACATGTTCGATTCCATAAACACCCGAAGACTTCAAATGGGCAAGAGCTTCCATAAGGGATGCGACAATATGGACAGAGTGATCGCTCTGCTGAATTGCAAGACCTGAAATACTACGAAGGTTCTGGATAGCTGCATGGTTATCCGTTGAAGTCCCGGATTGCAAAGCGTGGGTTGCTCTCAGAAATCGAAATACATAGACCCAGGAATTATGGTGATAACTAGTATAAATCAGTTGTGATGAAGATTACAATAAAAATTTAGTACATACGCTTGGGCATCGGAGATGTGGCTATCAAGTGTCTTCATTGATGCTTTTGGATTCTTTTGAAACATTAATCGAGCGAGTAGGAATTGCATTACATATTTGAGGTCGTGGTAATGATTCTATTCTCACATTAGAAACCTCAACCATGAGAGGAAAGGTGTGACCTACACTTTCACAAGTGAGTATACCTTGACTGAGCATACCCTCTGCCTCCGCATAATTGTTCGTTTCTTCAAAAATAATACCAGCCATCCGCAGTCGAACCCTTGCCTCCAGTCTTGCCGGTAACTTCAATTTCTTCAAAGCAATAGTCAAACACTCCAATCCAACAGTGATCAGTTTGTGATATTCGTGGACATTTTCCTCCGTCATTGAGACCGCTACTGCGGGGGCGATCTCATACGCTGCGCCAAAATACTCCTCTGCAAGAGAAACCATGAGTAGAGGATAATTAAGTGGTGCAATTGGAGCTTTCGGATGTGATACTTGAGAGTTGATTTGCCCCATTGCTATATCCGAAGACGATTGTATGCGATGTTGCGGGGGAAGTTGATCCATGGGATAATGCTGTTGAACGGGTTGTGGAATCTGAACTTGTACTTGAGGTTGATAATATTGTGGTGCGGTGGACGGAGCAGGATAGAAAGTGTTGGGCGCATATCCTGTCACTGGCATATTATACTGGGCTTGCGTATGCAGATTCCAATAGTTTGTTTGATTTTGCTGCATCTCCCCGCCCATCTGGTATTGTTGTATGTTTCCGCCATTCTGCATCATCATGTCGCTGTTACCATATTGAGGAGAGGTATCCTGCGGAGGATATGTGCTTGGATCATAACCAGACCAGATATTGGGCATGCCATGATCTCGAGACATAATTTGTCCCTCTCTTTATTAAGGCCTCACAATCTACCAGTGAGGTAGTGAATTATAAATAGATAAATATATTACAAAATGATAAATGAATGTTACTGTTCATGTTCATGTTGTCTTGAGCATTTTCTCGAACATTGAAAGGATGAATGACATAAGAATAATTGGCAAGGGTGATCTTATCAAATCAACCAATGAACGAACGAGCCTTTGAAAAGTTTCCCCGAGGTTCATCCTATTATTTATTCTTCCTTATGAGATTTCATAATTTTGCAAGTGGGTGTAAAGTAAAAGGAGGTTTGTACATCTGCAGGCGTATGTACTTCACTACATATACATACATACATACATATATATATATATATATATATATATATATATAATCTGTCCCATTAACTTTCTTCATTCTTTTCGTCTCTTTCCTTCCCTCCCTTCTTTTGTCCCTTCTCCTATACAAATATCAATTCATTTTTCTAATTGGTATTGTGTTGTATACAAAGCGTATTAGATAGTTGAAAAAGGCACTCACCTAACCTACGTATACGCAATTGAGAATACTGTACTTGACAGTTATACCAAAACAGCTCTACGTCCTAGGTATTTGGTTCGTAAGCCAATCAGAATGGAGTGGTTAGGACATGCAAAGATTGGATTTACCCATTCTACAAATCCCATAAATATCAAAAAGAAATGATGGCTCAACGACAGATCTTCTTAAGATTTGTGAAGAATCTACTCCTCCATGTCGTCTCAACCCCCTTCTGTTCAATGGTAATGGAATCTTCCTAAGCAGTGAAGGGTCAAACTAAAATGCTAATTCTATCAGGTCACCTACAAACAATGTGGACAGTCATAAAAAATGATGGACCTCCCATTTACTATAAACGAAAGTTGTTTGAAAATGAGGATCCAGCCTATAAAGGCTCTTTTTGCCGTTGATTTCGTAGTCCATGAGCCATATACAGAAGTTGATGACACACTCCCCATTCGAACTACTTACTATACGGATGAAGAGTTCTCAGGGATTGCATCGTTGGATAGTCGTCCAATGCTTGTAACCTTACATGGGCTCTCAGGCGGTTCTTATGAAATCTATCTCAAGCATGTACTGGAACCTTTGGTTGGAGCTGATCATGCTTCTAAGTGGGAGGCATGTGTGATCAATAGTCGTGGATGCGCCAAACATAAAATCACGAGCAGTATATTGTACAATGCGAGAGCTACATGGGATACTCGACAAACGATTGCCTGGCTCAGAAAAACCTTTCCCAACAGACCTCTGTTTGGCATCGGGTTCTCTCTTGGAGCCAATATTCTGACTAATGTAAGCTTGCTCACGGTTTCATCCTTTCTCCCTTCCACCTGAATATTATTTGACATACCCTAGTATATTGCTGAAGAAGGTTCATCCTGCGTCCTCAAAGCTGCCGTCGTCTGTTCCAACCCCTGGAACCTAGACGCGGGATCCCTAGCTCTGCAAAGAACCTGGCTTGGAAGAGAAGTCTACTCCAAGACCATGGGGAACAATATGAAGAGACTAATCGAAATTCATCACGATCAAGTCAGTAAGAATCCAGATATTGATTTCGAGAAGATTAGGAATATTACCTATCTTCACGAATTTGATAGACAGATTCAAGGCCCAGCTTGGGGTTATCCTACAGAGGGTGCTTACTATCGAGACGCTTCATCAACAGATTCACTGCTAGCTGTGAGAATTCCTCTTTTTGCTATTAATGCTGAAGATGATCCTGTAAGTATCACGTCTCTTGACATTTGATACGTACTAACGGATATTCAGATCGCCACCGGCGAGTGTTTGCCACGTGAAGAAGTCAAGAAGAATCCATATACAATTTTATGCACGACTTCTTTAGGTGGTCATTTATCATGGTTTGAAATTGGTGGCCATAGGTGGCATGCCCGCCCAGTAAGTTAAAGCTTCTGTCGCCCTGGTATTTCACAACTAACTGAGCGGCAGTGTGTCAACTTTCTAAACAAAATGGCCTTCGAAGTGCAGCTTGACACCATCGTTCCTCCGGATGCACACGCCTCCGCCAATCTAGCCCCCCTCGCCGTAAATTTCAACCAATGGTACGAAAGTGGACTTGAACTTCTTGAATTAGAAGTGAGTTTGTTTGAATATAGCAAAGACATATTTTACAGACTTTATTGAAACATATTAGCAATTTCTCAAACGTAGTAATAATCTAATGTCAATACACCGCTGGTATCTCTTTCAAATGCTAATTTTTCATACCCTCATCCCGCCCAATATGTATTCGCCATAACGCCCGAATATAATTATGCCTGCCTGCCTGCCCATGTTGTGATAATCCCTAATTGAAAATCCGTACTTCGGCGTCTTAAGCAAACGAAACAGTCTTTTTCTTAGGCTTCAAAGGTTTCGTTCCAGCCAATGCTTCACTCTTCACATTCTCGCTACCCTCACCATCTCCTCCTCTCTTCCTCTTTTTCCTCAAATCATCCTTCATGCCCTTTAATTTATTCTTTTGCATCTCCTGTTTCCTCTCATGCTCTGCCTTTCTCGCCTCGCGGATCTCTTCCATTTGTCTGGCTCTCATCATTTTACTCTCAATTTGGCCATCCTTATCTGCATTTACCATTGCGAGAATAGTCATCATAGATTCCTGTTTTGAAATTGGTTAGCCCGAATCCCTCGTATATAAACCATTGAGTGATTCAATCTCTCAATCATGATTTTCAATTGCAATCTCCGCCTCCATTCCATGTTCCTCGACTTAGCCCCCTCCCTCTCTTTCAAGGAACAGTATAAAAGATCTAAAGAAAAAACGCACCCTATCATCCACAAAGACCTTCCCCTTCTTCTTTCCCTTGGGCTTCTCAACTCCCACTGGCGTAATCATATTTAGCTCCGGGATTCCCAATTCCTTCTCAGTATAAACTCTCCTCTTCTTCTTCAACGTCGACAATTTACTTCCTTGCTTCTGTTGTTTTGGTGGCGCACCCTTAGATTGTGTAGCTTTTTTGCCCTTGGATTTCGATACTCCGTCACTTTGGGCTCGGGAAACGGTTTTGCTGTTGCGGATACCAGAGCCGTTGGCGGCATGTTTGGAGGCATTCTTGTTCTTGACGGTGCTAGTACGGGAAGGCGCCATGATTGAGGTGGTGGTTATTGAATTGGATTGGATTATGAGAGGTGGTGGTTTGGTATGTGATTTTGGGGACGCGATAAAAGATTTACTGATAATGGAATTTTAATTTTTTGCCAAGAAGCGGTGCGCTAGCGGGTAGAATGGGTGGTGGCATAAATATTCCCCGCGAAACTTTAGAGACACCCCCGCTTCAAATCATACCTAGGTAGTTGTCACGGATAGTAGTGGAAGTGACGTGAACATTTGTGTTGTATTGTGTATTTCATAAATTTTTGAAAGACATGTAGAGTTCTTAGTTTGGATTCTATTTGTGTAAACTTATATAAGTCTCGCTCTAATCTTGAACCAAAATTCCTGTATCATGGCTTCTTACCATTATTAACGTAGGAATTTAGATCTTCATCGTTCTTTCTGCCCTCCACGTTGACTTGAGATTTTCTAGCCATGTTTGTAGTTCGATATCCGAGCCTAGCTGATAAGCCAAGATCTCACAGGCAAAGTGTTTCTTTCATATTTATCCATCCTCTCAAGTGCTCAAAGTACCCTTTGTACTTGGAACTTCACCCTCTCTACCAGCTACTATTGAAGTCGCCTGTCTGATAGCCACAGCCAATGCCTTGAAAGCACTCTCAGCTCTATGGTGATCATTATCACCCCTCAAACAATCAACATGTAAGGTAATTCTTGCGCCCTGTGCGAAACTTTGCAAACAATGAGGTATCATTTCACAGCTCAAGTCTCCAATTTTCTCTCTCTTGAGTCCTAAATCTATGACAGCAAATGGGCGATTCGAGATATCGACAACGGCTCGCGAGAGTGCTTCATCGAGGGGGCAGTACGCAGATCCGAAACGGGCGATTCCCACGGGGGTTCCAAGAGCCTTTGCGAACGAAGTACCAAGTGCAATGCAAACATCTTCAGCGGTATGGTGATCATCAACTGAAACATGAATTAGCATTTGCACATCCTAAGCCGAATCTCCGTAAAGTAAACGCAAAGTGAAAACATACTGTGTAAATCTCCTTTGCAATTGATAGCTAAACTCCAGCCAGCATGTTTAGCCAAAGCATGCAACATATGATCCAGAAAACCAATGCCAGTATGTATAGCAATATGCTGCGACTTTGAGACCTGAGAAGCATGTCCTTCTTCACCACTCAGCAACTTCTTATCAGTATCTACTGGAAACTCCCCTCCATCAAGATTAATTGCCAGTTGGATACTCGTCTCATTTTGTATCGCGCGCGAGCGCTGTTGATCGAACCGGGGCCATGATTTATGATTGATGTGATTAATAAGTAACGTTTGTTGCTTGGAAAAGTTATTATCGTCTTCAAACAAATACTGATTCCAAAAATTATACTGGGATCCGTCAATCCGGTAATTGCCGAGTCGGAATGACGTTCTGATCCAATCAAAGCCCACGGGGTTTGAAATTCCTCCTCATGCTCGTTCGACCTCATTTTGTAGGAAGATCAATGCAATCAAAGGGTACAAAATGCACCAAACTGGTGGATTAAGAAATAAAGAGGCGAATGATGCTGCTTGGGAAGCTGGACGCGGTGCTTTATCAGGTGGTGCAAAGGTAAGGTTATTTGATCCTTCATGCGTTCAGATCACCAGATTTTGAGGACGTTTATTGATTGTAATGTTGTAGTGGGGCCTGTTTGCTGCTGCCCTGGGAGGTGCTGGATATGCCCTTTCACCAATATACAGAGGTTTGACGATTCAATTCAAGACGTGAGTTGAATTATAGGATATCAATTTGAAGTAATGCTAGCTAATACAAATAGATTCATCCAAATGGGCTTTATGGTTATGGGGGGTTCTCTTGAAGCTGATAGACGTATAAGGCAATATGAAGCAAGGATCCGGCTGGAGAAACGTATGGTTAGGGATCGAGAGGTGTGGGATCAATACGAAGAAGAGTATGAAGAATCTGCTTCAAAGCAGGAAAATCAAGGTAAAATTGAACTCATAAGGAGTTGACAGAGGATTTGTACGCAAACCAATATCATATACGCCAGCTGTATCATTCAAGCTCCAAACTCCCCGGTAATAATTTCCCTGATATTTCCCATTATTTTGAGACAAATTGTCTCGGATCCATATTCAGCTTGCAAAGCCTTGCGATGCAACCACTCAATTGAAGCAGTGTTTGAACTCCCTCCAAAATCTTCATATGCGTGAATCCAATTTCCTTGATGAATTCCAGCTTTGAATGCTCACTCAAAGTATTGACTGTCTTCGTAACCCTGAACATCGTGCTTATAATGTCGTGGCTCGAGTACCCCAAACCCCATAACTCGTTCAATGTCTCCAAGGCAGAATCGATTTTCCCTTCATAGCATGCTTTGATCATAGCTTGTACTTTGATAGGATGGGGAGAATCTACAACTTTAAACACATTATCCCCGTTAACGAATCCGAATCCAGCAAATGTCGATTGCAGATTATTGATCGCCTGTCGCATATCTCCCTCTGCACTGAAAACCAATGCAGCCAATCCATCCTCACTATACTCCACTTTCTCTGCCTCAATGATTTGCAACAGTCGTTTAACCACTTGCGCATCGGTCAATCTCGCATATCGTAAAATGGCACATCTGGATTGCAAAGGCTCAATAATCTTATTCGACTGGTTGCACGCAAAGGCAAATCGTGTAGTTGAACTGTAAATCTCCATTGTGCGACGTAAGGCTTGTTGCGCACCAGATGTCATACTATCTGCTTCATCGAGAATAACGAGTTTATGACGGCCAGCAGGGAGTGTGACTTTCTTTTGCGCAAATCCTTTTATGCGGTTGCGTACAACATCGATACCTGTTATCTCGAAATAAGTATGCATGTCCTTTTAAATTTCAGAGGGTTATGTACCTCTCTCGTCACTAGCATTTAACTCCAATACTGCTTCCTTGTATGAATCTCCTAGCAATTGCCTTGCCAGACACAACACACTTGTGGTTTTTCCAATACCCGGCATACCAGAAATAATAACATGCGGCATATTTCCATCTTTCGCAATAATCTTTAGACGTTCTATTGTCTCAGTATTTCCCACTATATCATCGAGAAATACTGGCCGATACTTCTCAACCCTATTGTGCCTCGCATCAGTCCCCGCCTTTGCACACACAGAAACCCGAATACATACCATGGTAATTCATAGTTTATAACTCCATTCGTGTTTGCCTTTAGTACTTTCTTAGCAGCATTGGTGGATGACTCTCCAATCTCTGAGGCTTTGGCTTTGGTGGTTGTCATATTGAAATGTTGGTGTATGTCAAAGTTTGGGTTGACGCGTCGAAGTTGAGAGACGCGATTTTCAATTTACACGACCGTGACGATTTCGAATAATGGGCTTTCACGTGATCGGCTCTCAAGCACAGCTTTTCGAACATTGGCCAGAAGGATGCTGCCGCGCGGATTACGGTAGAGCTCAATATATTATGGGATTTTCTATCGAAATCAGATTCTACCTCCTAAGTTGGCGTTATATCCTCACTGCTATAGGATAGTATTCGAAAGTTCGATTAAGCTGCAGTATGCTCCCGTCAAACTCGAGAGTCTAGTCATATTCCACTTATATGTCTGTCTGATTGCAGAGCCTGCTCTAACAAGTTGTTCACTCTATCAAATTCCGTGCTCAACCCTCCAGGGCTATTCGTTACATGTTATGCCTAGCTATTCAAAGCTCAGGTGAATATATATCTGCTCAAGTAGCCGAGATTATATCCTCGCCCCAAAAAGTTCTTTACACCTGATGGGCTATTCAACTTCTGCAATGCTAGACAAAATTCAAATTTGACAAGTGGCTCGGCATACAAATGCTTTCTTGATATCAAATTCAAAGTTGAGGGGGGTTTGAAATATAGATGGAGAAGTTGGAATAGTGTATCTTTGTTCGCTTTGAGATTTGGCCTTTGTTTACTCGCAAGAAATCAAGTCAAGTATGAGACTGAATCTACGTTTCAATGGGTACTTACCTAAAGAAGAGTATAGACTGTATTTAATTTGAGTCTACTTTCGACTAATTGATAGTTACAATTTTTGGCTACGAGTACGCATACCTGAAATAGCGTCAGACTGGCCAATCTTACCTGTAGATTGAATGGGAAATTGGATTCTGGATATCATGGTGGCGATCAAATATCTATTCACCTTGAAATATAAATAATTCTGGTCGCTGGTGCTTGATTTTCGCATTCTATCACGTCGTTCTCTTCCTAATTGTCGGGAAATGGATCATGTGACTTTTGGGCTGCTGTACGAATAATACGTCTAACCGTATTAGGCGTACTAGCACCTCGAGGACGTCTATAAAGTCGTCCTCCATTCCATAGATTACATAGAGAATAACAACGATGATTATACAAGAAGAGATTTAAGTACTTACACTTTAACTGACCAAGTTAATACCAACACTAATAGTTGATTCACAAATGCTCCTCATGATCGAAGAAAGTTTTGTTTCATATCTACACTAACTATACGTTCACGTAAACTATCTAGCCTCAATTATGTCTAGGCTTGAAAAACTAAGGTCTGGCTAGGAACTGGAAAGCAGGCCCCAAACCAGAGTTTATTTCTACATTTGTCCTTCATCGCTGCTTACCAGTTGTTTAGTGATTATCCAAAACTGAAAGTGGCTCTTCAGTATCATCCGCAGCAACCCAGCCCTCGAGAACGGAAACCGAAGAGAGTTCCGCAAAGACAGTCTCAAGCCCGCAAATCATCCCATACCCAAGGCTCAAGCTCCCTATTTATTTATTTATTTATTATGTTTAACGTCTATATGAGCTAGCTAGGCTCTTGACCTCCCGAGGGGTACTAGAGACGGGTGATACACTAGTGGGTCGAAGACCCAAGAGCTCACCACTTAAGTACGTGTCGTACGACGTCGCTAGGTTGAAGCACTGAGGCCGCCTCCTCCCGGCGGTCTCTCACAACTCTAGCTCTGTTGGGCAGCCTCCTTCCGCCGTTTGAGGGAGCGTCCTGCATTGAAGGGATTAGCCTTTGCTTGTTATATCTAAAAAGAGTGAATGTCGGGCTGTATGGCAATCGCATTGGTAGGGAGTGCTAAAAAGGGCAGTTGTTACGTTAGGATGCAGCCTTTGTATCGTCGTATAGAGTGTTGTGCCGCGCTCTATGGTCGCGCCTCAGATTAGGCTCCGAGGTGAAGCGGGGAGAAGGGGGGAGGGGGGTAAAGAGGGAAGGGGGAGGAGAGGGGGGAAGAGGGGAGGGTCAGGTGTGGCGCTAGGTCGAGCGCTGTTTTGGATGCCGTTAGGCTCTCGGTTGCAAAACGTAAAGTATCGCGTTGTTGTGACAAAGCGCTCGAACTCTTGTGGGAGAGCAAGAAGCCGTTGTATATAGTCATGCCCTTCCCGGGGCGTTGTCGGTGGGCGAACAGGTTTTAGCGGCCACGAGTGGAACCTCCTAACCGAGATCTCACAGAAGACAAGGTGCTCCGGGTCTTAGCTTTACCGCATGGACAGTGAGTCTCTGCGTCTTCATGCTTGAAACGTTTATGGTAAGCCTCGAAGTCGCCATGCCTGGATCGCAGCGCAAGTAGCTCAAGCTCCCTAGAGTTGCCCTAAAACTCATTACCTTCAACAACGGCACATCAGCCAGCCAGCCTCCTCCCCTCCCCTCCCCTCTCTCTCCTCTCCTCTCCTCTCCTCTTCCTCTCCTCTCTCACCTACCCAACTATCTTACCCCATGAGAAGCCCACAGAGAATTCCTACATCGATTGCCTCGCTCTTCGCCGCTTAATTCAAAAGCTTCTTGATCATCAGGTAAATATTTCTCACTTGATGGAGAATGTCACATAAATCCTCCAAGGTCACTTTACTCGTAGTTCAAGCAAGGAAGGGCTGGCTGGTATCATCAGTACAGGATATGAAGATACCGTTCCATCTTTCGAAGGTCAGTCTTTCACTCAATGGGTCCCAGAAACTTGACTCGCAGATCGCACTTAAATAAACACTCTTTATCTTTATTGCCTAATCCAGTCACGAGGATTCGCCATTATGGATTAGATATTAAAGTCATTAATTGCTTGCATTATCGTTCTATATACCACCGTATGAGACCCGCTAAATCGATGCAAACTAAATATATACAAATATGAACTCTCTGGAAAGTCTATCCAAAGACTTCCATCATAAAATGATACTCAATCAAACTTCTATCTTCCCTCCCCCTCAATGTCAACAATTGACATCTATCTGCCAACTCATACCCAATAACGGGTGCACCACAAAAGAATACCCCCACCTCCTTTTCGCGTCTTTAGGTTTCCCACCATCTCTCGATCTCCCCCTCATCCGTCCCATAAAACCTCAACATCTCTTCATAGTGCCCATCCATAATGGCCGCTAAATCTGGTCTTCCAAAACGGGTGGATTGATCAACCCAGTAAGTGGTGACTCTGGATGTGCATCTGTACGATGTATCTCCAGCAAATAACGGAAAACATGTGTCGAGATGCTTTTTCTTCTTCTGTGTAACATGTGTGATTATGTGGATGTCGGTGCCGGGATTTTTCCCTCGTGATAAGAAGATAGGGACGATGATATACTGTTCAAGAGATTAGAAAACCACAGCAGATAATTCTTGTCCGCCACTATCCAGTGGAAGTCTACTCTATATGGCTGTCTCTTTCTCGTACCACTTTCTCATTGTACATCGCACTGCTCTCTGTATAAGAGGAGGTCGGGGGTACAGAGCATGATTCTTCGCGTGCTTTGAGATCGGCGAGAATTCCGGAGAAGGGTGTTACACCAATTCCGCTGCCGATAATTAAAACTATGGTCAAAATCGTAGAAGCGTTGTGCAGGTGCACCGTATGGTCCGTCGATACAGATGGAAATGTTCTCGAACTCGCCATCTGTTGCCAATTTCCTGAGTTTTGATGTCCAGTTTCCATCGGTCTTAATGTGAAGTTGCATTTCGTTTCCGACACAGGTTGAAATAGTGAATGGATGCCATTGGAAGAATGAAATCTCAGGCACACAAAGAAAGATATACTGTCCAGCTTTGTAAGACCAGTGTCGTTGCTGAGGAACCGTGACAGATATGTTTACGGTGGCTGCATCCAAGATTTGCAGACGAGCGGGGAAACGCCAGAGTGCAACGAAAATACGAGATGTTCTCTCGAATAGTACAAGTATGATTGGGCCTATTAGCCAATATCCAAGCATTGGCGCCTGTAGCAATGAACTTGTCCCATGTGCCAAGAGTAATGCGATGATAGGGAACATCAAAAGATGGCCCAATTGGAAGAGTTCGTAACTTCTTTTTCGTACTGCAGGCATGCTCAATGCGGCTAGGGTCCAGAATAAACCGAGGGCTGTTAGACCGGTCCAGCCTGGAAAGAGTAGCTAAATAGTCTCTATATGACATCTCTTTTCCTAGAACTTCTTCCACATATTTTTGCTGTGATGGCCTGCTACCCATATAAAAAGGTTCTGCTAAAGTTAGCTATGGTTTATACAAACTTGAAGATTATAGCAATTTACCCAGTAAGATGACCAATTGAATGCACTGTTGAAAAGAACAATGCAACAATGGAAATCATGATATGAAAACTCTGACTAAGATCCCAGTTGATAAATCGTGAGATGCTATAGGATTTTCTTGCCAATGTAGAAATCCATCTAGACATGGAGATGATCTGGAAAATAAAGTTGGATATCTGAAAAGGCACCACTGTTAGCGGAAACTATAGAATGGATATAATCGGCTATGTCTTACAACACTCCCGCACAAGTCTTTGCCATCACCATTCCCCAGCCAAAAGCATGTCTATAACTCCATTTTACCCAAGTACTTGGTCATTTGCCACACACCAAATCCAACCTGCAGCGTTATAACTATGATAAGGAAAATGATATCAGGACCCCTGACCGACCAAACCGCACGGAATTTTCTACCCCAAGACATCGATTTCATATATTCGTCATGGCTTTCCCCGGCCTTCTGTGAGAAGGCTTTAAAGAAGGAACTTCCCATCCCCTAACAGTATTTGCAAATTCATCGCGAGGGATTTTATCCTTGTCAGACCCTATCACACTTCGTAAAAATGAATGCCGTTCATCCTCTTGCCTGTCTGCATGGTGGAGATTGTGCGGTTCCGGTTCCGGTGCGAGTTCTCGATGAACCTCATCGAGCTTATGTTCAACCTCGTCGTATTCGATATATCCATTGCTGTTGCTATCCAGATCGTCTAGGAACTCGTTGATCTCCTCATCAGAAAGAAAGTTGTTGTTCGACATTTTGATCAGTCTGGCTTGAAGAATACATTTCTTTTAAGCAACTAGTGGGATCGACGCTGGTTTAATAGAAAAAACTAAAGGCTGCAATCTCTACTTAATCAATCATAATCGTTGAAAATGGAGATATGACACCACCTCGAAGGCACAGATGATCCACTTTGTTTACATACTTTCGGGCACCCTTCCCTGGCAAGCAAGTGTACGTATGTCGAGTCGGACCAAACCTTTACTGCCAGAAACGTTCTCGATTGCCATCCCAATAGACGGGAGTATACGCGCTAACCACCTGGTAGCGTTGCCGTCGGCACTAGCTGTGAACCTAATTTAAACATATGTAATTCAAAATAATTAAAGGCATTCTTAGTGGATGAGACCACCTGGACCAACTATGAAAGGATTGTATATACGACTGATGGGAGCATACAATTGTAGATCTTGACTATGAAACAGCACCAGGTATTGTCATAATCGTACTCGGATCAAATCCATAGGGTTCTTTCCCCATTAGCAATGCCTACTGAGAGTACTTCTTTGAAGCAAGACAACATTGAAACGAAACCAATCAAGAGCATAAAATATCACCATTCTCCACGGCACCCTGTGGTTGATTGAGCAATATGATAATGCAACGGTCCATTTTGGGCCCCTTTTGAGAAAGAATCTAGAAGATGGTATGCAACGCAGCTTTTTGGCAGCAAAAACGAAAGCTAGAGAAAGTAAAGAGAGCTAAGAGCTCCACCCAATATCTCTAACTTCGCACAGGCTCAACGAACTAGTTTTTTAGTCTGCAGATAGTCGGGCCATATCACGTGAGTCCATATGTTACTGGCCTCTAGCACTTGATGGTATGCTATGAGCTTCAAGGTTCATCCAGAATATATGAATGCTCGGGCAGAGCAAGGCCACCGGTGCTTAAGGCCTGATCCTAGCATTCGTCAACCAAGTGAGCGGAGTGCTACCAAATTCCCCACCCTTTAGGAGTAAAGCAATTACCAACAGAGAAAAAGGGAGTGTATATCAACACGTAGTAGTACCGTACTCGTATAGATACTACGTTACTCGTACTCTAACCGAGAACCATGTATAACAAAAGGCCAACTAATCTTTTCAGTTAACAAAACAACCATCAGAAGTACTCTTGCTTCTATTTATAAACTTTCGCACTTGATGCAATACCAACTTACTACCAGAATACATAGCTCAAGCAAGAATATCAGGATTTGAGTGCAGTATTGAAAGTCCTTCAAATCTATGAATGATTATTGAGGCCAGCGTTGAATGTATGTGTTTAAAGTTTTAAGGATCGTCAAGTGGCTGAGGCGTAGTGCAGCAGGTAGCTTGTTTTATTTAAAGTTCAACCGATTGGGCTTGGTTGCATGTTCACGTGATAATATGGGTAAGTTTAAGGAGTCTCCTGAACCGCCGGCAGCGACTTCTTCTGCGTCTTGCTTGGTCTGTGCAATAGAATGGTCAAGGATGCATGATCAAGATATATGATCCAATTCTGATTGATCGAAATCCCAACACTGGCTAATTTGCTGGGCATACCTATTTTGGAACTCACCAAGCAACCTGGAAAATACAGTACAAAGCCCGCGGATAATGATCTAGCTGGTATTCACTATTTTCCGAAACCTTCTCTAGGGTGTACCCAGACTTTATGTCGATCCACCAAATCTGGATATCACAGCCTACTGATCCTATTGTAGATTTCCGTTGTTAAGGTTTCCAATCTGCCGATGTTTTCTTTCAATGCCGAATAGGTTTAGACGTCGTGATCTTTCCCTCGCCTCGCCTCGCTCGTACAGTCGTACTTCGTATACTCGCACTCGGTTATCGATATCGTTAATCATCGCCAAGGTATCCACCTAGGAGTGAGTGTAAAGCCTTATAAAATGCTTTTTTAAAATCATTAAAAATACATTAAAAGTTAAGAACTTCAAGAATTCGTTGAAATTCGAATATTTGATAGGATTTTATAGTGCTAGACAGTCAATAAGTACTACATATCTCTTAGATTCAAGTCAAATAGTATGCTTTGAGAAGAATTAGATTATAGATATTATTAGTAATAAATATATAAATACTAGTTCTACTTTGGAACGGATATATAACTATTAGTTGAATATTTGTATATATTTTGAGTTTCGAATAAAACCAAAGCACATTAAGTTTTAATATAATGTGACTTGACTAGAAGTGGGTCATGTCATGATATATGGGTCACAAAAATCATATTTTTTATTTGACCTTGTCCTACATGCTACAGGGTGATCTACAACTATCACTGATCCAACTGAACTATCACTATCCTCTTCTTCTTCCATCTCTTCTTCTACTTGATCAATTTGACGCTTAGATGGTCTACCACGTCGTCGTTTAGGCAAGGGTGTCTGTTCAGCCTCCTCGATGATTTTCAAATACTTCTTCAGTACTAAATACAAATTCACCTTTTAATTTTATTCTCTTTCCATTTTTTCGTTTCTTTCGTGTCTCAAGTAACTCTTTATATTCTTGAAGTTCCTTTCGAAGAATAGCATTTTCGGCATTTAAACTTTCAATCTGATGGGTAATTCGCTTTGCATATCTCTGTACTGGAGAAGTAGGCAGATTATTAGCGGATAAAGCTGAATTGAATACCTTATTTGCTTGTCGCAGCTCAATATCATTCGGGGGAGAGCTATTAAGCAAAGAAATATCTAGATCTTCTGGATTTGCTGGTGTATTTGGAGTGGAAGGTGGTGGTAAAAGCGGGGTTGGAAGATTATTTAGAACTTGACGAGGACTAAATGGATTCAAACCTGCTCCTTTCCATCCGCTTTTGATATTTTGACAAGTAAGACCTTTTCCTCTTATTTTTTGAAAAAGCTGTACCCAATCAGATCGTTGTATTCGTTGTATTCCCGCTCGAGAGTATCGATCAACCTCTTGGGCATGATATCGCTTCATTGGTCCATACACTCCAACATCCAATGGCTGAAGTAGATGCGAGCAATGAGGTGGTAGAATCAGAAGATCAATCTCCTTTTCAATGCAGAAAGCAATCAAACTTCCTGTAATATGACTAGAATGACCATCCATAATCAATAATCGAGGCTGATCTCCTGATATTTTTCGAGATTCTGGCTCAAAAACCTTACATATCCATTCAAAGCCATGACTATTAGAAGTCCACCCACTATTGCTTGTTGAGAAATACCAATTTGGAGGAGTATTAGTTGGAATCCATGCAGTGTTGGTATTCTGAGCCTTGAAAATGATCATAGGGGGCAAAGAGCCTCCATCCGCATTAACACATTCCAATACAGTTATCCACTCTTGCTTTCCTGCTGTAACCTTCCAATTCGATTTGAGAGTAGAATCCACGATTATACGTGTTGATTCCGTTTCTCCAACTGCATATCCTATCTCATCCATATTATATATATTCTTGAGTTCATAATGCCGTTCTTCGATTCGTGCTCGAAACGTTGAATACCACGCTGAAATTGTTTCAAATGTAGCTTCTTTATGCCTTGCAGATTCCAATTTACGAGAATAGGTTCCCTTAAGTTTAGGATATCGATCTAAGAATCTATAGATCCATCGTTGACCTATATGATTTGATTGAAAAATGGATGGGGTAGATGATGACGCGAAAATGACGCGTTGATTCAGAATTTCTTGAGCCATTTCTTTCAACAACCCAGGAGTTGCAGGGTATCCAGTAGCTGTCAATCATGAGATCCATCGTACTAGAGTCTTCTCTTCCGCGTTGGAAAGTTTTTGAAAGGATTCGTGAGATTGAGAGCGTGATTGTCGTCCAGCCATTCGATTTTGTTAGGGTTGATTTTGGAATCTTAAAATGAATAGCAGCACTTCGAATTGAAGTAAACCGTTTATTTTTTAGACTTTCTATAGCCTTTTGAATATATTATCTTCCGATTCATTATGATTTGATGACTTTTGATCCATTGTGTGTTGAATAAACGCGTAAAATAAAGAAATAAAGGGGTGATTTTGACCCATATCATGACATGACCCACTTCTAGTCAAGTCACGTTATTTTTAAAGATTTTTGATAGGCGTTTTAGTACAATTTCGTATACCGACTGATAGATGGATGACCTCTTGGTCATTGCACTGACTTAGCCTATAAACCCCTCCCCCATCTTCACTGCTCTTCGCGATTTCTATCGGTGTCCAACCCAACTTCTAATAAACCTTCCAGTTCTCCTCCACAACACATATAGTCGCAATGACGATCCCTTTATTGGACCCACGTTACTCGTCGCTTGGATAGCCAAAGAAGAATGAGGACGGAGCTCATCGGGACATTGCAGAGGGATAGCATCAGAGTAGCGATTTCTGAGACAGTAATAATGAGGCCTTATGAGGTTATGTATTAAGCCATGTCTTCGGGATGTAGTGCCTGGAACTCTGGAGTATAACACAGATATCATAGATCTTGGAAACTTTAATTCCTGAAGTAATCTTTTTGAATAGTTACATAGAATGATCAAGCTCACGTCGTTTTACTAGAAACTTTATACATCATATATTACGGTCGTTCCCCGTAAATGCGACAAAATTAACCACACACACCTCATATTCAGATTGCTCAGCCAGTACCGGACCTTCATGAACACGCAAGAAATTCTCCGAGTTCTAGCTCCCATAGAGGCTCTATGATGCCAAGTGCGAACAGAAAAGACATAAATAGATACAGACTCCATTCGAAAAAAGCGATAATAATACCCATTCCCACACGGTTTCTTGATTAGAGGATTGCGAAACCTAATGCGAATAGAAATATTTTTACAGTTTGGTCATCGAGGTAGGAGTTTCTTGTTCAATTGTGCTTGCTTTTTGGGAAGAGATAAATTCTCGACTCGCAGGTGCAGATGCACCACAAAGATATCCATTTCATGAAATACAAGTCTGCTCAGCTTGTATGTAAATAGAAGGTCCAAATCCTAACAACATCTCCAACTCATTTTGATACTGAAGTCTTAGGAGTCAAAACTACCATTCAATAGGCGGCATGTAAAAGGATAATGGGAAGGCTGAAACAGAGCATGATTGATAATGTATGTTTCATACGATAACACTCATTGCTCTTAACACCTGTGACACACCCCGAGTTCCTCGAGGGATCAGCAGCTACTTGATGTTGAAGCTTTTTTCTTGACACACAAGGCAGAGATTAGACCAGTTCTACTCCACCAAACAATTTGCTTCAAATAAGTAGAAACTTAACTTCAGGTGCAAGAGTTATAAAGCCCCCAGTAACTCTCTCCACTTGTATATGTAAGAGTGAAGTCTATTTTTGATTGTTTGAGGACAAATGGATAAGCTGTAAGATCTAAGTTCACCGACTCGCAGAAGCTTTCTCAAAAGCGGAATACTTACTGGGGTATCTTACACATATGCTCTTCAACCCTTCCATGCACATATTCATCTTTCTGTCTTCCCCCATCCCCGATTCTTCAGCTGGCAACCACTGAAAAAATAGCTGATAGTTTGATGGAAAACTAAGCAAAACCACTTGACCGCGACATGGTGAGTAGAGACAAGGTTTGGCGATAAATGCATTACTACTGAGCGCATTTGGATCAAAAGCAGCCCTCAACAGTGCAGACTGGGGACAAAACAGAGCGACGATATGCAGCTAGGAGGCAAAAGCTCGGGGGTAGAGGTCATACCACGGCAATCCCAGAGGTCCTTTCCTGAATCGGTATACGGTTTGTCTATCTTTCTCTTGGTATTCGATGCAGTCTGAGTCATGATTCTCACAGTCTCATAAACCTCGTGAAGCAAGAGCCCTCTATCCTCCATGTTGTAATAGGGGGCTCCATTGATTACGCCCAACCCAATCTAATCAGATATAAAAAACCCAGGTCGAATGCTCCCTTGGGACCTTTTTACCCTTCTTCATTTCTTCTCGCATTGCTTCTTCAGAAAGGTTGGCAAAGATATTCATACCTTTCGCAAGGCTACACCGACTTCCTGCTCGTACCACCGAAAAGCATTGACATCAGTACGCCAAGATGAATAGAAAGAGGCCAATTATATTACTCTTTTTTTGAAGGTTCCACCATGAGAAAATGAAGATTTCAATGGGGATCTCTGCAGGACACCTTACGTTGAGTTGAGCCTTATCGTATTAGGGTAGGGATTTGAATACTTTCTGGCAGCACCAGTATTAAGTCGCAGGAGCACCATGAGTAGATTTGTGCAATGGGTAAATTTAATAAACCAAGAGCATCTAGACTCTATATCAGTGGTAATTCGGACAGTCTTATATGTGGCCTAGACTCTGGCACTCTATTAGAACTATCAGAATTATCTTGTTAACCTACCTCGTTCCTTCTTTTCCGAGTATCTCGCGATCGACCCCAACAGCTACACCTGCGACCTAATTTCTGGCTTTGCCTACAGCCATATCTCATAGGAGTAATCATTATCTTGATAGATCACGATTCTGCGCGCTCGCATACGGACAAGAAAGGGATGTGGGACTTGGGATTTTTCAATAGGACTTTACACAGGCTAATCAGGGTCAAGAGAGGAAATTTGAATCACATGACCGATCAATCCTCCAAACAGCTCTATCAAAATCCCCTATCCAAGAATATCTTGAGTACAGAAAATACAGTTTCAAACTGAGCTCAGAAGATTAGCTTTCCCATTATGAACACCCAACTATCCACAGAAGACCATCCAGCTACAAGGATATTTCTTTAATAAGAGAGCTGTCAAAATCCACGTCCAGACAACGAGACATACATCCATCTCGAGAACAGCCAACTTAGTATAGCAGACTCAAGGTGACTCATTCTGAGCCGTCAAGAAACAAAAGAAAATACCTTCCAAACCATCCCATCAGAACTAAGAGGTCTCCACCAAGCCGCCTAATACAAGAACACCCGCAAGGATTCTAACCTCGCTTCCGCTCCTGCTTTAACACCTACAATCTACAATCAACAGTCTCAGTATCACACTCTTCGACAACGACTTCTAAGAACCGATGGTGAAATGAATGATCTGCAGCAAGCCCAATTCAGCGCCGACTCACTCAAAGTAGGAAACAATATTGCCAGAGCCTGCGAATCAACTACATCGATTGAGACATCTAGACAATCAAGCCAACGACAAAAACGAATACTCAGCGGAACATCCCCGAGACAACAGAGAACAGATTCCAACACCCCAACAGTAAACTCTACATGATCAGAATTGCAAGGAATATCCAATGAAAGATTATAAATTTTGTAGTAACGAGGACATAAAGACCAAACAAAGATGATTAGCGCTAAAACACTGATATGTCAGCCCAGCCTAGAAAGTAAAATCGAGACACTTGTTTCGAGATACAGTTTTCGCCAACGAAGTATATATTGGTGTGTTTGATACGTGCAAGGGGTGATATAGTATACTGTCAATCAAAATTCGAATGCCAGATATTATTTTCCATGCAGCGTACCCAACTATCCCCATCGACAGCTCGCTACCAGCTCCAGATACCCAGGTGCTAAATGGTCTCGCTTTTCCACAAATCTCGCAACAAAAAATACAACAAGCAAACCCTATAACCTTCCCTTCCCTTCCCCCAGATAAAATAAAATAACAGCAAATCAACAGCCAGTAAATCAAACGCGCGACAAACTCGTAAAAAAAGAATAACAAAGTCCATCCACGCAGCGACAACCACACCCAGACAATCCCCCCTCCCCTTCTACCCTTCTACCCTCCCCCCAATTCCTCAACCTAAAAACAGGTAAGGCCCCCCCCATGAAAAACTCAAAAAAACCACCTACCGAACACCCTCTACTCTACTCCCAAAGCAACAAATACCTAACTACTCACCCACCCAATCTTCTCCAACATTTATCGACCAGAAATCCAGACCTCCACACACACATCAGACATCCACGTATTTTGACAAGCTAGCAGACTAATCCTAGTACAACAGGTCCTATACGCACTACCTCATCCATCCACCTACCTACTCAAGCGTCAACATCAGAACGATATGAAATCAAGCAACCTACCCCCACTCCAAGTCAAGCCTTTGACCGATGCACCAGCAAGCACGCGCCTGGTGGGGATAGCCTGGGGTTGAAAATACGTCTTCCATTGCATCCCAAGTATAAGATAACATGACCGATGCAAGACAAAATAAAATGAACGGGTACCTAGCAGTTTCGTGATCCCAGTTCCATCACCACATAGGGAATCCATCTGAAATATATGTAAAGATCAATGTATTCTCGAGTTCTTATTCCTATCAATCCAATATACATGCTATATATATACAAGCATATATAGATAGCAGCGTTATCACTAAAACATCGTCTCGCATTGCGGCTCCTGTTCACTCCTGTTCACTCCATTTAGTCCTGTGTAATTCCCTTCCCGTTTTTCAATCATCAATAAAAATTATTCAATCCAACCTAATCCAATCCATTCCAACATGCAAGCTTTTCTTTCCATAAGAAAGGGTATAATGCTAAGATATAACCCGCGCGCGCCAAGAACGTAAACCGAAAAATTCAAAATCTAGAACCCCAACCGTCTGAGTCATGAATATGTCGTAAGAATCATCATCAAAATATACAAAATTGTGTCATTACAAAACCGTGTGCCGTGTCCCTTGAGATTCGTTAAGGGAAATGCGGAGAGGCGTGAGAACGGCGGAGAGGCAAGGCGAGAACGTAAGGGTGAAGATTAAAATGAGATTACCATCCCTTTCTTGTGCCTTCAATAGCAAGGATGATCTGGCATAAGTGTTAGTAAATTCACTTTTGAGAAACGAATATGTAAACCGAACTTACAATAGCAGCGATAATCAACAGCCCTACCGCACTCATCCATCTATTAAGATTTCTCCACCACCACCTTGCACTCTCGTACCTGGCCTCATCCAATGGCCCGAATTCTCTCACATAATCATTCGTACCACGACTTTCGATATCTCGCAGCTTCCCGGTATTTTCTTTCTTTCTTTCGCGCATTTCTGGGAAGGGGGTTTTGGGTAATGGGAGAAATGCGGCGATCATCCATGCGAATGGGAGAAGGAACCCAGTAAATAAACATTACAACTTGAATATTGCGGCGTCCAAAGACCCCGCCTTCAGTGGAGAAATTTATTTGTGGGGGTTCCCATACAGATTGACGAGCAGCGCGGCGGTCCATACGAAGATGTGGAGACCAGACGCTAGAGATGAGAGACCAGGTTCTGAGACGGCCGACACCTTGGGCTGCGCTCGCTACAGGGGTGATTTCAATGGATTGTTGGGAGAAACCTCGCACATATGGGGATGTCCTTCTCTGGGTCGGCGACGAGAGACTATAGAGTTCATCTGGAAAATTCTCGGTATTGGGAGATCCGCTTCTCATACTAAAGGAGCCGTTTCGACTTGGGGTTCCTGCGCTGGAACTTTCGGGTCTGTATGGTAGATAGCGACGCTCTCCGCTTCCATAATAGAGTCTTGCCCACAATTGGGATCGAGCTTGCAAGAAGACTGTTTGATCGAGAACTTATCGATGAGCGCATGGTGTGTGTACGGGAGGTATCGGATGGTGCGGCATTGAACATGCCGGATAGTCTATTTCTGGATTGGAGAGTGCGGAGATCTGCATGGCAGTGATACCATCACCATATTCGTCTTGATCACCTATAACGGGAAATAGATGAACTGCTTAGACCTCGACCGGCACGTGTCCAGGCCGGTCGTGGAGGATCCATAGAATCGCTTGTCGATCTTGCCAACGCATCCTCTATACCATGGGATGAACTGATACTGAGCATATTGCGACTGCCGCGACTCGGAAGACTGGGAAATGCACTGCTCCTTCTTCCCATGCTGTCGGACCATGCCTGGGAGCCTCGTTCGGTGCCGGTTCCCTCGGACACGGAGAGCACAGTGGATAGCTGTGAGCTCCATTGGTGCGGAGTCTCGTTCATATGGGGACTCGTGGGGCTTGGTAACTCTGCCCATGAACTCAATCCCTTTTGGCTTCTGGAGTTGAATGTGGGCGGGTAAATTAATTATTGATCCGCTAGCTACTATTGCTCGCTGGGCGTCAGGTTGAGTGTGTATTGTTGATAATGATGCTAGAGAATTGGCTCGACTGCGTAACGAATGATTGGATTTCGATTTCAATGTTCTCGTGACCTTGATTTGTAGTATCCAAAATTATCATTTGACCTCTTCTTAGTTCTCAAAGTAGGAATGTGAAGAGATTCCTGAGACTGTTCAGGTGCTGGGCCTTGTCCGCTCGAAAGTGATATAGATCTGGAAAGATCCTCGCGGAACACGTAGTTTTCCTGTTCGCTCGATGAAGTTAGTTGCTGCTCGAGCTCGAGGCTATGAATAACCGATGAACCGGTTGATTCTTTGTCGGATTGTTGATGAACGCGGTAGTTGGAACCACTGGAGAATGAGCCTTCAAGGAAGGAATCGGCTAGTGACTCGGAGCGATCTCGGGTACGTCCACGGTAAAGTTCGTAAATTAGTATTATCTCCAGTTGTGCTCGTGGATAATTGAGGTCTATGTTGGGGTCTGAAGACTATTGAAGTTGGAGTGTCCGGTTCATGTATCTGGTAGTTCGAGTTCGGATAACTCGAATAGTCACCGGAAGTGCTCGTAGATAATTGAGGTCGATGCTGTGGCCTGTAAATTACTGAGCCGGAGATAGATTCTTCAAGAACTTGGTAGTTGGAATTTTCCGAAGTACTTGCAGAAGAAGTTTGGAAAGTTTGGGATGTCCGGGGACGGTGAATTACAGATCCTGTGGAGTCTTGGATCGAGTCTTCGCGAGTATGACGAATAACAGATCCTGTGGATTCTTGAATGGAGTCCTCGCGAGAATGATGAACAACAGATCCAGTAGATTCTTCAATTGATTCTTCGCGCGGATGATGGATGGTTGTTGAAGGAGTGGACTGATCAAGAATTTCGAAATTAGGTTCCGTAGGGGTGACAGTAAAGACAGACTCGTAACAAATCGATTCCGGAAGATGTCTGTAAATCTTGTAATTAGTGGCCTCAGTTGCAGTTGAGGTTGTTGAGAGGAATGATGGTTTTCGTCGAAAGCTCCTGTTGGTGGGTCTCTTGTCCGTCTGATGTTTCTGGTAAAGGAGGGAGGGGATAGTCAAGAGCAGAAGATTTTCCCTTTTGATCTGGTGTCTTTGGGTACTTTTCGAACACCACCTACAAGTGAGAATTCCGAGGACGAACAGCTTATATGATCTGCAGATATTGACTTTCTAGGAGTGATCGTACTAGTTGCGGCTGTGTATGTGGAGTCGGTATTGGTGCATGAGATGATGGAATTGTTGAAAATCTTGCACAGAGGAGGAGGATGTTTTAGTGGACAAAGACAGCAGTCTACTGTCCTCGACAGGTTGCGGTTCATCTTGCGGTACGAGGGAAAACGTCTTTCCATCACCAACCTTGACGACAAGACGCTTTCGTGACTGGGGTCTAGGCCTTGTTGAGGATCTTGTCGCAGGAGTAGTAATTTGAGGCGTGTCATGCGTTGTGGTGGACGTGGGTTTGGCAGTGGCTGATAATGATTGCGTTTTGGGCATCTGATGAAACTCGCCTGAATCCGAGGTGGAACTTTGCCTTTGTTTTTGTCTATTATTAAAAATATTGACCTTTGCCAGTAACATTACCAGGAGAGAGAATATGAGCTGGCTGGGTGGGAAGAGGAGTTCGTGAATAAATTTGGTCATCATCATAATTTTTACTGAAATCATTCTCATGATTGGAACTTGCTTGTTCTCCTTCATCATTTTCCAATTGTTCCAATAGTTGAGGAGACTCGGGTGGAACCAATCGGACCGCTGCTATGCGATTCGTCTCTGAATCTGATCTTTTTTGGCGATATAATAGTGAGCGGAATACCAATCAAAGCGAGGGAAGCCATTCAAGATGAAAGTGGCATAAAGACAGGACGAGGACAGGATGAAGAGGCAGGATGAAGGTAGTAAAGTAAAGTAAAGTAGGTAAGTAAATGACTAAGTAAAGTTTCCGCGTACCTTGTGTGCAAAGGTCTTCTTTGAAAGAGAGTTTGACATCCCGTACTAAATTCTTCTAAATCAGATGCATATTGTGTTTCCATGCAGTCGAAATAAGTTTCGTAAATGCCTTCCTTCCTTTCTTTTCCCCTATCAACACTTCTTTTTGCGTCTTCGTTTCTCTTTTCCTCTTCCTTGAAATTACCCTCTGGTCGCAACGGTAATGCTTCGCTAATAGTGCCAATGAGTGAGTGTATATGTCTGCGACAGTAGTGTGTAGGCAGTTCGTCCCGTGTTTGTATCTTGCTCCCTTCTGAATGAATGAATGAATGTTTAATATATATATTGCAAGTAGTTGATTGATTTCCGCAGCAATTGGGTTCGAAAAGAGTAAAAATAATAGTATTAGTTTTATTGTATCGTCGTACTGTACAGTAATGTGATGAGTGAGAACAAAAAAGAGTGGGAAGGGTATTAATGTTAAGTAGGTATGTGAAAAAGAGCGTAATGAATCAATTGATTAATTCAGGAACAAAGACATCCATACATCCATCCATCCATCCATCCATCCATACATACATACATACATACATACATACAGAGAGACAGAGAGAGAGAAAGAGGTAAAAAGGTCGAGAAAGAGATCCAGAGGAAGGGGAGGGAACGAGAGGATATCATAGGTCTATAGAATTTGTACAACTCATCGATGATACATAAAATTTCATATTCGACTTCGACATCCAGCCATGTCCAACTTTTTCACCGCTGGCTGTATGTATGTATGTAAGGATTTTGCTAAACCTTGAAAAAAGGCAGGTCTCCATGGCTAATAAGCCCCCCATGTCTAGAATCTTATTAGCGTACTCCGTAAAATACTACAGTATTAATCTGTGAGATATCCCTTGTGTCCTTGGACAACTACATCCGGCAAGCGGTACTATCCCGTCCTTAGTTGGTAAGTAGTGGGCATCAATTAAGATGAACAGATAGACAGCGTGGCAGCCACAATAACAATAGATTCTTGTCTCTTTGCAGCCATATCCGCGCACAATAACTCTTAATCGAGTCGAAGAGACCGAACAAGAAGTTGCACAGATCTAATCAGTCAATCAATAGAGAGGGATAAATCCTTTGGTCAAAAGGGGATCCCCTTGATCCTGTACTCCGATCAAAATGTTTCCCAAATTAGATTCAAATCTCATGCGCGGAGGAGGTATTGCGACGATAATATACGGAGTAAAGGTCAAGACTACTGCAAGTACCCCCAATTTGAATGGTAATGATTCGACAGTTCGACAGCCTCCGAAAACCATAATAATTTAATCCTATGCACAAGTAGCCGTTGACTCCTACATCCGTACATACATACGTAAACTGCCAAAATCTATATATAAGCGATGTTGTTAATGGTAAGGTGGCTGATGGCGCGTCTAAAAAATGGGGGAGATTGCTCAGATTATCTGCACTGGACAGGGGGAAAAAGGTTTCTTCTACTTTGCTGTACAGAATACATAAAATTATCCCAAGATACGATACCTACTGCAAGCTTGGTGAGTTTGGTAAGTTTTTGGTACAAGAAGTTGTATAAGACAGACCAATCGAGTAAACACATAGATCATAACCGCGCGTGGCTAAAAGAAAGGGTTCGTTCACGTTTCCTTCCCTTCCAATAGTTTTATGATTTCTTCTTTCATTTGAACCTTTTCATGCTTCCCATTAACCTCGCGCTACTCATCGTCATGCACGCACGCGGTTGTTGCTAGACGGAGCACTATATGAAAATAACAATCAAGCAAACCCAACCTCCAGAGAAACATCTTCCCCATCTCGAACCAGGGTTTGAGAATATATGATACTTGATAGTGGATCTGGATGTTCACCAACTCATTTCCGTTCAAAAAGCATCGATGGAAGCTTTGACATGTCTCGCTTTGGCCGTCCAGACAACCAAGAATCCGGATAAGCAAATCTCATGCAATGGTTATGTTTCCCTTTGGCCGTATGTATCACAGTGAGACAGACCAAATATGATTGACTGAGTGCCTATTCAAGGTCTATGATCTAATGATTTTCAGATCTATAGGGCGCAATTATAGATTAGATAGATGGATAGATTAGTGCGTACAAAAGAATCAATCTATGGGTTAACACGCAGTTGAAGTTTCATCGCGCTCAGAACGTATATATGTGGGAACTTGCGGGATGAAGTAACTGTGATACAGTGGAAGACTGTCTGGAGTGGTACTACTAGATACCTAGTCCAAGTATGGAGTACAATGAGTGAGTGCTCTTATTAGTAACGACGAGTAGTTACTTAGATGGGTTCAATGTCAAGTACAGGAATTGCCCTGGTTCTGTAGATCCTTACAAAGTAGATATATAGTAATAGTAATAGTACTGTGCTGTGCCTTACCTTACCTGGGTACGGAGTAGATGTAGATATCTACCAACCTAGTGTTATGGATGTGCTCACCAAGGGCTGATTAGCTGGCTGGCTAGTCTTTTTATTATTATTTGAAGCCTGAACCTTTCAACTCGACTATACTTATTATTACTGTACTGTATTGTACTGTACTGTACTTGTACTGTACTGTACCTAGTAAATTGTTCAAACTAATTTCGAAATTTTATTCCATTATAAATCTAGGACGAAGCTTGTCATCATAGAAAGTTTTTATGAGAACGGCATCATGGAATTGATTGATGAGAGATTGCATAAAGTCTCGATAAGACATATACTGTAGATATATATGTTACTGTAGGAGAGGAGCATAAATCATGACTTACCTACTAGGTAGTATTTCCTTGTATCATAAAGATTTATATTGACAACAATATTAAAACCATAATGTGTGAAAGATGTTTATCAATGAATGGAACAAACCAATTAAAAGGATTAATTGTTACCAAACCCCAAAATGGAACAATATGAACAAGATGAAAAGTATGAAAGTAGATTTTGCTTGTTGTCGCCAATCCATCCAAAGCGAGAGAAAGAGAAAGAGAAAGAGAAAGACAAACACAACAGAGAGAGGAAGCTTTCAATGTTTGTTGCTACCCCTTGTACCTACCTGTACCTGTTCCTGTATTTACTCCACACTCCAATAACAACATCCAACATCCAACATCCAACATCCAACATCCTTCACCAAGTCACGGCGAGGCTTTCAACCGTGCCATAACCTAATCATTGACCTTGGATGTTCAAACTCATAGGCTTTCGCCGCAAACCCTTTTCCAGATTGTTCATCTCAATAGATTAATTTTCTCGCACACAATCCTTGCGTCTCTATTGATCTGCTGAAGATCTAGAAGATCGGATGAAGCCATTCTAGGTTCTTGTTTAATATACCGGCACATATAACATACCATACCTGCATGCACTATGGCTCCAACGGGGATATACGGTCGTTTGAAGGCACTTTATACTGGTGGTGAAAAAGGTTTGCAGACTTTTCCCATTCATCTGCAAGATCATGCACCAAGATATCCGTCATAGACAACCTAGCTAATCAATCTATATATTGTTGCAGAAAAGGAAATTCCTCCATTTAGTACCACTACAGCTGTCTCATTACTGGTATGATTTCTTCCTTTCCCTATCTAGTTCATGCTCCAAGACTTATTACAAATCCAGGTCCTCTATACACTCATCTACGTAATCCCCTTCTATCTGAGCTCAACCACCCGACCTTCCCCTCAGTTATCCCGCGATGCACCGACGGTTATCCGTGGACGAATCCGTTCGGTCACCCTCTCATGCATCATTGTCTGCATCGCAACCTTCGGCATCCTATCCTCAGTGAGAAACGGAGATGAAATCAGATCCTTTCATCAAATGGGATATTTCCCCATCGGATTTTTCGAGACAATCAAATGCGTTGGCCTAACTGCCATCCTGTTTATCGGTCCTCTCTTTGAAGAAGGAATCGCACAAGGACAATGGCGCGATTGGATCCGTCTAAGAGGACTAGGGGCTCTAAAAGGATGGATTCCATACCGGAATATAATTGCCGTAAGTGAAGCACCCAATTCCCCGCCAGCAAAAAACTAACAATATTCAAAGGGCCCCGTAACCGAAGAAGTACTTTTCCGATCCGCATCCGTGCCTCTGCTCCTCCTCTCCAAAACCCCCACCACAACCATCATATTTCTCACGCCCGTCGTCTTCGGACTCGCCCACGTACACCATTTCTACGAAATACAGAATCACGCACCCACACGGGCCAATGGTTGGAGCGATCCTCCGCTCGCTGCTCCAATTCTCATACACGACGCTCTTTGGGGGCTACGCTACTTTTCTCTATCTCCGAACGGGGAGTCTCTTGGCGGTGATATGCGTACATGCGTTTTGTAATTGGATGGGGCTTCCGCGATTTTGGGGCAAGATTAGCAGTTCGGTGGATGGCGAGACGATTATTGGGCCGGATGTCGGAGCCAGCAAGAAGAGTGAAGATGTGACGCGGAGGAATGGGGAGTTTGAATATTCTCTGGACAATTACCTATTATTCTCTCCTAGTCGTGGGTGCGTACTTCTGGTGGCAGTATTTGTGGGTTTTGTCTGCGAGCGAATTCGCTTTGGTGAAATTTTAATATATAAGAAAGTTGTCGGCTAGGTAGCTAGTTTAATGATTATATGCCGTGGATTCAATGCATTATGCACATTGCAACGATGGAGATAAGAGCGGAGAGAAGCCAAAATTTTCATCAGGTGTCATTCCTTGTGATTTGCGATCAAAAATTACTTCTAGGTACAGGCTAGACGGATGTTTTCCCAGCATGAATATAACTGTCAAGTGAAATTGCCCACGAGCTTTCAGATCTATCATGATCTCCTCCACTCCAGAGATCCTCTCAAGATCATGCAAAGATCTATCGTTGTGGGGCGTCGGAAATGTGAAAATGTTGTAGAAGGAATATCCTTTGATGACAGGCAATCTGGCGCTGATCTGAAAAAAGAAAAAAGAAAAAAAGAAAAAAAAAATTGCACCGAGGTCCTCGACGACCGAAATTTTCTTCACCACTCTTCTAGGCTTCTTCCTGCCTTTCTTCAATCATCCCAGTCATCTTCCTCATCATCTTCCTCTTTTTGCTTCTTGGCTTTCTTGTCAAGATACAGGGTTCCCGAGGTGGTGTGACGTTTGATGACTCCCGAGGCGAGGAGGCGCGCTTCCAGGTCTTTGGTGCTGAATGTGTCTGGGGTGTAGCCTAGGCCTTCGAATCCGACGATGCGGTCGACGGATCGGCCGTCGATGAAGACGAGGACGCAGGGGAGGATTTTGACGTTGAGTTTTGTGACGAGGAAGGGGGCGTTTTCGACGTCGATCTTGAGGAATCGGGTATCGGTGTGTTTGGGGGCTAGGGTCTGTTGGGGGAGGTTTTTTTTTTAGTTAGGGTCAGTTGGGGTGAGTTGAGTGGTGGGGTTTCATGGTTTGGGGTTGGTTTGGCTTGGTTTGTTTCTTGGGAGATGGAAATGGGGTACGTACGGTGAGATGGGTGTCCATGACGCCGCAGCGGGCGAAATCGTCTTTGGAGAAATGTACGACGGCGTATTTTACTTCGGTTGTTAGGTCCATTAGGGCCTTTTCTTCCTTGATCTCGGTGTAGGTTCCGAAGCCTTGGGTCTTTTGCGATTTGGCTCGTGTGTATTCGCTGTGGAGTTGTTGGAGGCGTTGTTCACGGAAGGCGTCGATGGCGGGGTCTTCTTCGAGGGAGGCGATGAGCTGGGTGGAGTGTTAGAAGTTTGGAAGAGGGAGAGGGGGAGGTGGTTGGGTGTATGAATGGTGTATGGGTGGTGGATAAGCAATTCGTCTAGGGTTAGGAGGTTTGATTGAGAAGGAATTACCTTCAATTACTGGCTTAGACTTTCAGAGCCAAGAATTGTCACACTTGTAAAAACACATGAAATGAGAAAGAGAATGAAAACAATCACTCACAGCATCTTCATCATCTGATTCTGCTCTATCCAGAACCTTGGCCACGAGAGGATCAAGTGTATTGGACATGGTGATCTGGCTGTACTCTTCAAAGTGTCTTTAGAATCCAAACAGAATGTTAAGGATCAAAGCCTTCTAGACTACTTGTAGCAGAACACTTGTAATTGCAAACACTTGTATGCAGAATAGGTTCTTGTGATAGGATCGGAAAACCGTGACTCCGGTTTAGAGATTATTGGTTGATGGATTCGGCCGCACACAAGTATACACCGTCTCGATTTTGGTGACTGAAAAAGAGTTAACAAAATCTTCATGTAGATATCTAGGTAATAGGTAATAGTAACCTTATATATATGTATCCACGAACTTTAGTTTTGTTGTAAAGGCCCAAACACTTCAGCAAACCTTAACAATGATTCTACAAGCCTTCGAATATTGATGCTATAATAGGTGTTGAGCCTCTTGTCTAGAATTTTCAACAGGTTGGTCCCCTTTTTTGTAGATCACGTTAAAAAGGTGGGTTATAAGTTAATTGGCGGCAACTTACTGCAAGCTACGACAGGTGTACTGTACGTACCTATTAATAAATCATGGTTTACTTTATTTTATTTTCTTTTATTTTTCTTGTGGTTTGATTTGATCTGATCTAACTCGTATGGCTGACTGGTTACTGCTTTACTATTTTTATCCCCACGCAGAATTTCTTTACTATGGGATTGGGATTGGAATTGGGATTGGGATTGGGATTGGGATAGATACACGTTGACATATCCCTTCATGGCCAGTACAATAAGAGAGAATTTTGTTATTGTTATTATTAGTCCCCTTGCACTTTAACTTATAAGACTGATTGAAGATTTCGGTCTGGCTGTCTGTCCTTTCTGCTAGGATGTTTTTGAACTTGATATTTGATATTATATGATTATATACTTAGGTATATATGTATTATATGTATATATGTATATATGTATTATATGTATTATACATATCCATGGGTATATATGTATTATATGTATATATGTATATATGTATATATGTATATATGTATATATGTATATATGTATATATGTATATATATGTATATATATGTATATATGTATATATGTATATATGTATATATGTATATATGTATATATGTATGTATATATATATATGTATATATGTATTATACATATCCATGGATATATATATATATATATATATATATATATATAAGGAAGAGAGAAGAGAGAGCACCTCCAGCTACCTACTCAATACACTCTCTTTTTTGAAAAGCATAATTCATCCATCATAAATATTTCCTACTTGGGTAAATAATAAATTCTAAACTTGACGGGTATGTACTATTTACATTACATTACAAACTTTCCTCCTTTATCATACATCATATCAAGGTCATTTACTTGAACTACCTAGTCCCTTCTTTTCGGTAATTACCTTTTCGACTTATCTTATTATTTTACCTACCTACCTTTTTTACCTTTACCTTTCTTTAAATCCATTATCAAACGGACTTCCATCTCTAAACCTCCGACTTGGAATTTAGGAATTGATTCGTACTTGTCTTGTCTCTTTCGCGCATTCTATACTTTAGAACCACGATAAGAACATTCATTTCTTTCACTGAGGACTTTCGCAAATATGGATGACAAGAAGAATGAAGATCTCGAGATGCGCAATTTCAGTGGGCGCTCATCTCCATCTCAACGCGATCCTTTTCTCTCCAAGCCAGGGGCAGCAGCTAAGAGAGGTGGCTCTTCTTTTGATCTCTCCAATGTTACGAATAGTCCTGGAATATCCATCCTTGCCTATTGTTTGGCATCAATTTCTATGACCGTGACGAACAAATACTGTGTCTCGGGCTCAAACTGGAATTTGAACTTCTTCTATCTCGCCATTCAGGTAGGTGTTGGGGATTCTGCTTCTGCGAGTCCTTCACTGACTCTTTTAGTCTGTTGTGTGTATCATTGCGATTATCATCTGCAAACAAGCAGGCTTGATCACAAATCTGGCACCTTTTGACAATAAGAAGGCGAAAAACATGTAGGTATCTAGATATCTTCCTGCCAGAGCAAGTTTGATGCTAATATTGATATCAGGGTTCCCTATCTCACTCCTTCTCGTCGGCATGATTTACACCAGTACAAAGGCTCTTCAATTCCTTTCCGTTCCCGTCTACACCATCTTCAAGAATTTGACAATTATTGTGATTGCATATGGCGAGGTTTTATGGTTCGGAGGGAGTGTCACTCCTTCAGCTCTCTTCTCATTCGGTCTCATGGTGCTCAGCTCCGTCATTGCTGCTTGGGCTGATATTCAACATGCTTTGTATGGAGGTGGTGCTGCGCAATCTGCTGAAGCTGCTGCTGCCCTCTCTACATTGAATGCCGGATATGCTTGGATGGGAATGAACGTTTTCTGTACTGCCGCATATGTTTTATCTATGCGTAAGGTCATCAAGAAGATGAACTTCAAGGATTGGGATAGTAAGTTTTCCTACACCGCTGGAACTTCTTTATGGAAACTAATTTTATTCCAGCTATGTTCTATAATAACCTCCTTACAATCCCGGTCCTCTTCGTCTGTTCATTCGTTTTCGAGAACTGGTCATCCGAAAACCTCCTTAAGAACTTTCCAATTGAATCCAGAAACAATCTCATTCTCGGCATGGTCTATTCTGGTCTTGCTACTATCTTTATTTCATACTGCTCTGCTTGGTGTATTCGTGTCACATCTTCGACAACCTACTCCATGGTTGGTGCTCTCAACAAGTTGCCAATCGCTGTCAGTGGTCTCATCTTCTTCGCTGCTCCTGTTACATTCGGAAGTGTATCTGCCATTATCATCGGTTTCGTTAGTGGTATCGTCTATGCATGGGCAAAGGTCAGACAAAACTCGGCAAGCAAGAGCATTCTTCCTACAACCCAACCAGTTATGAGCGCTAGTTCTCAAAGCAGTCGTGATGCTGCAAAGGCATAAAAAAAGCCGGCACTCTTAGTCAAAACGCTCGACGACATATCTCGTCACTAGTCACCTCATTTCTAGTGCTTTTAAGCTAAGCACAATCTAGAGAATGACTGAAAGCCTCAGCAAGACAGCTTCCTGCTGCCAGTCTTTGCACCTGAATTCGGAGGCACGAGAGCAAATTTTGGAGATATGTATTTGTATTATACAATTTTTCGTTGTTTGACGTGCGTTAGATGGAAAGAATTTCCGGGGATTTTAAAAGACGGCATTCTTTTGCACAACCTTCAACCTTCTGCACAACTTCTAGGGCCTGATATTTTCTGATTCATGGCGTATGTATGGGACATGATGCATTCATGATCAATGTGGTAATAGAAATTTGCAGTGTTTTAGGAATTTAAAAGTCCGTTAATGTTAATTTGTTTGATGATGTGGTCTCTTGGATTAGATGCATAGAAAGAAATAATGATTAAAATGAAGCTTTTCGGTAACTGATCGGCCAGATTTTGGTAGAAAAGAATCTTTGAGTACCTACCTAGGTAGATTCTATATATAGTTACCTAATTTTGGAAAACATACTCGAATATTGTGAGAAGAAAAGTAGCCAACAAGCACTGGACGGACCACGTTTCCTGTCTTGGTATTGACCCTTCTAGGTTTTTCCGATGTATTGATTGATAGGGCTGAATGACGTCGCTTCCGAAGCTTTAGCATCGAGAAAACAACTAGGAGTTGTCAAACACATCTCGTATTTGAAATACGTGAGTTAGATATTCTCATACAAGTCACAGAGGTACAAGCTTCCTTCTTGTCAAAATATGTTACATAGAGCAGTTTCATGATTCTTACCCAATTTCCTTTCGATCTTCCATTTTATGCTCAACCGCACTCATATGGAAATGTCAATTCCGGAACCCATACCCGTAGCAGACAAGGCTGAATCCTCGTTCGTTCCTCTCCTCCCCACTCAGCCAACATTTCGCAGAACCCAATTGGGAATCAATCACACTAACAGTATTCGCAGACTCTCCTTTACTCAAGGTCTCCTCCTCGGCCAACTCTCAATCGTCATCCTCATCGGCGCCTTTATAAAATTCTTCATCTTCGGCGACCCCCCTCCCCCGACGTAACGGCCGCTCTCCGCGCCACCGAACGTCGCTCCAGAACCCTCGCTCACAAACGCTCCCTCCTCACGCTCCGCAGCGCCACCCCACGCCATGCCCCGCAACCTCTCACTCGGAAGCGGTCCAGCGTCCTGCGCAACCCCGCACCCCTGACCACGACGGCCATCCTGAGCAAAACTTACTACAACGTTGATGGGCACCAGCCCGAAAGCCTCGACTGGTTCAACGTCCTGATTGCGCAGACGATCGCGCAGTTTCGCGCCGATGCCCAGCATGATGATGCAATTCTCACGTCATTGACTAAGGTGTTAAATGGAGGGAAGCGACCGGATTTCCTGGACGAGATTAAGGTTACAGAGTTGAGTCTCGGGGAGGATTTTCCGATTTTTAGCAATTGTAGGGTTATTCCGGTGGATGAGGATGGGATGACTTTGGGGGGAGGGAAGGGGGGCAGCGGCAGGGAGGGAGCATGGGAGGTTGCAGGCAAGGATGGATGTCGATTTGAGCGATTTTATCACGTTGGGGGTGGAAACGAAACTGCTGCTCAATTATCCGAAACCGCTGGTTGCGGTGCTGCCGGTTGCGCTGGCGGTCTCGGTCGTGCGGTTTAGCGGGACACTGTCCATTTCGTTTGTGCCGGGGAGTCCGTTGACGGGGAGTCCGACGACGCTGGCGTTCTGCTTCTTGGATGATTATCGGTTGGATCTCTCGATTCGGAGCTTGGTGGGCAGTCGGTCGCGGCTGCAGGATGTGCCGAAGATTGCGCAGTTGATTGAGGCGCGGTTGCATACGTGGTTTGATGAGCGGTGTGTGGAGCCGCGGTTTCAGCAGATTGAACTGCCGAGCTTGTGGCCGCGAAAGAAGAATACGAGGGGCGGGGAGGATTTAGATGCGGGGTCTGAGGTGGGGGGGATGGGATGGGAGGGCGAGGAGTAGGGATGTGGAGAGGGATTTGAGGGAGGAGGCGAGGAAGGAGGTGGAGGCGGAGACGGGGATTAAGGTGGGGAGGAGTCGGTTGGGGGTTAGTTTGGATGTGCCGGATTTGGGCTTGGATGGGAGTGGCAGTGGGAATGGGAGTGCAAGTGGGAGCGGGAACGAGAATGCAAATAGATTGGGGAACGACAGTGGATTGAGATTTAGAAGGGGGAGGGGCGATGAATATGCCATGCCGGGTAGCATGCCAGGTTTGAGCATGGCCTAGCTTAGGCCTGGGCCGAACAATTCATGTTGTATAGAAATCAAAATCAAAATCAAAGTAAAAATCCATCGCAATGCTCAGATGTCAAGTTCACTCAATCAAATGTCTGGTTGGTATATGGATATACCCAGGTACCCGAGATAACCTACCTGGGTATGATATATTGATATACTTCATTTACTCGACTATACTCACTCACCCCATGCATAATTTAATATCGTTCTACGCAAATTACTTGCATCATAGAAATAGTGTACTTTTCTCCCCTGTGAAATCTATTGTATACCTATATATACCGTGCCCTCCTCTCCGCACCAGTACTACGATAACCTTACTTCTGAGATATCCATAGGTTTGGAAACAAATTAGAGCATATTTATATGCATATGCATATGCATATACGAATAAGAATAAGAATAAGAATAAGCATAAGCATAAGCATAAGCATAGGAGTAAAAGTCATTATTACAGGTAGGTAGGTAGGTAGGCATTAGATATCGGGTATTTTAGATACTGTGTAATACATGGGAGGATCTTACTGTACTCTGTATTGTATATACATACATACATACGTACGTACATGGCCGGCTCGGTGAATTTGGTGGTAGGGTGTTTGATGTATAGTGGATAGGTACCTAGTGTATAGTGTAGTGAGCAGAGGTATGGTATGGTATAGTATGGTATGGTATGGTGCGGATCCGAGATGCGAGATGCGAGGGAGGCGAGGGGAGGGGAGGAAAGGCGAATCTGGTGGAGAGGGTCGGGTGTTTACTTTTGGGATGGAATGGCATGGCATGGGATGGGGATATTGTACTGTGGGTTGGTTGTAGATTGTGGATTGGAGATTGTACTGTAGGTTGTGGCGGTGAATGAATGGGATGGTTGGGGCACGATGAAGGGGGATGGATGGATGGATGACGATTGATGAGATGTACAAAGTATTTTTAGTCTTTCCAGGTTATTTATCTTTGAGTACCTACCTAGGTATCCATGGATCCGTCTAGATGTATATTTATTATTTTATATCTATATTATAACATAATTGGTATAAGCAGTTATATAGTATGGTTTAGACATAAAACCAGTTTTAGTTCTTCTAATCCTTTGTTTCGTTATATCAAGTAAAATTATATTATTTAATAGCAATTTCTCTTTTTGCTAGGTTGTCATTAGTCCACGGATATCCTTATTAGTATTTAGATATATATATATATATAAACTAATGAAAATTAATTTATTCAATCTAATGAGTAACGTCTAGTAACTCGATTAACTCGATTAACTATCAATACTCACTCACTCCTTTAACATCATACAAAAAGGTTCTTTCGCTAAATCCTTTTGAACTCTCCTCTCCTCTCCTCTCCTCTCCTCTCCTCTCCTCTCCTCTCCTCTCCTCTCCTCTCCTCTCCTGGATTGGATCGAGTATTAAATTATTTTACAATCATCTCCCTAATCAACCCCTCCCTCCTATCCGTTATCTCTATCAACTTTACCTTTCCCCCGTCTCACCCCTTATCGAACTTCCCTTCTATCTTTAACTTCCTTCTATCTTTAACTTCCCTTCTATCTTTAACTTCCCTTCTATCTTTCTATTCCTCCTCAACCTCAAAAATTCTCAACCCCCTCTCCCCCTCATAAAACCCTTCATTCATCCATTTACCGCCCCCAAAAACCCTATCATGAGACGCGGAACTCTCATATTCCTCATCATTAATTTGATCGTCCTAGGATTTCTCCTAAATGCCTTCAGCACCCTCATCTCACTCCTCTTTCGTCGATGGTCACGCAGACGCCATCCATCGTTCTGAAATTCCCGCGCCGGGCTCAGAATTAATCGAGAATCGTACGCAGCTGATTCCAAAGATCATTCATCAGACGTATATCAATTCTTCGATTCCGGAGAGGTGGAAGAAGGGCCAGCAGTCGTGTGTGGATTTGCATGAGGATTATGAATATAAGGTATGTTTATTTGAGTGGAGGAAAGAGAGGAGAGGATAGGACGAGAGAGAAGACTTATGGGCTGGAACAGTCTAGAATGAGATACTAATAGATTATAGTTATGGACTGATGAAGCATCAAGAGAATTCATCGCAACAGAATATCCCTGGTTCCTCGATACATTCGATAGCTACCCCTTCCCAATCCAGCGCGCAGACTCCATCCGGTATTTCGTCCTAGCACATTACGGAGGAATATATATCGACCTCGACGACGGCTGCAACCGACGTCTTGACCCCCTCCTCAGCTATCCCGCCTGGTTACGCCGCACAATCCCCACAGGAATCAGCAACGATGCCATGGGTTCCGTCCCCCAACACCCCTTCTTCCTCCGCGTCATCGAATCCCTACAATCCTACAACAGAAACTGGGGAATGCCGTACATCACCGTAATGTACAGTACGGGACCTCTCTTCCTCTCGGTCCTCTGGATAGAATACATGCGCACTGTCACCGACGAAGCCGGCCGCGTGCGTAATCTCATGCCCGACGAATACAGCAAACACTCATGGAGTTTCTTCAATGTCGTCAAGGGCAACAGCTGGCATGGCAAAGATGCGCAGACCATTTTTCTGGATGGGCAAGCATTGGATGTTTCTCACCGTAGCCGGATTCGCCATTGCAGGAGTAGTGGGAGGCTGTCTATGGCTTGCGTGGAACATGTGGGTAGTGAGGTCGGGCAAATCCCAACGCAGGGGTATGGCACTTTGGAGGAGAGTCAGCGGAAAGGATCGCTATGAATTATTGGATCGGGTTGCATAAACGTAAACGTAATTGGAAGTGTGAGAGTATTTTAGATATCCGAAGCGATGCGAAGCGTATGGAGTCCATACGTTCTGGCAGCATACGAACGACGTAATAATGAAGATTCTCTGGATAAGCCGACGGCAAGAGATAGGGTTGTATAAAGATTTTTAATGGAATTATGAATTAATGGAGGACTTTGGGATATTACATTTACTTAATATATATCTACCTGCCCACCTGCCTACCTACATGAATGAACATCAATGAAACGACCAAACAACCATTCAATCAATAGCATCTCTCTCTCTCTCTCTTCATCAGCTAGTCCCTACCTACCCTTCCTAGGTACCTACCTACCTACCTACCAAAATTATATCTCCACGCTACCTTAGTTATGTAATGCCTCCTCCTCATCTTCTATAGGACCGTTATGACACATAGCATATCGTATATCGTGTATCGTATTGTTAACATCTTCAATCTAAACTAGTGAAGATACCCCTAATAATGCAACGAAGTAAATGGATAGAGGTAGGTAGGTGAGGAAAGGAATGGAAAGGATAGGAGAGGAAAGTTCACTGCATGTTCTGATGGATGCCTACTGGGAGTGGATGGGATGGATGGAATGATTCAAGTCTCAAGACGCAATGTTCAAATAAAAGAACAAGCGAGCGTAGAATGATAGAACTGGTTCAGTTTTCATTATGTGCAAGCTGATATAGTATTGTGCATTTTTATAAGGTATATCCATCACGTCTAAGCCATCTCTATCTCCATCTTTTCTTTTTAAAATGTATAGGCCATGCTTCTCTCTATATTCTATCTATATTCTATCTATATTCTATCTATTTATCCTTTACTTCAATTCTAGCTTCCCGCCTTTCCCTTCCCCTTTCCCTTTCTCTTCCTTGCTTGAATCTCCGCCTTGGCCTCTTCAATCGCCTCGTCGAAATCCTCCGATGGATCGGCCGCCGGTAATCCCAATACTGGCTCCTTACCTTCCAAGCTCTCCATACTGATCGAGTGTTTCAATCCTTCGTTCGCCTTGACACTTCTCTCATTTACCATTTTCATTAAGTGAGGTTTAGCAGGTGAAGCAAAGAAAGCAGTTGAGAGGGCAGTGCCGATGATGGCGTAGAAATAGACGCGGGACCAGACGAGAAATGAAGCAGGGAGGGTGAGGAGAATGAATGGAGCGACAGTGAAGGAGAATGCGAGTTGGGTGGCTAACCATGAGAAAATATCGTAGTAGAGCTTGTGGGGTGTTGGTTGGGTTGTTTTGGGATCTACGAAAAAGGGGCGGAAGCAACGGCGGAAGTCTATATGAATGGTTAGTTTTATTCTGGATATTTGATAGGAATTAGAACATACTCTTTGCTACCGTCTGAATAAAACTAGCCAAAATGAAGGCAAGATAATAGCCAGGAAAGAACCCATGCCAGAACGCACTAGTTACAAAGGTTGCCATGCTAGCTCTGAAACCAGGCTTCTTGCCCTTGGGAGTAACTCGGAGGTAGATGTAATTGCGGAGCCAGCTGTTCGTGTTAATGTTCCAGTTTCCAAGATATGCGCGAGTGTTTTGAGCCATTTCAACTCCCCATGGGTCAACATTGCATAGTCTATCCCAGGAAACTTTGCCGGTAACTGGATCGATCCCCTTGTACCCAAGACCCGAGAGAATGCATGCACCCTCCGTCAGTGCCCATACGCCGTAATACTTTAATCGGGCAGTTAAACCGACCATATGAAGTACAAAGATACGATGAGCAAATCCATATGTAATGAACTGATCACCAGTCAAGAGATTAGGCCAGTACCACGCAGAAAGCTTAGGAAAAGAAGGATCCAAAACAAGCCAGCGGCAGCTTTCCACATTGCAGGAGTACCACTTCTTGGAATTTTTCTTAACTTGCGCGTTGGAGCTTTCTTTGAAGGATCAACACCAGGAGGGACTTCGAACATTGTGGTTTCAATCCACTGCTTATAATCCACATAGTCGAAAGCTGGGCCCGCAAAAAGAGATGGGAAAAAGAGGACATATCCAGCAAAATCGAACCAGCCTGGAAGTTTTTTAATCGCTCTCTCCTTTTGAAAACCTGATAGTTCTGCTTCTGGTTGTCGACCATCTGCAACGTTCCAACAGAACGCAGAAAGTTTCATAACCAAAACCATTTGAGCTCCTGTAATATCCACAACTCCGGGGTCATTAACGAATTGTCGAGCCAGTTGGTTTACAGACAAATGTCCCATCAGGAACACAAAGCCAATCCATGGCATAAATGGACCTTGTACATATTTCGCGATGCAGTATGCCCCAATGGAACTGATAGCAAGTGTCCTTGTACCACCCCATAAATCGAAAAGTCCAAGGAGGTAAAACGAAGAAACTCTGTCATACAATCAATCCATTAGCAAATGAAGAAACGTGTGTGATTTTTCAGTACATGACGCACCCAATAATAAAGAGATTCTTCAAAGCAGGCTTCGAGTCTGGAATTCGTTTCAAGAGTCCCGCGAAAGGATATGATAAAAGGAAGGAAGTGATGAGTTTCACTGGCTGATATCAGAATACAGTCCATATCCAAATACCAAGCTTACTCTGTTACTTACGTTCATCGGTCGAGGCACCTAAGATGCCTGCGGCATATGTGAAAGCTGCATAGGTACTTGTCAGCCTACGCCACATATTGTTGAGGCAGAGCCTTCCTTACGAGCGTCGATATATGGTAACATGGTTGAATGAATATAAAGGGTTCTTGAAAGGTTAGAGGTGAAGTAAAAGTTATTGAGATACTATCGTTTCTCCATCAGTAGTGAAGCTCGAACTGTGTCTTGAATGAAGAAAGCCTTGAAGACTTGATTTGCTGGCTTCCTTGGTATTTTTATACTAGAAGTTGTATGGACTTGAGTGATCATCCATTCAATCAAAGCTGGAGGCACATGTCATGATTAATAAATGGCTTGTGCCTTGTTTTCTGCCGGGCGGTGGACAAGATTTATAGATTTAGTGGGGTTGCTCAAGTAATAATGACAGAATGAATGTCGGGCAGTCGGGCAGTTCTTACTTTTACTCCCCGAGCCTTGCTTCATCTGCCTCCGCCTCGTCCAGAATCCAAACATACATACCTATGTAGGTAAACAACGTTGCAATATTGATATCGTACAGCTTTCTTTCGGAATCAACGACCACGATAGTTCAAAAAGGCTTTATTGTGGTCTAGTAATTGATATTTCAACCCTCTGCAAACTACAACTCGTTCTAGCGTATTGTGGCATATTCTGGCATGCGATCTGAGAAATGCTTACGCGACATCGATAGCTTTCAACTTCAACCCACAACATCATTCGGCTCTAAAAACTAAAACAAAATGGATGTCGTTCAAGCTGTTTCGGGGTATATCTCCAAGATGGTATCTGCAGGGGATGGAACATCTGGGACACCATCTGCAAAGATGAAGGTCCTTTTACTGGATAGTGATACCGTGTCCATCGTCTCTACAGCAATCACACAATCTGCGCTTTTGAATCACGAAGTATATCTCATAGACCGGCTGGACAATCAAAATAGAGAGAAAATGCGCCACTTAAAATGTCTTTGTTTTGTTCGACCTTCAGCAGATTCTATACAGTTTCTGATTGACGAATTTCGGGATCCTAAATATGGCGAATACAATGTGTACTTCAGTAATGTGGTGAAGAAGTCATCTCTGGAGCGATTGGCAGAAGCAGATGATCACGAGGTAGTCAAATTGGTTCAAGAGCACTTCGCAGATTATATTGTTGTAAACCCGGATTTATTTACATTCGATCTCGGATTTCCAAAGCAACGAATATGGAGTGCGAATCCAGATATGTGGAATCCAGATGCATTACAACGTACCACTGAAGGGCTCATTGCAGTGTTGTTATCTTTGAAGAAGAAACCCCTTATTCGGTATGAGAAGAACAGTTTTTTGGCAAAGAAATTGGCTACAGAAGTGCGCCATCATATTGTCCAAGAAGATCAGTTGTTTGATTTTAGGAAAGTGGATACTCCTCCAATATTATTGATATTGGATCGAAGAGATGACCCTATAACGCCACTCTTGACACAATGGACATACCAGGCAATGGTTCACGAACTTCTTGGTATAAAAAATGGAAGAGTCGACCTTAGCGAGGTACCAGAAATTCGACCTGAGTTGAAAGAAGTGGTGTTATCCCAGGATCAAGATCCATTCTTCAAGAAGAATATGTACCTCAATTTTGGTGATCTCGGCGGTAACATCAAGGACTATGTTGAGCAGTATCAATCAAGAACCAAAAATAGCTCGAATATTGAGTCAATAGCTGATATGAAGCGCTTCATCGAAGAATACCCAGAGTTTCGCAAACTTTCTGGCAATGTCAGTAAGCATGTCACTCTTGTTGGTGAGTTAAGTAGAATGGTTGGTTCAGAAAACCTATTGGAAGTCAGTGAGGTCGAGCAGAGTTTGGCATGCAATGATGCCCATGCCAGTGATTTGAAAGTGAGTTGCAACTAAAGCTTTAGACCATTGATCTTTCACTAATCAAAAATGTAGAACGTACAAAGATTGATTCAATCACCAACTGTAACTCCTGATAATAAGCTGAGACTAGTTGCCCTTTACTCATTGCGATATGAAAAACACCCTTCAAATGCATTACCAATCCTTGTCGACCTCCTTGGTGCAGCTGGAAACGTTCCTCAAAGACGCATTGATCTTGTAGCAAAGCTCCTTATTTATCATTCGTCTTTACAACAGAACCAATCAACAGGTGGCATTACTGACATGTTCGAATCCTCGAACATATTTTCTGGGGCTCGCGACCGATTTAAGGGGCTTAAAGGTGTAGAAAATGTCTACACACAGCATTCACCACGACTTGAATTAACCCTTCAAGACCTGATCAAAGGAAAGTTACGTGATCAACAATATCCCTTCGTTGAAGGTGGTGGAATAACCCGTGATAAACCTCAGGATATTGTTGTTTTCATCATTGGTGGAGCCACGTTCGAAGAAGCGAAATGCATATCTCAAATAAATGCCACTTCACCAGGTATTAGAGTAGTTTTAGGGGGTACCTCGATCCACAATAGTGCATCTTTCCTGGAGGAAATAGAAGACGCTGTATCCCTATGGCCCGAACCTTCCCCATCGACCGCCGCTGGACGACTACGAAAAGAGACAGGTAGACGCTGAAGGAAGAGCAGGTAGACAATCGACGATTGGCCAATTATCGCTTATATCAGGGGGTACCATGTGATCAATCCCCAACTATTTTGATGCACGAAATATCCCCCAGCCATCTATGACTTATTAGATACAACTATAACCCTCCCCTGGTATCTTACTAGCATTCAAATCAACCTACCTCCCCCCCACTCTATAGGTACTACTATGCGTATTCAAATGAGGGTCTATAGCGTTCCTACTACCCATTGTCGTGCAGGCCTATACGAAAATCCAAGCCCGCCTGAGCGTTTCCGGTGAAGAAGGAAGTTGAAGGATAATTGGCTCTTTGAGGAGATTCCCTCGTTGATACGATGCAATAGGATATGTCACATAAAGGGCTATTTATGTGAAAGAGGTCCGGGGCTTGGGTGGTATGTTGTGAAAAGGTTGAACTATATATTATATGGTTAGGTGGTGATGATCAGGGATATCTCATCCGAATATCTGGAAGGATATTGGTCCCAAATATTTTGATGTGCTGCGGGTGCTAGAGGAAGGAAGTCTAATGAAGTTTGGGCAAATCTTACGACCAACCGTCCATGTCAAGTGGGTTATAACTAGAGTATGATGCCAAGGGGAACATATTGACCACACCCCAAAAGAGAGAGCATAAACCAAGTAGCGCAATTAATAAATAACATTACTTATTAAATATGTACAAACTTCCACAAATCTCCCTCCCTTCACCGACTCTTCTTCTCTTCCTCCTCTTCTCCTCCGCCTTGTATCTAAACCCATGTGATACAAGCATATAATTACCGAAGAACTCCTCTGCAAAATCATCAAATTTTACATACTCGGCCCCAAGACGATAAGCGGCAGCTTTACCAGACACGATGGCTAGTTCGTGCATATTCTATCATTTTCAAAAATTAGGACTCCCATCAACCTCCATTTGACCATCACAGGGAAAACATACCACAAGCGTCCAGCTCCCAGCAAACCACGTGCGATTCTTCCCATTGATCCACATCATGCCCGGGACCACCCTCGCATAGTGTTGCCAGCGATGACCAAGTTGATGCCACCACTTCTTTTCGATGATCTTGTCGGGGGAGATTTCGTCGATGGTCCAGGAGGCGCGGTTGGAGGCGTCGAGGAAGATGGATTGGAAGATGTGGGACTCGTAGGGGATGGGGCAGTGGGAGAGGCGTGGTCTTGGCGGAATTGGTGTTGGTAGTTTGTGCAGCTAGGGAGGGGTGTTAGTTGAGGAGGTGAAAAGATGGAGAGGTGGGGAGGTGGGGTAAATGTGAGGGGTCGCACTCAAAGGACATTTCGATTTTTGTGGGGTCATGCGCATAGGATTTCGTGTAATACATGGGTCGATAACCACTGGGCTCATTATCGACACCAGGTGCCTCACCTTTTGCGAAGGCGATTTGGTCTTTTTGGGCTTGGGATTTCGGTGAGGCACATAGTGAGGGGGAAAATTCTGTTTCGTAGTGTTTGCTGAAGTAGTTGCGGTCAGAGCTGCGGTCGAGTTAGTATGCGAGAATATGGGAATGTGACAAGGGATGCGAATGAGAGCGGGGTGGTTACTGAGTTATTGTTATGTCGTCGTAGAACCTAGTATTGTTAGCTTATGAGTTCTCCATGAAATTGAAATACGTGAATTTGGCTTACTTTGCTCCTCCAAGCACAAATTTCTCCTTCATAGTCGCGGTTCTGCCGAGGATTTTGAGTGCATCATCGGCCAAAACACACATAACTAATTCGTCGAATGTTTCCGTCGTGGAGATTGGCCCCGTATGTTCCCCTCTTCTATCATTTGCATCCGGATTAAATGGTCGTGTGCTCATGACAACACCCTTCTCACTACGTTGAATAATCTCGGTAACATTAGTCTTCAACCGGATATCCACACCCTTCGACTCTAAATCTTTCCTCCAATCTTCATAAAAGTTATGAAGGTTAGGAAATGTTAACATTTGAGGTAAATTTGGTAAAAGTGTATCTGGATCATAATCCCAAAGCTTCATATTCTTATCATCAAATAAACGCTCCAAAATGGCACATGATACATTTGCAGTTTGGTTGCCGGTACCGAGGAAGAGAGCAATGAGCGGGTAGACCATCTTATCGCCAAAATCCTTGTTAAAGAAGAACATCTTGAGCATGATTCGAATGGGTATGACGCCCAATATGGGCATGGTCCATTTAATAATCTTTAGCACTTTGCCGAACTTTTTAATATCGGAAGAAAAGCGTTCAACAAGAGGACTTGGGAAACAATTTGTCCAGAATCCATCTTTGCCTTTACCAAATGCGACTTGGAGTTTTACACCCTGAGCTTCATGACCGTATCGTTTGAAAAGTTCGCAAGTATGTTTGAAGATTGGTGAGCCACCTTGGACACCGTCATTCATCCAATCAGTGCCATATTTATCTTTGTCAAGGGATATGGATGTAGCTTGGCCTCCCGTTACACCCATTCTTTCAATCATTGTGACTTTGAATTTATCCGGATGCTGGGCAAGCATACCAGCACAAGCCATCCCCGCAGCCCCAGCTCCAATAATAACAACATGTTTTTTTTGATTGGAAGAGGCCATAATGATTGAAATAGTGTGGCGAAGAGAAATATGACAATAACTTCGGATGAACTTCCCCACTTGAATAGATGATAGTATTGAAAGATTGTGGCGGGGAAGAAAAAAGAAAGAAGATAATCAGAAATTATGAGGAATTGGTATATCTGAGACTTTTGGGGCCAGTATATGTTTTTATTGGCATTGAATCATTGGTACCTTCAACTCGTAGACGTCATGATTAATAGTTTCCCCACCCAATAGAAATTCAAATTTAAACATTGAAAACTCAAAGTTTACGTATGTTTACGCCCCAAAGCTATATATAGACTTTGAAGAATTTCCTCCTTAGTATCCAGAAGTTGTCTTCCATAGATAAAACTTTCCTTTGATTGATATTGCTTTCGATTCCGACTTTCCTGGATATATATGCGTGCACTTGCTTGCATTACTCTCAAAAGAGTTTGATAAGATCCGTACCATGTGTGCCATCATATTGACTGTTAAAGCATGTTATGATGGTAATGATAACAAGCGAGCCATGTCCACAAACTTGAAGTGGTATAAGTAGATATAAGACCAGTTGCTAATCATATACAATGGTTCTGTTTTGTCTTGCACAGATGTCCCCAGCTTGTTTTGTAAGATGTTTGGGGATTCTGCCAATACCTTAACCTTCACCGTCAAAGGTTAACTCAAGCACGTGATATAAGCATGCATGTTGTCAAAAGTAATGTTGCATATCTACAAAACGAAAGGGGCTGCATGCCAAATTGAAAATTTGGCGCTAGTGGACCAGTTGCATTTTCTCTAGTTTGTAGATGTGCAACCAAACTTTTGAATTGATTCCCAACACGTGATTCAACTATGTGGGACCAAAATCACATCTGAGTTGCAATCAATTCCTATTCATATATGAACTTTCGAAAGAGATAAGGTCACTTTGCAATCTTAGTATAAGAAAGGTTATGATCTTATGGGACTGAAGCGTTTACTAGATGATTGTGTCACATGGCAAGAAGAAAGCCAGGCATAAGCAAACCCAATTCGATTCGCGGTTGCTTCCGTTGTAGCTGCATCAGTAATGACTACCACTACGATCTCTGAATTTGCCAATCCCTTCGAACTCACGTGAGGTTTAAAGTCATCAACATCAATTTTGTAGGTCAATCTCTGACCAGATGGGCAAATAGGATAAGTATGGGCCATTTCCCTTCAACATGCATCCTCATCTATATATACCCTTCTCGGCGGATTGACGTCTGCCCCTTCTTCAAAAATACATTTCCCTATAATTTCAGCTGTCATGCCACTGTTGTCAGTCACAGTGGCTCAAAAAAGCCATAAGTGGCGATCAATTTTATTAAATCTTTAAGCATTGAACAGATCGCTCACAAATGCAATTCCAAATGCTGCTGGAGGCCCGATCCTCTGCTATAGTGACACCAGAACTTTGGCTTTATATAATGAGACCTCTCCTGTTCTCGCTCCACTGCCTACGTTAAGGTATAAGTGTCTGTTATCTCACACAAATACTAAGAACAGCGAACAGCAAGCCGAAAATTGAAGAAAACATTGACAACGCGATTCAAGGCATCTCTAATGGAAGTCTCATGATAGCTTACGCAAAATGTATCGCAGGTACTGAAGTAGCGCATATAGCAGCTATCATGTAAACCGTGGATACCTTTGTTAATTTGGTTATTTGTGCATGTGATAGCTTCCCGAAGGTTCATGATAGAATTTATGCCAAAGCCTGCTGAGGAATGCTTAGAAATTGGTGGAACTGGTTCATTTCTTGGCCAATTATCTGCAAAAATGAGAATGGCCACAGATGATATGTAGGGCACTGCTAATATCTGGATAACGCCAATATGGGATTCGGAATCTGATACATATGAACCCTATGACCTCAATACCACTTTGCCTACGAATGCTCCTATAGATGACGCTTTTCCGCATCAATTGACTGAAAAGATGTTGACAAACCATACTTTGGTAGAAGTTTACAATTTCTTGAGACAAGGAGTTCGGCGATGACGGAAAGCTGTAGTACGGGAGCTTATGCTAAGCCAAAGCTTTGCCCTGAGGAGTGGAAGTGTTATTCTGGGTTATATTTGCCTGTATGATGCATATGATGGACCTCTTTAAGTCTTTTGGACAATGATCACGACAATGGCTGTGACCGGAAACCCCAGTAATATTTGCTCAGGCTGACATCATGACGCAAGTCTGTTTCTGCAATTTAGGGCTCATACAAAATGCTACTAGTAGACTTGTCACATTCAGTGATCTCTAGATAGCCATCTGTATGCGTGTCACTACATGCAGTTAATCTTGTGGAAATATACCGTCTTCACTCAATCCAAGCCAGTTTTTAGAGCCTGTTACCATTGTATTATCCATCAATCCGAGTTGTTGGTAAAAGTAATACCAAATATCTTCATCATGACCTCAGATGCTATCCAAGTCTTTTTGGTCGTATCTTCGACCAAACAAAAAAAGCCTCAAGCATTAGACGCTAGAATAATGCATCCAGCTCTCCTAAAAAAATACTTGACGAGGGGATACAAGCCAGTTAATCGCATCCCATGCATATTACCTACGTATACCTTATAATTAGGCCTAACTAGACCATTACCTAACACAAATTTACGACCTAGTTCGGCCTGAAAATCGTAAAGTAATGCAGAAAAGATTTTAAGCCATGATTTCAGGTCCAATGGCCAAATTGCCATTTAAAGGATAGTGAAAAGTCAGACAAGCAATTGCAACAAAAGTAATAGATAGTTGAGGTTATCTTTAGACTCTTATATAATTAGAGACTTGCGATCATCACGTCTTTCGGTAATCCTTGATAGGCTTTTTTTAATCTTATTAAGCAAGGGGGTCAGTCCAATAACTTTATTTAACCTCTAAAATGCTCACCTTCTTTTTTCTTATTTCACACCCAAATATCCGAAACATCCATCCATCTTCTCTCAATACATATCTTGAACATAGTTAGAGAAAAAGGTGCACCATTATGCCGCCGCCGAGGATAGAGGATCGCGAAATAAATGAACGCGAACCCCTTCTTGCACCCCTCACCGAGAATACTGAAGTACAAGATGCACTGATCACGGGATCTAAACCCATCGCCTCTATTCCAGATCATGACCAAAGAGAAGGGGGAAATGAAGAAGACGATGAAGACGATACACCGCTCCCGCTAGGACAAATCCTCAGTCTCTGTTATATTCGACTTGTTGAACCGATTGCTTTTTTCTCCATCTTTGCCTTTCTGAATCAGATGTTATGGGAGATTGGGGATATAGGGCAGGGAGAGACGGGATTCTATTCGGGGTTGATTGTATGTGTCTTGGGGTTCAAATGCTTTCTTTTCTTCTCTGATGATAATTATTCTTTGGAAAAAGGGTCTTCGATGTGAAACTGATATCAACGTTAATGAAAAATTGTAGGAATCGTTGTTTTCCATTACTGAGATGATGCTCATGGTTCATTGGAGCCGTGCTTCCGATAGGTTCGGCCGCAAACCAATCATGATTACTTCGCTCCTGGGTATCTCGGTCGCGACGGGGGTCTTTGGCTTTGGGAGGAAAATTTGGCAATTGGTTGTTTTTAGATGTGTTGCGGGACTTTTTGCTGGAACGATTGTGTGAGTTCATCATTCTGTGCTTTTTTTGGTTATGTTAGTTTGTGTTGGCGTTCATGGCTGATTGGCATATAAGCACCGTTCGAACGATGATCTCGGAAAATAGCACGAAAAAGACTCAAGCAAGGGCTTTTAGTTATTTTTCTGTTGCGGGAAATATGGGCATACTTATTGGACCTTTAATTGGCAAGTTTCACTTATTTTGAATCTCAAATTGAAGATACTCATAATATTAACTCTACCTTCAAGGTGGTGCTCTCTCCGAACCAGCCAAGCAATATCCATCAATATTCGGCGGCGTTAAGTTCTTCGAAGAATTTCCCTTTGCACTTCCTACTATTTGTACTGGAATATTCTCATTGAGTTCAGCGCTTGTTGCAACCATTCTTATCAAGGAGGTTAGTACTTTGACCGGCTACAATCAGGTCAAGAAATCAGCACCACTAATCAAATACCAGACATTGGGAAAGAAAGTCTATCAAAAAGTAGGAGCACATAATGGGATGACAACGCGTGAACTTCTCAATTTTCCAGGCGTGGCACGTTGTGTTTATATCTATTGCCATTTAAGCCTCATGAGCACAGTCTACACATCAGTTCTTCCTGTTTTCTGGTTTACACCTATCCACCTTGGCGGGGCTCGGGTTTTCTCCCCTCCGAATTTCCCTCTTCATGGCACTGACCGGTTTCTCCCAAGCCTTTTGGATGATTGTTGTTTTCCCTCCCCTTCATAAACGTATCGGAACTGTTGGAGTTCTTCGCGCTTGCGCTTTCTTCTGGCCCTTTCTATTTGCATTCTGTCCCGTCGCGAACTTTTTGTTGCGGATGGGCTGGGAAAGAACCTTTTGGGTAGTATATCCATTGAGTGTGGCTTTGGGAGTTTGGTGTTAGTATGGCATTTAGTGAGTCTTTATTCTATTTTCTTCTCCCCCCACAAACCCCCATCTAGCTGACGCCATTTCCCAGCCTGTGGTCAACTCGCCTTAAACGACATCGCGCCATCCTCGCAGACCCTCGGTACCCTCAACAGCATTGCTCTAGCCGTCACAAGCGGCACCCGTGCGTTTGTCCCTGCACTCTTCACTGTAATTTTTGCCTATGGAGTTACGCATCAGATACTCTGGGGATATTTTATCTGGGTGTTCGAAGTGTTGGTTGCGGTAGGGTTAGTTATTGCGGTGCCATTTTTGCCGAAAGAGGCTTATGGGCGGGGCAAGAAATGAAGAATGATGATCTGAGAAGTGGGTGGAGTTGATTAAAATGGATAGGAAGGATAAACCACTTAAAGGTAAATTTATAGATATGGACTATTGTAAAAGATTTCGGCATGGGGCACTATAGAGAATTGACAAAAGAAACATAAGTTCCATTCCCTATAATTTATCTCCCTCCAGCTTATGCATGAACGAACTGATATGACCAGAGAAAATGCGCAGTCAAGAAAAAAAGAAACCCCCCTTCCAACTCCCAACTTCTAATTCACCTCCACCTCCACCCAATCACAACCCCAAATTTAAAACGTGGACAAGCAAAAAGAAACTCAACCTGCAGCTCGAAAGAACAGGGTATGAAACAGATAAATATCAGCATAGTGTCATTCTCAACAGTGAATCGAAATCTAGACCTTAAAGGTCCAGGCCATTCTTTGATTTTGTAGATTTCACTTTTTTGGATATTTTGGATGTAGAGATTTGAAAGGCTCGGGAGGCGCATTTTTGTTATTCACTTTTTGGGATGGGGTTTTGAGGGAGAGGAGGCTTTTTTGATGGGGGTTTGGCCGCTGGGGAGCTGGTGGGTGAAGGTGATGGAGATGGAGATGGATGGGGCGGAGTGTATTTTTGGGGGTTTGGGGTTTGAGGTTTAAAGAGAGTGGAGAGAGGGGTGAATAGGCGAGAAATGTCAGAGATGGCGCGGGGTGAAGTGAATGAACTGGTTGTTTGTGCTATACTGCTATCAATGGGGAAAGACAAACAATAATTTGTACAGAGAACTGGGGATTGAAATTTGTTTAGTTAAAACTTCAAATACATTTACAGTGTTCGATACTTTTGCGCCGGTGTTTTGCACGGTTTGTGTTTGCTGTTGTGCTTGGTGATTCCTGTTAAGGTTGAAGCAATCGCTGCAAAAACTAAAGTCTCAGAAGTGAAATAGTATGAAAACAGAACAGAGAGGACAATCAACCAAGAATGATATCAGACTAAAATTACTAATGATTGAATTTCCAAAAAATTCTGAAAACCTCAGCCCCTCCGATCACTCAATTTCTTGATATTCTCATGAAACATGAAAAATTTCTTCAAGGAGACTGCAAGGTCAATTAATTAAGCGAGAAAATGTGTCTGCTCATCACTGCTATTCATTTTTCAAATATGGATCCAGCCTCTTTCATTCATATCAGTGCATTTTCATCTGCGCATTGGCTTTTGCCTCTGTCTTCACAACAATTCTGATCTAAGGGAGGAATATTTGAAGCTGACGTAGAGTCGAGATCAGAGAACTTGTGACATTGCGTTATCAGGTAATGAAAAGAGGGTGAATGGATAGTGCTAGAAATGCCTTGAGTGACCTTTGGTATTCCATTATTTTGATGTTTTCAGCACTGATGTTGTGAAATCTTCTTTTATTCTTGGATCGAAAGAAGATAGTGAATTTTGGCTTGCTTGCAATGGTGAAAACGCTGAGGTAGGTGTTTGCTCTTGTCACAGTTTATAGTTCATGGTTGATGGAACTTATTGATATACTACTTGTATCTGGCTTGAATAAGATTACTTTTTAAGAATGGTTTGTTTGCTATTTTCTTTTTGTCTACATGCTAATTGTGGGTTGTAAAATACGTGGGAGAGTTAAAGAGAAAAGGGGTAAAGGGGCAAAAAACCATCACCATCGGGAAAACAAAAAATGAACCAATAGGAGCTCAAGAAACAATGCTGGTGGCTGGTTTGGGTGAATTTTTGGCAATAATTGTTTGCTCTATCGAGATAATCAGTATACTCAGAATGAAATGAAAAAGATGACATGATGTGTTGCTGGCTAGCTCAAAATGACAAAGTGATTGCCTGCCTGTAGCTGTGAAGAGATAAATAGGATTTCCAAATCACCCCTATAGAGAGAGGTTTGATTTAAGCTCATTTATATATTTTGTATATACTTGACTACTTCAATTAGGTGTCACTAGACACTGTACATGGAAAGAGCTCAATGAGCTTTTCAGCCTTTTTAAGATGCCACTCTCCTGCATCCTAATCATAATCAAGGGAATACTATTCACATGAGATGCTTGAGCATATATAACCAAACAGAATAGAATCTCATCGTAGAAAGACCTCGATAGTCTTAAAAATATGAAACACCAGAACTAGTGGGTCTAGGCTAGGGTTTCCAATTAAGGATGCCAAAGGTGAAAAATCAATCGTTCGGCATATAAGCGGCCGATGCAAATAGGTGAATTCCTCGAATCATGGCCTGATTTTGGCAGTGAGAAAGTTATTTAAGCTCCGACATTCTGTTTTATGAATAGTTTCTTTCAAGATTCAGACACATTCGACATTTGCATAGACCACACTACACCAAACCACAACTCTAACAACTATGTCGTTAGAAAATACAGTAAGAGATCAGCTTGTAAAGTATAGTCCTCTTGGTACCCTATGCTAATATGTATTCATAGATATTCAATGGGTTAGCCCAGTTGCATCTTGGCGAAACCCTCGACACTTCCTCAATGAACAGAGTTGCTACTGGATCCATAACTCTTTCACCAGGCGAACAGGTAAGGATAATCTGACAAACTCTTCGTCTATTACTTTCTAATGTATCTTTCCACAGTGGCACATCACAACTCCTGCTGCTCCAGTTGCAGATGCTGTCGTTAAGTCGACAATGGAAAATGATTCACCTTTCGAGCAATTTACCCCTACGCCCAATAACCTCGCAGAAGAGCAGTTAGTCACCGAAAATGCTCTTGTTTCTTCTAATCCAACTCTCAACTTACCACCTGTCACCGGTACCAAGATGCATTTGTCCTTCATCAAAATGGCAATTCCTGCCTGTAAAGATTTACTTGCACCCTTGAGAAAGTTCAACTCCGAAGTCACTTTCATGGCTGCTATCGGAGGAAGATACCTTCATTGGATCTTGAATTATGTTTCGGTTTCAGAACCCGCATTTGCGGAGCCCGGAGAGCATACGCCAGAGGATGATTCCGAGGGGGAGGGGGAGATGACTGAAGAGGGAAGTCTGAGCTTCCTTCAGTATAATCTCAGATGCCATGAGTACAACTCTGCAAATGTGGCACAGGAAGAACTTGAAGGAATGCTAAAAGAGGCGATGGAGTATGATATGTTCTCTAAAGATGTATTCCAGAAGTTTCCAGAGTTAGTTCCGGAGCTTCAAGACACGATATGGGACTTCGCAACAGAAGTAGAACGTACTATCGAGGTTCATATCTGGAAGCGCTGCGCGGAATGGATGATACTTTATGCATCTACAGATATCAAGAACCCTGCCATTTTAAGTGTTTGCAAGGCTGCAAGAGGGCGAGGACTACGAAGGTACAAGGTCTTGGCCGTTGATAACTCTTGGCGCAGGGATAAGACGATGTATGACAACAACCAAGAAAGACAAGGACTTCCCCTCAATTTCGTTGGTCCTGAGGCTGCCGCAACCAACTTCAAATGTTATATTAACTATGGTAGAGATACCATCTTTATCAACACGGAGCACAGCCTCGCCAACGAGGACTCCTTTCCTAATGGTACTGAAACTTGGCGCGAGGCCTTCGGATATCAATTCTTGAAGCATTTGTACTTCTCATCGGCTGGAGAAAAGTTGGAAAGCCTGGCTATTGATTACCGTGTCGCTGAGAAATGGCTTAATAGCGGTAGAAATAACTGGCAGTATTGTCAAGTATTTGCATGCATGTCTAAGTTGAGCAACCTTGCAGTTGTCTGGACAGACCACGAAGGACTCGAACACTTGATCGAGAAAGAATGCTGCACTACCAAACTCATTACATTCGAGGATGCTGCGAAACCATTGTCCCACGAGGACCGCTATGGTAAAAATTTCCCTTGTCAAGGAGTCCATCGACGTTTTAAGAATTTAAAAGAAATCAGCAGTTCGGCTGGAGACTCTGGAGACAGCTGTGCTTTCGAGGAATTTGCTTCCGGCAAGACCACAATTACTTGGAAGGAAAACATTATGTCTGCTATTAAAAATCACCGCCCCCGCAATCCAGTTGACTCCGACCCCTTCCATTTCGTTAACGACAAATCAAGGTACCGGGACCTGGATGATCTCGATATATCACAAGTCTGTGTTGAGCGTGAGGAGAGCGAAGCCGATATGCACGGAGTTTCCCGCGATCACTAGACTGCGTAAAGATTGGTGCCTTTCTTTCATTGCAAAAGAATGGATTTGGTTAGTTGGTGCATCGCCCAGAGAAGGGCTGGATAAGGTGTCAGCCATTGGGGTATTTCTGATTCGGTCAGCCGCTAGATCGATCTTTATCGGTCTTTATCGATCTTTGATTGACTGCATATGCATGAAAGTGTATTTCTTTAAGAGAATAATTTGCGGAGTATTAATGATAGATGGAGAGAGAGAAGTACTTAATAGTTAGTAGAGAAATGCCACTGTAATCATGTATAATTGATGCTGCTTGTGTTGATATCAAAATGTGGAGAAGAGTTGTAATTTGGAGCGTTCCATTCCATCGTTGAAGTACAAAAAGACTAAATTTCGGCTTTCTCATGCACGGACCATATTAGTCTATTCCAACTGCTATTGTCCTCACAATTGCTATTGTACTGACTGGACCGCCGGCACAAAGCGAGAAATGATAAGGTAGGATTAAGCGATCTACTGTCTAATCTGTTTCACATATATACTTCTATCCTATTCTCTTCTGGTTCTTTTGGTCTGTTTGGTATGACTGTGAGTGTGGCATGACCTGCAGCTAACGGTAAATTCGATGAATCCAGTAAGATGATTTTGAATCCCCTTTTCTCTTCATGATCACTAGCAGGGGGAAGAGTGTGAGTATTATGATTTGAGATTATATTCCGAGGCCCATGGTTGGTATATCAACGAAGGCCATGTCTTTCCATATCTTCTGCTAAAACATACAAATCTATCAAGATCATCGAGAATGTTGAAAATGGTAAGGGGTGCAAACACAATCGGATCAAAATCACATGATCTGCAAGTCAACAAGCCGAGGTTATACAATATGTACCGAGTGCCGTATCATGCACGCCTCTCCTCCTCCGAATAATACACTAGTCCGACAAAGTCCAAAACAGGGATTGTGTTTGGTAAAGCAAACTTGTAGAAATGTGCGAATACACTTCTACTTGAGAAATCCAAATTAATTCACTACAAAGAACCTCTATCGAAAAGAGGCACCCTGTAATGAGAACAAGAGGAAGAAGAATCATGATCAGGAACTTTCAGCATTCAGCATTCAGCATCTTCGAATAAGATTTGATCACTGGACATATCGGGGGCACTGTGACCAGATTTTACTAATTCATTCTCTTCGCTGTGGGGTATAACTTTCAAGTATGGCAAGCTCCCTAACCTACAGAGTGGCCGGCTTTGTTGCCCTCATTGCAGTTCTCTATCATTTTCTTTTTAAACGCATCATATTCGATGTTGCCGGCTTTGGACGCCCCATCTCAACAACTGACAAATACAATGTAACTTGTGAAAGAATCGAAAATCTCGGCATTGAGGCCTGCGAAGATATGTGGCTCCATAATGCCAGTGGATACTTATATATGGCCTGCTCAGATGTACAGAGTCGTTTGCAGTGGCTTGCCGCGTTTGTACTTTTCTAGAAGTTACCTCCCAACCAATAGCCTTTCTTCTTCCCATTGAATTTGTATCGCTTGACTAATTTACCGTACCTATCACAGTGCCGACCGTCTTAATGCTTCCGGACGGGGCCTGACAGATAGAATTGCTATTCTAAATACCCGGGGAAGTGGCTCTTTAAAATCTCGTCTTAAGTGGATGACGACGGATAATTTCTCTGGAAATAATGGAGATGGTACATTTAACCTCCAGGTTTCGACATTCGCCTAGATCCAAAGTCTGATACCCTAAGTCTTCTGCTTGTTAACCATCGACCACCAATAAATTCTATCACCGGCGTCTCTCTTGATGCTGTCAGCTTAGGTGCAAATTCTACTATCGAGCTGTTTCAAAGCCATGTCGGAAGCGGCTCCATGAGACATGTGAGAACATATACAAATCCAGCAATTCAAACTCCAAACCAAGTGGCTTGGGTAAGTGACAACGCCTTTGTTTTCACAAATGACCATAGTGCGAAGGTCGGTTTTGTGAGTCTCGACAAATCTCTTAAGATTCTTCAACACAAGACTAATGAAGACCACAGCGTCGCCATTTAGATATACTCCTAGGAGGAGGCAGTATTGGCTACTGCAATTCTCATGAGAATAGATGCAACATCGCTCGCTCAAAGGGATTAACTGGTCCAAATGGGTTGGTTACAGGGCGCGATGGACTCATATATGTCCCAATACACTCTTACATGAAATTCATGTCTTCTCACTTACCAAAGAAAACACTCTCTTAAAATTAGATACTCTGCAAGCGCCATACCCAATTGACAACATGAGTATAGATGAGAATGGCGACATTATAGCTGCATCATTCCCACAGGCCTACAAGTGGGCACAAAGCTTGGATGACCAATCGATAAAAGTCCCGCAGCTGTAGTACGAATTAGAAGAAAGGGAGATGATTTTGATCGATTGAATAGAGGGCAGACAAGAGAAGGGAAAGACCTTGGCAAGAGTGAGGAAGGCTATTTTGTTGAAACTGTGGTAGAAGATGACGGAGCCATTTTATCGGCAGTCACCACTGTTGTTCATGACGCAAAGAAAGGGAAATTTTACCTTGGGGGCATCACTGCACCGTTCATTATGACTTGTCAGACGAAGAAATAAAGTTATCTTCGTTTTTAAATTCCAAGTGAGGCAACGCAAAATTCAATCTAGCTTCAATAGATATCTAAGAATCTATACCAGTGTCTCCCTCTACACTCAAACTTTTTAAAAACTTTCCATCTCCTCCTGCTGGGGCTTTCTCTTCCTCGCATTATCAATATAAACTTCATTTCTATATCCACTTTTAGTATCCATAATCTAGCGCACAAGCCTCTCAATTTGCTTCTCGATAACCCTTTTCATTTCCATTCCAACAGCATCAGTCTTTGTAGCAGTCACGCTTTCCTCACACAGTTTAATATATCTCAAATCTTGTCTTGCCCTCCTTTTCCAATTTCTGATAATAATTCAGAGTGGAAACCAATATTTAATTCGAGTCGGGAAGTTGTCGAATTTGAAATGCACGTTGTTCCTTTCATGGGCATCATGCATGAGCTGCAAGCTCGAGCGAATCATAAGACAGGTTTTTTATAGTGAAAGATGTCTTTGATTTAGCTGATGCAACACCTCAGACTTTTGAGAAGCACCGTAAGTGTAGGGATTCGCTGAAATCGAGGTACGATCTGGCAGCAGTTGACAGCATGACTAGTATGAAGGCTGCCAAAGATGTATGTGGAGATAATCATGTTTTGAGAGGCTTCATGTAAAAGAAGATCTAAGCGTAGGCCAATATATAATATCAATGTAAGTGGGAGGAGGGACAGGCAGAGTTGGAATTGTGCCGTATACTACGAAAATATATCTCGATTTGAGAGGGGATTCTGAAGACCCAGATATCTTCTGCTAGCTCTTCTCGTTTCCTCCTAAAAGCCACTCAGTATCTTTCTATCCATTATTGTTCTGTAGTTGGCACCCGGCCCAAGAACGATATAATTCAGCTGCCTGTGTTCAGAGCAACCAATTTTGGGATTTAAGAAAACGAAAACAGCTGAAGTGAATTGGTGGAATATTACTAAAAGAGTTACGTAAGTGGCGACTTACAGAAAAACTCCAAGGCGGAAGCTTTTTAGTAGTAACTCACCCTAGGAACCAAAATTTGTGATGACATACCTGAAATCGACCTTTCAATCGCGCTAGATAAGCAACCAATGGCAGATTCAAGTATGCTCATGAGCAAGATCTATCGCTTTGCTTCAAAATTTATTGATACCACCCTCACGTTAAATCAGATGACGAACTGTCAAATTTTAACGCTAGTCACACCAGGTGAAGTTTTATTAGGAGGACATACCGAACGCACCGTTCAAGAAGAACAAGCGAGCCCCATGATTATAGGAATTGATCTACAAATTTCCTTGTCAGTAACGAAATAATTTTTACATAAGCATCACTTTGCAACTATTCATTTTGCACTTCTATGGTCTAATCAGGGAGAAAGGAAAGAAGGAGCAATATTTTCTTCTCGCTCAATTGCATCCAAAACGTCAGATGGTGGCTTAAGTGGGGAGATCGAGTAATAGCGTTGGGTAGTTCTTGATCTACCATATACTAATGATTTATTAATGGTCTAGTAGCTATGCCTTTAGGAGTCACTCAGTTTACATTTCCTGCTAAAATCTTGAGATGAATGGCTATTTGACAACTTAATCTATGTTAACTGAAATATGTTTATTCATATAAATGATTTTACCACCTATCATTTCCTTTTCCTCCTCGACCTAAACCCCATTGTACAATAGAGAGTCCAGCTAAATTTTATCTCCAATCATACACACATAATAGCCAGAATATCTTGACACTGTACACTTATATTGAGAGCGTATTAGATTCAAATGGCGTTCAAGGTTCTGATTTGACACTTACTACATATGCCGGCAGTCAGGAGAAACTAGTCCCGATTTATGCAACTTTATCCTCTGCGAGACATTACCTCACTTAGTCTTTCCACTAAGCATTGGATTCTCGATCACCAATCTTCTTCTTTTTTTCTATTTATAGTTCTCTTCTTGCTTCGTTCGAGTTTCTTCTCCATCCTTTCATCCGAAACCAAAATTTCATTGACGAATACACAATGGATCAACAAAGCACCCTTTCCAGTGATTTTGTCCATATCCACCGCAACGAAATGGATTGGACTATTGCCCGGCCACACAACCCGGATCTTTAAACATCTATGATGAACACTACTTGTGTCGCATCTACCAATGCTGATAGTGCTCTGGATGGCTATGATCAGGAAAATGACATCCTTGGAGCGCAAACAGACTTTGAAGGTAACCCAAAAAGACGGCACAAGATTAAAAGGGGTAAGAAGAGATCTTCTAGTAACAGGGCTGCAATCTACAAACCCCGTAGTCACACGGAGAATCAAAGTAAAGAAAGTATGCATTCTTCCTCTTGAGTTTTCATTCCTCTCTGCCATTGCAACGATCCTGTCCTTTCTGCCACAAAATCCTTACTGATATTTTGCATAATAGCTGAACCCAGTCGACAAAGTCCAAGGTCAAGTTACTCCAAAAGCAAAGATGCCCGTAGTGTAAAGAGCCGTAATGAGGCGCTTACAGATGAAAAGATTGCTCAACAACCCATCCAAGTTGTCGACCTTCCCAGACCTGCAGACTGAATTAGATCTCTCGGCCATACCGAAGAAAAATCATTCGACACAATTAAATAAACCTATACGGAGTAAAGATAATGGTATGTTCCCAGAACGCCCTTACAAAGTATATTTGCGCATCACAGCTATATGGCTTATCAAGTATTGTCGCTAACATTTATAAAAAGAAGTTTCTCCACTCATCGCAGGAAATTGGATGGTTCTCGATGAAGGAACCGCAAGTGTTGAAAACGACCATTTGGAAGATGGTCCTGATTATAGTACAGATATGGGAAGTTTGCACTGGGAAGAATTTAAACATCCTTCTATCGCTGGCCACAATTTGAATGCCCGTATCCAAGGAGATGAGAACAAAATTATCGTAACAAAAGGACTTGTTGACTCCTTTTCGGCTTTTGGCATTGATGACTGCAGTTCGAATGTTCATGCTCAGGCAGATGAGGATGGGAATCTCGTAATGGAGAAATAAAACTTGCTGACTTGCTTTGCGACTTTTGGTAATAATGGTTGCAGTTAGAATAGTGCTTACTTGACTTTGGATGACATGTTTAATGTCGAATTTATAAGTGAATTTGATACAATGAATTTATCGGAAACTCATCTCTTACGCTTTTAGATGTGCTTTCGGAATAATTTCGCTGGTCATAGCAGTGATATAACCTGAACTCTCATATGGGTTTCTATAAAATATGTGATGTGATGTAACCATGGCAGGCTGATGATCTTGTGTAACCTCAGCTCCTTTTTCTGGAGTAGTCGCCTATCAACTGTACAATATATTAATGAAAATAAGTTTATGGGAATAGAATTTATAAGATATCGGGTTAGCCTGTAATATGTAAAGGCCGCGAAGTCTTCATCACAGTCCCATAATGAAATCCAGGAATCACTTTATACAATTTCAAGCGTAGGTGAGAATTTCAGTGCATTTTATTAAGCTTAGCATAAGGAGTATAACTCTTCGACAGGAAAGTTTTGTGTTATAGCCATATTGGCGGTGGATATCCTTACACAGTTAATTAATTGGAGTCCAATGCAGATACTTGCTTATTCTTACTCTCGGGTTAACCCAGCAAGGATATCCGGGTCTTTTCTGTAGGTCAATTAGATTCAGATCTGCTGTTGACTGATGTCCTTCATACTGATTGAACGACTTGCCTCTGATGACTCTCGCTTTAGTTCTCTTAATTTTTATGAGTCCATGGTATGCCAGATCACACATTTTCGCGAAACAAGTATGCAAGCTCGTCTTCCAATGGTTTTACTACGTCGTGGTATAGTCCGGTCCTTGTCCCTACATCTTCCAGGGTCACTTTCTGGCCTGCTGGTACCCATGGTGTATCTAAACATGATTGTATTGCATCACGATATCCAAGTGAGCAGTCCTCGAGTGTCTTTACCACACGATTTGCGACAAGCCAATCTGTGTTTGTGTTTGCTTCTTGAGCTTCGACTTCGGTGCGAAAGGTTTCGATGAGCTTTCCGGTGTGTATTTCAACCAGGAGGATAGCAAGGGCTAGTATACTGGCATTTCGATGAAAGCGATTCAGATTTAATGGCGGTTGCTTCTTGTCTGTTTCTGTATCAAAAGCCGTGGATAGATAGGGGCGTTGAAAATTCAAGGCTCCATCAATGCCGTAGAAGAAGAAGATGCAGTTCTTGTCCCATTCATTGTTCTTCCAAAAACTTTCGTGTAGCTGCAACAAGGAGTGTGCGAAAAATAACGGCTAGCCTTCTTTTAGTGATAAGTGGAAGCTTTATCGATGTTGCCAGCACTGCCTGTAATGATTCGGCTTCTGCAACTCTGGATTGGGGGAGCCTCTTGGGAATTGATCGAAGTTGCCAAAGTATTTGATCGTTTCCAGTATCTTCCACCAAGAGCTGCAGACATTGATCAATGGGAACTTTACGCTCTACGGTGTCGCAGATCCTTTGTAGCAGAGAGCCGTCATTCTTAGTAGAATCTCTATCAGAAGATAAGAACAAGTTATCAATAGACTCTTGAAAATTTAGACAAGCACCAGAAACCCACCCGTTTGGTTTTACAAAAACCGTTCCTTCTTGCCATCTCCCCAATTTCCGATCATCTTGGACGGAAAAAAAGAAATCAAAGTCGATCTCTGTTACTGTTGCCTTCACCGAATTTCCTCGAGCTTTCAAGCAAAACTTTGCTTCGTGTTGAGTAGCGCAATTACAGCCCCAACTTTTTGCGAATGCTCGGTATAGCTTTTGCGAGAGGGATCTTAATTGAGATGATGGGATATCTTTCGCTCGCGGTGATAACCTCTTGCCAGTAGGTTCTTTTTGAGCTTGTTCCGTCAATTTGAAGAGTCTCTTATTCCAGGTTGCGAGATTTTTGAGGCAAATGGTTCGCTCTTTCTCCTTCTTCCAAAATCTTATTCTTTCCATGAAAGTACTAGTAGTCTCTCCTTTCTCGCTTTCAACAGCGAAAGTCTTGAGTTTGCTAAACATCTTGGATTGCTCCTACAATGGCATCAGCTAGGATAGATATCCAAGGCATTAGCACCTATACTTACAACCTCGGTAGATAATATATGAATAGTAGGGTCTTTTATTAACTGAGAAAGCAACTGCGCGATTTTACCCATTACATGCAAAAATGCATCCAGATCTTCCTTCGATCCAAAATAGTCAAATAGTGCTTGAGCAACATCCACTTCTGCTTGCCATGCCTCAAAGTGGATGTCTATCGTGAGCTCTGCCTTTCTCTTGTCGGATAATGAGGGTAACGATTTGATGACCCCCAAAGTTTGTCGATCTAGCTGGACTATTTCCCAATAGAACTCATCATAAAATTCTTTGAGCTTTTCGTCACGTTCTCGACGCGAGATGGTCTTTCGAATTGTTTCAACGCCATGTGAGTACGCCTTGGCACCTTCAATAAATAAAGGGAGGACGGCTAAGACCAGTCCAGTCACCTCGATACCACTCATATTTATTCAAATCATTTGCAAAAGTCGTGAATGATACTAGTACTGTTGTTCTGCCTCCAAGAACCTATTATCAATGATCATAAGGCGGAGTTCCGCTTCAACCATCAGAAATGATTGTCTCGAGTAAGCAGCCTCGGACTTTTTTTTCTTGTTGTGGCAAAGATCCCGTAAGAAGTAGGTGGTAGAGGTTATACTATTGGTAGATTGGGATAGGCATATCTGCAGCTCGGGAGGCTATCCCGATGTCATACTGCAACGACCTGTTACGTACCCACTTTTCCTCGAAGCGGCAACATCATACTTCTCTTCAACAAAATTCAAGAATATTATGGCTTTCAAGGAATCATTATATATTAGGTTGATCTTAAAAAGAGCAAGTAATAATGTCGCTACGTTGGGAGTCAAGGCAAAACCCTGGAGATTCGATCGCTGAAATTGCTAGAAATGTGGCAACAGTTTTTGCACGTTCGAGAGCAAAACAACTCGAGCCGCATTTACGATCAGAATTAGAAAATGAGCTGGGAAGGTTCAAGATTTGGGCAGGAAACCTGGGTGTCTTCGCTCCAGGTCCAGCATCTGCTGATTACCGACTTCGTGATGATGTGGACGTTAAGGAGGTCTTGGTTCAAATGCTTGATCGTCTTAGGCAGAGCACAAAACAAGCTATGGATCCTCCCGTGATATTAGAGGAGGAGGAAGAGCTTGTACAAGATGATAGCTCAACTACGTCGTCGGATGATTCGATGGCCATTAGTTTGGACAAAGATTCAGATGTTGGCTCCGAAGCTGATTCCCCGAGCACTCAAAGTACTGATGTAGTATCGAATGCGTTAGGTTCAATTAAAGAAATCATTAATCGACTTTATAGGCTTTCTACTATCATCAAGAAGCCTAGTTCATCGAATGAAAACGTAAAAGTGGCAAATTTTATGGCAAAGGAAGAGGGATCAGAAGAACTGAAAGAGTTCGAAACCTCTGTCCGCTGGCAAATACAGTTTCGGCTTCCGAATGCCTCTCCTGATTTACTAGATAGACTAGTAGATGCTGCGGTATTTCGAAGAAGAAAGCTAGAATATCGAGAGAGACACAAAGAAAAGCTAAGTCAAGGTGTTGAGCATTCGTTCGCCTCTGAATTGGTTGTTCCTCTCTTTCCCAAAGAAACAGTGCTCCAGCCATCTGGAGCACAGCGCAAAAGTGCCGCAGGTCTAAGACGAGAAGCAAGCTCATCTAGAGGGTCTTTGAGTACGATGCAGTATTCTGCTACAGAAGCCTCATCTGTCAACCGCCTCAAATTTGCCTCATATCCAAAATCAGTTGCACCTTCAGGGATTACCAAGTCAGCAATTGCCCGGCGTGAACAATTAGATTTTCCTGCACCGCCATCCAAACCAGAAGGAGAATCAAAGGAGGCAATCTGCCCATACTGCTTTCGCGTTATTGATAGAGAAGACATGACTCAAGCTCGTTGGAAGTAAGCAATGTTGCCATCTAAACTAGGCAAAATTGATACTGACCATTCGCAGACGGCACATACTTCGAGATATAGAGCCATACGTATGTCTTTTTGATGGGTGCGATAAATCAACTGGGTGCTTTGTAACAGTAGATGATTGGGTCAATCACATGCAATGGCAGCATGCTGTAGCGTGGTGCTGCCAAATAGCTGGTCACGAAGCGACTGTTTATCATTCCGAAGAAGATCTCAGACAGCACCTACGCCAAGAACACAAAAATGCTTTTAACGAGTCTCAGCTCTCTACTATTGTCAAGAAAGGGGCACAGGCTACCCCTGATGCTCTTCATTTCTCTTGCTATCACCTTAGCTGGGGATGAGAACGAACCAGGCGAAGCTGGAGCCTGTCCCCTCTGCCCCTTTTCCTTGAATCTTTCCGAGAATAATTACAAGACGAACAAATTAGAGGTATCAACAGTGTCTGATCCGGCAACGAAAAAGCTTTGCGATCATATAGCGGCACATATGGAAGCCATTGCTCTTCTATCATTACCAGAGCGCGACGACTTGGAGGATGCGAACAGCAATGAACGAGAATCAGAAAACACTTACCATAGCTTAGATCAAGATTTTATTGATCTACCACCGGCATCGTCGATAGTTGATACCGAAGGCTCGGAACAAGAGCCACACGATCTAGAACATGTACACGGGTTTGAGAAAACTGCGGAATGGTGGGATTATATATCGATGGATGACTGGAGGCATATTCTTGAAGATCAACGTGTTAAGCCAAATCAATATATCGAGCCAGTTCAGGATCCCACGCTTCAGGGATTTGTAAGAAGGGCTAGACGCGCTGAAATGTTCCGCAGATGGAAGATCAACAAGATTCCCCTCATTATCGTTTATGATCCGGATGGAATGGAATCCCGTCCACTTATTGACGGAAACTATGCATCATCTAATACGGATGATTTGCCTAGTATAACTGTGAGCGACGAGGAGAATCGGGAAGGTCATACTACCGCTAAAGCACCTGTCGATCGCGAATTCATTTCTTCACACAGTAAATTCGATTCATTGCCAGGAACTAATTATTCTAAGGCACCAAGTACTATGGCAAAACCTCCCAGCATAGTTCTACATACATCATCTGACTTCAATGTCACACATGAAGCCATAAATGAGGTAAACGAGGCTCGCATGGAGGAGCTAGAGAGAGCCTATCCCGAACTTATTGAAGCTAGGAGAGTCGCCAAGGAAGCCCAGAACTCTCAGCGATCAAGTTCCGATGAATACAAAGAAAGCTCCTAGGAAGATATTAATTCAAAAGAATCATTGGTGATAATCTCTCACAATTTTTTTGCGTGGAAATTTACCGCCGAGAGCCTGGAATGCATATACACAAAACAACTGCGTGAGCAATGGTTCACCAATACTCCCGTGGACTTTGAGGCTTGCCAAGCATATTATTTTCCTTCAAATAGTTCTGTCATCGATTGATATTTAGCAGAAAACTTAATGACTCTTTGATAGACACACAATAATATCGACGTAATCTCTCTTGACATCAAGATCTCACAAATATGATGTTCTGCCTACAACGGTGCATCATCAGTATCAGTTGGACCAGCTTGCGTAGCCCTCTCGGTGTCAGGACTCAGAAGCCATATTAATTGAGTCCAGCTATTGATTGGTTGGCATACTAGATGGTATGCAATTATCGAATTCTGATTGGCAGATCATAAATGAAACCGCATCCGCACTCGCCTAACCTTATCCTTTTTCTTATGGCCGTAACTAAAGCACTTTCGCTTCAGCCCAAACACGTAAATAAAAGGTTACGGCCTTGTCGATCTGACAGAGGCTTTTATTTTGATCTTCTCTAGACAGATGACGCGGGCACTTGGCCATTGAGAATCCACCAACAACGCTTGCGGACGAACAACATATGGACAATATTTGGGCCGATTTTGCAGTCCATGTTCATGGTATCGTCCGTAGGAATTTATGTGAGGGCGGCGGAGTAAATTTGCACAGTACAATGGCGTCTTTCTATATGCAGTTGGTTTTCGTATATAACTCCAGTAAGATGTGTTCGAGTGAACACCTTTCTTCATTCATTAAACTATATCTCAGCTTTCTGCAACAGATACACAAGAAAATCGCGTTACTATCTATCTGTAACTGTTGGTATTAACTTGGTCAGTTAAAGTGTAAGTACTTAAATCTCTTCTTGTATAATCATCGTTGTTATTCTCTATGTAATCTATGGAATGGAGGACGACTTTATAGACGTCCTCGAGGTGCTAGTACGCCTAATACGGTTAGACGTATTATTCGTACAGCAGCCCAAAAGTCACATGATCCATTTCCCGACAGTAACTCAAGTCATATCATTCTTTTGGAAAGTTTTTCACCTACAAATATACAATGCCAGGATCACTTGACTGCACCTCCCTGTCACCGGAATGCCCCGTTGAAGCAACTGTTTATGGCTATACCCCATCCCTAGGCTTCAATGCCTTCTTCATCGCTTTCTTCGTTCTCCCAGCTATTTATCATCTAGTCAATGGCATCCGTTACAAAACCTACTTCTTCGGTATTGCCACAACAATTGGCTGTATCGGAGAAGTGACCGGATATCTTGGACGAATCCTCCTCCATAACAATTCTTGGTCAGATATTGGGTTCGAGATCCAAATCTCTTGTCTTATTTTCTCGACTAGCTTTGTCGTGGCTTCGGTATACGTTACTCTACAACATATTGTACAGACGTTTGGTACCGAAAAATCGAGAGTTCCTGCTAGACTTTATACCTGGTTGTTTATTGCCTTTGATATCTTGTCGCTGCTGTTACAAGCAATCGGCGGACGGGCATTGGTCCCCAACATTTGTTTTCACTTCCCCAAATAGACCATCTCCAATTCTGTAAATTAAAAAGTTACCTACTAGGCCCAAGGGCCTAGCCGTCCTAATATAGTCGTGGACTGAAAACGGACGTTAATAAAATAAATCAATCAAGCAAGCAATCGGCGGAGGCATCGCCGCCAGTGCCGGAGATAACTAGGCTGCGCAACGGGGCCCCGCGGGGCGGGTAATGGAGCTGATGGGTAACCCGCGGGTTACCTGTATGCGGAGCGGGTAATGCTGAAATCCAAATGGGTATCTTGTGCTCCGTATAGGTAATCTGCGGGTTATTTGCAAATAATCCATACGGAGCGGGTTAGTGGGCAATCCGCGGGTTATTTACAAATTACCCGACCTGTATAGGTTATTTGCTTTTGCTTATAAATAAACAAATATATTTCTAAAAATAAAATGTTTTTTTTACAAATTTTATATTTTAGATTAATATAAAGATTAATATAATTGTATAGAATTGTATAATAAATATTAATATATAATATAAAAAAAATTCTAATTTGCGAATTAATTTATTTTATTTATTTATTTATTATTGTTTTACGTCTATATGAGCTAGCTAGACTCTTGACCTCCCGAGGGGTACTAGAGACGGGTGATACACTAGTGGGTCGAAGACCCAAGAGCTCACCACTTAGGTACGTATAGTACGTCGTCGCTAGGTTGAAGCACTGAGGCCGCCTCCTCCCGGCGGTCTCTCACAACTCTAGCTCTGTTGGGCAGCCTCCTTCCGCCATTTGAGGGAGCGTCCTGCATTGAAGGGATTAACCTTTGCTTGTTACATGAAAAAGAATGTCGGGCTATACAGCAATCGCACTGGTAGGGAGTGCTAAAAAGAGCAGTTATTACGTTAGGATGCAGCCTTTGTATCGTCGTATAGAGTAATGCGCCGCGCTCTATAAATCGCGCCTCAGATTAGGCTCTGGGGTGAAGCGGAGAGAGAGTAGGGGGGGGGGGGGAAGGGGAGAGGATGGGTTGGGAAGGGAGGGGGGGGGAGAGAGGGGAGGGAGGGGAGAGGTCGGGGGCAACGCTCGGTGGGACGTTGTCTGGAGTGCCGTTGGGCTCCTGGTTGCAGAACTTGAAGTACCGCGTCGTTGTGACAAAGCGCTCGAACTCTTGTGGGCGATCAAGAAGCTGTCGTATGTAGTCGTGCCCTTCTCCAGCGTTTGTCGGTGGGCGAGTAGGTTTCAGTGGCCACGAATGGAATCTCCTGACGGAGATCTCACAGAACACAAGGTGCTCCGGGGTTTTAGCCTTACCGCATGGGCAGTGTGTCTCTGCGTCCTCGTGCTTGAAGCGCCTATGGTAGGCCTCAAAGTCGCCGTGCCTGGATCGCAGCGCAAGTAGTCGATGTAGAGTCGGTCTGGGAAGATGGAGTTCTATAGGCTCCTTCAAAGCGTAGTCGAGTTGCCATTGGCGGTACCCACCTGACAACGTTGATTTGTTCTTATACCACCAATCACTTGTGGCGTTGCGAGCCAGGCCTCGTGCTATCGATCCTATACCGCTGATCGTAGGTTGCGTAGTAAGCCCTGGATCCACTATACCGCTTTTGGCCCCTGCGTCTGCTAGTTCATCCGCTGCCTCGTTGCCGATTATACCCTGGTGCCCAGGGGACCACCGTATGTTGACCGCGTGCCGATCGATTAATCGATGGCTTTCTAGGAACGCCCATTGAGAAGTGTCCGAAGCGTTCGCTCGTTTGCACCAGATCACAGAGGTGCTGTCGATGCATAGCCATCGTTCTGTATCTGCGTCGGATGGTAGTGTGAGCGCTTTCTGAAGCCCTTTCAAAGCACCTATCGCTTCTGCGTCAAAGACATGGGACAGCGTGTTAATCGCGCCTTTTCCAGTGGCTGCAAGCGTTTGCCCTTGGTAGATTGCATAGCCGTAGCCCACGTGCTTCCCCATGTCATCGTATGATTCAGATCCGTCCGAGAAGATGGTGATTGTGTTAGGCGGCAAGGCGTTCCACCAGTCAGTGAAGCTAGCTGCGGCTGTCTCTTTGTCTATCCCCATTGTGTGGGTCCATTCTGCACCCGGGGGTGTAGTGTGGGGGAGAATAGGATCGGGCGTGGTGCTCCCGGCAGCAGCCGGTCCGCTGATCGCAGTCTTGTGCCGTCCTGCGTGCGATGACCTGGTGCAATCAGCCGCATGGTTAGCGGGTGACGTATGTCAAGTCTTCGAAGTCGGAGTGCCATATTGATACGGATGTGCTCTAAAGCCACCTCGCAGGGGAGGGAGGCCCGCGTCTCGTAGATTGGCCACAGTGGGCGTGGTCCTCCAGGTCGGTAGTACTCCTCTTGTTGCAAGGTTGATCACTTTGTTGGCTTTTGCTATATGTGACCCCATTCGAGTACTCACTATGGTGCCTCGTATTTGCGAATTAATATTAATAGAAATGGAAAAAGGGTTGTTGTACTAGCATACCGCTTAGTATTATTATATAGTTTCCAACAAATATAATAATAAATTGTTATAGTGCCAACTATATAATCTATAGTTGCCTTTGTACTTTAAATATAGATTTGATAGAAATGAAAAAAGGTTTGTTGTATTAGCATATTGTTTAGTATTATTATATAGTTTCCAACAACAAATATAATAATAAATTATTATAGCGCTAACTATATAATCTATAGTTGCTTTTGTGTTTTAGATATAGATTTAATAGAAATGGAAAAAGGTTTGTTGTATTAGCATATCGCTTAGTACTATTATATAGTTTCCAACAAGATTACTAACCCATCCTACTTTTTATAAGTAGAATTTTATGCTTCTATAATATAACTCTTTTATTTTTATAGTACAATATAAGTCTTTATCTGTATTTTGACAGTTTATATCATCAACAAGAAAGCTATTGTAGCTTCATTTAATTAATCTTATCGAAATCACTTCTGATTATACTAATTGTTTTCACTATCGATTTTCTACGCAACCCCGCTGTTGCCGCTTAGGAATCCTGCAAGATCGTTTTGCGATTTCAAAAGTATTCTAAAAATAAGCGATCGAATATCTATATTCGGTCTATCCTTACAATTCTGTTTCTTGAACCATGTTCTTGATTTCGCTGAAATTGATATTTTCTCTTTTATAGATTTGTTCAATGATTCGAATACCCTGTACTTCGTTGCCGTTTAAGCAATGTTTGAATTGATCGGATTGATCATTAGCTCATTACAAGCTCAAGTCGTTGATGCTTAATTAAAAATCCTTGATTTGAAGGATACAATTGAAACATTGAAGATTGCTATTCGTAATAGTCCGCAAGTTCTACCCCGCTGCAAATATCTCGCTGCCCCCAAAAAGTTCAATGGCAGCGAGTAGGAAGGACATTGTAAAACGCTAAGATCAATATACAGCTTTTCGTAGCGTAGTTAATCGTGGCTTAACCACAGATTACGAAAATGAATCAGAATTTTCAAAAGATCACATTTCTTGCTAGCTTACCCTCCGGTCCAGCCTATGCACACAACCAAATCTACTTCGATACAATTACTGACAACCCGCACGATTCCGACCTTTGGCCCTCAGGATGGCGTACTGTAGCAAGCATCTGGCATGAGTTGAACAAGCAATATCAGACCCTGGATCTCTCTCGTAAAGCTTCGATGGTACAAACTGTCAAGGTACGGGTAAAGACTTATATTGTACTATAAAAGGTAGAAGAGCTATGGAAGGATGAGGTCCTACTTATAAGAAGTAGAATGTGCTAGTAATCTATGCTTGAGGCACGAAGGCAACTATAGACCATGTAGTTGGCGCTGTAATATAAAATTATTTATATATTATTATTATTATTATTATTATTATTATTATTATATTATTATTATTATTATTATTATTATTATTATTATTATTATTATTATTATTATTATTATTACCCGTACGGAGCGGGTTATTTGCAAATATTTATTACCCTGCGGGTAAATGGGTAACCCGCGGATTATTTGCAAATAACCCATACGGAATGGGTAATCTTCAAACGCAAATGGGTAACCCGCGGGGCAAATAACCAGCGGATATCCGTACGGGGCGGGTAATTTCTGCGCAGTCTAGAGATAACCAAAAGACCAGGGACTTGGGCACCAACCTCATGATTGCGGGTATCGTGTGGCAGGTGTTCACTCTGATTATTTTTTGTGACCTTGGTCATTGAATTATGTTATCCGAACAAGAATATTATGGGATCCCGTTCCCGAGGATGCGCAAATCATGGCTGCGAAGAGGCCATTCAAACTATTTTGCATTGGGGTTACTGTGACCTTCACCACAATATTTGCTAGATGTGTGTATAGAATTGTGGAAATGGCTGGGGGCTGGGCGAATCCAATTATGCGCGATGAGGCGGGGTTCATCGTTATGGAGGGACTGTGAGTTAACCTGCCGTATTTCGTTGTGACTTCGCTTGAAACTAATCAATGTAGTATGATTGTTGTTGCTATTTCATCACTTGCCATCTTCCATCCAGGTTGGTGCTTCCCGCAACTTGCTAGAAAGACTAGTGTGAAAGTAGTTGAGAAGACATGGTCGCCGTCTGAGTCTGAGCCTGTATAAATTTGGGAGTGATAGTGTTGCGTTACTTGCATATTGGGTTTACGATCAATTTTCTGTGAGTCTATGCGAACTCGAAGTTCTAGGAAGGCAGAGATCAGGTATATAAAACAATAGATGGAAAGTGCAAGTTCGGTCTGCCGTACAGTAGGCTAGATACAGCTATCTTATTCTCTTCTTCTTCTTCTTCTTCTTCTTCTTCTTCTTCTTCTTCTTCTTCTTCTTCTTCTTCTTCTTCTCTCTTCATATTTTAAGGCTTAAGTTCATCAAGAAGTGAATTCATTGTATATTTTCCATGAATTCCGTACAAATCTTCTAGAAATTGGGAAAGAGATGCTGATCTGTAGGGTGAGGAGCGAGCACTCGATTGAGAGTTGGAAGTGTGGCATGATAACGCCAACTCAAAATTTCAACTCATATGCACTCAAACAACAAGCTTCTCCCAGCTTTAACACACTTCTACGTCTCGATTAGCTAAAAGTCTAGTGCAGCATTTGAATCTTCGGATACAACCGTGATATGCACCAAGGATGTGTTCTTTTTTCTTCAGTCTCTTCGACCGCTAAATTTAGATCTAGGAGCACTCTCTTGCGCAACTACTCAATTCAAAATTTACTTCTATTACTCTCCGATGCCATTGTTTCTCCAATTCGTTCTAAAGCTCAGCACTATCCACACAGATACCAACATTCCCAAACACAAACAGAGGCTATCGTGAAACACCAACCAACAACAAGCTTATCAATCAGAATCTGAAGCACGACTAGATCTCCAGCCGAGAAACTCCATAGGATGATATAAAGAACTTCTTGGGCTGTTGCTAGTGACTTCAGATGCATGTGGGTGCCTACGATACGAGCTACACACATTAATTGCTCTTTATCAGCGATTCAGCCCCAAGAAAAAATTCTGTGAAAAAGGAATATAAATAGATGTTGAAAACCACTGTGATCAAAGCCCCAGTGAAGAATTGCAGAAGTAGCGGTATGGTAATAGACTGCTAGAAAATCACTATCGGAGGGTAGTTCAGGAAGTCAACATAATATCAGTTTACTGTATGAAATGAAGAACCCATTCATACCCGATGATACATATAGCACTGATCAAAACGAAATCCCACAACCCGACGAAATTTGGCCGTCTTATTGGGGAGATTTTCTGTGTTATCTCCTGCTACTTTATCGATCATGATGTTGTGTTTTTGACTGAGACGATAGTCAAAATTTATGATAGGTCCTCAAAATCTTATCTACCTAGAAATAAATACTCTTGCGAGGAGAATTTTACGGCGCAATTTTGCTTTTTCGGAGTTTGACAGTATTTTTCGGGAAATCTTACCTGAAAGGTCATGGTGCGATAGTACAGCCAGCCCTGACTGGCAATTGAGTTACTCTTGGCAAGCTTTGATATCCCATATAGGTCGATAGACATTGATGACGCGAAAGCTTGAATGTAGCCAGATATCATGTAGGAAATACTCTTGATGAAGATAATAAGAGCCGTACTCCCATGGAATAGCAGCCTCAGACAGAATATTGGATTAAAGATGTGGCATTTGCATTCTCGCGCAAGTTTTTGAATCGCATGACCGTCTGTAGATGTTTGTTTTTGTCGATGATCAACAAGCTCAAGATCGATATAGAATACCATTCTAAGGGAAAACAAACCTCCATTGCCAATGATATTGTGACATGTTTCAGGGAGGAGCATTGTGATCAGTAAAATACAGAATATGGACAGGAGAGCAAGTGGCGAGCAAGTGACAAAAAGATCTAGTGCTAGCTGTAGTGCTGTGCGATAGAACTTCGAATCGCTGGAACAGACTAGGTGCTAATTATGATGAGACTCTTAGCAAAGGCTCGCGTTTGACACCTTATTCATCGACGGGACTGTAGAGATACAACCAGCAATAACTGCACTAACAAAATGCCCTCGTTCCATAGGACTGGCAATGCTTGCTACGATACCATAAGAAAGTGACACGGTAGCTTGGAAGGTAGACTTAGTCTTTTTTTCCGACTCTCAAACGTCAATAAGTAATATGTATACCATTAATTCCCATAATTTGCAAAATCCTCAATGATGCCGCTCAAAAACTGCCCTGAACAACTCCATTTATATCAGCTACATTGTAAATACCCAGAATAAAAACATAAGTCCGTTTGATTCGCCTCATATCAGCAGTTTACCCAGCAATTGCAGGCGCAACACCCGGTATGATCATACAAGAAGTGATTATGAGGTTGATGAGCTCGATAAATACGTGAATATCATGTGATATAGAAGTTATGGCTGGGTGGAAGATGAACTACTAAGTGGGAAGAGAGTAGCCGCGAATGAACAAAAGAAGAAAAGCCAGAAGCTTTTGAAAAGGATTCAATAATTATAGCCGACTATAAGAATGAAGTATTTTTAACACGGGTTCATATTCCTCCCACGATGAGATAGAGGACATTTTTAAAGCATGCCAAATGATTGACCAGACACAAAGCGACATATTCAATCTAATGACCGGGGAAGACGCAGTAATTCTGCTTATTGGTGATAGAAGAACCGGATGGGAGTGCAGAAACCTCCCGTGAATATTTAACACTTGGATGGGCGTTACTTAGATAAGTACAACAGAAGATTGTTACCGGACTCGATTCATTCATTTGCATTCACACCGGCGTTTAGACTAGCACCATTGAGACTATACTCACTCGAGCTCTGAACAAAGTTGATAAAAGTACGGGGATATGCGGTGCTTGGGTTTCAGGCGACATTCCCTTCCAGCTGCTCCTGATTTGGCTTTTTGTTCAAGATTTGTTCAACCAAATCAACACATTCCACGGAAAGATTTCCTAAGATTTCACACATGATCATAGAATTTTTGCACCCTCTCTTGAGCTCAAGTGCTTAGTGATGATTCTTGAGGGAACACTACAACTCCGCAAGTGCGTGCACGGAGTGAAGTAATCAATACTTGAGGCTTTGCCGCAGGCAGTCTTTACCACAAACCAACTAACAACCAACTGCATTTTCCATTAATCTTCTGCTATTGGGGCTTCATCAATGCTATTCGTAAGAACTTCTTGGTGAAAAGCTTTCGATGAACGAGAAATCTTGCTCGGATGCCTTTCCCACCCCAGCTCGCATGATGTGAGCGAACCTTATATCAAGAAGGTTGAGCTGCTGTGACGCAATATGGAGCACCTTACCATCCTCTTAATCACTTCGTTCATTTGGGATGATCTAAAAACCACTCATCACTGTTCTTTAGATTTCTTAGTAGGCCGGTGAGTTAATCAAGATAGTATCAGAACTTTTAACGGGCTGCTCTTCCTTCCCATTTTATTCCCAGCCTGTTTGGTGCTGGATAATTGGTAGACGTTTGATGCAGCCTCTATAGATATCAAAAGAGAATCACGTCCCGTCTTCTTCAATCTACCATTATTAACTGGATGTATCCAAGTAGAAATGCTTTATGCTTCGACTCGCCATGCATGCAGGCTAATTGGATAAAGACATTACATGCATGTGCAGTATATCACAAATAGCAAGTCAAGTACTACCGCGACATCAAATCCAGTGGACCAGCCTGTAGACTCCTCAGGCTTCGTACTGCGGATATGCTGTGGTGGGTGAGATGTGACGGTATGTATATACAATTGCAAAGGGATTCGATGGCCAATTGTAAAGATTAGATAATCGAGCCAGGTAAATCAGCTAAGTATACACTCGGGCGAGCTGCGAGAGGCAATACCCAAGAACGACAGACTATAGTGTGCAATACATGGCTAGTCAAATCTCCAGACCTTGAATTTATCCCCGGTTGAACCTTCTGACAATCGTGGTTCGAGTTGCCAGGTAGCCATACGTATACCTAACGAAATTCTCGTTACATGGACACTGTGTAATCAAACTCATTAGATACCATACCCAAGATTGTTCTTCAAAGATCAGTCCTATTGTTAATATTAATACAGTTATCGTCCATATATACTCGGATTAAAAATAAATAACGTGCCTCGAAGATGTGCTCGAGTAAACCTTAACGAATACGTATACAACGTTAATTATAACGCGCTACCACATGACGATTGAACCACATTTTATATATATACACGTACACTTACCTACACATGGACGAATCCATCCACACGTACAACTCACACAGACATCTTCCGCATCGAAAAAGAGCTACAGTATTCTAAGCCCCCATTTCCCCATTTCTTCGCATCTCGAAATTTCTTCATCCCACCCCAAATCAGCCAATCACAAGATGCCACCACCCCTCCCAATATTTACGCGCCCAACCGCGCATCGCCCCTGCGTCAATCTTTGATTCATAGGCTGGGATTCCATACCGTGCCAGCCGTGCTGCATCCATGATCCAAGAACGGTCAAGAAGGTGACCCGATTTTCTGTGATGGTCGTGGTGCTTCGGATAGTGTGTTGATGGTGCAGGCGGGTATTTGAGAGGAGACCAATGTGCATGTGTATTTGAGGTTGCGGGAAATTGGGCTGAAGGTGCTTTGGAATGGATGGATGCAAGTAATGGTGTTTACTTTTTTACTTATAATTAATGATGTGGATGTGGTCTGCGCGACGTTGCAATACTTCTTATAATACTTATATTGTTGTAGTGATCGCTGTTGATTGAATTTTGTCTATACTCGAATGAATATATTGAATTGTCTCTCGTTGGTATCCGAGTGTTCATCCTGTAATTGTTGGCACTTTTTATTTTTGTTTCTACTCTACCTATCTAGTTTTTAATCATCCGATTTCTCTCTTTCGACTTTCTATACAGTGCAGGCACTATTTTCCAGGGTTCTCGTTGAAACATTAATACCTCGATTAATTAATCTTTCCTTTCGCCGCCGCTTCGATCATTCCGAATACCTACTTCGTGATTCTAAAAAAGGGCGTTCTATATTTGGGTATAATGTATCGAAACACCAACCAACTACCATCAGGCACAGACATAATGAACGATAGAAGGCATCTCCGAGGCTCACGAAGCCAAGGTCATTTCCATCGAAGGAGACCTGATGATATATATATCCGGAATCCTCCAGCCCAAAAAGTTGCATATTCATCCGTGGAACAATTAGTCTTAACGCCTGAATTATTGATTGATAGAGAGGAAGAAAAAGAAAGCATTATACTTTCAATGCGAACTCCAGATCTTCCTCATTCTGCAGATGTACCCTCCTCACCCAGGAACTTTTTTCTCGAAAAGCCACCGGCGAATTGGGATTCGGAGCAGAGTCCTATTTCACCTGGAGTTACGGTGATATTAAGTCCGGCTTCTTGTTTGGATGGAGATGGTGTGGATTTAGAGGTTATGGAGTTTTTTCAGACGTATGTTGTTTGATTTGTGGTTCTTGATTTTGATTTCGATTTTGATGTTGCAATTTGGTACTGATTGTTTTTTCCTTTTAGTGCAACATATGCGGGAGCACGAACATTTGCGGAGAATACGCAAGCTGTACCCAGATCCATGGATGCGAATAAGAAGAAATCCACGCCAGAGATTGGTCTTCTGTCGCAGAAAACATCAAAGGCTTGGAAATCGATTGAGGAACCTGATATTAGTACTCTTCCCCCTCGAGAAGTGGTTGAAAGAAATATTCTGGAAGCTCGTCTAAAACTCACTGGACAGGTGACTTCAAATGAAAACCATTTGGATTTTGAAGAGAGTAAATTTTCTCTAAAGGAAAACCCACTGGAAGCATATCTTGTGGCTCCACGACCTATGCGAGGTCGAAAACAGACAAAATCGCCACTTTCGGATGTCGAGCAAACAAAGAAGTCTCCTGGATGTGGACAATTTCAGACCCTACCAGTCGACAATCCAAGAAGGCCTATTGAATCGAAGCGTTCTCTATCACAGGGTAGGCAGCAATTGAAACCACCACACAGTAGAAACAACATTCTCCGAACTACCCGCAGCCAAAAAAGTATGCTGGAGCCAACCTCAGTAATGCACGCAACCATATCGAGAACGCCTAGTCCTGCATTTGATTTTGATGATTCAGAAATCACGGATATTGAAAGTGATACTGAGTTTGACGAGAGAGGCAACGTGAGACTGAGTAGGTGTGAAACACTATCGAGTCAAGATCCTCATAGCCCGATGTTTGATAGGCCACCACAGCCTTTAGAAAAAGATTGGAAATTCCGTCTTCAACAAGACTATGCGATGGGTACTCTAGGTACTTCAATGCCACCATCAATATTTTCTTCTGGAAGCCAACCTTCCAGAGACATTTCCAAGTTGAAAAACCGAAAGATTGACGAGTTTGAACTACCCAAAAACAATGCCACGCATCAAAAAGATTACACAAAGGGTACGCGCATAAGTCGACCCCGCCAGCCTAGTGCAGAATCATCAATACACTCTTCTGCCTCACATATCGTACCACCTCCTCGAAGAAACAGCCCGCCTATCATCGCTCCAATCCACCAAGATCAAATGAAAGAAAGAGGAGCATCATTTGAGCCGGAATCCCGCACACCGAGAACCTTGGTATCTAACTGGCTTTCGAGTATTTCCTCTAACACTGGACGTAAGGAAACATCACGAGAGCAGGAAGTTTTTTGGAAGAAAACTCGGAGTTGGGGTCGGAAGATGAAACCTAAAATGGAGAGCGGGATTTGAGAATGTAGGAAATAAATCAAGGGGAATTTTTGAGTGGCTCGGGTGTAGGAGGGCGTTAATATTGATGTACCTAGTTGTTCGTTCTGAATGCTAACTTGTTTGTAAACGTGGAAGGTCTGGATATATAGATAGGCACTAGGTAGCTCATTAATCCTTGGAATACTTAATGGACGGTATTATGGAGAACAGTATATGGGAAATGGAAAACCCTTGAGAGAGAGGTGGGGGATGGGGAAGAAATTGCATCGTATTTGGGATTGTAAAATGGCTACGTACCTAGTCAGGCTTTTGAGTGTTCTAGGCCCAGATTCAGATTGGTATCAACTTCTATTTAATAGGTTACTCAACCCTCCACTCTTCTCCTACCTCTTGCTTTTATCTGTACTTTCGTCCTCATGATCATGCAGTGGACTGTGATGTCAAGGATTACGGGTATGCGCGCGGTTGCTGCTCGCTGTCACTACTGTCCTACGTAGGTTTGTAATACCCTACCCATTCTGAGCCCAACTGACAGCTACTCTGTGCCCCTCTATCTGCCTTTATCGCTTTGGCCCTTTATTTGCAGCGAAATTAAACCACACAGTTATTCGTTTCAAAGCTCATTAAAGCTCATTCGAAGGAGAAAATGCATTGAATTACGTGTTGACCAGTACGAAGAGGAAAGGGGCCAGTAGACCGGCCACCCAATGATCTCCAGACAATACGGTAGGAGGCGGGCACGATAAAGTGGAGCATTTCAACCTTAAGTAGGCAGTTACCCGGCTCGCCCAGCTCAGCAATCAGGCTGAGTCATCATGGTATATGGTATATGGTATATGGATCGCCTATTTCCATATTGGTAGGGAGTTAAAAGCGGCCATACCTACCTACTAATAAGTACTCTCTCTACAAGTACCTAGGTAGTAAGTAGGTAGAAAAGATTATGGATGAATAGGGTAAACCACAAATACCTAAAGTGTGAAAACGAAGGAATGATGACCTAATCAGTTGTTGAATCATGTTTGATTTATCTTTCTCTCATTAATGATAACAAATCAGACTGACTTCATACAAACATACCTACTGAGAGTTTAACACGAATAACTTCATTTCATCGCAAATTTATTGACTCATATGTATAACCATCAAATGAACGACAATAATGCGCTCTTTTCTATTTGTGCCAGCTTTACAAACGATGTTAAATGCAAAACTCAGAGGGCTGTGTGTGTGTCGGAAGATGCATCGATATTGATGTCACCCACAAAAATTCCGACGAGCTACACCAAATACAGACAGCCTGGCAAGCTATGCGGCGCAGGAAAGTTGGAAAACTGTAACTCGGGTGTCGAATTCCCTTCTAGTGTTGAAAATCAGACGAATTGCCGTTCCTTGGCCAATCCCTCGTCATCGCCAACCAACAATTCGGGTTATCGTTGTAGGATGGATGGATGATGGATGGATGGTAGCGATCTTCATATCGCGCTTCATAGCGAAAAGACCTTTACGAAAGTGGATTATTAAGTTAGAACTTAAGACCCACATCTGTTGGTTGGTTAAAGGTAGGAAAAGAGAGAGGTAAGGGTAAAAAGAAAAAGAAAAACGACAGTAGGTATTCTTTCTTCTCTCTTCCCACCTCCAAAAGTATGGTCGTGGCGCAGACATTTAAGCATTGATTGATTGCTACTATACAGTTGTATCGTGCGTGGGTGGTGCAGTATCATTATACTATACTGTCGTCTCATATTCTTCCATCCATATGGTTGGTATGCCATTCTCTGTCGATCTTCTGTTACACTACTGATACTATGTACTGATACGATACGCAAATACGCAAGTACCCATTAATAAGGTACATCTGGGAATTCAAAAATTGTGGATGAAGAGGAAGAAAAGAGTTAGAACTTTTGATTCACTAACCTTAGATCTCCACATTCAATCAACATGAGTTCCAATTTAGCAGAACAAAAAAGCATATTGAAACTAAGGGAAATTGTCCTTCCTGATAGTGAAAATAATACATCAGTCGGTATCGCTTCTTCTTCGGTGTCAAAGTCTCCGCCGAAATTGACCCATCAAAAGCACGGCTATCGCAGAATGGATTCACAAGGCGCCGTTCTATTTTCCCCATTACGCAAATCTACTCCAGGAGGTTCTTCTTATTCTTCGATCCCACTAATAATCGAGGGCGATCATTCGGATTCTTCAAACATGTCACCTCAAGGATTTGGGATCTCTCGAGTGCCAACTACTGGTAGTCGCAACTCTCAGAGTCCTCCCAGTCCCCCAAGCCGATTCAACAGTCCGCCAATTGATTCTGGATCTTCAATGGTTTCTACTGCGACTTCACAAAATCCTTTATTGGCATCTCCAAACTGGCCAGAAAAGAATACGGGTGGTGGTGGCTTTTCGGGGTTGGATCAAAAGCATACGCGCAATGAATCTTTGGATGAGGTGGATATCTCTAGGGGAAGGATCTCAGCTTTCACCGAAAGTTTGGACATGGCCTTTGAGACCCCGAATGTCTCCAGACTGAGCAGCATTCGTGAAGACCATGATGAGAAGCATATTGGATGTGGATGCGCAGCGCATAATGATATTCATTCTCGTGTTAGAAGCTGGACGTCAGTATCAGTTTTATGCCTTTGCATTTACTCTACCGTATTCTCTGGCATTTGGTTTTTTATTGCCGTTCTTCGGCCACGATATGGCGAGCATATTAAAACCAATGGTTCATTGCCGCCAACGACTGCTTCGATTCTCTTTGCTGGTTTTGCGAAAAGCATCGAGCTATCCTTCGTCACTATATTTGTCAGTTTTCTAGGCCAAGTTTTAAGTCGGAGGTCTCTTGTTAGAAGTTCTGATGGTGTCACTGTTGCTGAGTTGACAATGCGAACTTGGGTACGCTTGTTCCTTTTCCGTTTGTATATGGGTTTGCTCGTTGAAAACTACACGGTCTTGTGTTGTAGCATGCTGGTCTGATGTTAACTATGTTCCTTCTAGGTCATCCAACCAGGATTTATGATCACAAACCCCAAGATTTTGAGAAAGGCTGCATGTTCAATATTGGGTGGAATCACATTAGTTGCAGCATTTGTAGCTATGTTCTATACGACGGCATCAGATGCCATAGTCAGCCCTAGCCTTCAATGGGGAAGATGGGAACGTGCAGTAATGAAAGGGTTAGTCGAGACAAGCTATGGAAATACTTATTATGTCAAGAAGACTTGCCACACTCCGATTTCAACAGCGATTGATGATGAATATTCCGCTTCTACTTGTGTGGATATGGATCATGCTGGAGAAGGTGTGTAAACTCCATAGTAGACAAACTTTCTGATTTGCTGATTCCTTTAGCCTATCACAACTTTCTCGAATTCATTCGTACTTGGGCCGATATCGCTTCTGTTGGCGGAGGAAAAAACTACTCTGAGTTAGCAAACCGACCAAATGTTACGGCCACGCTTTATGATAATACTACCGTAAAAGCTTCATGGATTCGTACAAACACTAGCGACATGGATGCTAATTACAAGAAATACAATCGTATTGTGAACAATGTCACACTTGCTATGCCTCATAGTGGTGTCATCTCAGCAGCCTCGGATCAGATTAATGGCATATTGCAACCTTCTGATCTTGAGGGTGTAGGAGAATATCAAGTAAGAGCATCGGTAGTGAGCCCCACTATTAATGTTCTATGCGCCAACATGAATAAATCCGAATTATCACCAATCATCTACGTTGATTGGCCTAACGCGATCACAAACCAGTCTATGAGTGTTCCAAACCAAAGGGTGCCTTGGGGTGGTTATTCATCAGAAATTGTGCTAGAGCCGGGCCAGAAATACCTTAACAGTACAGCTGCGGATAATGTCTTCGGTTGGGGTGTAAACAACAGACAGCCGCCAGTATTCCCTATGGTAAGCTTGGAATATGTCATGGTTCTTATATTCTCATTGACTCCCTATAGTTACCTATCGACTACAACACCATACTCAACATTTCGGTATACCAAAGCGAGTTCATATATTTACTTGCGAAATCGAGTGCTACAACTGACTATACTGTCTGCCAGATGAGTAAGTACTCTTTTTTTTTTATGCATGCTACTGGTCTTCAAATTTGTGCAAATTGAAATTGGAATTCAATATTCGAATAAGATGAATTGGATTAGTGCCATGAAGACTTTCGAATTTTAGTAGCTTCGGTATTAACAATTTTGCTAGGCTCCTTTCTTGCAGTCGACTGTAGCACAAGGTATTCGGCTAGTGGATCAGGCGGGGTCCTTGAGAATACTTGCGGAGATCCCAATGATGAAACAGCTTATTCAAAATCCGTCGACCCTCATCCTGAAAATTTGCAACCAGACTTTCGAAACATCATTTCAGAATGGGCTCTCTCATTGTCTCTCAATACCGGAGTATCAAACGACAATGCTTCTATTTCTCGTTTGTTAACACAATTCGTTCCGACTACTCCTAGTTTCAACACTACGTTACCCAGTATTGCAGAGGCCCTTGCTTCATTATCTGGGTGCACACTCCTTACCAGCGCTCAAGGCTCTACCTTCAGACATTATATGGGATATAGTGGCCCACAAAACATCATAATTCCCGGCGTATACGAACCATTCAACGCGTCCATATCCAGTCAATCTTATACCTCGGGCCCTATCCAACGCTGGCAACACATGTTTTACTTAGTCCTCATCCTCGTTTTCCTCACTAATATCTTCTGTCTCTGCTATTTCATTCGTCAACGCGGCCTCGTAACCGATTTTACCGAAACTCAAAATCTGTTTGCCCTGGCGGTAAATAGTCCTCCTTCTCAACGTTTGGGTGGAAGTTGCGGTGCTGGTCCTCAAGGTGATCAGTTAAACGTCGATTTTCATGTGGAACATGAGGAAAATACTAGTCACTTTTATTTGAAGGAGGGGAATAGTACTAGTGTGTTCCAACCTCCAAGTTACGAATTGAAAAACCGAAATGCGGGGATGGGATTGAAATCGAGAACGGCAAGTAGTTATAGTATGTTGAGTAATAAGCGGAGGAGTTTTCTTTGATTAGCGATGGTAATTATTGCATATCAAAAGCAAAAGGGTGGGCGTTTAATAGTTAATTGTACATGTAAGATTTAGAGATTATGATACCCTATAGCGACGAAATGACGAACTTTAATTCACCAATTTTCCTGGATGAATCAATTTTGATCTCGTTCTTGTAGAAAACTTAGCTTATTTGGCAATGCTTATCTTAATGAATATCTTGACCTTAATAGGTATTGGTATGAATGGTACGTTTCAAAGGTCCGCTATGTTTCTATTTTGTCATGGTGCATATATTTGAGGTGTCTTGGTCGCTGCATGCAATGAGATGACTGGTAATTGATTATTTACCTTTTGACTCCTTCTCTTGTAGTTGTCCTCAGATGTTTGTCGCATGCTTAAATCTAAGTCATACAGTTAGTTTTTTTGGGGGGGGGGCAATCTACAGCATCTATTATCATCTCCAGCACCGTCGACTCTGATATCAAATCGATACACACACCTACCTCCCCCGACGAGAAAGTTGATTCTCCTAGGGCTACCGCATGTTTCGGGATAGCGGGGCATAGTCGGTGTCTGTTTGACTCTGACATAGAGTATAGTGCGTGTGGATAGTATTATATGCAAACGCATGCAAATGCGATGTCGCTGGCAGTGCTCAAAACCACACTATGGTTTGTTATGGATCTTTGATTATTATGCCGTGTTTTTTGGTTGAGTGGGCGGGTAGAATTGGGGATATGGAATATGAGGGCTTGATGGCTGTTTGGCTTTGGAGTGGGCTTGGGTCGTGTGATTTGTGGGTTGTGGGAATTCGGGGTTTGGTGTGGTTGTTGGTGGTCTTGGGGATGTATGGATGTGTGCATGTTTTTTGATGACGGGCGAGGGTTGGACTGGAGTATGGCGATGAGTCAGCTTGTTGGGGTGGTTTTGAGGGGTGCGCGTTTGGTGTAACGGTGATGTGAGAAGAAGAAGATGATGATGAGGGGAAGGTGGGGAGATTTGTATAAGATGTTAAGATGTTAAGATGTTAAGATGTTAAGATGTTAAGATATTAAGATGTTGATAGCATGGAGGAACTGAAAAGTTACAGTCGTACATCTTTTTCCAAGCTCTCATCTCTAGGGTTTCAATTCGATATTCTCTCAGGATCTGACATCAATATTTCATATTTTAATCCTTCAAGATGTCCCGTAAGTCTTCTCTTTTCGTCATCTTCCTTTTCCTTCCTTTCTTTCCCTACACTTGTAATCAATGCCATAACTAACAACCCCCTGATTAGATCTTCCCCACTTCCCCTTCACCCGCCTCTCGGGTAGCGATCCTGCGCCAGAAAATGCAGAGCTACGTCGCCGATGTTCCATTACCCAAGTCCAGCTTTTCGATACAGAAAGAGCGTGGTTGATTACCAAGCATGCAGATTGTTGTAGGGTATTGGGGGGACAGGATTTCTCGGCTGTGAGTACAGTTACTTGGGCGGCGGATATTCTTTACTGGTCGTTTAGTTATACTCGAGATGAATGAAGTCTTGAGGGTACAGATTGAGAGGATAGATGAAAACAGCATTATTAATGCATAAGACAGGATCGAAGACAAAATGGATACCCCGAGATCCATGAAGGGGGAAAGATAGCCGGATTGGCATCTGATCCCACATTTGTGAATCTAGATGATCCTGCACATTTTCTCCAGCGGCAAGATTTTCCCTATTCACCGATATGTGTAGCATGAGTACTAACTAATGAGAATAGTAATCGACTGCAACCTTTCTTCGAAAAACCCGCCATCGACAAACTTCGCCCCTTTATTCAATCTATCGTTGACCAGGCTCTCGATCAGATGATCTCGGAAGGATGCTCTTCCCCAGTGGATTTAATACATAAGTTTGCAGCGCCGGTTCCTACCTTGACTGTGTATCACATGCTGGGGATACCAGAGGAGGATATTGGGAAGTTGGCATTTGATAGTGAGGTGAGGAATAGTACGAGTAGGAATACTGCTGAAAATTCGAATACGTATGTGGATTTTTGTGTTTTTCTGTGCTTGTGATTTTGATCATGGACAGCTTGCTGATGATGGTGCTGATGGTATTATAGCAATCTTCAAGGTTATATCAAAGGGTTAACCGAGAGGAAAAGGATCAGTCCTGGAGATGACCTTATTAGTGAACTTATTGATCAGGTAGCCTACCTTCTCGATACCCTTATGGCCAATACTAACTGTTCCATCTCAGTATAATCAAGGCATCGGAAATCTCGCAGAAATCTCGTCCCTCGCTTATTTAGTCCTTGTGGCGGGCAATGCAGCAGTCATAAATACTATTGCGCTCGGTATCCTCACTCTGCAGCAACATCCCGACCAACTCGCCGAGTTAATCGCCAATCCGGGTCTCGCGCCACAAGTTGTTGATGAGATAATTAGGTATCAGACCACGAATGCGTTGAACTGTAGACGAGTGGCTTTGAAAAATGTTGTGATTGGAGGACAGGTATGTGATTTATCTGATATTTAGTCTTCGTCTAAATTTTAGAGACGGTACAGATTTCCAGGTAAAAAAGATAATTAATGACTAATATTATGCCATACATGCAACAGAAAATCAAGAAAGGAGAAGGTATAATATGTGCAGTTCAAGCAGCCGATAGAGACGAGGGGTTCTTTACAGATTCGGACCCTGAGACCTTTGATATTCATCGGAAGCATGATATTAAAGATGTATTGGGCTTTGGATGGGGAATCCATCGATGTCAGGCGGAATGGTTAAGTAAGGCTGAGTTGGAGATTGTTTTTGGTGAGTTGAACTTTTCGTTTGCTATGTGAGAATAGGTATTTGATGGCAATGGGTAGGGGATAGAGCTGGGAAGACAAGGAGATGATCGAAAATGACGAAAGAAGAATGAATAGCTTACTGGGTACTGATTGTATGATTGTATTAGGAACATTGTATAAACGCCTACCTGATCTCAAGATTGCAATCCCCTTGGATCAACTAAAGTATACGTCGCCAACTCAGAATATTGGGATTTTGGAATTGCCAGTGATATGGTAACCGTGGTCGACGAAACGAATAGTTTTATACTTTTGCTTTGGCTCGCTATTCTCTACTTGTATCTTGAGTATGGTTTGATATCTGCTAATTCCTCACCACTCTTTTACTAGATCACGGGATAATTAATTATCGGATTTGTATCTTTATATCGAATCATCAGAATTTATTTTATTGAGGTTCATGGAACCTCTAATCGTGATTATTTAAGCGAGAATTTGACTCCATGCTAATACGTATACTGGTTATGATGAATAGAAAAGAATGCTCTCTAGACCTTTTTCCAAACTATAAGTTTTCCAAAACAAGAGAGTGAGTGCTAATTGAGAAACTCAACAACCATTGACGTCAAGAGCTGTGCCTCAATTGACTAATGAGTCAGTCTATTAGGTTCATAGTTGTTCCTTCCCTGGTATCCTCATTCCTCATACTCATTCTCTCCTCCCTGATGAAATACAATGGCATTGAAATTGAAGGAAAGAACTTTCAATATACCATAGACCATATCCATTCAAAACCACCTTCTGTCCGTCTTTTACACATCATGATAGATACAAAACATCAACATAGAATAAAATTCTCTTATAAACAATACTACACTTTGCTCTCAATCCTTACAATTTGCTACATTCTGCTTCTACTTGCTTTGATATTGGTTTATCTTCATCACCTTTCACTTTGACACTATTCTACGCATTAGGTGAAGAGACCAGCATGTGCTGTAAGTTTCTCTCCCATTTGAGTCCAATTCAAGCAATCTTTTGAAGAGAGAGGAAGCTCATTTCTAACATAGTAACACCGACAGATCCGCAATTTGCCAGGAAAATGACTTCTGTTCCACCTCCGCCCTCAGTATTCTCAGAGACAGAAAGACTCGTAAGTGAAGCGCTCACCACCGGGAGCTCACAACTCCGTCAAAAGCTGCAAATCGTATGGAATATTGAAGAGTCAAGTCTCTCCTCTATCATATCACAATCTCCACTTCCAGGATAACTCCGAAAGAAAGGAAAACACCCCACCTGTTAACGCAGCCCGCAGAAATCCAAGTTCCTCGACTTCGACCAGCATCGCGAACCCCCCCTCGCCCCCTTCTACCGCTGGTTCGTCCTCCACAGCATCCACAAGCGCAACTTCAAAAACGGCGCTTTCAAACAAAGCATCCCATGGATCCCCGTCGGGCCCGACGCCTGGAACATCGAGACGATCCTCCTATCCCTCTATGCCTCCACCCTCCTCACCGACTCCGAACGAACAATCATCTGCGCCTTCCTCGACGAACACCACCAACAGCTCGCCAGAGAGCAAAGAGTCCCCTCCAACGCTCTGATGCCCAACTTTTCCTGGGAGCTCGTCAAGCGCATGTTTGACCAAAACGACCCGACGCACTTCGCAGGAAGATCCTTCATCAACGACGCGGATCTTCACGACGAATGGGCCCCCCCGCCATACTCCCAAGTCGGCAAGAAGAACCAATGCGCGTCCATGTCCTCTGATGACGCCAAAGAGCAGAACCAACATGCGAGCCGGCTCGAGGCTGTGAGAAAGCTCGAGCAAGGATTGCAGGAGAAAGTCAGCTCGCGGAGTAGCGCCAAGAGGGTCGTTTCGGGTACGGCGGTGGATTCCACCAGTCCGACTAAGAAGCCGAGGTCGGCGGTTGAAGTTGTGGAGCTGGGGAGTGAGGGTTATGGTATGTGTTTTTTTTTGGCATGTTCTTGGGCGGTGGTCGATGCTAATGTGCTCGGTAGATTCTGCGGTGGGTATGGAGTTTTAGGATGGGGGGTATGGGTGGTTTCTGGAGGATGCTTTCATGCGTTGGTTCTTTTGAGCTTATCATGTTGTCTTACCGTGGGGAGCTGCTGCGAGATTGTTAAGGGCGGAGGGGGGGGGCACTATCAGTCAGTCACTCATTCATTGATTACATGGGGGCGGTCTTTAAGTAGTAGTCCATTATGTATCACAATGGGTCCATAGATACTCAACATCAATCAGAAAGTAACTTTGTAACTTGACAACTCAACAACCAATTCACACATGTCACTTCAATACCGAACATGATAGAAGACAAACATAATATTGTAATGCGGGATCACTTCACAAAGACCCTCTGGAAGTAATGTTCGATTGGTCGAGCTCTGAGCTATAGATGTTTTCATCGGGTATGCATAAGTAGGTAGGTAAGTAGGTAAATTATCCAATTGTTCATCTATTCATGTATCTCTATCATCTGATGTGATATCATTTCGTCGTCATATCTCATATCTCATCCAAGATTCATTCCACTTCCCTCCCAAAATTGCATTTTAAACTCCAATTCCATACGCAATCTTTGATCTTTCCAAAAAGGGGTTGTGAATTTTCCCCGGGATTTTTGTCTCTAGTTGTGAAGGATGCAGATGGGTATATTGAGACTTTTGACCTCCCAAGCTCGTTTCCATGCACCAGATGATGATTGTTATTTTTAACAGTGACACTTGAATAAATCTCAACTTTTCACCTTCATTCCCATTTCCTCCACTCGTCGTTTAATCTCTGTATCTCTCTACCGATCAACGGATTCGGAACCATACTCTCTCTACTCTGTCTCTTCGTTGCTGCTACATTGACCTTCCATGCTAGCTCTGCATTCTTCCTCTCCCTCGCTTTGGTAGCTAATAACATGTAATCATCTGAATTACAAGCTTTTTGAAAGACGACCCTCATTCTCTCAGAATACAATTGGCAACTAGCTTTTTGTATTCTTTGGGGGACTTTAGTGAACATCAGTGGAATGGCTTTCCCATCTTCAAGTTCGGGGACTACGACGTCATCGAAACATTCTTCACAGACTGTGAAATCGGGGAGTTGGGTGATAAAGTACCAGCGACGATCGGGGAGATCGGTAGATTGTTGACACTCTTCGAGAACTGAGAATTTGCGGGCGAGTTTGGCGAGAGCACGGGTATCGGGAGAGGAGTTATGATAAGCAGCGTCGTCAGCAGTCGTTTCCAGGGCGTCAAAGTATCGGACGAAACGTTTACTGTCAAAGCGGAGATCGCAAATGCGAGGTATGGAGCTGGAATATGCCGTTTCAAGAGTACGAACGAATATACCACGGATGGGAGGAAGAAGAACTTCGACCGATCTAACACATGAGTGACAAACATCAAAGTTTTTGATTGGTAAACCTGTTTTAGGATCGATGATTGAATTCCACGATCTGTTGAGTGCGTCACGTTTCCCAAGACACGGCTCTTCGGTTGCCCCTACGTTCGCGAGACCATAGAAGAGACCAAGGTCATTTCGCCTCCCTTAATTGTTAAGAGCCATGCTATTCGATACCAGGGCGAGCTTCCGAAGTCACATATGATTGGAATTTCTGGTCTGCGAGCGGCAGGTATGAAATGATTTCGAAAATCCGTCGGGGCAATGATCGAGTTGAAACAACTTGGACAAATGTCGAAGTTGGGGCATTGTGGTAATGTCAACCAATCCTGATAGCCCGTAGTGGGGTTCATTCTTGGACATGATGGAAGTGGCCTGACGCCACCCCTATCTACGTCTTCCGAATAGCGACGATAGCTACCGACAGGCTTCTCTAGATTATCTGATGATACCTGAGAAGGTTGAAAGGCAGGAGGTTGCCAGTAGGGCTTATCGTTAGGAGCCGGTCGTGTGCTAGGTGGCCGGTCATCCTCATATTGAAGCATCGTAGGCGTGCGCCGGGCCTCAACTGGGTAGTGTAGGTCGATTCCAATTGGTATTGGTATTGGAAGTACGTGATGAGGGAAAGGGGCTGGAATTTGTTGCATCTGTGGCATTGATATTGGCTCCGATGCATTTGACTGACGAGACGACGGTCTTGGTACTAATCCTGGGCTCATGGGATTTAGTCGATCCGCACGTGGTGTTTCTTGGGGGGCATAAAAAGGTGAGACGGGCCTAGAATCAGGTCTTCGCGCCTGAGGGAATGTTTCCGCTCTCTCGAATGGCTCTGTTCTAGGCAGTTGGTTGGGAGAGATCCTTGGGGAAGGAAGTTGGGATGAGAGCTTTGGGTGATTGGACGGCCTATTATTAGCTCTTGGGGAATCTACCCGGAGCTCATAATCATCTTCTGGACGTAGATCTTTGGCCCTACGATGTCCATGTCTTCTCCGTCCAAAGTTTTGCTCGGATTCAACGTCATCCTCACTGCCACTATAATACTGCAAGTTGGAAGTGGCCGATCTTCTGGGAGAGCGCGCACGTTCTGATCCAGATTCTCGCTCCGATTGGCCAGATCGAAGTCTCTCAAATCTCTTTGAATCCTCGGATGTGGCTTTTGAGTCTCCCGTTCTGTCATTCGAATTTCGCCTTGATCTCGAAGGAAGTTCGAAATTCCCACTGTTTCTCTTTTGCGCAAGGGTGTTCCAGGCCGCGATATTTTATTAGGGAAATTGCTTTCGCTATTTCTCTTCTCGTTTATAGAATTGCCTCGCCTTCTCGAGTTTTCTTGTAATGGATTGTTCCGAGAGACGGGTTGCACCGAAGACCCAAATGAATCTTTGGGTTGACCCCGAGGGGTATGTACTGTATCCGGAGAGAGAAAATATTCGCCAGTGGAAGTATGAGGTGCAGGATAAGCTTTGGGAGTTTCATCTTGATCTCTGGAACCGTATGCCGATGCACTCCTTCGGTATTGAGATGGAATTTCTCGAGCGACTTTAGTCTGTATACTAGGCACTCTTGCCTACTTTTTTTTCTCTCCAATGGCGGAGGCTTTGAAGTCGGCTCAATGTTGATTTTGGTTCTCCCGGCCTCATCCCTATCTCGCGCAGGTTTGCCTTGTTCTGATCTGCCCCTTGGTCGACTGCTTTCACTCGTATCCTGATTGGTAGATTGACTGGTGGAGCTTGCATCGGTTCCTGGCACAAGAACAAAACGTCGTTCAGAGTTATCACCCAACTCCCTCGACTCTTTCGATCTTGGCGCAGCATGTAATCTCTCAACCTCACCCTCACTAACTTCGGACTCGAGTATAATAGGATATTGGTCGATCACACCACGATGAGGAGGATCGTATGAGGAAACGGCAGATGGGGGAGATTCTCGTGCCAGTGAAGTGGCCTCATCCTCCACCGTTGGTCTTGGCGGAGGTGGCGCTCTACTTCGAACCCGACTTCTACTTCTTGCCCGTCCAACATCACGATCGGAGGTATTCAGGAATGTAGATGTATAGTATTTGGGCGGGGAAGGAGGACTCGGACTTTGCCTAAAGCTAAAGAATAATTTAGTGGACCATGTAGATGTCAAGGTATCATTTATTGGGGAAAGAGAAGCTTACGGCGAAGGACTTCTTGCTCTAGAAGTTTTAAAGAATCCATTGGCCAACAATTCTTGGACATCCCTCTCTTGTCGTCTTTCAGGTCTTTCGGTCTTTCGGGTCTTTCCATGCCGGTAGGTTATATTAGGTATGTATTATGTACAATTTGAATTGTTGCACGAAGAGTTATGGATGCTATTTTTGAATTCAAGAAGAAGAAATTTTGAGCAGTGAAGCTTGTGCTTGTGCTTCTCTTGAGTCCATATGATTTGAGTGGGAAGTAAGTCTTGTCAAATGAAGTGATAAAAGAATGATGATAAAACGTGGAAATCAATGCAATACCTCCTCGAGTGTTTTTGAGAAGGTTCTAGTCATTGAAATCATTCTTGTCGTATCTCGTAATAGGTATCCATATTCAATTCGTATAAGCAGGTAGGTAGGGAGGGAGAGTAGATGTTATTAGTTAATAGTAGCAACAGGATGGATGATTGATTGATAGTCGCAATAGTAATAACAACAATAATAACCCGTGGACAGTACAACGAACAGTACAATAGTACAACAGTACAAGTTAATTTTCAGTGAATGAAAGTTTAGCTTTTGAAGTTGACTTTTTGCCTTTTTGCCTTTTTGCCTTTTGCCTTTCGTCTTTGAAGCAGGCAGGATATGATGGAACTGGATGACTGGATGACTTTGATTCTTGGATTTCCTGGATTCTTACCTATATAGGTAGGTTCCTAGATCCTTTTCCTTTCAAGTTCAAGGAACTTTACTTGATACTGTACAAAGTAATACTTTACCAGAGGGAAAGATAAGATAGAAGAGAGAAGAGAGGAGAGAGGAGAGAGGAGAGAGGAGAGAGGAGAGAGAAGACAGAAGACAGAAGACAGAAGACAGAAGACAGAAGACAGAAGTCAGAAGTCAGAAGTCAGAAGTCAGAAGTCAGACCGAAAATAGAAGATACAAGATACAAGATACAAGATATAAGATATAAGATACAAAACAAAAACAGAAGATACGAAACAAAAGACCAAAACACAAAGACCAAAAAAACACAATACATATAAAAGGAACCCAGTCATTTTCCTATTTTCCTACAATAAGCTTATTTATTATTAGGTACAATTATAAAGCCCTACCTACCTACCTATAATAATTATAAGAGTGATTTTAGAAAGGTTTATATATAAAAAAGGGATTAAAACTATTAACCCCCCCTATTCTATATATCTATATAAACCCAAATCTCTAAATCTTATAGTATTATAATTCCAATATAAATTTCAGAAAACATTCTCAAGATAAAAACCTATAATTACTTTTTGACATTTATATATAATTAAAACCCTCTAGACTAACTAAATATTCTCCTTTTCCTCTATTTATAATAAATATATAAAAATACTAAATACATTATCTTAGTGTTACGGGAGCTGCCTCTAGGGTCACGTGGAAGTGGCTAGAGATCTCTCGAGGTGGTTTAGACTAGACTTCAAGTAGGAATTCGATAAGGTTGTAACTGGATGCAATTCTCGTAACTATGGTAATGAAACTAATGATTGATCTTGAGCAGGAAGCTCTACATGTAAAGAAATCCTTCCCTTATATAGACCTTCGTTCTGGAAGTCGAGTCGGCTTTTAAGTCACGTGACACTCATCATGTGGCTTCTGGCCTTCTAGCTGATTCTACCGCCTGTTACTGATCCGTCGTAACACTTAGCTAGTCTAAAGCTTTGAAATTAAATACAATTAACCACGAAATTAATCCAGACTTAAAACCTTCTTCACTTAAATATATTCTATAAATCCAATTTTGTTAAATAGAACATATCCCTAAATATAATAATAATAATAATAATAATATTATTATTATTATTTTTCCCTTATGAATTCATTTAACGCCTCTGTATTTTATTTTTTAATTCTTTAGTAAAATCGAATTCGAAAGAATAATAATAGCAAAATTAATAAAAGTCCTTATATATTATTGAATAATTATTATAAAAGCTTCTATTAGTTTTATAAACTTTATATACGAGAAATTCGTAAGCTGCCATTACGTATAGATGAGGGATTAACTTCTGCTAGCCCTCCTCTGTAGTTATACGAAGTAGATTAATAAAGTACAGTAGATATGCATTCTAGCCAGTACGTACAGTATAGTATAGTAAATACCACCATAATATACAACACAGTATAAACAAGGCGTAAATTCAAAATTACCATGTATATTTATTTGTCTAATAACTCTGTTATCATCGAAATCAGCCATTCAACATTATCATCAGCCCTCCCCTCTTTTCAACCATTTATCCAGTAATATACAAATCCCAAGTCGGCCCCTGGTTTGCACAGGATTGGTGGCCGCAGATGCTTGGGAATTTCCCATTTGCCCTGTCTCGTGTCGAGTCCTGCCGATTGCTTATACTACACTACGAAGCAGATCACTCTCATGTCGACACGCTCAAAATGATTTTATAAAAGTACGAGGAGGAAGGAAGGTAGATAGGTAGGTAGGTAGGTAGGTAGGTAGGTAGGTAGGTAGGTAGGTAGGTAGGTAGGTAGGTAATGCTACCGAGTACGTTATCCTGTCAACACGAAAATAGAGCAAAACATCGGCGCGGGGAACAGAGACTGTGTGTTTGGAGTCGTTATTAAGATTGATGATATATAGTCCTCGCTCCCGCTCCCCTCCCCCGCCTGTATGATGCATGTCTAGCCTGAGCAGTTATGTGCACCTTCCCCCCTAATCGCGTAAGAATTCTTGAATATCCTTATCCTCATCATCCTCTTGTTGTTCTCTTCTCAATTTCTCCTCCTGGTCCAAAATCTTTCTGATCGTCTGTCTTTGCTTCTTTCGTGCCTTGCCACCCCATTTTACGTCGCTCGAATTGGCTTTTGCACCATCCTCACTGTCCGTGTCCTCGGAAATCTTGACCGAATCTCGGAAAGAGTTTGCGCCAATGTGCTTCTCCTTCTCCTTCTTTTGCGCGTGTTCAGCTCTTGCTTTGGCATATTCTGCCTCCTGCTTCTTTGCGCCGAGTTTGATGAAATAAGGCCGGATGAGAAGGTATGCTCCAACTACTGCGATGATTCGAATCCATTTCTGAAGCTCCATCGTCTTCATCTCTTGAAAGGCACCTGTTGCATTTCGATAGAAATTGGCAACTCCCGTCTCCAGGAGATTCACGATAAATTCCGCCATGTTGTTGGGGTTTGCTTTCGATCTGATTTTTGGGATCGTGTAGATTGAGGACTGAGTTTGGAGTGGTGGAGGATATTTTGAGGAAAGATGGTTTGTTGAGTTTAAGAGATTGATTGCATTGATTGCAGTGGACAATTGAACTCTACAACGATTGTAGAATGATGTGAAAATGGTGATTGAGGTAAACTGGGAGATGAACTTATGAAATGTCTGAGTTTGAATTTGGGTGAAAAGAAAAGAACAGAACAGAGCGGCACAGGACAGAGCAGCACAGGACAGAGCAGCACAGGACAGAGCAGCACAGACAGAGCAGCACAGGACAGAGCAGCACAGAACAGAATAGAAAATATGTGCTTTTTGAGGAAACCTGGAATTATCTATCTCTACTCTCATGTATTATTGCCAGCCAAGTGAATTGAAGTAAAGTAAAGTAAAATAAAATAAATATGGGTCTACGCTTGTTTAGCTCATAAGGCGGTGAGTGTCGGTATCGGTATCGGTGTCAGTGTCAGTGTCAGTGCCAGTCAGCATCAGCATCAGTGCCAGTCAGTATCAGCATCAGTGCCAGTCAGTGTCGGATTCCAATTTCCAGTTGCATTTGCAATTGTACAAAGGAGGATCTTCCAAGGTTACTCTTGTTGGAAATCATCATAATGGTACTAAGCGGTATGCTAGTACAACAAACCTTTTTCCATTTCTGACAACTATAATAGTCGGCGTAGCGTTTCTACCTTCGCTATATTCCTTCAGCACTTGTACAGTACTAGGCAACTTATATTCTGCTTTCCCCTCTTATTCATAAATCATAACAATTCTAGATATAGATATATTATTTTTTTAAATTTTCTAAACTCAACATTTCGAAATCAGATAATTATTAAAAAGCTTTCATAGTTTTTTGATGATTTTTTTTAAGTATAGAATATCAAGTTGAAAAATCAATAGACTATATTGTAATTTAATTTTGGCGATAAAACTAATATTCTCCATTGGGAAAATTTATATTATTTTGTAGATACAGGGTTTTAAAATTGGAACATCTAGTTTTTCATATATCTTATATAAAAGATATAACATTTTATAGAATTTTAATTAATAACATAATCTGTATTGCTATCATTATTTAAAGTGAATTTTAATGTAAAATGGCATATCGCTTAATATACGTTGAAGATCATTGTAATCTGATCAGCGTAGGGATCGCCTTCGGTAAAACGCGCCCTCAATATCTTAACGCGACTTTCGATCTTCAATTGATATACGTAGAGACAGACAGCTGCAGACAGAGACCAACTCTATTTATTGTCTATTGTCTATTGTCTATTGTCTATTGTCTATTATCTTACATCCTGCATTACCTATCTAGGTACACGACGATACGATATTATCTTCAAGATGCCTCAGATGGATGATGACCTACATGAAGTGAGTTATATATATATATATACATATATATACATATATATATATGAATATACACACATACACATACACACACACACATACACATACACATAAATCCTTCCCGGCCTCGATTACTAACATTAGAACTTCCAGCGCCTTAAAGCAGCCCTTTGGTTCTCAGTTGGAAAGATTGTTGAAGAGGAGGCCATTCGACTCAATTCAAATGCCACGAACCAATTCATCGGCGCATTAACTGAGATGGTATATGGCATCAGATAGGTACGTTGGTTTGATGCCATTACATCTATCAATTGCAATCCATATATCAAATATCTATATAGTTTCTTTTGCAGAGAACGTAACGATGGATCTCGAAAGTTTCTCGCGACACGCTGGACGAACAACCATTACAACCGATGACGTCTTACTTGTTACAAGGAGAATGATGCTTTACATGATATATTATGAAAGATTTCATCGATAAGGAGAAAGCGAAATCTACGAATGCAAAGGGGAAAGGTCGAATAAAGAAATGATCACTCACTACCCGACTTACTTAACCCTTATCTACCTATTTCTGGGTACCATTTCAACGTTCTTTAACAAATATCCGATACCCAGGGCAGGCAAGGCGTTGGGGGTGAAGATCAATCTATCATATCGCCGAATAATGCAAGCGCCGATGTAATGCTTGTTTTCAAGAACGAACCATTCCTTTCCAATACACACATCTCAAGTAAGTAACTATTGTCAGTCAGTGACGTGTAATTGAACCCCCATGTTACTGGGAGCCGTTTCCGTTTGTTGCCCAAGTCGTGAGTCGTGTTATTCCGGATGAATATGTCTACTCTGTAGGGGGTCTACTTGGAGTAATGACAGTCCAACTAACTCTCAAAGTTCTCCGCACATCCCCCGCGCATGAATGCATGGGCAGATGGATGGAGTGGTGTGATAATACCAAGGGGTTTATCATATTATCAATACAGCATATATAATTGAAGACAATTGTCCCACCACACCAAGTCGATCCTAGTGATCTTACTTGGGTAACTTGTGGCATCCATAGGTATATTTTATATGTTTCTCATCCTTCCCAGACTTCACTTCACTTCTTCACTTCACTTCTTCACTTCATTCTTCATAAATTCAACAATAATACTGTATCTTGAACAACAATACCTAGCTACTCCATCCCTACTCACCTACTCATCTACTCACCTACTCACCTACTCACCTACTCACCTACAAAATTAATGAGAATTTGATCAATATGGCCGAAACCTCTGCAGCATCAAGAGTATTCTCAATTCTGAGCTTTTCAATGAAGCTTATCTTATCTTCCACAGTCTTGCTTATTGGTCAACGTACCCTCGTTTGTAAAAAGTTGGGCCATGGCACTCACCTCACCGGGAATTGAAAAGAGCCCTCTGGTTTCGATCTGCGATACACAATGGACCGACGACCTGGTCAAGTCTTTTAGAAGAGAAATTCAGTGTATTCTTCGATTTTACTTATCTATCAAATGGTCACGTTCTTTGTCCAAGTGCATTTACTGCGCTACCCTGGAAGCGAAACCATAACGCATTTGTAAGTGTTTATGATTCAAGGGAACTTCTTCGTTACAGCTTTCGTGCTATACTCTCGTGCTATATCAAGTTCCTTATTTATAGCTCACAGTGTTTTCTTGTCTAAATTTATCATATAAAGCAATCCGCTAACATGACATTTCAGAAGAGAGCTGATGCAAGCTGGCGTGATATGCTCGTATTTCAACCACCTTGTTATTCACTTGAGATAGAGAGGATTAAGCATGAACGAGGTGGACTTCAGTATGATACTACCACCATTCCATGTCCAGATGGCCTTAGAATGGGAATGGTTTGGGACATCGCTCAAGAATGGTGCTTGAGACGAAAACATTGGTTACAAATGACCGGACCCGAAGTTGAGGAAATTTATCGAAATCCTGAGGTGGGATATACTGAACGAATGATTCCGAAAATGATACTCCACTGGCACATAACTTGTCCTCTTCGCGGGTCACTGGCCACTTCAGAAGATGACTGGGTCAGTACGGGCAGAGAGGAGTATGATTTATTTCAACCAGAGCAATGACTCTCAGCTTCATGACTACTCGTTGATTGGTACTTTGGATTCATTCACCGATGATGACTCGATACTGCCAGTCATGGATTAGCATCACATCACTAAGAGACTCGATCACAAGCCAACCCTACGTCAAATAACCAAAGATTCCCAAAAATTCCCGGGGCATTTATTCGTTTCGGTATTCTAAAATAACTAGAAAGTCATTTTCCGAACCCAAACATTCTCGGATATACACACTCCTGAGGCGCAAGTCTAAACGTCTCGAAATGCAAACAGTATCGAAAATAATTCCCATATTCACCTCGAGGAGTACCGATTGTCTCCAATCCGACCCTTCCTTGACTGCAAAACTTCAAGCCTTTTCTAGAACGGCCGAGACGTTCGAGACCATCATCGGAATCTCCAATGACCAAGCCCACTCCAATAGTCCTTTGGGAAAAGAAAATGCCACGAAAGCTTCCAACACAGTCGAAGAGAAAGCCTCACGGCTGCCAGGAAAATTGAAAGTATTTCTTTCCACAACAAGCCACATGTCGATGTCAGCGACACCGTCGCCTATGAGCATAGATTCTGGATAACATATCCTATACTAGTCTCCAGTATGCCATTTATTGACAAATTTGACGCTCTCCTTGGCGCTTTTTACAAGTCTCTTGAAATCAAAAGCTAGACATAGATGCTGAAAGGTTAAAGTATACATCTTCAGGTCTTGATTCTATTCCAAGAGAAAAAACGAAGCCCAAACTCCCCACCCGTCGAGTCTGAATCTTCAAAAATCGCGCCATGCTCGCTCTGAAGGAAGTTTCCAGGCGGATCTGAGCGGCCGTTCATTTCAAGTGGTTCAGGATCCAGACATATTGGCTAAAGGTCCAACATGGCACCAATGAAAAGTGGGTTCAGGAATGGCATAATATTTACCTTCTGACATAAAATCTAAGAAGTGACATGAAGAGCCGTCTTCATTTCATCGACACCACTTTTCTCGGCGACATTGTTCCCAATGTACGGAGAATAGATCTCGAAGGCTTTAGGGAGACAATTCTTCATCCCGATATAGAAGGTCCTGATAAAATGGATTTTGTGCTTACCGCTGACGAAATGGGTTTTGAGTGGACCTCCCCAGCTGAAGTCGATCATGAGCCGATCCTACCCCGGTTCTTGAAAATAAGCCCAGATCCGAGGTAAAGTCTTATCCGAAAAGGTTCCCTTCATGTACAAAACCGAGCAGCTGCATTAGTCTTGTCGATATACCCGAGGATTATGCCATTGAACCGTTTCGGTGACGATGGTGACAGTGACGTTGGCAATTTGAGTTGAGGGATTTTATTGGCGTTGTGCTGGCTAGCTGGATTCTATAAATATTCTTCGTGTCTTCTTACCTAGCTTGATCTGCAATGCACAATATCTTGATTCTTTGATGCCTTTTTTCTTTTCTTTTCTTTTCTTCTCTTCTCTTCTCTTCTCTTTCCCTTGTGATTCTTTTGCGAATGATGAGTTTAGATGGCGGTGCACATGTATTCGAGTATTCCAATATTTCTCCAACAGTGGTTGGGTACTTTGCATACCTAACAAGTACCTTGCTTAGCATTCGATCAATTTCGCATCCTCGATTATTTCCATTGATTTGGAATGGGAAACTAGAGCTCTCGGCCTTGGAATGTATGAGGCAATTAATTCATTATTAACAGAACTATTCCATGTCCCTCATTATCCCTTGTACCTTTCTTTTGTTTTCCTCGTAATTTAAATATACATTGTGACCATCATTCCCAATCGTGACATGCATCATACCTCCCCATCTAACTCTTATAGTCAACCGTGGTGCCAAACGCCTTTTCGAAGCCCGTCAAAGTAACCCGATATCTAACATCATTGGCCTTGACCCTCTCAACCGCCTTTTTGCACCCCTCCTCACTGATATCAATCGTCTCAATCATGGGCTTAATCTTCTTATCCGCCGCCAATTGCAACATCGCCTGTGCCTCTTTGCGGTTTCCGATATGCGATGCCCCAATTTTACAGCCGTTTGCCACGAAATCCTGCGCCATCAATTGAGGGAGCGGCTTGTCCGGGAGACCGACATTGTGGAACTCTCCGTTCACAGCGAGCGTAGACATGTACGAGGCGAGATCAAACTCATTCGTCATATCCGCGCAATTGAGGATAAAGTCAAAGGTAAACGCGAGAGGCTTCGCCCAATCCCTTCTCATGCGTCGAAACGAAATGGTCCGCGCCCAGCTTGGTCGCCGTGTCCTTCTTACTGGGAGAGTGGGAGAGCGCCCAGACTTCCGCGCCCAAGGCCTTAGCCCAGAGGAGGCCAAAGTGGCCCAGGCCGCCGATCCCAAGAATCGCCACTTTCTTGCCGGTCCGGTGCCTGCGCGCACAAAGGGGCGAGTATGTGGTGAGGCCGGCACACATCATTGGTGCTGCGTCCGTAGACTCGAGGCCATTTGGAACCTTGAAGACGAACTGTTCGTGGACGCGCGAGTGGCTGGAAAAGCCACCCTGGGAAAAGATTTGATTGCCCTTGCTGTCCTTCATGGGCTTATCGCTGTGGCCTTCGTCCTCGTTGTAAGGTGCCATGTACGTATCGACCTTGGTGGGACAATAGTTCTCGTTGTCGCTCTTGCATTGCGGGCATTGCATGCAGGATTGTACTTGGGCGCCTATACCGACTCGGTCGCCTGGTTTGACGAGCGTTACTTTGGAGCCAATGCGGAGGACTTTGCCGATGATTTCGTGGCCGACGCAGAGTGGTGCGGTTGCTAGTTCGCCCCAGCCGCCGGTGATAGCGTGGACGTCTGAGCCACAGACACCACAGCATTCGTTCACGATATCAACATCGTGATCTTCGAAGGTCTTTGCTGGAAACTGTTGGGTTTTGTTACTCAGGAATTTCATTGGGCTTCATCTTCATCTTCATCTTCATCTTCGTCCAAATTCAATATTCTAATAGATGTTTTCAAAAGAGTTGAGCCCCCCATTCTGAAGAAAAACACACCTTGGATTTGGAGAAACCGCTCCAATTCTTAGTAGATGAAATAGTAAACCCCTCGATATTTTCTGGAACGCTAGTAGACATTTCTGCGGTAAGTGATTCTGATTGGCGTCTAGTTTGGGCTTTGTATGATGCTTCAGTATGCGGTGGGCGGGATGCTAGTAATTTGCGGTATTCTAGAAACTCTTGATTGTGGTTTTCTCCTGTATTCTCCTGTCATTAGACATGAGGAGAAAAGAGCTATATAGTCATTCTTACACTCAAGAAAGAGGTAAGCAGTGAGCTACATTCTCTCAAACTACATGTTAGATAGAAGCGGCCAGGGCTATTCAGCCTGTGGCGTTGAGTGAGGTCATTTTTGCCGTGTTTTACAGTGCTTTGACGAGGAAAGAATCAATTAGGAAAGGAACGAGCAAATGGCTGTGCTCTTATCCCGTTACTCATTATCGCATTGTTGTTGCTTGCCCGGGATAGATCAGGTAGGTAATGAACATGGGAGTCTGGAACAACGGATAGGCCTTCCACAGAGTCATATCATGGGGGAGTTTGGACCTTTCAAAGAATTATACCATGGAGGCATTCGAACATGAGATCCCACCAATCATCGGTGGTAGGAGATTGGGATTATTAGCTCCGAAAAATCTTTTGGAATCGAGAACCGACGTCATGAGAAAAAAGTGGATGAAGATAAGAGTAGTGACGTGAATGAACCACTTGGGCGGCAAACCTGCAGTAGTAGATATACGTGCTATGAAAAGTTCTTTGACCTTGCTGAGAAATACTCTTTTGCATAAGTGATGGTGGTGCATGAAGGAAGACTAGATTCGTGAAATATCAGGATGAGGATGAGGATGAAAAAGGGAAAAGCAAATAGACTAAAGGCTATATTATCATACTCAACTATGACATATCTAATAGGTGAGTCCTATCTAGTAATCGTCATTGGATTTCAGTTGAGATGGGCAGCGAGGTACTTATTATTAGGAAGGTATATATTGTGTCACCGGGTCTTTTTGGTCACCAATAAGGGCAGGTACGTCAAAATAGTCTTTTTGCTGACAAGAATCCCTTCGAACTCTAATAGTATCGGTGACTAAACGGTACGTAGCCGATTGGTTGAGGGCCAAATGAAGAGGAGCTTCTGCTGTTGTTTTATTGGAGTATGAGTGAAGAAGCTATTCACAGGAAACCATTTGTTGTCTTGTTTTCCTCATAATATATGATTGGGTTCAACAATAGACGAGGAAGTGGGACTTCCGCAATAATATACATACAGTACAGCACTACTGTATTGTGTCATCTTCATGATGAACCTTGACATTTATCATTAATCTATTAAGAAACTAAATACTTGTGGACTAGTGTTATCACTCGTCAACCAAATCCGTCATCCCTTTTCCAACACGGTCTTGAAAATGCATACGTTGAAGATCTGGTCAGCATTTCTGAACTGTATTGGCGGTGAAAGGCATACAATAGTGATAAGACTACCTGCCTTGTTTCAATGTAAATTACAGGAACCCCGGCAACAAGATCGAATCGTACGGAGTAGTACACAATTCGGATCACCAGATGTCTTCTCCTATCCTTAAACCTACTGTATGGAGACTTTGAGGGATATTTTACGGTGCAAATTGCTATGGACGTATCGGCAAATACTTTACAACTTTCCTGAGCACCATCACATGCATATGCATATGCAAATAGTACCTTATTATTTATTATTACTTTTTTATCATTAATTAATCAATCAATTAATTAATCAGCTCAAGATTACGGAAGCACACGTGCGTAATGTTACACTCTACAGTACTATAACCAAGCGCACGCCCCCTTTTGACCGGTTATGTTCGGCAATCATTTGCGGTAAGCCTGATCTGTAGCCAAGATTGTCATCCATGGACATCTCCACTGCACCAAATGAGTCGTCTGTGGAGCTATTTTTCTCACTCCAAGATTGTTAGTATTGTAATTCTAGGAAGGAATTTCCCGGGTTTATGATACAAAATCCCTCGGAATATGTAAGGGTTTCCCAAAAATGCAGATGGGATGTCTTGATGGGGGAATTCATCATTGGTGATGATTGGAGTAGCTTGGAGATGTATAAAATATCGAAGTTGAAACGGAAGCAGCATGGCTGCCATAACGAAAATATCGGGAAATTTATCCGTCTTTCGAAGTAGGTCTTCGCTGCTCACTTCAATTGTTTAGATTAAGGCGTTCATTTCACTTCCGCTCAAAAACCGCTCAACCCATCAACAGCGGGGCAATGGCTCACTCGGGGTTGAGAAGCTAATACTGGTAGGGATAAACTTTTCCCCTCTTCTGTTTCAAAAGGGGGTTTGAGAATTGACACATGCCGGCAAATTAATCGCAAACTGTCAACTGAAAATTCCAACATCAAGCAACAAGTAGAATCGTAGATGCCACATGGCCATATTCCCGATATATCTTTCGATGGCATTGATCGACACAAAGCCGTTTCTGTACGAAGCTGGCTTTTCCCTCTAATCCCCCTAACTTCACTCTCCATATTTTCCGCCTGTTTTTGCGGAGATGTGGGGGGGATACCTAATAAAGCGAGCCATTGACTCTTTCTGTAATCCTTTCTAGGGTAGGGGGCGGGAGAAGTCTTGGTTGATGGGAAGCTTCGACTATTTGTCCGGAATAACAATGTCTCAGATCTAGTTGGGCATTATTTGAGTAACTAGCTCTACGATACGGAGAGAAGAAAGTGCGGGAGTAGAAGTGAATTATAGTTTGGGTGTGGAGAAGTTTTTGAAAATGCCTAGTCAAAAGTATGAATGTCATCAATTCTCTTCAGGTCGCTTTCTTTACTCCTTCTGATGATATATAAGAGCAAGAGAAAGTCGCACTATGCTATTGATTCCTTAAGATGCCTTGTTCACTATGTGAAGTATGACCTTCATACCGATGGACTTGAGAAATTATAACGAATGCACTTGCATCACCGTCGATTTGTGCTTCCACTATGGCTTCTAACTACCGACGCATCTAGAAGGCAAAGCATGTCGAAAAGTCATTATGATTTGCTTAAGGAGTCAGATGTCAAGTTTGAGTAATAAAATGACAATAATGAATAAGAAGAACAATTTAATCCACGCGATTCAAATTTCTAATTCTAGTCTCACATGCCTTGTTAATTTTCTCAAGAGAGAAGCATTTTACCCTTGCCATGTCCTCCACAAAAAAAAAGCTCTCCAATAAATCCCAGGAATCTTCTTTAGTGCACTCTTCAATTTCTACCACCCTATATAGTTGGAATTCCCCTCCGCATCTTGGAATTCTATTTGAACTTCCCTTTGCCCATATTATGAATTCTAGTATATTACTAATTCAGATTGAAGCAATAGTAACATAAATATCTTATTCGGTATCACAGTATTGTCTTCAATCACACGCATGTCATACAGAACCCCTTCATTCTCGTCTATATAATAAATTCTTGGATTTTCTACACCTTGTCCATCTTCACATGCTTCTCGTACACCCAGCAAGTACTTAGCCAATAACCTTTTCTTGTCTCAAAAGCCTCCGCCGTATCACAATGGACCCATCATCTTTGGATTTGTTACGATCCGCTGTGAATGGTGAAGAGCAACCAAGTTCATCAATAGGAGATATTGCGAGTTCTTCCGAAACCCAATTAACACCAAAACAATCACCACCACAGACACAATCACCTGGTACCAATCCGAAAAAGAGGAAACCGTCAGATGGCAATGGAGAATCGACAAATCCCGAGAAAAAGAAACGCTCCTCGATCGCATGTACAAATTGCCGAAGTCGAAAAGTACGGGTGTGACGTGGAGCGTAGTGAGCGAGTCAATGAGGCTGGAGAAAGAGTATGCAACAATTGCGGAATTGATGGAATTCAATGTCTAGTTCCTGGAAGTAAAAGAAGAAGGTCAGTTATGAAAAGTTCTGAAGCTGTATCCTTTTTGACAGGGACATAAGCAGATCAAAACGAAGCAGCACCGATACCGCTCAGCCAGCTCCTCTCCATGTCTATGCAGATGGTGCAGTCAATCCGCAACATATATCAAACGATGATGTAAGACGGTTATCTGGAGCGAGTACTGCAAATTCCCCTCGAAATTTGTCTCCATATGCATCTCAACATGTTCCTCATTCAATTTGTAAGCAGGAAGCTCTATTAGAAGGCGATTTGCATTTGCACGCAATGCAGTACTAACAGTATCAGATCAATCAGCTATTCATGCAAAAGAAAGCACCGGGATCGATGGGCAAAGACTCGCTCAACTTACACATAGTGCTTCTATGACCGGTGATCTGGTTCGCACACGTTTGGCTTCCTCTCCGCCTCCTTCGTTAAAACACTCACTGCGCCTTATATCAATCCTCTTCCTCCAAGAATGACCTCTTCCGATATAGATTATCTCTGGGCGAAGAGCGCATTACGTATTCCCTCATTTTCTTTACGAAATGCTTTACTTCGATCCTTCATCGAATACGTGCATCCATATATGCCACTTTTGGAACTACATAAAGTTTTACAAATAATCAATGATGAAGGGGGATCTGGTTCCATGAGTCTCTTACTTTTTCAATCGATTATGTTTTCTGGCACGGCGTTTGTGGATATTAAGATACTGAACGATGCTGGGTATTCCTCCAGAAAAGCGGCGAGGAAATCGTTTTTCCAGAGCGCCAGAGTATGTACTAATGTGATATGGACCATCGTGGAGCTCTGCTGATTATATATAGGTGCTTTATGATCTTGATTACGAAACCGATATGCTAACTGTCGTACAATCTCTCCTTCTCATGACATACTGGTACGAAACCCCCGAGGATTACAAAGATACCTGGCACTGGATGGGGCGCGCGATAGATCACGCATACACGCTCGCATTGCACCGGGACCCAAAGGGCATGGATGTGGATCAAAAATTGAGAAAAAGAGTGTGGTGGTCATGTTTTATGAGAGATCGACTCATCGCATTAGGAATGAGACGTCCTACCAGGGTAAAAGATGAAGATTGCGACGTGCCAATGTTAACCGAAGATGATTTCGAGATCAAAGTGCTTGATCCACGAAATTCTATAATTTCTTCGGAATGTTCTTTGATAAGAGACGTTGATGCCCAACGAGATTTGGCTCTGATGTGCATTTCAAAGTCACAACTGTGTTTATGTATCAGTCAGGTCTTGGTGGCCCAATATTCCGTTCTCGCAAGACATCAAGGTGTGTGTCCAGCGAGGTTCCAAGTACCACCTCAAGTATCATGCTATTTCCCAAGAAATCGGAGTCATCGGACGAGGTTGAACGATGTGATTTGGCACTCGATGACTGGAAAAACAATCTTCCCCGAGCATGTGTCTACTCAGATAAATTGAAGGTAGGAAACAGTGGACGCCCATTATTCGTGGCATGCTCATTATTACATATGATTTATTTTACTACGGCTTCTGCATTGCACAGACCACGAGTTCTACCTGTCGGTCCAAATCATCAACAACCAGAAACGCTTTTCGAGCTTTCACGCGAAGTAGTTACTAAAGCGGCAAAAGGGACGACAAAAATTTATGACGATATGCATCGTCTTGATCTGGAGAGATACCTCCCTACCACAGGCGTCACAGCTCTACTTCCAGCTATCATTATTCACTTATTGTTGGTCAGGTCTCCCTATCAGAGCGAGAGGCAGCCTGCTATAGATGGATTCTGCCTATGCATGACTGTTCTAGAAGGTTTAAAGGACAACTATGCATCAGCGGACTATGCCACTCAATTCTTAGAGGCTGCTGTCCGAAAAGCAGGTATGGAAGATATCATAGGCCGTGCCAGGGCGGCGGCCAGACATGAGGATGCTAAACGCAAAGCTGATTTAGCACGTGCAGAGCTTGAACGTATGCAACGTTCTATAGCTGAGAGGATTACACCGCCAGCAGATACTCATTTAAATGGATTTGAGCCTTTGGAGGCGCTGGTTGATAACTCGGCGGCTGTCTACAACGGGATTTTGGCTCATTCGCCTCCAGATAGCGATGCTATCCTTGGTGGAGCAGGTTCGGCACTACCCCCAGATCCAAACGATATGTTCGAGTTTTTGAATATGAACTATAATGAAGGTGGTGAATCAGCAGGATATTACGATATGGATCTTTTTACCAAGGAAATTCCTGGATTCGGTAGCAGGATGCCTAGTCCTCAACCAGGAGATATTTTATTCTCTCAAGAATATATGACATGAGGGCGTAAGCTTGTTTTTTTGAGAACTTCAATTTGGAGTCCACTTGGACCTTTTCATTTTGGGACGTGGAGCGTGGCGTTTCTAAACTGGGCTTAAATTACGGCGTTTGAGAAGAAACGACCGGATAGGATAGCTTTTGATATACGATTGTATGGGGTAATGGCGGCGTTGATTCAAGTGGGCTGAATAGTGTATTGGCGTTTTGGAACCGGGGCTCTCAGACATCACCGACTTATAACAGCCTCGTTATGTAAACACGAGGAAACGTGGACTTTGATGAGATGCTGACTTTCATGATAGCTGTCCAACTTCTGGGAACTTGGTTTTTGGAGCCAAGGCCGTCTTTTGGTCACTGTGGTGTAATTCGGCTTGGCTGGTGCTGGGTCAGTGATTTCATCGTTTTTTATTCATCTTTTTCAGGCCAAATGACGATGGGTCATTTGTTATAGTTTGAGCTCAGGCTGGGGCTCGGAATAGATAGATTATGATGGCGAGCGAACGAAGTTGAATGGCTAGAAACTAAGGATGGAATTAGGCGTACTCTTTTTATATTATATAGACTTTGGGTGGTTAACAGTGTTTGAGATGGAACGAATTAATGGATTGGACGTTATCTGGTATCTTGAATATTTCGTTGGACTTTGGTGATTTGGCTGCATGTCGGCGCGAAATGGACGGTGCGAGTGATGTGAGATGATACATGGCTGGTTTAAAGTGCAAGTATATGAATATCACAAGTGTGTGGGAAAGAAGAGAAGACGGGATGTTGCGAGTATGATAGATAGATAGATAGATAGATATATATAGACCCCAGATGACTCCACTTTCGGTACCTGCTCGGTACGCTATTTTAGGAACACCGAGCTAGGGATGTTGGGGATGAGGGGAAAGGGGGAGAAAGCCGAGGGAGAGATAGGGGCTGTGTTTAGTACTGTAGCGTGTCCTGCGTTTTCGAAATAAACTGTTTTTATTTTTGTTTTTCTGAGTTTACGCTTTTTTAACTTGTTTGATTTTGAATTCGATTTTTTTGTTTTTTGGTTTTGGTTTTTTCAAAAGGAAAGGTGGCTAAATTATATTTCAATTTTGAGTAAACAACCAACAGGTGTGGATGTTTGTTGAATCACTCGTTCAGATTCTTGACTCGTGAATATGCTCGAATGAACTATTTAGGTTGCGTTCGGATCGATGTTTTGAAAAATATTAGACTACATTTGCCCAATATTTTGATGCTATATTTAAGCCTAATATTCAAAAAAACAAAAACAAAAGTAATCCGAGCATAATATTGAATACAATAAATATTAAGTCTTCAAATGTAGTTTTATATATATTCAAGAAAATGTTTAGGATTTTTCCTATGCAATAATGAATAGTAACTTTTTTAATACTATTAATAAATATATTAGCTTTAATAAATATGTTTACTTTGATATTCCTATTATTATTATTTTTTAAAAAAAGCGATCTGAACGTACCCTTATTCATTTGAATTCCACTGTGTGTGTTGAATTATATAATAACTCTATCATTTCGGGTTATAAGCGGAGCATTCAACCAATTTAGATGGGATGAGAAGGGGAATTGGTACGTGAAGTAACTAATGGAGAGCTCATCTGTTTGCCATATGGAAGTGCTTCGAGCTGAATACCGTTGTGTTGCTGAACTGTCAAATATAAGTGGAGGAGTGGTGAAGTCTTTCCAGGTGATGGGTAGTAATCTTTAGTAGAGAAGTTACTCATAGAAGTTGCTAAATACTCGGCTTCTACTCATCACCTATGAACTATTGGCGACCAAAGAGTCCTGGTGCAGAAAAAAGTTTATTTTCTTCTGGTGAGCTTGCGTTAATGCTTATATGTTGGAAAACGTGGAAAATCTCCGCTGGTGGACCTCGCCAATGGCGAGATCGTCAGGTTTGCAAATAGAATTGATGGGATCAAATGCACAGAGAATGAAAGAGAATACAGTTGAAGAACATAAAACCAAGGGAGGAAGAACAATCCTTGTGGCAGACGAGAAAGGAGAAAACCCACAAGCATGGAGGGCCTTTTACTCTTTGAGCCACACGGAGAACTGAAGGCCAATCCACAGTGTTTCAACTGTAATTTATGCTATATGGAAATGAGGTGATACATATGGAACGATTCAAACTCCAAGGAACGGCTGGATTAGAAAGGTCTCAATACAGAGATTCTGTTAACGGCTTTCTTTATTCTTCACCAATCTTTTCTGGTCTTTTGTCACAACTCGAGCTGTGCTTTGCATCTCGACATCTACACCATTTGCGCATCTTCCAGTTTTCTAAACACCTCTTTTTCTAGTATTTAGGTCCCGACTGTGTCTGTTTCAACCATCGAAGAGTTCTCTTCCGCTTGTGAACCAAAATCCATATACCGAGGCTTGCAACTTGCAAAACTGCATTTAATATGGAAAGTTTGAAGTTAAACCCCTGTTCGTATGAATCATCAGCTAGCTATACAAGAAAGCAAGGCTAAACCTAAACTCACGCTTCTGTTCCAAACGTTTTGAAAATCGACCACATCCTGGAACGTCGGCTGGATCTTTTCTGCTAATGGACTGCAGGCCCATCCCAGAGGTACTTTCCGTTCTTGGCCACTCGGTAGGCTATTGCGACCGCAATCCATACAATAACATGAATGCTTTCGGTCACGATACCGGACTTTGTATTGATGCTGCTGATATGATTTGCTCTTTTCGATGGATACAGCATAGGTAATAAGCGAAAACTAGACCAAGATCAGCGGTGATCACACCCGTGAAGAAAAGAAGAACAGCTGACCAGGTCTGTGCCTGAAGAGCCCAAGGACCACGAGGCGCTGGTGACCCAGGAGGATTTCGGATATCTTCGTGGGTGGCGAGGAATTTCAGAAGCGTCTTTCCTTCTTCTGAGATTTATGGCGATGGTGACGGCGGTTATGAGAGCTCGGGAGATGAATCGACGAATGCGGATGAGATTCTTAAGTTTCTGCAGGCCAACTGTGCCAGTCCATGCTTCAGGGTCTAGAATGGGGCCTTTCCTTACTTGATCTTGCTTAATCAGATCCTCATGAAGGAGATTTGTGAGCTGTGCACCTGTCAGAGGAGTAGAAGAGTTTTCTGATTGTGTACAAGATTCTTCGTTTGATCGGCTGTCATATCCGTTTCCATGATGCAATTTAGGATCATAGGGACTTGAATCTCGTGCCGTCAAAGGATATGACTCGCTGTATTGTGAGGTTACTGGTGTCAAAGGTGCTCCAGGTGAGAATGGGATTTGCGAGACGGCATTATAAAGTGACTTCATCATTTTGAGATATCTTGAATATGTTTCTTCTTGATTCGTCTTGGGCTCAAGTTGAGAGAAGAGATGAAGACGCGTAACAAAGTCCGAAAATATTTACTGGATGTCGGAAGGCGTGCGTATCTTTTATACAATCAGCCCACCCGACGCTGTTCTTAGCCACATGCGGTCAATAAAAAATTTTCTTTGGTATCTCCTTTACTTCAAGCTTGAATAGAACTAGAAGAACTCAGGAAGCCTCGAATAGCCGCGGAAAGAATATTACATTTCATCTCGCTATCTTCTACCTATAGCAAAATTGAACGAAGGGAATACAATCCTTAGCAAGGCAAAGTCCAGAACTTTCTTTCCGTAAACGAGCTTTCAGCCGCACAAGAGAAGTGATAGATAACAACTATTTCAATTAAATCATATAATTGTTCCCCTCCAAATGAACTATCTATGAATAAGCAACCCATGCATTTACCAGTTTGGGAATGAAGTTCGTATTTGGGGCCGGAAGGTAGCACGCCCTAGTAGGCTAGTACATTACATTATTGAGGCTCATGAGTTTTGAAGAGTACATGACAGGAGTAAAAAAACTTATAATGTGGCCAAATAATTAATTAGTTGAATTTGTATTCGGGGGAGTTATGAGCTTATTCCTCTTTTTGGTTACACAGCCCCAGATCCGCAAATTCAGCAGCTGCTGTAACAAGGTAGTAGGCTTGGAATGATATTCAATTTAGCTAATAATCTTTTAGGGTTCCTAAGATCCTTTGAGTCTGACTTCTCTCAGGATTTGTAGGGAAATGTCCAGGTTTATATACAAGTTCAGATGCAAGGCGTGACAGCTCATTACGCATAAGAGAGTGACGAGACCTTATTCATCCAATATACCCGGAGTCTAGTCCGGAACCATTCTTCCGTACAACAGCAGCAATTGAGAGCGAGCTCATACTCGACTCAATCTTTTTGCCGTCTGAAGTATGATTAATCTTCAAATGTTATTGATGGCGGTGCACCTATGATATATGGCTTAGGGGAGCTTTTGTACAAGCATTTTCTGGGCTTTGTATGGAGAAGGCTCTATGAAATATACGAACAATATTTGTCAATATCTCCACGGTTTGAGGCCCGCCAGATTGTTTTTTTTCCAAGGAATATTGACAAAGTCTCAATCAATAATCACCTAAGTGAATTGCCACGCTCATATTGGCACATTTCGAATCTCGGCTTCTTTACAAGCAACATTTGAGACTCCATAAACTACGTGACTGGCTCTTTCGAGGTTGAAATTAGGTTTGTTAGTTCCCCACTGTCGCTTAGAAGTTTAACATGGGCGTCATATTACATCCGCAGATTTTGTAAATGTCGACTAAATATTTTTCAAGCTAAGACTGCAGATGGCTATTTTTTGATGACCAATATTGGGTATTACAGATTTATGCTCTTACAAAACTTTTTTTGGCGGTTAAGATGGCATACATGGACGTCTAAGAAAGATATCATCCATCATTAGAAGTATTTAGTGGTGCAATATATCAAAGGGTCTGCACTTACCTAGGAAGTAGAGAGGCTCAAGGTGCATATAGAAGCCTAACTAGATCGAGAAGGGACTTTTATATCTTAAGAGATAGCTAGGAGGGATTGCGATCGGTAACTTAGTTCTTGCCTTTCTTGTGCCTACTCGCAACCTATACAATGTGGTTGTGAATATATCGACTGAGATCGTAAGATCTAAAACTCGCTTCAACTTTGATATTTCTACCAAAACTACTGTTCAAGAGAGGCCATTCAAAGCTCTTTCTGAAATCTGAATACTTTTTTCAAACATGCAGCCGCGAGCGATACCTGGTTTATTACATCCCTAAATGTCCCTGATGCAATGAAACGGTGGAAAGGTTTTTGACATTCGAGTCAGCATCTAAGCTGACTGTAATAGGCCTCTGCGGACGACTTGATAAACTATGATAATTCGAGCCACTACAACCAAAAATGGCCAGGGCGGTCGTTCCTGCTTATATAATCAATAACATATCAGACAAGGAGAACCTCGCGCGATCTTGAGAGCTATGTCAATAACTACAAAAACTTCACCAAAACTTGAGACTTTTGAAAAGGAAAAGAAACGGCAGAGGTTGTCCAGCCCCGGGGAGCGCGAGCCAAAACCAAGAATCAACCCATAAGTATGTCAACGGTTGCATTGTTATGCGCTGACTCCAATGTTAACACGATCTAGGATCATTTAGTGTTTAAAAGATATATTAAGATGAGCTCATCAATCACCACGAATAAAGATCTTCTAATCGAGATCTGGCCAGAGGTACTCTGTCATCTACAGATCAGAGATATCAAGAACTTTAGATTGTGCTCTAAGAAACATTCAAAGATCGGTTTAGGATCTCTTTATCGGGTTTTTTGTGTTTCGCTCTTATATAACGTTGATTTATATAAGTTGGGGTTGTATTTTCGCAAACGCCCAAGGGGGTTTCTAAGAGTGAACAAGATTATATTTGAGCTGGGATTCGTGAACTTTGGCAGCATATGCAACCTTGTGACCAAAGAGTTGAACAGTGGAATTCAAAAAAATGAAGAGATACATTCCTTCAGACATACGGCCGTCGAGTATTTGGCTGTAAGTGTAACCCACATTCTGCATTTTTACATTTTCCATTCTATAAGCATATTATTGTTTTCCATATTTTTCAAGTCATCATGCTTAAGATCTGAATGCTGACCAGCTGTTTATGCATTCAGTGGGAACATGCCTGGCGTGGGGCTTCACAACAATTCAATAACCTTTTGAGCATAACCAAAGCATTTCGCATTCTGAGTAATGCCAATAGTATCATTATTTCGCACCGGCCTCCTCGATTTGTGTCGGAGAGATTGATAGCGGCATGGATCGAAGGCTTTTCTACCAATTGTTTCAGAGCTGAATTCTTAATAGCTGAATTCAAAGCCATAATGCAAGCCGCAGGCGATTCAAACATCAAAGTTCGACATCTCGCACATGACTTGATTCCTGCTGAATTCTTCACTCAAGAACCCAATGTCGTTGCAAGAGTTTTAGAACTTTTCCGTGATCTTGATAGTTTGAAATTGACCTTCTATACAGCTACAAAATCACTGCGCCCAAACGCAGTTTGGGAATTATGGACCGGAATTTTTAAAGCGCTAAGATTAGCACCAGATTTGAAGACTTTGCATCTCGGATTTGAGAACAAAATCTATCAGGATGCATATTTTCCTCTCAGAAAAGTTGTCGAAACCTTCACATGGCCATCATTACATCGCTTACGACTCGATGGATTGGACTTTGTGCGAGCTGGACCTGACTAATTTTCTTCTCAGGCATGTCTCTTCCCTGAGAAGTTTGACATTGAGTAACATCACTCTTACCGAAGGTTCATTCAGCGGTTTATTCCATGCCCTAAGAGAAGGTTTGAACCTGGAGAGTTTTCATCTCAATGGATGTATAATATGCCGGGAAAATCCAGTAGAAAGATGGTTGTGAGTAACTCAGTTATCAGTATGATCTATTTCAAATGACTAACTTCAGCCCTTAGTTTTTGGCCTGCGGAGGAAGAAGTTGCTGATTTCGTTGGATCCGATAGGGAAAATGATTTCCATGACAGGCGATTTCTTAGATTGAAAGCTGGGTACCAAATGAACAAACTTCCGTTAGGGTGGAAAATAGACCAGGATCGTTTAGGCCATAATTTGCAACATGATCTCGAGGCTTTTGTTCTCAACAAAGACGAGACCAATAGGTGGCCAATCGACGCCACTCATACGATCCCGGGTAACCTGTATTCTCGCCAGATAATTGACACCACATGGGACCGTCATTTTGACCGCGATCTGGGATGGGCTCCAATAGCTCATAATTTGATAGCCTGGGAGCTCTGCGATTTGCCAGAGGTTGTTTTCTGGGAAAATTTTACCAGAGACATAATGTTTAAATCCCACCATCAGCAATTTTGGAAGGTAGCTACTTGGTTAGCAAAAGAGAGTGTAGTGGACTTGGAAATCCTCTCTTTAGGAAAAGCCACTAGTTAGGTGCACACATTGAACATCAGGGATTGTAGCGAATAGGATAGCAAAATAGTATACATAAGACTTTCTATCCTACTTTTAGGAATAAATGATTCTTACGCTAAACTCCGAGCCCTATAACAGTGACCAAAACAGCCAACTGACCATTAACGTCTTCTTAGGTCTTCTTTGTTGGACTATAAACTGCATAACTTCATTCTGCTTCGCAACATCCGTCCATGCACTTTCAACCTCTAATTTCCGGGCACCAGTTATTCTCGTCATTGAGCCCTTTCTTCCTACCGTTGCAAATTTTTGAAACTTCCCCATTATACGCAACCTCATCACTGATCTGCAGACATGACTCTTGAAGAAGCTCAACAACTTATGTTGCTAATTCCGATATTATTGGTAATGCGTGTATCTTGAGAACATATCATGCTTTTAATAGTCTGTAAATTGTTCAAACATTAAAAGCAAGCCCACTTGAGGCTTGGCCAACGCTGGATGAGGTACTAAATTCGAGGGCCTCGAGAAATTGCTTTCCATTGTAATTCTTCGCCAATACAGAGAGAAACGTTTCAAGTAGTCCGAGACGCAATCATCTATTAATACTTCCTTGGCTATGAAAATCTTTGTTGCAGTCCTGGCTATTGAAGAGCCCGGTAGAGATGTGAAGAAGCTGACAAGTCATTCTGACAGCAGTAACCAAAAAGACACTATGAATTGAGCCAGATGGTATAGCTATTAGCTTGCGCCGCGGGATCCTCGTAGGTGGTACCAAGATATGTAAAATCCAGATACCCGAAAATGTATGTACTGTCCAGGCTTCTGCTCCAGCCTTCTTTGCATCTAGTATGATGCTGGTCATTTTGTCCATATGATTGAAGTATACTTTGTGCAATACGTATACTCAGAGGAAACATCCACATCTTGTGGATCATTCAATACAGACTGATAGCCAAGAGAGGATATCGGAGCATTCGAAAAATGGCTGATAGCTTTCTTTAGGGAGCCACGTATGAGTTTGGGTCAGAATTAAGTGATGGATTATTTTGATTTGACCGTTTAGGCCTCAGCTTCAGTATTGAATTCAAGTATTGTCTTGCTTATTGCGAGTTTTACATTATGTTTGTAGTGTTCTGTCGCCAAATTAATACGGGGCATAATATGCATAGAGCGAGGTATGTTTTCAAGAATTTGACCTATAAAGATTTCACTGATAGTTATTCATAGACCAGCCGACCTAGATTCACGGGAACTTCTTGTCCTTTACTTTTTCAGCAATCGCTTACGAGTGTTCTGCAGACCAATTGAGGTGTAGATGATCAAAGTAATCATTCATGTTCTGTTCACATATTCATTACTGTGATAATTATGTACTACGGTATTGTACGAGGAGCAGTATCAAATGATTATTGCCAAGCCATTACACGTGTACTATCAACCTTGTAAATCGTCTTAATTCCGTCATTCTTCGGGTATATGAAAATGCAGTGGGCCGCATCGAACTAACGTGGCATAGCATGAAGCATATGCAGGAAGCTATGTTTTGGCCATCGTAAACCGGCAACCTAGATCCCTTTCATGTCATACCCTGTATAGGTAGGGTGCAGTTGTATTTCATGCTTTACCGAACGCGTCGGATCATCATTGGAGAGTTCGACAACATCACACATCCCCTTCATTACGGTTGTTCTGCTCCCTCCATTCCCCTAAAATCCTCTCATCCTCATCGATTCTCAACTTTCCATCCTCTCCAATGCCCATACTATATAATTTCCCTCTTGCAATAATCTTCGCATCCCTGTCTTCCCTTCCGAGTAAAGCCAATCCTTCAATACCTCTCAACAAACTCGAATCATCCGCTTCGCCTGCTGGAGCTAGATACTCCAATCTCGCAGCAATAGTGCAAAGCCTCTTAGGGAGCCTCTTCATATCATGATTGGGCCGAAAGAGAAGTATAACAACGCCGATGATCATGAATGACAAAATACCCATCGCGAGATAAAAACACGCTAGAAGAACCAACCGAGTCTCGGTATTACTGTATGGTATATTTGCGAGGGTTATAGGTAAGAACTCGGATAGAATGGAACAGAATGAAATCCATGAGACAAGATAGTGTTTTCGACGGAGGGAGGGAATGAGCGCTGAGTAGGGGCTCATGTGTACAGGAGCTAAGATGGAGTTTTGAGGCTTTGCATTGAATCCAAGGAGTTGGTGGTAAAGATTCATTTTGCGGAGGTCTATAGTCAAATCATCAGCTACTATATTTGATGAAAAATTGTGATCATTTTGACAGACCTTCATCTATACGAGACCAGAGGAGGTTGGTACCCGTTCCAAGAACCGTCATAAGAAATCGAACCCCGAAGCCTTGTGAGTTCATGAATCGATTAAAACCTGTATTGGCATCTGTTTGGTAGTATACCGCTACCACAGCGAGAATACCGCATAGTAAACAGAATCCACCAATGTTTATTAGTCGAATCTTGATTTTCTCCCATATCTTTGACAGGAATGTCTTTTTCAGATCTTCTCTTCTCTTCGATCTTAAGAGAGCCGAGCTTTGACTTACCTGGGTAATTTCGGCTTCATGCAACAAGAGAGATGTGTAATTTTGAACAGCAATACGACTTCTATCATCTTTCAGGGCTGAATTATCATCTGCTGCCTCAGACGAGGAGGAGTTTTGATATTTATGACTGCTAGTCCAATCAAGCTCAGTGGTTCACTATATACCCCTGTCTCTCTGCGTAGTCCCGCAAATATAAGAAACAATATAAGTATTGCAATGGCACTCAGTAAACCTTCAAGCATACGCGCAAAGCTTGGATAGATTCCCCAGCTATCGCATGTGCTGAGACCAGTTCCCTCGCAATAGTTGCTCTGTGCTATAATCATGACTTGTGAAGCGATAGGTGCGATTACAAGCATTATAATGAATATTAGACTTGAAGCAAACATGGTCAAGTGTTTTCGTGAAATCGATTTAAAAGGAATGATGAAGGTCGATGCACTTTCGTAATCTAAATGTATAGCCTGCGACTCGGTAGAAGGGCTCCATATATCGATATGTATTTTCCAGAATTCGCCAGGGTATTGCATAGAATATGGCCAAAAAAAGGGGCAGGAATGATGCTATGAGATATTGTCGATACGTGATTTGATCAGGCGCAGTAACGCTACCATTACTATGATAGATGAATGTTCCACTAGAGTTAGCGCTTGTTGATATCGGCTTATCGAAGATTGTATTGGAGCTAGTTGGAAAGATGGTGCTTTCATAGACAGTTCTGAAAGTTGATATAATGACCAGCATGCTTGAGTCAGCTGGGTTTGTCTCAATGAGCGTGGAAGTTGGACTACTGGTTGTTGGTTCATTCTGAGGCACATTCGTTGTTGATGGAAACAAGCGTACCAGAGACGAAGATTTAATGGTAGTTAATTCTGCAAAGCTCCCATCAAAATTAATAACAGAAGATTTAAGTGTGATTAATTCGACAGAGATGGTATCCGAAACCTTCTGGTCACTTTTGAATGTTGGGGTGTTTACTTTAGTCTCGGGTTCATTGGATGATAATCTTTCATTTGAGGCGGTGGGATTGGAGATGGTGATAGTTGAAAATGTAGTCGCTTGTGATAGGTACCACAATAGGTGATGGTGCATTATTTGGGTTGGAGTGAGGAGGAACAGTGATGGTTGAGATATAGTTGCTTGTGACAGGCACTAGAACAGGTGGATGTCCTGTATTGGAGATAGATGAGGGAGGAACAGTGATGGTTGAAACGTAATCACTAGTGATGGGTACCACAACTGGTGAAGGTGTTGTTGTTTTAGAATCTATCAAGGTGGCGGTTAGTTTAGTTGATATTAATGGGCTATTGGAAAGAAATTCTCATACTTACTGGGAATCACCATCCCAGGTGCACTGGTGCTAAATGCTGAGATAATAGGTTAGCCGGTTGCGATAACGATCTCAGGGCATTTGAGTCTTATTAGGAGAGGAAGAACACACATGCAATTGTAGGATTTGGTATCATATATGTGCCATCTGTTGTCGCTACAGAACCTGTCCCGGGTGACAGGTACGTACTATCTGGAGCAAATGGGGCGATAGGAGTAGAAGTGTCTGTATCTGGAGTCAAATATGTAGCACGAACAGAAGTTGAAGTTTCTGGAGTTGGATATGTGGCTTCAACTGACTGCGAGCTGCTGGGAGTCAAGTGTGTCACACTAGGTAAAGTTGACTCGGCTATGGTTGTTATCTCTTTTGGAGTCAAATATGAAGACCCAGCAGCAGTTGAAGGGACTGTTGCAGAACTAATAGTAGAGCTAGCTGGTGAAATCCTCGTGGTTGAATATGTTGAATCAGAAGGAACTAACACAGGCACCAATTGGGTAGAAGTTGTTGCAATCGATGGGCTGGGTTCTGCGGTCGCCCTTCGGTATTCATTTCCACCTCTTGCTTCTAACTTTGAACGAGTGATGTTGACAAAATCCTCCGCAGTAGAACCAAATCCAGAATGTTGTGGAATCACATGGCAGGAATACTCTAGCAGTCCTATGATTAGCAATGTGATGATTAATAAGATCAGAAGAGTTTCGGTTCTTGTCCCGTGTGGCCTATAGTATTTATTCTTGCTGGATAGCGCTAGGGAACTCAGTAATGAACAGAAAATTATTACTAAACTTGAAATACGAGAGTTATACGCACAATGATTTCTTCTAAATGTGCGAATTTTCGAGCTCGAGACATTCCAGATACATCTGCGATGAATGTTGTGTCAAATAATACCTCGATAGATTTCAGGTATTTCTTATCTGTTTTGTATAGAGGTAGACCATGTACGCAAACAACCTGGAATCAACTCTCAACTATCAGGAAAGAAATACCTATATTAACATCACTGAAATGGGGCTCATAAGGAGAGAGCTACTGCGATATCAGATAATTTAGAGTAATCTCAGCCGCATGACTTCCGACACTGTCCAATACTAATAACCTGCATAACCTTTTTTTATAGACCAAAAAAGAGTTGGGGCCGTTTTTGTAGAACATAATGGCTGGTATAGGTCTATTTCAAGTGAGGCATAATGAGTTTTTGATTATAACTCGTCAGATCCAAGAGGTTTCATAATATATCTCGGTTCCTGAATACTTAGCTGAGTTAAATTTGGAATCTTAGCATTGATGACAGGGGCATCCCAAAAATCCATTGGTCGAATTGTGAATCTGACCGCATGTCTCTTATATAAGATCGAAATCTGTTAAATGATTACCCTGTACACTCCCATTAAACAGTCACTTCAATGTATTACGAGTTACTTTTTGGTAAGCTTGAAAAGAAACTATAAAGAAACTCTGGGTTCAGCCTTAGACTTCTTAATCACGAATGAGAGCAAGTATTCTAGAATTTATCCCGAAAACATCAGAGAATCAGCAATGATAATTCTACAGGAATTTTAAGTAGATAGAATCCAATAGCATATTCACTGGAAGGAATTTACACGATTATTTCGCTTGTTTGAAGCCTTAGATTTCCATAGCTAGAGCTTGCTCAAAAACATGTCTAGAATGAATGATTATCTTAAAGCCTTCAATACTTCTTGATGAGCAATGTTCCTTTTCCAAAAATCAAATGAAGGTTCTTCTGACATCCACACGGACACAACTCTCGGTATCTAGAGTATTATAAACATCATACCAAGCCGAACTACGGTAATTGTGGTAGAGGTCTAGCAAACATTTGCTGCGGATACACCAGTTGAAAAAGTAGGACGCTCAATATTTCCAATACACGCAATGTAACTCCCTTCATAAAAGGTAAAATAATCCGCTTCTAGATTATTAGATTGGGTGATTGCAGGAAGTGGAGGAAGGGCCATCTTGGTTGTTGGTACAGCTACATGGTTATGGAGAAGGAAAATTGATTTTTGTTATCTTTCATTGCTTGATCGTACTAATCGAAATTGCAATGAATATATTGAAGAAAGAGGTAGTCGGTAGTGTATCAATACGTATCTATAAGTTTTAATGCATGCTTTAATTATTCCAGTTGACTTGCCGGAGGATTTCAGACGGTGCACTTGCAGTGCACACAGATATTTTGATGGCCGTCGCTAACGGGGCAAATATACAGCAAGAACTCATTCACGTTCATGTCCACATATCTATTGAAGGAATAGAAAGGGAAAAGAGCGCTGATATTCTCAGGGTATAAGCCGGACCTGCAGATATAGATGCCGCCATGCCTGAAAGAGCCTTTTTAGACGTCTCAATGCCTGTCATGTAGATTTACAATACCATAAAAACTAACCACTTTATGGGTTGTAAGTAGTCTCACCGGTAGATTGTCGTTACACATGACTGAATGAAACTTCGCCGAATGATTGGTGTGTGTTCTAGCAACATTGGAAAATGTGATCAAGGAAAGAGACGAATTGATGGGTAGCTACTGCTACCCACTGCACCAAGAATATGCCATGAATAACTGGACAAAGTAGATAAGGCACATTGGGCTGTATTCCGTCGCAACCACAAAACCATTGCATCTTATAAGGCTTCTGCTTTTCTATACGAGTAAGTAGACCTCAATGAAGCCAAAAGGGGCGATCAAGATCAGTAAATCAAGCCATGAAACAGCCAGGATATGTATTTTCTCACTTAACGTTCCTTCCAAGCCAAAAAGCATTTCCATCGAGTGTTTAAAAAGGTATAGATTACCCTATGTTCAATGAAATAACAGAATTTATCCAGTTTGCAAAGGGACATGATTTGAATTCGCAGGTAATCTCGGCCATCCTTTGTACTTACAAGATGGATGAATATTGCCATCATCCCTTTTCGCATGTATAATATCAAACTTAGTTTAGTAGCTGTAAATTCCTAAAATATTCATTTTATATGGGGATACTTTAAGGGGAGACCGAGTTTGTTGTGTGGTTTCCCGTATGAATCTAGTGAATGCCTACTTCAAATTTCTCCTCACAGATGGGGATTTTTACTAACATATATGACCAGCATGAGGACAGGAATTTCGAAACTTTGAATTGCGAAGATGTTGTGATTGACCTCACCTATATATGAACAAAACTGTCAAGGTAATCATTGCGCTTTGGTAACGTTAATTATATCCAAGTTACTTCGGAACGGAACGGATTATTTTCATGAGCTAACCTTAGATGACTAAGCGGTTTGAACTACCTACTGTAACCTTCCTTAACTATTCAACCAACTTCTCGTTTTGTTGTTTGGGGGCTGAAAGCTGGGTTTCTGTAGCTACGCCGCTCTCACGCATCGATAACTTTCATTTACACCAATCAAGATGGAGGAAATAGAAAATTTGTACATACCAATTGTTGCTCACAATGCACAGAATACTAGGTAGCAGGCAGCTGACGAGTGACAGCTCCGGTCACAATTGCCAATTGAAGATTTATGCCAGAAGCCGAGTGGTGAGATGAGCATTGCTTTGTGTACTCTCATCTATATAGCTGAGGGTCAACCAAAGTCCTGTTTGTATTTTGACTTCATGAAGCGAATGCAGAGGGGATCATTTTGGTATCACATTCCTATAGCATGCGCAGACAGCCTTATCTCAGATTTTCTTTGTAAGGGGTTGTCCAATATGACACCATACTTACATTTATTACTGTTCTTTTCCGGCCACACTACCAGCCACGTCCTATGACAGTTTTTCAAGTCTTTTCTTATAGTCCTGCATACACGATCAACACCACCTTCACTTCCACTGGCTAACTCCATCGAATGTATTTTTGCTATTTTCGATTCCTTCCGCCCCCAGTCGCTGTAATTTGTTGAATTTGTCTCGACACACAATATTACGTTGCAGAAATACCCAATCGGACAGGTCTGCTAATAAGCCCATGCTTATCCTCGAACCCAAAATGGAAACTTTCAAAGGCTGAGATAAGTGCAGGAAATGGATACTCAGGAGGACCTTCTTGCAGTCCCAAATCCCCATCCGTGATAAAGCACTTTTCTGTAAGAATTTTGTCGATCCCTTAGCAATTCTTCATTTCCTTATTCAACTGTGTTGTTGATTTTTGTTCCTGCATTCTGTTTGCCATCATTAACACTCCCGGAGTGAGACTCGTGAGGGACCATTTGCGAGATCTATCCTTGACTATGTACGATTTACAGGGATAAAAACCGTGGAAAGAGGAGTTTGTTCGCAAATTTTACTGCCGAATTCCTGCGATAAGAAAAGCACAACAGCTCGATTCGAATTTCTAAAACCTTCTTTGTTGTTGCAATTAGAACCCATGACATTATAGCACAAATACTGTCGTTCTGAAGTACAAACTTCGCGGGCCGATATCAACAACCTGTAGACTGCAGCTTTAGGTCTCACAACATCCATCCTAGTATCTAAATCCTTATGTCAAAATATCTCTATACGCCTGATTCCTACATAGTTTTATTGTACGACTGCTCTTGCGATAGTATCTATTCAAGGTTTATTATCGTTGAATTTGAGCGAAGAATTGGTTATATTAGCCACAAATCTCGATACTATGGCAAATAGAATAGATAAAGTTGAGAATCAATACCCCGAGGGCATTCAGAAATGTGCAAATAATACCGACGGGGATTGCTACCCCGCCGATAAAGTTTGGGGTGAAGAATCCTACTCGGCAACAACCACAACCCAGATTACCATGACGACAAAGTTTCCAAAGTCATTATATCCGAGGATTGCGAAAAGAAAATTGGGGTCAAATCATTGGGATAAAATACACGAGGCAATTCAAGGACAAAAACGAGACGCATCAGAATGCCCGATCGATTATCAATTGTGTCCACAGTCGATGAACGGAGGATGTTGTCCAAATAACAGATCTTGTGGTGCTAGCAGCTGTTATCTTTCCAGCGCAGCTTCTGCGTCAGCTTGTGGAGTATCAGGATATACTGCTTGCGGAATTGATGCTGGAGGTAAGTTTTCATGGTATATCAAATTCATCTTCGAGCCTCGTCTGATGATAAAACAGGTGGATGTTGTCCAAATGGCTACTCATGCGCAACTGATGGATGTAGCGCCTCCCCAGGTATATCATACAGCGAAACATGTGGAGTCGATTCATATCTCTGTCCAGCCTCACTAAACTATGGATGTTGTAAAAACGGCATGGGTTGTGGGTTGAATGATTGTTATTCCACGGCAATATCGACTTTCACTTTGACCGAAACCTACACCACAACAGATAGTAGTTCTCAGAAACAAACTGTTACCTCCACATTAGTCATGGCATCTACTCCAGCCTCACCATCAGTCGCGGCAAATACATCAAAGGCTTCAGCCGTCCCCAAACTTACACCTACGGCGACTGCAATACCAAAAGTTGAAGCAACTAGCGGAAGCACACCAACAAACACTGGTCTTACAAAACCAGAAATTGGTGGAATCATAGGTGGTGCAGCATTTATTTTACTAGTAATTCTCATTGCTACATTTTTCATCCTTCGCCGTCTCAAAAAGGTTTCAAAGAGATATGAAGCAAAAACAGCTAGTGGATCTAGCGGTCCTCGATCACGAAGGCATCGACCTTCATATTCATCACCATCTGATATGAGTTCAATTTCTTTTGATCCTCTACAAATGAGTCAGTCGGGAATGTCCTATAGTGTCCGCAATGACTCTCATCCAACAACCGAACCATTCTCATTCAATCGACACGACGGCCCTGAAGGCATAACCCCACCTACTTTCAACCCCTACTCTCCCTCCTCCCCTAATCGTTACAACAATAGTCGCGCACGAATCAAAGCTCGCGGTTATTACCCAGTAGCCACATCAGATTCCGCTTACTCTCAAACATCCTCGGGCCGCCGAAATCCTTCAGTAGAATCCACACCTCCACTCCAACAGCCACAGTCCTACTTTGACATCCCTCCACACTCATACCCACAATCCGAACTTCCTGATTTTAGAAACCAGAATTTACGCCACGGTCACGATGTAAGTCCCGTGCTTCGCCCATCGCAACATGGTAGAAACTGGAGCGATGCTAGTGACGTTAGCGCCTCATCTTCTAGCCCACTCGTCGAACTCGACGCTGGAGATGATGGCGAACTTAAATTTTCACTTGGGAAAGCATGGAAAGTGTTGGGGCTGGGAAGTTGGAAGGGGAAAGTTTCTCCAAATAGGAAACCTGAGGATTCATCGCTTAAAGGTTCTCCATCTGGCACTTTGACTCTGGACAGGGATCTTAAAACGGTTTTGTCAAATGTTCCAGAGGAGGTGGGAAGTTTTGCTAATTCGCCGTATGCGGGTGCGGATGTGGAGGTGGATATTGATGAGGATGATGGGATAAGAGTGAGAAGTAGGCCGAGGAGTAGTGAGACTGGGAGAGAATCTCGTGCTTCAAGACCGAGGAGTGGTTTGAGTAACGCAGAGTTGAGAGAAGCGAGTATTAAGAATGTGATGAAGGCGAAACCCACTAAGGCAAAGGAAGTCATGATTCGGAATTCGGGGGGTGAGAGTGGCAATGCAAAGTCGGAGGAGGCGGGGTACTAGGCTTGATTTGGAGTGGCGGGGAGGACTACATGAAACTATTTGATGGTAGAGAGATAATGAATGGATGGTAGGTTTTGAATCATATCAATTGGTCGCAGATGTATAGGTGTAATTATCACGAATCTTGGATAGAAATCCGGTTTGATATCACGATTGCTAGAGTTTTCTGGATTTAGTCGTGAACGGAAATATTTTCGTGGCATATTCGAATATAGTTTAATACCCCTAGGGGAAACTCAGTTTGTTAGGTTTTGATGGTAGGTCAATGAACACCGTCGATTTCAAATTTGAATGATATTATCTTACTACTTGCTATCTATTCGATATTACCATTGAACATCCGATTTGTGTATCTGGTAGGATCATATCAAAAAAGCTTGCGATAATGATCAAAAACTTTATAAGGTTGTGGGAAAAGATAGTATAGCTTCATTAGGTTTGTATTAGTTCGAATTCAGCCCACAAATTCTGACTTGGGGAGATTTTTCTTCATTGCTAGTCCTACTCGTAGCTATACTTTGGGTAAGCTTTCAAATTAGATATTATTAGGGTGGTGAGAACTTTATGCATATGCGTTGTCTAACGCCGAGAACATGGTGTTGAAAAACAAGGCTTGAAATAAGTATTTCCACTATTCTACCTCAAGGTCCTCAACGAACCTAATCTAAATCACATCTCTTTTGATCTCTTTCAATCCCCTCATGTTTCTCTACATACCCCGCGATGGCGAAGATTCTACCAGGAAATCTGGCCTAAAGTCTAGTTTTCACGCTTGTTGAGTAAATTTGAAGATTCTCAGATCTTTAATGTTCAGTTCTAGGTCTGATTGAGAGCTATAATTGTAGTCCAGTGCTGATCTAAGGCGATAGTAAACTACTAGGTAATGCTTATACGAGGATTTCTATATAGACTAAGGGGTATAGTAATTTAGTGGTTCTGAATTTTGCATAAGTAGAGGATGATTTCCTCTGCCGTGGAGTTTTGGAGATTCTTCTTCAGATATATTCCAAGAGGCATACATACGTTTCGGCACCTAGGTTTCGATATCATATAAGAAAACTCCGAATAACAATATCGAATATAGACGACAACCAACAATCATAATGGCAGGAACAACGTCCAACACAACCATCCCTTCAACCATCTCAACATTCACAAGGATGGGTCCTCCATGCAAAAATTTGACGTTTGACGTCATCATTGCCCCTCCAGCTGCCTCACCATCTCCTCAATGCATCCCAATGAAGACCAGTTTTTCTCACCCTGTAATGCTCACTGCTGAGCCAGAAAAGCCTTACAAAGTAAGGCTGGGAAATTTTGCTGCAGCTTCGGAGTTCTTTGCCACATCATATGGTTCACGACGAATGAAAAGAAAACAAACGGAAGAGAAAGATTTCAGTGTTCCTGCTCTTAAGACTGGCCCTTCGGACTCTTTTCTTCAAGCTGTGAGAGAAGGACGAGGAAAGGCACGGGGAAAGGCAGATGCTCGAAAATTGAACTGGGTAAAGATTCGAGAACAGGCTCGAGAAAGAAGGAATCGAGAAAAGGAAAAGGCAAAATCATCCGAGCTTTCAACCCTTGGCGATTCATACCAACAACCAAAAAGCGGGGTTCAATCATCACTTGAACTTTCTCACCATGATGATTCAGCCCGTTCTATCAATAGTAACGATGAATCTAAAAATTTCACCGAAGTCAACGATCTCAAGAATATATACGTGTTTGGAAAGAGATAAGATGGCAAATTGGACGCAGAAAGACTGAGGAGATATTGGATGTTGATTAGAATTGGATTTAGAGGGGTTGAAAAGAGGGCGGACTGCATTTCCTAGGCGTTTAAATGGGAAAAACGAATGGGTGGATGGATACCTCTCCTACTAGCAGAACATAATAGATAATTATAACATATTGAAACTTTCCGTGCTCTATATAATCTCAATATCATTTGCATTTCCAAAAATATCGAAGTTCGATATTGTGTCCAGCCCATTCTTCTTTCAACAGTATCCATCAGATGATAGTATACTCGAGCAGCCCTTCAAATATACTATAGGATTCTATAACAAAATATTCGGAATAAACACCACACATTTGGAATATCGTACTGAGTGATCCATCTCTAATTTACGGAAGATCTCCACACAAGTACCACTTGGAACTATCACAACTGGGGGACTGAGACCAACCACCCGTCAAAACAGAGCGGATCCAATCTTCGCAGTTCGAGCATGCACTACATGCATCACACTTATGAGCCATAATAGTACATACAGACACAAATCGCTTTACATTTCCTTTCTTCCTGTTACACAGCACAGTTATAGATGTTGGATATGGTCGAACACTCCGTGACTCCGATGCCCCTGCCGAATCATTGAAGATAGTCTCCACTCCAAGTAGTAAGTTTCAACAACACATTTTTCGGATGACAGGAGATATTTCGAGTATTACTGCAGTAGGAAGAAGATGAATATCTAATGTGTTGCCTTTAGACATAGCGGAAGAGAGGCTTGAGGTTATCATGTCGTCTGTGCAGGATTGATCCTGTTGACCCACCACAAAAGGTTGTCCACTCACAAACTCCGGAATTTACCGACAATCCACGATCAAATATTCCAAGCTCGATTGATTCTTCTACCAATTATCTATTTTCTTGACCGAAAGGTATGCAAGAACGCAAGAACGCAAGAATCTATGTCATACATATGAACGTCTTCATTGGGGATGCAGAAGATAATCAGATAAATGGAGCAGTCCACTTATCCTTAAGTAGGATTTCTGCCGTCCAAGTTGAGCTGACGTTAGAACGGTATGGCACAGCACAGTTAGTTAGTTTGTGGCTGCTACGATGACTCTATATGACCGAGTTCGGTGCATTGCAAATCTATGATACGATGACAGATATAAAAAGTTAAATTGAAACCATATCTTCTTTCTTTGCATCTTGGGACCACACTCTTGCTTTGTGAACTTTGCGAGACTTAGTCAATATGAGGTTTTTATGTCTTCACGGGAAAGGCACTTCAGCTGAGATCTTTTCTATTCAAACTGGTATGTTCTCATCTCATCTCGTCTTATCTTATCTCATCACAATTCTCATAATTTCCCGCATACATACATACATCCATCCATATACTAACATATAAATAGCAACGTTCCGCCGTCTTCTCCCTCCCTCCTACACATTCGATTTCGTTGACGGACCATATACCTCTTCCCCCGCAGCTGGCGTATCCCTCTTCTTCGACCCCCCATACTACGCCTACTACCACTCCTGGGACCCCTCTGCCATCCGCGAATCCTATTCTTTCCTACAAGAACACATTGATAAACACGGTCCCTACGATGGCGTAATGGGTTTTTCCCAAGGATGTGCTTTTATCGCTGGATTTCTCTTGGATCATCAGGTAACACGTCCACATATTCCTCTGCCATTTAGTTGTGTAGTGTTCATATGTGGAGGGATTCCTTTGCCCATTGTTGAGGATTTGGGGATTGAGATACCAGAGAAATCTAGGGCTTTAGAAATACAATCCGTCAAAGAGCTATCTGCAACAGCTGCATCGGTTGAAACCGCACAACCAGGAGATGATTACTGGAATACAAAGGCGGAAAAAACATCGATACTTAATGTCGAAAATGTAGACCTGGAGAATCCATACAATCTACAGGTGCCCGAGGGTTGGAAGATACAGATACCCACGGTACATATATATGGGAAGAAAGATCCGAGATGGCTGGCGAGCTTAAATTTGGCGAGTTTTTGTGGGGGTAAGAGAAGGGTTTGGGATCACGGGGGTGGCCATGATATCCCTAGGTTGCTAGAAGTGTCGAATAAGATCGCAGAATTGGTGAGATGGTGTGTGAAGGCTGTGGGGGAGGAGAAAGTGGCTTCAGGGAGGTGATATGATGAGAATAGTTGGAAATAAGAAGTGGTTTTATTTGTGCAGGTTTGTAGCTTCTATAAAGTTATAGCAATTAGAATTTAATTGGACAATTGAGATTCAATACTCAGTCATCCTATTTTACTCTAATTTTTGGATCTGCAACTATATACCTAGATATGGCTTGTTATTATCAGTTTATAAGGATATTGTGAATCTAAAAGTTTCAGATCTTAGTTTTATTGGACAGTTAGGTGAGAACCTGAAGATCCTCATCAAGCTTCTTAATTATTCAAAGAGTGATGATAACAGTCTACCTATGTAGGTATGACAAACAATACTTTCAAAAAATCAGATGCGGTGATTGCACGAAGCGTGTTGAATGTTTCAGCAGGGCGTAACCTTACATTTGACAGATGATCAAACCGCACTATAGAAGTATCTTGTCTCCCTCTCCTTTCCTCCTCGCTTCCTCCCCTAATCTATAAGGTTCAAGCGATACTTTGATATACCCCGCGTACCCCACATCACCCCGTACTTCTTCGAGTTTCTTGGTAATTTTTCCGACCGTTTTGGCAATCCATTTGTCGTTTATGGTGGTGCTTATGAGGGATTTTTTCATGCTCTGATGGAGGGATTTTAGTCTATTTTACAGGAGGAAGGGGGGAAAAGGGAGAAAGAAGAATAGGAGTAAATAATACATACATCTTTCATGCCACCCTTTACAGCTCCCATAAACTCTCTAAATCCATGCACCTCTTCATCCATCAAACTGGGCTCCTTTTCCATTTCCATGATCTTGCTAGCCTTGACAACCCTCGCCACCCAATCCAACAACTCTTGATCCATTACTGCAGGTAACCTCGCATGCGCCCCAATTCCCACCGTACATTCATCCCTCATCAAAATCTCTCTCTCCTTCTCCTTAACTAATTCTTCCATCTTCCCATCCCGACCCAACTTCTCTCTCGCCTCTATAGCCTCCATCCCCTTCCCAATAATATCCTCCTGGCTTGGAATACTCGGTAACAAGTGCTCGTGGTGCGGCAGTAAAAATGAAGGGATCTCAAATCTAGCATCCGCACCCCCAAGTCGTATTACCTGCTCTAATTCGATGGTAGAAGGTAGTGTGCGGTAGACCAGTACATCTTTTGTTGAGAGCGAGCAGTGAATAGGATAGCTTATAAAGAAGGGGACGTGAGCAAGTCCGGTGATAGAACTGAGTTCGAGGACGAAGTTTGCGGGCGTGAGCCAGGCGTTGATGCTTTGTTGGATTTTGGGAATAGTGTTTTCGTCTTCGGGTGATGGGTCGGAAGAGGAATGGAAATGGAAGGGTGATATGAAGGTTGGGGAGGTGGGGGATGTGGATGGTGTGTTTGTGATGGTTTTGAAAACTTTCGTTGAGAGAATCTCTTGGATCCATTTCCCAGAGCCGGTGGCTGTTAGAGAGGATATTTTTACGGGGTGGAAATAGGCGATGGGGTTCAGGAGGAGGCGGAGGAGCATGGGGAGACGGTGGAGGAATGAGCGCATGTGTGGTGGTGTTAGTGTTTTCAGGGTTCTTACTTTGATGGAATGTGATGGTGGGTGTGTTATTGAGGGCTGACGATGGAGTTGTGAGCAAATTGCTGCACGGATGTCGTTATCGCTATTCTCGTTCACGGTTTCTGGGGCGTCGGTACCGGCTTCATTTTTTCCTTGGCCGGACTTGATGAGGCGTTGGACTTCTTGGCGGCAAACTTGAATACTGTTTGTGGATTGAATAACTTTCATGGTTTTGTTGTACTGTTCGTTGGCTGCTTGAGTACCATCTGGTGTTATAGTTTTGAAACTCTCGAATTCATCTTTAACATCTGTGTCTTTGTGTTCATGTCGGTTGGTCATCTCGCCTTGTACTGTCCTATTTTCATTCCTGTCGATCTCCAATGTTTCATGTCCATTTTGAACATTTCCATTGTCATACTCAAATTTGTTCCCCTTGACAGCCCTCAACATCTTTGAATCCACCTCCCACACTTCATCTCCTGCTCTCTTCCAACATTTTTCTCCTCGCCAATCTTCTCTTCCGCATCCTTAAAACTCAACTCTCCATCTCCACCCTTGATAGTAGCAAAACAATCACCCACCTCAATCCCTCTTCCTAACCTAACCACCACCTCTTCACACGCAATACCCACCTCCATCTCCTCCTCATCCACCCCCTTCCCCATAACCAGTTTCAATCCAACCTCCACCCCATGAACCCTCAAACTCATTTCACTCAGCCTGAACGTCATACCCCTAATAGCCATAAGTCCATCAACATCCGTATCAATCTCCAATCCAGGAATATTAAAAATACCAATCCGATCATCTATGAACTGCAACCCAAAAGTCCTCAATAATAGTATTTTTCTTAATTTTTTCCTCGGCAACTTACCTGAAATGGGAAATTGTAGCAGGCATACAATGGGTATGATACCCCAACAGACGATAGAGAATAGATAGTATAACAGCCAGCTAGTGCTACAGATACTGTAAATCAAGTCGAGAGTAGTTGCCAGGGGCCAGAGGGGAAAGTTGGAGAGAATACGAGTGCGTCGCTCGCCAGATTTAATACACAAATCTTGAGATCGTTCATTCGGAATTTCCTCCTCATGGCCCTGAAGCTCAATCCCCTCTGCCCCCATAAGCAACACGGCCTCAAGCACCGGCGCTCCAGACAACAACCAATAAACCGGCCATCTGAACGTGATACAGAGACCCAATATCAACACCAAGTAGAGCCACGGCGAAGATATCAGATAGACCGAATTATGATAAAGATTATCGCTCCTTGCATTCGGTATTCCAGTCCACATTCTTAACTCCATACCAAGCTTTTCCTGTTGCGTTTGGTGGCTGGATCAAGGTTAGAGTTAGGGATCAACGTTGGAGTCTGATATACAATATATATCAAAGGAAGCAGAAGACAGAAGCAATATCAGATAATAGTCAATCTGCGTAGCAAATCTCTCCTGGGCAATTGTAGAAGTGATCACCAGGGTCAGAAATTGTCCTCCGGAACCTCAAGTGCCGGTGATCATGATGGAGCTTCTAGAAACGACGTCATTGTAGTTTCTAGCTACATGACTGACTAGTAGATTGATTAGGGAATGTCTAGTCTCACGCTGTGGAGAGTAGAAATACCTTGGTTACCCTCTTTGATTCTAGAATTACTAATGCGCGTTTTCGTTTGCTTGCCGACTCGGACTTTGATCCAACTGATAAAAAAGGGGCGTTTCATTACTTTTCAACATTAACATCAAACTTTTAAACCAATATATTAAATATCATAGTCCATTCATTTCATTTCATTAAAATAGCTAAATATACATAAGAGCCTTAAGCCCTCAAAATGCAATGAAAGCCCGCATTAATCGTAATAATAAATCGTCAACACATAACTGATATTATAAATCCATTCCCCCACTCGTTTGCTTATTCACTTTACAAAATACGACTGTTGGTATTGGTGTTTGCAAACTCAGAAGTCTCTCCATATATGTTCTCACCGGCGAGACCGTGGTTGCCTGTGGATCCTGTTACACCGGAACCGTGGTTAATGCCGGTAGATGCGGTGTTATGTCCAGTGAGTCCAGAGCCCTGGTTAAAGCCAGTGGTACCGGCGGAGGTGTTGTTTCCAGTCAAGCCAGAACCATGGTTGAGGCCAGTGGATGCAGTGTTATGGCCTGTCAAATCAGACCCATGCTTTAAGCCGGTGGTGTCTGAGGACACATTGTGACCGGTGAGACCAGAACCGTGGTTCAAACCTGAAGATGTGGTATTTTGACCAGTCAAGTTGTTATGGTTCAAACCAGTAGAACCGGAGGATGTATTATGAGCGTTATCTCTCAAGCCAGAGCCAGGTGTAGTGGAGGTGTTGCCCAAGGGAGCAGAGTTGATTTCTTTCTCCAATCCTCTGCTCTTACTGTGCTCATGTCCGCCACCAGTGGAGTAAGTGTGATCATCGCCAAGATCACGTCCAACTTCTGAGACTCCTTGGCGGTGTTCATGTTGGTCAATCTTTCCATCTCGGAGATCAGGATTGGCCGCCGGATCATCCATGACAGGAGCTGTGAAAATATGATCAGGTCCTGTGGCTGAGTTGTGGATTGGGTGCTCGATGTTTGAGTTGTGGTGGCCATTTCTATTATGGGTTTCTTGGACATTTCCACGAGGAGCGCCGGGAACACCAGTTCCAACTGGACCAGACGTTGTAGAATGGCCGCTTTCGTGAGGGAAACCGGTTGGTCCGTTAACACCTCGGTTTCTCTCAACACCATGGAGTTTATCCCCAATGTCTGTACCGACAGGCTTTTGGTGAGCATTATGAGTGTTATGATGCTTGTTAGCTTCGTAAGCTGTTCCTGCAGCGCCGCCTGCTAGCGCAGCGTCTCTTCCGTAGTGATGACCTTCCTTGGAGCGGTCACTATCAACTCTAGGATCTACCTTGTTCTCAATGTTTGAGGAATGAGGACCGGTAGCAGTCTTTGCAGTGTTGTGGTGATGTTTATCGGCTTCATATGCGGCTGTGGCAGCCGCTCCAGCAAGAGCAGCATCACGTCCATAATGATGTTGATCTCTAGAGCGATCGCTATCAACTCTTGGATCGACCTTGTTTTCAATGTTCGAAGAGTGTGGACCGGAAGTGGTGTTTGCGTTGTTGTGATGATGCTTGTCGGCTTCATATGCGGCTCCGCCTAGACCTCCAGCTACAGCAGCGTCACGTCCATAGTGATGATTCTGTTGCTTTGAGAGATCACTATCCACTCTTGGATCTTCTCTATTGGCCAAATTGGATGAGTGAGACCCAGTAGTGGTATTATGTCCATGACCAGCTTCATAAGCTCCAACTGGAACCACGCCAGCAGCAGCTGAAGTACCTTTGGTACCATGAACACCATCAGCCTCCTCGGCTCCACCGCCCTCAACGCGACCTTCAGACTGAGGCCCATGCCCGTGATGGGTATGTGCACCTTCCGTGGGAACTCCTGAACTACCCAAATTGGGATCCAGACGGTTTGCAGTGACCGTTTTGTGGGGTCCGTTAGTTCCCCCAAAGACACCTTGGTTGTGTTGGTTGTTATAATGGTGAATGCCTTCTCCAACAGCTCCTGCTGTGCCAACTGCAGCAGCATCGCGGCCTAGATGATTCCCTGATGAGCCGGTAGTTGTGCCATAGGCATCTTTAGTACCATAACCTGAAGATGCCTTGTTAGGGAGGCGGTTTCCGTCCAAGTCTGAATCAACTCTTGGGTCGGCAGCATTTAGTGTAGCGGAATTATGAGTACCGTGAGAACCCTCATGATGTCCATAAGTTTGGTTATTTGACCCAAGACCGGTATTTTCATGCTTTCGATGTTCATGCTCGGCCAGACCGGCCGCACCAACTGCTCCGGCCCCAAGAGCTGCGTCTCTACCGTGGTGAGAAGTGCCGTGACTTCCAATATTATCTCTACCATGGGTGTTCAACTCGTTTCCTGAAGGAATACTGGTAACACCACCCAATCCAGAAGTGGTGTTGGAAGCAATACCATCATTGTGTGATGAAAGAGGATCTCTAGCCTTGTGTCCTGCAAGCCCAGCTTCACTTGCACGAGCTGTAGAGTCGACGCCATGAACATGTGTATTTGGCCCAGTGACGCTCGAACCATTACCGACACCACCTAGTCCTGACGCAGTGGTTCCAGTGTTGGTTGAACCTAATTCAGAGTCTCTGGGCGTATGTGAAACATTCACACCATTAGAGCCAATTGCAGCTTCCCTCTCGGCGTGACGTCCATGAGTTGTAAGGGGATCATCAGCTGGTGTGCTGTTGTAATCGGATTTTATTGTGTTTTGATCAAGTCCTCCAGATGCATGGCTCACGCCAGCTGGTGTAGGATTTACATTGGCGGAATGGGGTGTGTGAGTGGCACCGGTGATTGAATGAGCTGTAGAATGGGAGGTATTTCCTATATGGCTTCCTTCTCCATGCTTCTCAGCCTTCTTCTCCTCCTTCTCTTCACCCTTTTCAGCCTTCTTCTCTTCTTTCACTTCTGCCTTTTCTGCCTTCTTCTCCTCTTTCACTTCCTTCTCGTACTGAGGGGTAGTGCCGTGACTATATGCACATTAGTATGCCCGTTAATCTTCGAATGGCACGTCAAGAAAACATACAGAATTGCCTTGATCTTATCCATGATGGCGAATTTGTGTTTTGTAGTGTGTCGTTTGTAATTTGTGATTGGGTGTAAGTAAAAGTGTGATGATTAAATTCGTAAACTAAAGGGTATCTTGAGCAAATAGTAAATGGTATATGGAAATTAAATGTAGAGTATCTATGGCATAAGCAAGGTATTTGTATAAAGGCACTTGTTCGAAGATATTATTTGACATGTAATTGATACGTGAAATCAAGGTAATTGAGGGGTATGTTGTGACATGAGCAATGTCGTCAATCTCCGCAGCTTACCGAATAAGAGGGCTCAGATATCCCGTTAGCTTGGTTCAATTGTCTCAAATCTGCATGGAGATCAAGAGCTGAAAGGCTGTTCAACTGAATATCAAACAAGTCAATGATGTAAAGCGGAATAGTAACGGTAACATGGCGCCATAGACCACCAACTGTAGTGAACTAGAAGCGTTGATTGTATCAAGGTCCTGCCTGAACGCAACCCTCCACTTTAGCTTTCTCCGAAATATGCACTGATGCATTGGATGCACTACTTCCAACTATCACGTCCATAGTCCAACATGAAATTTTGCCTTTGGTTGCTTTCCTTCTTTTCTCGTGCCGGATGATGATGTGATGATGATGATGATGATGATGAAACGGTGAGTAAGATTTACCGATACATTAGAATTTTCAGCAAATTAGATTGCATCCACTGAAACTTCTGGGGATGCAGAAAGAATACCCTGATACCCAAATACTCTGTAGATTCAACAAGAATAGCAAAAGAATATACAGTAAAGTTGGCACAATGACCCGCATACGCATATGATCGACTTGACCCCCACATTGTGATAGCTTCTCTTCAGCCACAATATATCGACTGTGGCGCTTGACATCATTTAGAAAGGCCGATCAAGAATTTCCAAGTTTTGTTTAAATGCTACAAATCACATTCGAGTATTCGTTTTCCCCTAATCTGTTTTCGGAGTTGTTGTACGTATGTACTTTATATGAGTTGTAACTTCGAATCCATTTCTAGATAATTTTATCTTGGCCACTGCCACTTCAAAAGTCATTGCTAAAGGAATTGACGAAATAGAAGGCCAAGATGATGTTTTCTAGGATTCTCATTGCAATTGTTCGAGTTATTTTCATTGTCACTATTCACGGTCAGTTTGTGGTGTTGTTTTAGCTGTCAGGTAAGAGAGGCAGGAAAACAATTACTCTTCCGCAATCAGGCCCCTTTGATAATTCTTTCCCCTTTATAATGGATCATCAATAAGAGCCGTTTATATTGATCCGTTCCGTAACCTTGAGTCTTTTTGAGATAGGGACAGTTTAAACGAGAATGATGAAGGGGAAAATTAGAACACCAAATATGCGATTATGTCAAATCCCTGTTCTAAACATCCAAACCTGGGATAGGAATCAACTTGTCAGCTTCACCATTTCATAAATCACGTCTTGATATAATCGATTTTTTGCGCATCTGTCGATTTGGAATTATCTGGAATCACTTAGGTATGTTAAGTAATTTCGGATGACCTTCGAAAAGTGGAAAATATTTCATATTGATTCTTGAGCATAGGTAACTATAGATGGGACTGGAATATATCATGCCTCAGTAGGTAGGTGAACCAATCCTCATCGTTACCTCTTTTCTGAGATGGCTTTTTATCATGTCTTGAAGAACTCTCTCCTGTATAGGTTTGCGAATATAATTCCTTATATTCTATAAGTCAGAAGCCGAATGACTTAGCTACAATCAATTACCCCATTGAAAAGTCAAAGTTATAATTTAAGGCATTCCAACCACCTCTACGGAGTATATGTACTGATTATCTACCCCTTTGCAGAATAACTTAGCCCTTCCAAGCACTAGAACCAAGCAATACAGTTAAAAAGTATCGGCATTCCTTTCGGACGGTGCTCACATATCAACCTTTACAGTTACGCCAGTACAAGGTTCTGTTTCTTCTGATAACATGATCAGCCCGATCCGATCCCTTTGCTCCGGGTTGATGCCAGGATGCGGGGGTCTCTTGACTGGTCTCATCCAACCCCCACCGGAGTTTACCCAAGTTATCATTATTGTTGCATTTATTGTAACCCTGAATTCAGGGGACTTTGTCAAGATGATGCATGGGTGCCTAGGATGTGCTAAATAACTACCAAATGCACTAGGCAAGCTTAAGATGGAAAGACATGGCAAAGAAATCCAATATCAAGTTTCTATATTATCTGCTTTGAGCACATCCATCTAGCATCAAAATCAATAACAGTATGTACTTACAAGACATAAGGTTAAGCCCCCAAACGATTGAATCTCCGGCGCGTGCTCCATGCAGCATCAATACACTCAGATACCTGGCTGAACCCTGCAGGGTAATCAACTGTACCTAGGCTAGGTATTGTAACCGAGGATACATCTGTTGGCCAGCTTTCACTATGCCGCTTTCAAAACATGATGTGATAAACCTGTCCCGAGTAATAGGTAATTGTGTACCCAATGGAACTACAATATGAAAGCATATCTAGGCAGGTACCAACCATACACAGCACAGTACATACAGTACAGAGAAGATGTTAGAAACTTCATCCGAAGCCGGTATATCAGCCAGGATTTCTAAATGCATGTTACCTACTATTCGATAACCAATAATACCAATACAATAAATATCATCCTATTGTCTAATCTCTTGACTATCCAACTCCACAAACTCCACAAACTCCCCCAACTGCCAATACCACGGACTTCAGTGGCCATCTTCAAATCTCCACTACAAAACTCTGAATCTCGTATCCCCAATACTCGTCCAGCCCGTTACCTCTTTAGGACAATTCCGCGATATAGTTCATGAAAAAGGGAAGAAGCACCGAACGAAGCATTGTTATTCCAAGGATCTCAAGAGGCATCAGGGCTTACCCCGCACGTCATCTACCACTCACTGGTCCTCTCGAGTCTCCGCCCTGTCTGTCACCTGCAGTGGTGGAAATCTCTTTGGTCATACTTTTGTCAGAGTCACGTAGCCATTCGCGCGCAAGAAGAGCGTCAACATCATCTCGAAATTCCTTTACTCTATGATCTTTGCTCGGTGTTTGATTTTCAATCTTTGTCATTTGAAACGAAGTGACTCGGTGGAATATTCAAACTATATATATATACATCTCCCGCATTTTCTAAAAAGATGCTTCTCTATACCAAAAAAGCATTACCGAAAGTTCCTAAGAGAAGATCAAGAGCCGGTAAGTGTCGGTTTACTACTGTGCATGGGAATAGCTAACATTGGTTTTTACGAAAGGATGTATACATTGGTAAGTTGTCTCGTTTCTTCCAATGGCTATTATACGGTACTAATTATGCTACAGTAAGGAAAAGGTACGGAATGATCGATCATCAATCCATGCAAATCTCTAAGAACAACCGCAGAAGAAGAAATGTAATGAGGAACGTCCACGATGCGATCGATGTGCAGAACGAGGTCTGCAATGCGGATATGAAGCGGTAAAACCACGAAAACGGAGAAGATCATCCTATGCGGAATCCGCACTTTCACACGATGGCAAATCCCCAGGCTGTGATCGCGAACGATGGCCACGACCATATTCACACAGCCTGAGCATAATCACGGACAACGATTTGGAGATTATACAAAATACATGGGATGAGATTTCGGAATATCCATTGTCTGCAACTTCGGAGCAGTCGGGTTACAACTGGGGGAGCTTCTACGACAATGACGATGAAGTGGAAGAAATAATACGAGAAGAACCATTTCCCATTTCTCCTTCTGCCGGTACACTTATTCGAACAAGAAGTCCATATCCGGATCTAGCAATGATTGCTCCTTCACCAGTTGCTTCCCCCCTGGTCGAATTCAGTTTCGCCGGCATTCCTAGAATTTTCAGAGAAAAGGAACCGCAGGGCTCTCGTCGATCATTTCTGCAATACTCTATCACATCTCATTGTCTTTAAAGAAGATAGGGGTAATCCATTTCTCCAATTGATTCTACCGCTTTCTCACGCCAGTTTACCGGTTATGAATGCAATGTTCGCACTAAGCAGTGCACACATGGAATACAGGGGGGTGGAAAATGAAGAGAAATCTTTAGATTTTCACAACAAGGCACTACAAGGGCTGGCAAAACTTATTCAACAAAATGATCGGGCAAATAGGGAAGAAATACTAAGCGCAATTATGTTACTGGTTTATTACGAAGTTGTGAGTAATGATATCTCTGGATTAATTATCGTGACGCATACTGATCATAATGTCACCTGGGCAGCTCGTACAACGCGGCAATTCTAGTATTGTTCATGGTCATCTGAGAGGAGCCATGACAATTATGGACTCTAGGCCCATGAATCGACTCCAACAGGCCTGTTTCTTGAGCGGGTATGTTCTTAACCATTCGATATACGAAATTGTTTCTGACTAGCCTAGGCCTTTCGGTTTTACGATGTCATTACAGCTCTTTCTCTAGGTACACCTCCAAATTCTATGACACAGCCTACGGCGACCCCATTTCCTTTTCCGGTTGCACCAGACGAAGCGAGTAAGAGCTCGCCTCTAAATTCGGTCGACACACTCCTTGGTCTGTCAACGGAACTATGGCCAATCATCCATCGACTTTCCCACCTACTTTCATATAAATCCTCGCTTCAAGCCGCCATTAAAGATGGTCAGCTGAGTAAAGCTAGTGTTTTACGAACTGAGCTCGAAAGTACATCTCAGGCTATAGAGATAGCTCTGACAAACTGGAAACCAACCGTCGAAGCTAAAGGCCCGTCATCGCCTAAGGAAGACAGCGAGGATGACGATACTTTCGCAAAGTATAATACTACTCCTGAGGACGCACGTATGCAAACTATCGTCAAACAATGCTGAAGCATATCGTCACTCTGCATTTGTCTACCTCTATCGTACCATCCACTCTCACCCCAGATCTCATTCTTTAGTCCAAAAACACACAAACCTGTCGCTAATTGCCTGCGCCAACGTTGTTAGTTTAGCGGAGCTATGTCATGATGGCCCAATGTCTGCATTACTCTGGCCATTGTTTGTAGCAGCATGTGAAGCGGAAACAGAAAGTGATAGAAAATTGGCGACGAAAGCTTTTGGGGGGACAGAGAGAAGACAGGGGATGCAGAATATTATGCGCGCTTGGGAGGTGGTGCAGGAGGTGTGGAAAAGGGCGGATCAAGGAGTATATGAGGAAGGTGGTTGGAGGGACATATGTGCAAGTAGGGGTTGGAATATCGTTTTTGGGTAGGAGTGTGATGAGCGAAAGTTGAAGAGGTTTCGCCCTTAGTGTGGATCTGTTCGAGATTACGTTTTTGCTAGCTGGCCACCTGGTGTTGGCTTCCCCTGCCCTGGAAATCTCTGAAAATACCTGCAAGGATTGGTCCGAGACGGTATTTTTGGGGTTGAATACTATAACCATGATCGCACGATGCTGATGCGTGGTGATACGAAGATCACTGTTCAGTATGACGTGAGAAATAATAAATGATAAGTCATCAGTGATAGCAACCTCAATTCAGCTGTGGGGTCTGAAGGAATGCTATACGATTTTGATATTTTACAGGAAGTTTGTTTTGGAATTGGATGAGTGCATGATATGAGCGGGTGGGACTGGCGTGCATTAAGGCTGGGCTTAAGAGGGCTTGGATTGCATTATGCGTGTATTGTATCCACGTACGAAGTACAAATTGCAACGAATTTTGAACATTAAAATTGAGCGTGCAGATAAGAAATATAGCATCTTGAATATGAGCTGTGAGCTCTATGTAGTGAAGGATATTGTTCTTGTTGGTACGAGAAGGATACGGAAGACGTAGCACCCACGAATATCGTAGGTCCTGTATGTCTAATTGTATTCTATCTAAAGAGCTAGCTACGTATTGAAAGTAGTAAGCCTTTATAAGGCTTACTAAAAGAGCTAGTCTCTTTCGCATTCGCTCAGGGCTTTATTACAGTTGCTATATTACAGTGGTAATTGAATTGAAGTTATTCACTTCGTTCACACACTGGGGACTCTCTCTTATGATCTTCAATTCATGTACAAATGAAAAATAATAAAGCTCCTTTTGCGGGTGAAGTCCCTGACATCTTCTTCCGACGGATTTCATTTTCCTCCCTTCCTACTCTCTCTCTACCCATTTCATTGGCTTAATGCTGATCTTATTCGTATCAATGAGATCAGTCAATGCTTGACACGGCTTCCCTTTCGTCATCGCATCGGCTGGGTTAGTAGGTCCGTCGATCCATATGATCTCAACAATCTCTCTGCGTTCGTTAAAGACTGTCGAAGTGCCATGATGTCGATCATCAATCTCTTCTCACTTGTTGTACCTAGCTTCGTGAGTAAATCGTACAATGACTTTGAATCAGTGCAAATTATTCAGTGGTGTCTCCTGATTGAGGATGGCGCCGACCGTAGCTGTGATTGCGGCACTGATGTCAAATCCCTGAACAAACCCGTAAAGCTCTGATGCTAAGACGCTGCGTGTGATTCTCTTGCACTTGATGGATGACCAATGTATGATATTGGCGTTGTCGTGCTTGTCCATCATTACGACTACATAGCCAATTTGCGATGAATAGTCTTTGTTATTAGCAAAAGAAGCATCGGCGAAGACAACGATTTTGAGTGAATCTAAATCAAGTGGAACATAGTTCAATCCTCTGGAGGAATTCTCTTTTTGCCACTTGATGCGCTTGTTCAACGCGGTGATGTCGTCTTTCTCCGGCTTAGTCGTCTGTGCTGCTATTGATAAATCGAAAGATGCTTCGGGTTGACACATAGTTGCGATGTATGCACCTCGTGCTCGTTGTGCAACATATTGATCGTGTGTAGATGCGTTCTTTCGAACCTTACCACGTGTACCATGAATGTCTACAGACGCTGTAGAAACGAGCTGAAGATTCATGCACTGCTTCTCCTGATTAAGGTAAATGTCATCTTTCTGGAGTGCAAGAGTGACACCATTGAACTTTAGTGGGTGATCATGAGTAAGTTCCTCGCGGTCCTTAGCCATGAAATGGGCATCTTTGAGCTCTTTCTCTTCGGCTTGAACGAATTTCTTGTCGCCGATGATGAGCGTATCATCCGTCTGGAGTCCTACGATGCCGAATCCGGTGTCCTCACTGTTAGCGTACAAGAGACAAGGGTCGTATGTTGACTGCTTCATCTCGAGTTTCTCGCAATGGTGAGTGTGGTAGGTCTTGAACCAATGATTTCCAGCTTCAGGTACACCATATAGTGGCTTGATGACTAGTAGAATCATCCCGGTCGGCAGGTTCATCTCTTCAGGAGCGTGAGCATAGAATGTACGATGTAAATTCGATGTCGATTGAGTGTATGCCTGAGTGATGTCCCGGATGTACACGCCTGTATCACTTGCTTTTCTCGTGCTGGCAGCTAGTGATGCCAATATTCGTTGACACGATCGTTGAATAGTTGGAGATTGTGTCAAAACAGTGGTCTTCTCAGCATCGTTATATGCTTGGATAACCAACCGTGACTTTTTGAATTCTGTGCTCGCGCCTTCATTCTTGATTTCGTCAACGAAACGTGATTTGAATATGCGTGTCCCTGGGGGGACGTCGGATATAGGTACGACCTTAAACACGCCCTTCTCCGTTAAACCGTCGATCTCCTTCTTCCTGGAATCCTTGTATCTGACGGGGTCGGGTAAGTCAGCCACGTACTGTGCTACGTGTTCTTGCATGAAGACACGAATCTGAGGTGCAGATGGTGCTGTCTCTTGACCGGTGCGCTCGAACTGATCAATATCATTAGCATTTCGAGCGCTACGACGAGGTGGTGTGTTGAATGTATAGCCCTCTGGTGGTACAACTGTGATTGAATCGAGTACCTCATCGTCGTCGTCTTGTGGTGCCTCTGGTGATGGATCTTGCAGTACCTCTGATTCTTCTTGTGGTATAACTTCGCGAAGTTCTTGCGAAGTCACATTGTCTTCCTCATTCATCTCATAGTATGGCTTGACGGATGTAGACCTGAATCTTGTTGGTCCGCGGGGTAGTTCGATAATGCAAGTTTCTCCCTCCATACTGGATGAGTGAGAATGGGCCCTTCCATTTCCCTGCTGCGGTCCCGCTGCCTTCTCTCCATACGAGAACTTTACTGTTTGGAGGTAATTCATGGAGTGCAGTTGTTGATGGACCATTGCGTGTATTCAGAGCATTTCGGACTTTCATTGCACTGTGTAACTTATGAACTTCTTTCATAGCCTTTGATATCGCTGATGCTCGCTGCTGAATGTTTGGCGTAGGAGGATCAGAATCAACCATACGTGGGAATGTACCGAAGACAAGGAGTGTTGGCACCAATCCATTTGGTCCTGCAGTGTCGTTGATAGCTTTAACAGCCATTTGCAGCATCGCAGTCTTGCTGACACCAATATCTTCAGTCTCTTCTTGAATGATCTTGAATGATCTTCGTAGAGGTGTATGAAATCTCTCAACTTTACCAATAGAATGATGGGCTTCAACAGGCACAGCCTTTGTCTGAATCGACATTGATGTTGCGTGTTGCTTGAATTCTTTAGCCATGAAGTTGGTGCCAGCATCGTGGACGATATACTCTGGGGGGACCGATATAGGTGTCGATCCAGCATTCGCGCAGCTTGTCCCATGTATGCTTTGCACTGATATTGTCCAACCATCGTGCTGCTTGAAAACATGTTGAGTCGTCGACGACGTGCAATATCGGGTCGCGGTCGATGTAAAGTACGTCGACTAATACAGAGTGATTAAAGTTGTAGTCTTTGTCAGGTAGCGGAACTTGAATCTGCCAGGTGACTTGCTATGGAGCTGACAGTGATGGCAGAACTTGGTGAGCTGCTTGATTGCCTCAAAATCTTCGTCGTGTCCAGATCGCTTGAGGACCTTGTAAAACTTTCGTGCCGATGGGTGGCCGAATCGTCTGTGAATTCGTCGCAGTTCTACCTCTGTAAGTAAACACTCTCCATCGTCTATAGAATGCTGGATGACGTTCTGGAGTTTAACCTTCCACGTCAAGAAGGGGTGGCGAAGCGTCGATAGACCGGTAGAATCATATGTGGTGTGATGGCAACGTCGTCGATGTTGTCGTACTTGAACTTGAACCTGTCCATGTCTGCAAGGCAGAAGAGAAATGGGGTATCAGCTCTCATCACGTTCCATTCGACATCACCGAATGGTAGTTTCATCCAGAAGGAGCCGATAGATGTGGTGCTTCCGATGCCGTACGTCACATTTGCTTGCCCGGCGGTTGCGGGGTTATACTCAGTGTTCTCTATTGCCTTCCACGCTAGATACTGATTGTATCCAACAGTAGATCGTCGAGAAGCGCCGGTGTCTATCATGATACCCATGAATTCATCTGCATTGTATCTCTCTTGCTCTGCGACGCATATCTCTGCTGTCATCATGTGCACACTGGCAGCATTGTTTAGTGCGATTGCTACCTTCTGCGCATCGTATGATCCCACAGATGTAAAGAACGTCCTTGAGATCTCTTCGACATCATCACCCTGATCAGCGAGATATTGGTCGATGAGCCGATCTCCGACATCATCCTCATCGCTATCGTCGTTGTCGCTTCCTTGACCTGTGTGTCGGTGATAAAGTGATCATAGCGTGCCTTAAAGCTCTTGTCGTCGAGGTTGCTGTACTTGCTGCGATATTCTCCCTTGACACGATCTTTCTCTTCTTGGGTGTGCTTGTAGTATCTGCATCCTTTTATCTTGCAGCCAGGGAAATAGCAGTCGTCTTTGCTTCGACCGGGCGGTGCAGTAAGAGCCTGTCTTGGCTTTCTGTCGTACCTGCTGTTCTTATCATATGGTTTTCGAGTAGGGTTGCTGGTGTTGTTGTAGAAACGTCGATCTGTAAGGAAGGTCTCGGTAGGTACGGTTCTCCTCGGGAATGTCTTCTGGTAGGAGTCGATGGTCTGCTTGATCTGGTTAATCAACTCTGTTGCTGTACTGCGGGGGTTGCAGATCGCAGAATAGCACTCGGGGACACCATCGCACGCCGTCATAATTCTCATATGATACGTGTCGGGGTTACGCATGGTGATTGGGATGGTGTGCTGGAGTAGTCGGATGTCCATGATCATGTTGCTAAATACTACCTGGAGATCTTCAGTAGGATCTTTTCGAATATAAGACTTGAACGAAATATTGTTCCATTTTACAAGCATATTGCGTTGGTGCTCAGGTCCTTCGAAATTCAACACCATCATTCTGCACAAACCTTCATACGTATCAGGAAGGTTGGTGATATTGGCCTGATAGTGTTCAAGAGCTGCACCTGTGAGCATGGTGGGGAATGCTTTATAGCGCAAACGATCTGGTAGAGAAACTCGTCGGCAGTGCTCGTCGAAGATTGAGACTTTTCAGGTCCCATGCGTCGTCGTACCCCTTGTACATGTCGTTGTCCCTGTATATCTTTGAAAGGTCGATGAGTAGACGACTGTCTTGTTGCACTTGATATCTGGGATCGCTTCGATCGTTGTTTCGGTTGTTGAATTTCTCTCGTCCTGGTGCTCCGTTGCCTCTGCCGTGGCCGTTGCCGTTGTTGGGGTGATCTGAATCATCGGGATCACTAGAGTCGCCGTTGCTGGATGGGGGTGGTCCGGTTCGTCCTCGCAGACCGTCTCGAAGGTTTCCGGGTCTGCTTGGTCTGTTCGAGGCTACTGAAGGTGCTTCGGGTGCTTCGAATGGAAAGATGCTTTCGGGTACTGTGGCAGCTGCGGCTTTACCTCTGTAGCCTGTAGGTGCTTCCGGTGCTGTAGGTGCTGTAGGTGATGCAGGTGGTGGTCGATCGTTAGGACGGTCGTTGCTGCGTTCGTCGGGTCGGGTCTGGTCGAATGCCTTGCTGCCGATGCCAACTGGAATATTGGCCCATTTCGCAGACACGAAAGGCTGCGATTCGTCCCTTTGATACTCTCTAAGTTGATGGTGTGTCCATTCGTGATGTTGATTGCGAGAGAGAACTTCTAGGATTGCGGTTTCGACATCTGTCTTGGTATTGACGTACACACCATATCGACGAAGTGATTTGCGAAAGCGAAGTAGTGTTCTCTTTTGTGCATATCTTAGATGTTCTTTACTGATGTTAATGAAATCATCGTAAACAAGTTCTTGTAGATCAGCATCTGTAAGTCCATCGTTTTCGTACTCAGCAATCTTGTATTGAAAGAAGGTATCGACGTGTTTCTCGTAACCTTCACGAGGCTTAAACCCGTCGTATATCTTCCTGGCTTTCAATAGGTCTTTCGGGAACGTGAAAGATGGGGGCTCAATGGTAGGAATGTTTCTGATTGGGGTTGGGGTTCTTTCGTCTAACTCATCTTTGGAATCGCCTTCTACGAATGCATCGTCGTGGCTGGCTAGCATCGATGATTCGTATGCACCGGGGGTCTTTGGTCTCTCTGGTGGCTTGGAACTTTCTCCCCTTTCGTATGTGGATCTCTTCGACATGATTGGCGATGGGGAGAATGGGGTGTTCTTTAAATTAGTAGTGTTAACTTCGCAAAGAGTTTGCGAAGTTATGAAAGAAAATAATAAATCGATTAATTTGTGATATCACTAATTAGTGTTGGTACGAGAAGGATACGGAAGACGTAGCACCCACGAATATCGTAGGTCCTGTATGTCTAATTGTATTCTATCTAAAGAGCTAGCTACGTATTGAAAGTAGTAAGCCTTTATAAGGCTTACTAAAAGAGCTAGTCTCTTTCGCATTCGCTTAGGGCTTTATTACAGTTGCTATATTACAGTGGTAATTGAATTGAAGTTATTCACTTCGTTCACACAGTTCTATTTTACACGACGGAAACTGATATCTAGAAGATAAAAGAAGCCAGGGTCGGTTTAAAGGCACATCACTATCTAAACTAAAGATAGATGCTATTTTGTGCTGACTTTTCTCGTGGGGAATTGTTTGCGGGTATGTTTTAGAATTTACGAGTAGGTTCATTAGTTTTATTGGAGATATCAGAGTGCAATGTGGGAGAAGTCTTGGTAGAGTTTGAGGTGGATAGAAATCCCGTATTTGAAATTCTATGACCTATGATGAATTTTTGGTGGATATTCTGTGGGGTTTGGAGTTGAACGAATGGTTATTATTGAGGAAAGGGGGAGTTTGCTGAAACTTGGAATTGCTTTCTTGTTTTTATTTTTCATCTTTTGCCCCTTGGTGATGGATGGAATGCGAGTGCTCTCATTTCTTTAGATGCTATACCTTGATAAGAATTAGCTCAAGACTCTTGAATTATGATTCATATAACGAGAATCCATATTTCTTGCGGCTAGGTACATGAATAGATATTGGAGAAGGCGATAAAGTGTCAGTTTCATCTTGCGTATTTCTATTCGAAGGAGTGTTTGGATATTCAGTCCTATCTTCGCGTTCCTTTTCAGTGCGGGATAATATCTTTGCTTGGGGACAAGGAGTGAGTATATGATTATCAGAGATCAATTGCAATAAAGTGATTGAAATAGGCATATTTGCAACATCCGACCCAAAGGTTCTTGGGATGATCCGACTATGATTTTCCAGCACGATTAGAGCGCATTTTAAAATTCTGCCCCAACGGAATTGTGCAAAATACGCGGAAAGTAGCGTGGTTCCCAAAGGCCATTCCCCATTGCTAAAATCTAAAATTGGTATCTTAATTATCCCGCACTTGTACCTCAACCTCAAGTAGAATGGACTGGGGCAGTGATTTTACTTGATGTAAACCCTCTAGGCACTCGGGTGTGACAAACTTGGAGAGCTCCTGAGTATTTGCCTTGAGTTATGGTTTTTGATTGAGACATGTTAGCTTTGGGCAGGATCTTGGATCATGAAGTTTGGGATGGTATTCAATAAATCTGAAATCAGACGAATATAATATATGAAGATCGGGAGATTCGAACACAGCAGTATATGGATCTTCTAGGTAGAATGTGTCATCGCCAAAGATCTGTTAACTCTTTCGAGGTAGATGATCTCAATTCGAATGATTAAAATCATTGAAACACTCATAACAGGTGTTACAGTTATTGCCATGTTGAGTGTACAGTAGTAGCCCTGTAGGCTGCTCAGCCTGCTAGTTCGAAATCCTATAGAATGGAAATTATTGCCAGGGAAGGTTCTCTAAATCTTCGAAAGTATTTGCGATAAATAAAGGCTATGAACTAACTGAAACATTCGTCAGTAATTAAGCGAATTCCTTAACTAAATGTCGTAATTCCTCGTCTTCCAACACACCACTATCAGCACCATTCTGTCCCAGGCGGTCGATTAGTACAATCAAGAGCGTACTCGGTTCACTCTCTGGCTGAATCTTTGTTTGCAAAAGCTTCTGATGGCCAAATACCTAGGCTTAGGACAACTAAAATTACGGCTGGCTTTTCACTTTCGTCAAAGATCTTCAATTTTCATCTATAGTGACTGTAATCCGAATTACAATGCCCAGACTTTTAAAACTAGTGCTGCGGATGATATGCTGGATAATGTATTAAATCTTAATGATCATCTGGACTCAACTTTCCATATTCCAGAGCTCTCTCTCCTCCCTCGTATACCAAGGAGAAGCACAACATAACTTGAGTTTCCAGTAAACCTGCCAAGCCATTCGAACTCAGTGAGATCATTGAAAGGCCTCTGGAAAGTTCTGGGCGTGTTCCTGGAAATAATTCATTATATGTAGTTCTGAAGATAGACCTGTATACCGTAGCGACCAACTGAACCTAAGCGATTTGATTTTAGATGTGGTCAGCTCGCTTATAGGAGTGAAATGAAAAACTAGCTTGACAACAGTCTAATGAATTCGTAATAAATTCATGTTAATACTCAGCACAAGTACTGGAAAGATAACTCTATATTCTGCGAAACTATCATGTACCCTAATCATCGTCCCTTCTTGCTCAATATCTAATTTAACTAAATCTAAGAAATGAGCGAGCTGAGTGGTCGATAGTATCCATGATATTGCTATACTGCGTCGGTGATGGAGGGGGTGATTTATGAATTGGAATTAGGATTTGGATGAGAGGTTTCAGATCAGAGTTAAACTTGGATGTGATTATAATTTCAAACTAGAAGGGTAAGATTATAATTGTAAATAATGGAATAGTTTTTCAAGAATGAAGTCGATTAATGATGGTTGAGACGATAGTATTAATATTGCTCAGAAAATATTGAATATGTAGACACATCATTCTGTATTGATGTCTTAAAGATTTTTGATTATTGCTATCAGAGAATGATGTCTGATTTCCTGTAGTATTTGGGTGGGAGAATTGGAATGTGAGCAATTAGTTGGAATAATACCTCATATTTGCCTAGAGAAACAGAACATGTGCGTCTGAGCAGAAAGAAAAGTTGATAGATAAGCAGTTGTATGTTCAGAGCCTTAGTCTTGAATATCTCAGGTATTCATCCAGAATGAGTATCCAAATTTGAGTAAAGTAAGAACATGGAATAATATCATCTGAACGTGCAAGACTCAATACACCTAACATCTAAGAGACTATCAAATATTGAGAGATAGTATACTGTAAACCTTCAATTTGGCAATTAAATCTTGTGAATAGATTTAAAAGATATAAGCGTATTCTATGAGTAGACAAAATAGCACTTATTGAATGTCCGTTTGGTTCTAGAATATTCAAGTGATTTCATCCGGATAGATTCAACCCAAGTCCTCGAGTGCCCAGAGTCATATATATCAATACAAGACAGTGCAGAAACTAGTTATTGAATTTTTCAAAACAATTTGGAAGAAAATAGGACACCATCCAATGCATTGAGACTATGCTATCATATGAATCATACAGGATTCAGTTTTGAATCGCCATCGTTCAATGATTCCAAGATATAATGATTGATTGAACCTTTTGTAGGACATGAGTTTAGAAATGATATTGTCTGAAGGAGATAGGATATTGAATGTGGTAATTTGTAAGAAGTTGAGTGAACAGAGGATATATATTTCAAATGGTTGAGCCGAGAGGCTTGGATGTTAAATTGGGAGGGGATTGATGATAGAAATAAAAATGAATGTTATGAATTTAAGCTCACTGGGAGATAGCATCACATTTTTCAGCCAAGTTATTCGCAAAGAGCTCACTATTAGTCAATTAATTGTATTCATGAAGTCATTTCAACGATATATAAGAGATCAATCACAAGATCCATAAATGGTATCTAACCCTATCCTAAAGTACCTATTTCAGCCAATTGCAGATCACAAATCCCACCTAAACAGCCAATTGCACCAATCATATCACAGCATTTCAAATGACAACCCCCTTCATTCAAAACAACTTAATTTTCAACTCCCCAAACCAACGCCTAACTTCAATGGCTCTCCAATCCCTCAACTCCTTCACAATATCAACAGTTGGTACGACCCCAATCTCCTCCTGCTGTCTCCTAGTAGGAGCTCGAATGCTCTCATGATTCAAGAACGAGAAATCTCTAGCCATTTCCTCATAGTAGCTATCTGCATCCCCATGACCTGTAACAGATCCAGCTTCTGAAGGCCTAACAACATGTTCCTCGGGTAAGAACTCCAATGTAAGCTTTCGCAACCCAGGATACAAGGTAGGAGCACGCCTGCTCTTGACGTTCTCGCGTGCATCATGTATAGTTACTTCCTGCGCAGCAAGGCGAACGATAAAGTACTTCAAGGCAAGGAAAAGCTCATTACTTCCCTTGCGAGGAATAGATGTGAGAGTTAGGCAGCGAAGTCTTGTGTTATCATGCGGATCGAAACATGGGCCTTGGCCTTGCAGCTCTGTCAGGCATGATTTCTCTATCCTGAGATTCGAGATGGCTTCTCTGCGATCGTATGTGTTGCTTTGACTAACAACTGAAGCGTGGCGTGTGACAATTGAATGATGTATACGCAAGACTTCAAGACGAGGTTGCCATTTTCGAGAGAGGAAGCAGACTGTATGTTCCTGTGCGTAGACATCTATGCCAGCCCCAGTTCCGACAGCTAGGCTGGTGCGGTTAGATCCGACGTCCAGGACTTGCAGACAATTGGTACGACCAAGGAGGTTTTGAGGTCCAAGGGCTGTGAACTTGTTGTTGGAGAGGTAGAGGTGAGTGAGACCTGTGACCATTAGGAGGTTATCGTCAATGTTGTTTTTCCGCTCAAAGATGTTCAGGTCGAGTCCTCCTGGTGTGCAACACTCGACTAGCTTGATATAATCGGGCCGAAGTGTAGTCATAGTAGTAGGCAATGGGTCAGCACCTTCATTAACCTCACGGTATATTGGAGGATATTCAAAAAGTGCCTCATCGGTTGCACGGAGGGGGCCATATTCAATGTCTGGGAATCGCTCCAGAAAGCAGCCTCGTAATAGAGAAATGATAGTATTGTCGGTCAAGAGGTTGTCACGAAGATCTAATGACCAAATCTGTCGTCTAGATTTGGTGACAATAGGAGGTAGCATGGTATCCGTTAATCTTAAGCCTCGTAGCTTCAAGATCCTAATGTTTGGAAGGTTCTCGATGGTAAATAAAGCTGCCCAGTTTGGACTACGCACAGTGTAAGATGCGTCGAGGTACATAAGATACTTCGTAATGTTTTGGCGGAGAATAAGAGAGCAGTTGAATGTAGTACAACCAGAAGCACTCAGAAACTCTGGTTGCGGTATTCCAGCGTACTCTCTTGGTAGGTCCGCACCGGGAAACACCCCGTAGTCTTCGGAGCATGTAGGTGCGAGAAGGATACAGTTGAGGTTAGGAAAATTGTTAAAGAATTTAAAAAACCACTCAGGCTTCAAAAAGGTCCCGAAAATTATGCAGTCGTTTGTTTGAGCTCGCTCACTTCGAATCTTGTGTAGGGCACGCATGTCGAGAATTCGAACCCTCTCGAGGATCTTGGGATCGAGGCGACTGGAACCAAAGAAGAATCTAGAAACAAGACCTAAATTCAGTCAGTGAAAGTGCAAAAAAGAAGTAATTAGACTGGACCATTACCACAAGGTTTAATTCTGTTCGCTAAGTCCCTGAACGGATTGGCCCAAAGATAGTCACCAAAAACCTCATTGAAATGGGAATAGACAAGACAACCAGAGTAGAGATCGGGGGTGTCGAGATACGGAGCGACTAGCATTGCAACATCTTTGTTGAGCTCATTGTAGGTGGGAAGAGAATCCATATTAAATCTTCTTACTGCAAAACAAATTCTTACTTGCGTTAGAGCTTCAGTGTGTGGTAGCCAAAAAGAAAAATAGCCAGGAACAAGGAGTTGAAGAAGCAAATTCCTTTGTACAAAAGATCCCAATAATATCAAGAAAGTCTCTAATTGTGGTCGACTTAACCGAAATTGCCAATGCTGAAAGAAATAGAAGCAATGAATCTCTTAATTGAATTCGAGAGGATTGTATTGGCCAATGGAAAACTGCTCTTTTGATGCCGGATAACGATAAGCTGCAGACTTTCGAGGAATCTCTGGAGAGTTACAATGCTTCAAATCAACAAGGTCATTTGAGTCATGGACAAAAGGCTCTTGATCATCCAAAACAATGACGAGTCAAAGATTTTGACGAGAGAATCGAGAAGCCGTGGGGGTACGAAAGAGGATCCTCAGTTACACCAAAGAAACGACTGTATGATACAGCACTCTCAAGTGAAATCAGAAACAAGCAGCTGATGATTCAAAGAGCCAGTTTCAGATTCCGGGGATTAGAGGTCTAGACGAGAAACGAAGCTCCTTCTAGGTAACTTGCTTGCTCTGAAAGAGATTTAGTACGTCTCGAATTTTAAGCTGCTGCCCTCCGGTTAGCGTTTCTTCCTCTATGTTATGTTGCTAGAAACACAACTCTATGAATATAGCTGTACTCACATTCAAGGACTAATAGTTAGATCACGGATTCGTCACAACTGAAAGTATAGGATACACGACACCTAAATCTACCCATCTTCCTAGCATACGACACTTCTCAAGCAGAGCTCCGAGTCAGAGTTACAAATGGGTGCGGAGGAACCTGATTGATACAACTTCTGTCAGTGTATTCTGACAATACAAAGAGTCCAAGCCTGGGAGGAGTTAGTCTTTATATGGGAGGCAGATTGTGGCAAGACCTAGTTCTTCCAGCACGGTAGTACGCAGAACCTCCGATACAAACACAAAATCGATAAACAAACATGGTATAGACTGCAGCTATGAAGGTACACAAGCAGTATTCATAAGATTGGGAAATGGCTCACCAGTTCTCGGGATAGATCTGAATTGCCTGGTGGAAGTCTCTAGCAGTATTGTTTCAATCACTGCAGCTTAATTTCTAGACGTATAGCGAGACCTATTTGTTCTACTAATCATTTCTGGAAGCTTGCAGTCATGATCAGGTAGAGCTGAATGTTTGACGTCTGGACTGCTAACGGAGTTACATGGGGTACCAATTAGTATGTATGTATATATACTAGCACGATTCTGGACAAGGATTTCAATCTAGCTCATCTTCTCGTCAACACTGCACAACCTGCGAGACAGATATCGGTTGAAACATCGAAACAGAGCAAAGTGATGAAGAAACTGACGGTGCTGTGGCTATGCCCCTTCACCGATAAAGAAGTATATAGCAGGGTGCCGCTTTAAATGTCGGGACAAGCACTCACTGTCAAAACACTATCCAAAGAATCCTACCCTCAACAACATAACCGATTATTATCATACGAGTTGAAAAACATTATATCAAGTTATTTTCTTTCGCTGAAATGACTATTAGACAAAAATTGCGATGAGCAGAAGTTGAAGCTCATCGAATGTTAGATTAGCGCCACTAACAATCTTCATGAACCCTTCATCTGAACCAAAGCTGACCTCGCAACGAATGCTGTCAGCTAGATTGAAGTAACATTTATTTTTGACTCTCAGATATTAATGTTGGTATATCGATTTCATGGTCCAGCTATACTTATCATTTGATGCTCTTTATTGACGACTTAAGGAAGAATCTACCGGAATCCTGGCCAACAACGGGTCGATGCGGGGTAGGTAGTTGGAGAAGATCAGATATATACAGAGGTTAGAGTATTACCGTGATTCATTGTCATTAGGGAGTGAAAATAATCAACGTACTCTTCCTTAAGTCATAGTCAGCAAGAGTTTGTTTCCTTATCAAATATCATGCATCTTCCCGATTCCGATGTCGAGAAACGACCAGTGTTACATGGCTTCATCCGCCAGAATCCTCTCGGCATATTGACAACAGCGATCAAGTCAGATTCTTATCCATTTCTCCAAAGCAGTCATATTCCATGGATTATCGACACAGGTTTTGATGGTAACGCACGAGGTCTCGGCAGACTTCGCGGTCATATTGCACGACAAAACCCACAAACCACAAGCCATCGTTGAAAGCTGTACAGACAACATCAAGTCACCAGTAGGGGTATTCCTCGAACATGACGTTCTTGTCTTGTTCAATGGACCAGTTTTATTATTATGTAACACCCAAATTCTACAAGCAAACGATACCACGACTGGAAAGGTAGCTCCAACTTGGAATTATGAAGCTGTGGAGCTTTATGGAAAAGCAAAGGCTTACTACGACACCAGGTCAGCTGAGTCAGATTCATTCTTGAAAAGGCAGTTAGCGGACTTGTCTGAACACACGGAAACGTCGATGATGGGTTTTGATAAGACGTCAAAGACACAGCTGTGGAAAATGGCAGATGCACCAAATCGGTATATTCAATTGCTTAAGAAGAATATCATTGGGATAGAGGTTTGAAATCACATCCATGTCCGGAAGGTTTGAATGGAGTCAAGAGAAACCTGTTGGGGATAAAGCTGGGGTTGTTTGAAGGGTTTTGAAAACTTACGTACCCCAACAGTACGTTGTTGTCAGAGAGGGTCGAAAAGCAAGCTGCACTTTTTGATGCCAACAAAGCAGCAAAGAAGTAAAACGTATAATTTAGTGCGCGCAAACAGCAACTGGAAAAATTCTGTGTTCACAAATATAATAACAGGGCATCCTCTGATCATATCTTGTTCAGTAGCAGTGATAATGGAGCACTTGGATGAAAATTTCCCACAGTTCGCGTGAAGCCATTTTCATCACACGCTTAGACTTGGAGACGTCAAGTTGAGGTCATTAGGTCTTTGTGAGGACCCCGATTATCATGTGCTCTCTTAGCTGGCATATTTCATCACAGTATCTTGCTAATAGTCACCCTATCTAGGTTCAATGCGTGGTGGCTGAAGTGTGTACAGCTCAATCTTAATTGTATTTGGACTTAGGCTTCAGCTTGCGCTCTGAGAATGCTACTTACTTTAAAATCCTGCGCGAGTTAGTTATATAGCGAAAGAAATAACGAATATGTTATACGTAATTTCTCTCTCTCTCTCTCTCAAAAAATGGTCTTATCCCACCCATACCATTGCTGACTCTCAGATTTGGTAAAATTTGTGCATACACTTCTGTCGAGTCCTGGTTTTTGAGGTGAGACAATCTATCATGCTACATCTACAGGGAGATGCTTCCATGCAAAATTCTCCTATATACAGGGACGACAGCTAGTGATGATGAGATTTCATGAGTAAGATTTTCAAGCCTTGGAGTGTAAAAGTTGGAACAAGAAATCAGATTATTTCGTAGTCTGACGATGGCCAGCCACTAGACATCCTCGCTCGGCTAGACTTGAGAATGCAATAATGTAAGGATATCCCTGGCATCCGAAATCATTATACATGGACACAAGGAACATCAGGCTGCGAACCGAAAAAATATCCTTGACCGAATGATCAATCACGGACCTCTTTCATCTGGGCACTAATCATATTTATCCGATCTGCTTCGAGGATTGAACCTAGACCACGGCACGGTTCCTGATATTCTCGGGATTGAAGCCGATAGTAAGAACCAATTTGAAAGCTAACTTTTTTACTACAGTTATCAGTCATGTAAAGCATAACGAATCAATCTTCGTAGCATTATGGCTTCTTGGTTCCGAGGAAAATTGCCGTCTGAGCCTGGCATGGGCCTGTCGGTACTCTGTGGCACTTTAGATGTACTTGCCTCGGATTACTTGAAATGCACGCTGACTCTAGATCTATTTGGAAATGTATAATTGAGAAACCTCCATTCTCTACGCATAAAAACTATATTCTCAATCACCAGGCTAATAGGTTTTTGGTCAATAGCTGCGATGACATAGCCCAACCTAAAGTTCCACCAACTGCAAGAGCCTCGTTCTGAAAAAAACATGTCTCTCACTGGGGAGATTGGCATATTTTATGGCTGGGAGGTCTCTCTGATATTTCTAGTATATCTTAGTCTATATCAAAAAATGCTATCCATGATCAAAGAACTCGTCATCTCTCTCGAAATTAAGACCTTTATACAAGCAAGGGGCCAATTTTACATTTTGAGTTTCCTACAAACGGCCTTAGATATAAACTAGAGAGTTACAGATATCAGAAATACATAGAAATGAATGAAGATTGATGCAAACTAGCATCTTTTCATTTGCACAACGTGTATTTATATGGGTGTACATAGCCGTCGTACCTGCAGACTGAAGTGCAGGTGTGTGGCAATGATGGCATTGTGGGATTTGGTTCCTGATATTATATATATATATATATATATATATATATATATATATATACTCGAACATGTTATCTTATGATGAAGCATCAAGAATATCCTAGCTTAATAGCATATGTATATTTCATGTCTAATTTTTGAAGTTCTTCTTGCCAGCCCTGCTACGTATAACTCGTCACTCATACTTGAACTGCACTTTTCCCATTATTTAAACCAAACACTTGATTATTGATTATCTAAATGAAGTCCAATATTAAGTAAATCTCCAACCATATCAACTCTCCTTCTCCTCAAGCCCCAATGCTCACAAGAAGTCTTACGAAGTACAATACAACCCAATACACCCAACCATTACCAACACATATGAAGCCTGGAGCATGGTCTTTGGCCCATCCAACTATACCTTTTGTGTAATTTTTCAAATCCATGGTCTTCTAATTTCCAAGTTCCAGTAAGAGATAAATATAAATGTTCCAGTCAACCAAAACGCGGTTTTAAGTAATGAAAATGAATGCATTCAACAAAGTTTTCCCAGCTCAGCTTTCCATCTACAACCTCAATTGGCAAAATCCCTTCAGAATTAAAATATTTGCTGCTTCCTCCAGCGTAACTTTTAAAGATTCAAATACTAAATATTTCGATTCTTCAACTCAAGTCTTGCTCTATACCTACCATGTTGATATCAATAACCGCCCAACCGTGTCCTCACAGGCATCGATTTTGGCTCTGGATCCTGATGCTTGCGACTCTTTTTGTCCATCGACTCCCACACCTCATCAGCATCTGGGTGATACTTTGTTCTCGAGGCCTTCCTATCTTTTTTTTCGGTGGAGATCAACATGCGATTTCAAATTATCTGTTCGTCCAAATTTCTTTTCACAGAAGGGACATTTGTGCTTGATGGCAAGAGTGTTGTGTGTATGTTCATGTCGCTTAAGATGTTCCTGTCGCTGAAATCTCTTGTTGCATCCAGGGTGTGTGCAGGGCAATTTGGCTTTGTTGTGTACTGGTATGGGTAGTGTTTGTCGTTTTATCTTCCTATGCGTGGATTGCTTTGTGGGTGTTGCTGCTTGAATTCTTTGTAGTGCAGCTGTGCTTTGAGGGGAGTCGTAGAACGGCCTTCTTAGCTGTTGTCTTATCGGAGAGACCGAATCGTGTCCGAGGTCCTGGTAGTTTGGCGGAGCCAGGTATCCTGTGGTGGAAGCCCCGGCAGGAGAATTGTTGTATGACCTTTGAATATTGAAATCTGATGAAGGTGTTCCAAATTTTACAGGAGTGAGGGGACCCATAGGAGAGGACTGGAATTCGGTAAAAGTATCGACGAGTGTTGTCTGTGTGGGGTCTACAAAGTCCATTGCCCTTGATGACTCAGATGTTGATGTCGGAGAGTACAAATCATCCATCAAAGACGGAATGTCACTTGAAGGGCATTGTGATTCAAATGATCCGAAGGCAGAAGGTGCGTAACTTTGAAAATTGGTATTGAAAGTGAGAGTAGGATTTGTATCGGCCAGCACCTTCCCATCATCTACACCAAAGAACATGTTTGATTCCTGAAAACCACTCAGCATGTCTTGTGTCATTGCAGACATAGCACAGAACGCGTTGCCGCCTGTGCTTGCGTATCGCTCCGGAAGGCCACTATGACCATGGAAAGATAAATCCTCCATCTTGACCGTCTCGTCAAAAGACATTCGTCTTGCTACTGAACTTGCAGGTGTACCAGCCTGAAGTTGCAAAGACGTGTCCCAAGATGAGTTTACCGATTCAGCATAAGAGTCACTCGCTGATAGGGTGAGCGTGCTTGTTGGTTGGCTGACAGAATAGGAGTTTCTCCTGTTCTCGTACGCCAGCATAGTTATGTCGGATTGATAAACGATATATTGATTCAAATACTAGATAATATTGGGTTACCATGGGATATCTTTTCGGTTTTTACATAAGAAACTTACGATATTTTAGGCAATCCAGCCTCGGTATGTATATTTGAGAATAATTGAAGATGCTATAGAGTCGATGAGCTTGGATAAGTTATAGAGTAGACAGGGAGATTTCTGCTTTCATTTATGAACGGAGATGGGAATATCGACACCATCGATGCCATGAAAATTGGCTTCATTACCAATATTCTTCCTTCAGAAGGGATATAACTAGAAATAACTTACAGACTATTTGCAATTGTCAAGACAAATTTAAGTCGCGTTTTGAGTCGCGTACTTTTGAAAGACTGTAGTGCGGGATACGCAAGGCCCGTGGTAATATGAAAAGCGAGATCAAATGAGGAGCAATTAGGCCTTTTCTGAATATCAAGGGACTGAATTTTGCTAATTAAAAGATCAGTGGTTTCCAGAGACGCGCCGTTGCACCAAGAAAGACTCACTGGGTATCTAACAATTCTTTACACTTGACAGCAAGGGAATCAAGGAGTGTGTTCGGCTTCGAGGGACGAGCAAAAACGCAGTATGGTACAAGTAAAATTTCTGAGACGAGCTATTGTTCAGTGTTGATTGTATGGTACCTTGCAGAGTAGCTTCCAAATCCCTTGAGGGGGTCAGTCTCTCCCTTTAACGATCCCTCGCCTCACGAAAGTCGAGCCCTGCATGTCGAACGATGGCGAGGAAAGTCCTCGACTAGGTTGGATCAATACTAGTCTGTTAAATTCTGGATTGTGGGGTTTCCCATAAGACACTGATCATAGTCTATTGGCGAAAGACCAAGAAAGTTAGTCCTGGGCTTGGGTCTCACCAATTGCGTGCATATGTATCTGATATAACAGGGATCGATTATCTTTCAGCGAAGAATTATGCAGGTCCTCCCTCAAGTTCACGGCTGGATTTAAATGAACAACTCGGCAGCAGCAGTCAAATCCTTGAGTCTCATACATAGATTTGCACAAGGTTTTCCTTCCCTGGGTGTAAATCTTCGATATGCATAAATCACATTCCCCGAGCTGCTTGTCACAAGCCATCTATGAATGCCCATTACTAGGTTGAGTCTTCTCACGAAGAATGGAACCATGAGTCTTTGGAATGCTCAACATAAGTACTAATCATCGTGTTGATGAAGTTAAGATAGCTCGACGATACAGAGACATCAGACCATGATTGCTTTGATTGTTACTGGCGTTTTCAAAGTAGCCGAGGGTCCCAATTGATTGTTCACTTGAAACCTTTGGTGTTTTTTTGTGCGGATATTCCAGAAAGTGTGTGTTCATTGGACAAGCAGATACTAGCAATACTTCATTTGTCTAATCAATATCATTTACAAAGGTACCTCGGGATTGTGATTTTGTGATAGCAGTCGCGCTTACTGCTGCCAATAAGTGAGAAAGCCTCTAGACGCCCCAAAATAACCATTGAGGAAGCTGAAATAGCCATCAAAGCTTTTTGTGGCTGAAATGATGTTCTAAAAACACCTGTCACTTTACGACATAATCTTTCACCAATGTGCGAGATTGTAAAATCTGACCAATTATCACTTTGGACTAGATATAAGAAAAATTCTGAAAGTTACACAGAATTCCTACCAAGAAACTGGTTTCTCTCGGTACGAAGATACAGTCAGACTGCAAGAGAACGAAAGTGGGTAGACTCTCATTTGTAACAACCCATTGTGAGGTAGTCCATAAGTACTTGCAAAGAGAAAGTTCGTATCATTTTGCTTGTAATGTAGAAATAAGGAAATTATTGCGAGAAATAGCAATATGGAACGAAGCGACCCTAGTTGTGCTGATTTATTGTTTATTGTGATAAAAAAACAAATAATCAGAAATCGAGTCGGAGGCGTTTCGTTTGTCATACAGTACTACTGTTTTATTACAAAAAAGCCCTAACCAGCCAACGCATCGTTTCCGCTACCCTTCCTATCCGATATCGATTAATTAGGGTCCAAGATTCGGTAGTGCCGTATATTTCTTGCAAGTATCATATACAGTCCCAACCCGATCGAACCAGTACTAAAGCTATTGCATCTTTTCCGTTTCCATATTCATTTCCTGTCAACATGCAGCAAGATAAACCGGGGTAGTTCCTCAAAAACTCGTGTTTTATTGTCGAGCGAATTATTCCCGAATTGCAAGTTAGTCATGGTTCATCTGTTCATCACCTTCGGGAACTCTGTATACCAGAAACGCATTAGTAAGATGTGATATTTCGTGCATTTCGAATTCCATCACGGTCTCATGAGCTCTTTATGATAAACGCACATATCATATGTACTCAAAGTTCACAGACATGGCTATGTGTGGGGCTGTGCAATTGCTATCTCATATCTTAGAGGATCCGGAGACGCATTCAGATCCAATACCTTGGTTCTATCGGTCGACCGACTTGACTGCGGCTTACTGCTGCATCCAGTGTTCATAGCCGTTAGCACTACATGCATTAACCTATTACTTATCCTGTTACTATAGATTCTTCCCGTATGGGTACCGGAGTGGACTTCCTGCATACTTGGTAAACCTTCCAACGCCAGTATTCGTGTCGCCAGAATGTGTGGAATCAGCACGCTAAGATAAGGTCCTATATAATGACATTCATAGAGATTTCTATTGGGAATCTTCATGATGCAATCGCTTGATTAGCCCTTATTAAGATATTCCCCTTTATCTTAGCGTACTTTCTGGCGAGACGAGTAGCAGCACGTTCATGGAACAATGCATGTCCGAACGGGAGGAAACTATTGTCGAACATGTCATGTTTAGCTCTCGGTGAAAGAAGCCTAATACGCAATGTATAGTAGCTCTTGGAAGAGTTCACCACATCCTAGTGGACGGTAAAATACTAATGCATGTTGAAAACCCCTACAAAAGTTTGTGTAATCTGGGGTTCTTGCATATGAAGTTGTCAACTCCTCTAAATTTGATATTGTGTCCAGCCGTCACATTTTTAAAGGCAGCCGTGCGACACAAAGCCGACTTCATTTTCCCTGTCAGTTTTTCTGGTAGACGTCGTTGGAACTGTTGATGCAGATTTTCTCTTTATACAGCTGGAATATGTGTAATGGGCCGGAGAAAGCATTCCACTTTCGCAGAGGAGAGTTACATTGATTATTCAAAGAGGGTCAATTGAATGTGTAAAATGATCTTGGCGAGCCTGATATTTTGTCTATAAGGAGAGAGAAAAATCTCTGTGAATGTATGTTCACATCTTCCTCGCCCGCCTAAAGTCTATACTCAATCACCTACAGCCCGCAAGCATTTTCAAGCAGTTCTAGTGATAACCCCAAGCATCATGTGCCACACTTATTCAGAGAAGTGCTTCGACTGCGGGTATACTTTAAGCCAGTATGTCAAATCTTGCAAACGCGCGCCACTCTGCGAAATGGAGTATTCAGAGATAGTGGCAACAGCCCGCTGTACATGTCGCTCTAACAGAAGAAACACTGCAAGCAATATGAAACCCTTTCCATAAAGGCTGTTAGTGAGTGATTCGCATCAGAAGTCCCACAGCATATCGAAGCTGACTGTTGGTGAATAGTGATTAAGCGGTTGACGCTGACCAAGTACAGTAAGTTACTCATTTCGCATTTAGCCGAAGATCCAGATGATGCACGTCAACCTGGACAACGTCTGATTCGATCCATCATACCCACTGATTCTAAGCACTGAGTTCCCTTGTACATTGCCAGCCATTCGTATCCCACAATAACCAATTGCTTTGGATTTGTGGTTGAAAGACGACCGATTCAGGGTCTTGCAGTCTCCCGTTACCACGAACGCCTTTTGTACTGTGGCACGGCATATCTCGTTCTCGTAGCAGGCTAGGGGCTCTACTGTTCATTATCGTGGAATTTGGTATGGGAACACAAACTCTTGGATTTACCTCTGATGTGTTGGCTTCGGTGGGTGCACTTATAACGTTCATGTGTACGCAATATCGAAGGTGGCGTTTTTTTTTCTCCCGTCTCTAATAGAGGGTTCTATCTTATCTTAATGAATTAGTTCTTAGACAGATAAGCCACGATTTCATAATGATGTTTGATGATCGTTGGACCTTTACTTTCCAGGGGCTGGTATGGAATGTCAATATTGGAAATAATGTACCCTCTTCAAACCTGCTTGACAAGTCAATGTTCATATCCATCTAAACTTGGAGTTTTCCGCGCGGAATTTGATACAGATTGATAGAAATTTTGCAGGTCCAATGTGCATAATATAGTCTAGAAAACAAGGTCTTGAGTGAGCTTTCAAAGAATTCTTCCCATCTTCACCCCTATACATAGGCTATCTGGGTTTACAATTCGAATAAAATAAATGAGTAGAGCTTATCTTTTGATACAATGTCTACCACTGGCTGTTCTCGAAAGCTTGTTACTTACCAGCCTAATGTATTGGACAAAAGAAGCTCAAACCGCCCCCATTACTCATTATTATGTGTGACAAATCCATCAAATCATCTTTACTTGGGGGAAGAAAGGTGATGGTATGATTACCGTTGACATGATCCAACCAATTCACTAGCTTTAAGTGGGTTTTCCGGCACTCTATGCAGTGTCATTTCAATGTTGCGAACCTGCCCTTAAAGCGGCTGAAAGCTACTTTACCCAGGGCTATCCGTACTGTAGTGAAAGTACAACAAGAATATTATTATTCAAATTGACATATACCTGGATTGGGCAAGGGAAAGCCTGCAGGAAGTGTTTGATAATGTTCCAAACATATTTACATTTCATCAATATAGAATGAAGCAACATAGGATTTGTATTACAAGAATCAAGCCCATTCTTGCAGCCAACTTGCTTAAATTTGCATTACTACTTTCTAAGAATCTGGCTAGATCATTGGAACTTCAGGTCCTCGGCATTTCAGTTAAGCAAATAACCCCAGAACCCCCTCTTTAAGCTATGAATATATGGACAAATCAAGCCAGGCGGTTAAGTTCGACAAGCCAATTGCTTCACTATGATGCAAGTTATGTGCCATAATTTATACACTAAATATACGATACGTGACTTGCTCAAGCCACTAGGCTATCGAGTGAGTATCCCGAAGATGCATGGCTTTAGACTCGGAGTCTGGACGTCGAGGTGACACACTAGATATAATAGGCAAGTGCTATTCGAGTTTCCATCGATTCCCTTTAAATCTTTCGTTGAAATAAACACGGAGTTATAATCAGAGGATCGAATGCAGCATCATACTATTCTCCCATATCCCCTCCTTCTTCCATTTAAACAGATGTCAAGTGATTAATCTGCTAAAACTGGCTAGGGATGGCTTTACTGTAACTGAATAGTTAGGTTCTCTTTGCACAGACCGAAATATGGTCTTTTATCCACAGATAAATTGTGCTCGTCAAATTCATAAAGGCCGATGGAATATTGCATATTTGCCTATGGGACGGGGGAAAGGGGGAGTATTCGTCAGTCAGAAAACATGATTCTGGGTGAAATCTTACTTTTAATAAAAAGATGGCATTGGTCTCAGAAGCGTCACAGAATGTAGACTTTGAAGTTGTTACTCTCCTCTTCCATCTGCATCTGAACAATTTCATTATATAAATGTTAAGGCTTAGTTAGTATACCCACTCAGTACTTTTATACACTTCTATAGTAGTAACAGTAACATTGGTATTTGATGCATATGTATTGTACTGTAGTATCTCTGAACACTTCCTTTTGTCATCGAGAGGAAGGCTCTCTGTGATATCGGATATTTTGAATAAGATTCAATCCGAAATACATTGTGCAGCTGATGGATGGGCATCAAGATTGCCATCTAAACATGTATGTTATACTGTATTATTATATTTCTATATGCTGGTTAATGAACATTCCTACCTCCGGTTATGTAAATGGGGTGTATTGAGGCGCGGGATGACATAAACTGTTGGCTATTCAACATTCCAGAATAATTCCAAGGTTTCTCACATCAACGTCTGTCTATTAGACAGTAACGTTAATGACAATATCAGTGTGATCCGTAAAAAGTGCAATCGCTCGTCCGGCAAAAATGTCTACTTGGATGTTGCCTGGAAATATTATCGTGCTAATAAAGTGGGATGAATGAATTAAGTTATAAACAATGACATCCTCTTCCACTGGGTCAACTAAAATCTAAATCATGACAACTATATAAGACGTTGAAAAATTGAGAAGGATTTAGACGTCCAAATTCTCAACCCCTTCATAGATGTCATACATCTGTCTTTCAAGTACTGCGCCTACACTTATTAATTAGCATCTGGATATAACCACATGCGGCGACGATACTGAAGACTCGCCTCGACTTTTCACAAATATTGTCGATCTCGATATGAACGAAAGCCTCAATCAACTCCCAAATAACCTTGGGTAGCAGCGGTTCTCGATTTAATCATGATAATTCATACTTACCTGCCATTGAATTACTCAGATCTCGAATCACAAAATAAAGGACCCGCATGCCCCAGGCTTTGTTACTGGCTTTAGTAACACAACGTGATATATCTCGCATTAATACTTCGCAGGGACTCGCGGGGCCCTCAACCCACAATCATTCCACCGCCTCCTTTCATATCTTCGATTTCAGGACCAGCAGATGCAGAAGTATCTAATAGGGAATAATGTCACAACCATCATTTCACAAAATAAACTGGTTTGGCACAGTGACGAGGTGCAGCCGATAGTATTTAAATCCGGTGGCCGGGTCTTCATAAACGTTCAAGATATATAATACTGGCATCCTCGAAAGTTTCGGTGCATCACAGCCCGCATAACTTGCATATTACACGAGCCGGGCCTTATCAGTTGATATAATGTTTGTGATTAACAAAACAACGGCTAGCTGAGCAGGCATCTATCAAACTTCCTTTCGTCCAAGCTACTCTTGCGGCCAGAAAGTATGCAACTCTGGCACGTACGACAGGATGAGAAACTACAAATGGAGTACTCTGGATTCTTAACATTGGAGTTACATACTTTCTGGTACAAATATTCTTTCTTACACACCAACTGAGTTGAGAGACTGGGAGTTGCCAAATGATCCTCGCCCTCCTTTATCTTCACTACCTTCGGATCCTATCTGAATGCCACGTCATATCATTGATCTTTCAGCTAATACTAAAATATCCCCTGTTATGATGCGACTTTTGGCTCTAATATTCCAGGGCTTCTACTTTCAGCCTGTTGATTGGGACCACCAAAGTTATGAAAGAGGTCATAATCTTTCCTCGTACGAAATACCAGGGGACCTCACATATCAAATCCAAAAAGCACATACAAACATTACAAATCGCATGCCGTGAAATGCCTGCAGTCTCACGCATCGACAAGCACCAAACCCAACATCAAAAGGCAGAATGATCTTTATTTTTTGAACCCTCTGTTTCCAAAAGCCTCTCAGAACTTCCACAGTCGGCTAGCACTCAAGGATTTGTCCATGTAGTATTCTGGCGATGCACATATACGAAGGTAGGCTGGAGTTGAGCTAAATTCGGCTAGACTCCGGTGTCCTGATTAGTGCAAGAGGCCTGGATGATTTAGATCAGGAGTAAGGCTATGCTGATTACAGAGGACCCAGGTATTTGGTAAACACCCAAGACCTAGACTATATACGGTCCACAAGTGGATGATAAAGGATAAAGGAGCTATCTCGACATTCTGCTTATATGGGGTAGGAGCTTGGAACTAACACTACCACCGTGACAACTATGAGCAGCAGAGAAGCAACACAAGAGTACTTCTATGAAGAGACTGACTACTTTCTCTTCTACACACACCCCCACGTCTCTCTCTATAATTGGAACTTATCGGTCCCCTTACATGAATAGTAACCCCAAAACCTACTAGGAACTAAGTGAATATGTAGGGTTCAGTAAGAGCTAAGTGGGCGATACACGAGGGGTGCAGAAAACTATTTCGGAAGCTATAGACGAGAGGCAAGGGGCGTTCATACGCTCGAGACTCTGAAGATATACGGCAGCTAACCAACAAACCTACCGAATAGAGTCTCGCAGCCGTTCAGCTCATCACTAGCCTTTAGTATGCATATGGGCTGTAGAAAAGTTCTTCGAGGCGAGAAGATCTCACACCTTGATGGGTCGCAGAAATTTCGTGCTTGCATAATTGTGTTTCATGGTATTTTCATCTCATTCTCATCACTGTAACCTTAATATCGTACCCAGGCTTTCACTTTGGAAAAAGTAGTTGAACCACTATATATGTGCGATGTATTCATCGTTCACTAATCCATCCACCATCAAATTCTGCAAGTCACGAAAACCCATGTACAACCAAAGTACAGAGCGAGCTCACCCAGTGATCCCCCTGCCCAGTCCTTAAACTCACATCTCAAATCACGCTGCAAGCGGCAAGTACATTGAATAAAGAATACATCACTATCCCACCAAGCTGACCATGGTCCCAGACGATTACTCAATGCTTAAATCGAGATTTTCGCTAGAAACTCATCCCTAATTTCAGTGCTTAGTAGCTACCTAGTTCATAACATATTCATTCCTTCATCCTCAACTAAAACTAACAAAACTAAACGAAGGATAAAACAAAACCCCCCATTTTGTACATCCATACCCCACTTTTAGTACTAAATCCCACTCTCAAATCTCGGGTATCGACTAGCTGGGTGGGTTCGGCTACTTTATCCTTACATACTAAGAGATTATTGATTAATGAATTAGTGATCAGTTCCCCGTAAGTCATCCCGGGTTATGAAGGGTTCGGTTCGGGATGGAAGGTTGGGTTTGGGTCTGGAGCCAAGGGTGAGGGTGAGGGTGAGGGGAATGGGGATGCTTGGTCGGCGGTTTTGTGTGAGGGACGGCTCTGTGGTGTGCGGTGGTGGGGATGGAGGGGGTGTTGTTTTGTGGGTTTATATGCGTATCTATGTATCTATTTGCGTATGCATATATTGGTATCATGTTTGATTTTGATTGGGTGGTAGGTTGGCAGGGGATACTAGAGTCTTGTGACTAGTGGGAAGGGCGCTTAAGATCAATGTTTTAGGCCTATTAGACGCGAGAGGGGCTGGGGCTGTTGCGCTAGGTGGTTATGGAGGGGGGTGTTCGCTTATGGCTTATGGTGTGGTGAGGGCTGCGAGGTGTTGGGTTTGGGTGGAGATGGATGGGTAGGTTGGTATGTTGGTCGTTTGGTAGGCAGGCGGCTTTATGGTGGGGATATTGGGTTCATGTTGTGAGGTTTAAAGGGCGAGGAGTGTGTAGAGGGAGACTTGTGCTAATATGATATGCTGGTGAAGAGATGGGTTTGCGGTCTGGGGTTTGATGAGGGGTGCGTGGGATTGATTGTTTAGATTGGAATTGAAGGAAGTTGAGGGAGATGGATTCTGAGGTGAAGTGCCGGTTGCAAGTTAATCAATATGCGTGAGGAGGGGAATTGGGTGGTGAATCAGGGGTGCAATATTTTGCGTTTGACTTCAACTTTCAAATTTACCAATATTTGCTGTGAACATGTATGTTACCGTAAATCTATGAGGACTCAAATATGGAAGGGATTATGATTGAAATGCTAAAAGTTTGGAAATTATATACTTGATATTTTGGCTTTCATTATAACTCTCCGATTCACTGTTTTCTCGGACTTACTAGATCAAGAGGCAGAGAGCAGCAGGTGCATGGTGCAATAAATTTCCGGATTTTGCTGCATTAACCCATCTCTACTACAGTGGGTTACCAAGCTTGATGTATGTTAACCCATCAGAGCAAAGCAATCACTGCTTCTTGGTACTTTAACCTTCAAAGAAGGAGGGGAAAAGGTAGAGAGCAATCGAGAGAGGAAATGAGGATGCATGCCATTCGCTGGTGGATGGTTCTCTATAACCCATTCCATACATAGGTCTGGTAAACACTATTTTCCTAATCCCTACGGAGATTTCCCCTTCATCAATGCAACTGCAAACTTTTGCTTAAACAACACGAACTATAAGGAGGCACTGCCATTTTACCTTGATCTTGATGGAAAAGTGGAAAAGCAAACACATATGTTTGAACACCATTTGAACAACTTGTTTGGGCTATACGTATTGATGCTTCCATAGAAGCCATAATATTATTGGCAATCACCTTCTACGTTTGTCAATCATGATCAAACATGTGGTTGGAATCAATACTGGCCTTACAATCATGAACGTTGTAAATCATAACCTCAACAACGATGTAGGTATACGGTGTAAGATTACGTAGGTAGCTAGGTATAGGTAGATGCCTGGTACAATTATTAGATATATTGAAATATACCTACCTAACGTACGTAATCTTTGGAACCGAAAACAAAGGTAAAGAGGAAATGATTCTTCGGGGCGAGATATTAATACTGTATTATTGCGAGATTGACAATCCTCTGTTTTGTGTAAGGCGAGTTGACGTTCCGAAAGAAAGAAAGGTGGCGATAGCAGATGGATACTAACAGAAGATATAAAGATGGTAATATGATTATATAAAAATATTAAGATAAAATGTAATTAAAACAAAATATAACTTGGAATATTTTCTAATTACTTGAAATAATTTATTTGAAATAATATATTTAAAACTCAAAATAATATTTAGAATTTAGAATAATATTATCAGAAATAGACAGCAAGTTGCGTATAATAATAGTATATATATTATATATATATCTATGTGTGTTATATATGTGATGGCCATATAGCTATAACGCTTATATAGTCATGGCGGTATTACCTAAGCAATATCGATCACATAATACACATCAGTTAAGTGATTTCCAACAAATATATTCAAAATAGTATATTCGAAATAATATATTTAAAATAGTATATACAAAATAGTATATTCAAAAATATATATTTAAAACAACATATTTAAAATAATATATTTAAAATAGTATATTCAAAACAGTATATTCAAAATAGTATATTTAAAATAGTATATTTAAAACAACATATTTAAAATAAATATATTCAAAAATAGTATATTCAAAACAGTATATTCAAAATAGTATATTTAAAATAGTATATTTAAAACAACATATTTAAAATAATATATTTAAAATAGTATATTTAAAATAACATATTCAAAACAATATATTCAAAACAACATATTCAAAATAATATATTTAAAAATAATATAGTCAAAATAGTATATTCAAAATAATATATTTAAAATAACATATTCAAAACAATATATTCAAAACAATATATTTAAAATAACATATTCAACATATTATATTTTATAATTTAAAATGCTTTTAAAAAATCTTCTTCGAAGAATATTCATACTACTATCTAGGTAATATCATCATTATGGATACACTAGTGTAATTATTATTTGATGATATAAAAATACTCACCCCTAATGTATATTAAGATTCTTCACCCCCACTGTCGCGTCCTCCAATGATGAAAGTAAGATTTTACCAAAAAAAGATTCCACGCGACAAAACAATCTTGATTCTATTACATTCAACCAATTCATGTCAATTCACATCACCCTGCATATCATAACAATCCAAATTCTATATCATTCAATCCAATCCAATCCACTTCCATCTTCGTCTGCCTACCTAGGTATCTATCAATAATAATATCTTCATAAAGGCCATCATGGCAATGATGGAAATCTTTCGTTCAACGTTTCAATAGATTAGAAGCACAAAGAGAAACCGGCAATGAATTAATTAAAGTAAGATCTTACCTTCTATATTCGCTGTCAACACGATACCATGAACTCTGTCTTTCTTTCCCCAAGGAAAGAATTAACTGTGCTGACTTCAATTCTTCTTAGGACCTTTTGATATACATTGAAACGGTCGAAAATGGTCTGCGACATGAAAATGATCGGCTCAAAAAAGAATTGGAAGATGCACACCTAGATTTGGATGATTCGAGAAAGTCTAGAAGAGAATTACAAATACATTGGAATTTGACCAGTCAACATTTAGAAAGGGCCATCACGGAGAATAGTATCTTACAGGTAGGAGGGGATGATTTGATGATTGCATCAATCACTGATGTTCGGTAAAATAGAATCGAAATCCATACATTGTAGCATTAGTTGATGCCGATGGCATGATTGTCAGTTACACTTCTTCCTCGTACCCCGTCCAAGCATTAGCTTATGAGTGTTACACAGTTCAATCAGGATCTCATAAATCAAGGGCTTGAAGGAGGTAAAAAGGCAGCCAATCTTCTCAGGGCATCGATACTCGAACAATGTAGTGGGCCTCAAACGGAGGAGATCGAAATCATGGCAAAAGTTTGTGCCAATTATTCCGGATTATCAAAGGCCTTGATACGAGATGGAAACACTCGAAAATCTCGAAAGATTCAGAGAATTTACTTTAGGATTTACACAGGGAAAAGCGCATTTCGATTTTATAGATGTTGGTCATGGGAAAGAGAGAGCGGATTCAAAGATTAAAGGTTCGTGTGTTGTTACAATTCACGGCCAGCCGCAATACATCATGGTACTAACCCTCACAAGAATGTATTAGATGGCATTTAAGAAACTGGAACTGCAAACAACTTTTACTTGGTATATATCATTTGATAGCGGTTACGCACCATTTCTCGACGAAGTAATTACACAGGATGATCGAAAATCGAATTACAATAATCGAAGGCTCTCCAATAGTCCGCGAATTATCTGCCATTGGCCTTCGTAGTCTCAAATTCGAACATATTTTCCGCTCCGAAAAATTGATAGACCGCACAACAGAAGCTAGTCCTACATCTGCTCCATCAACTTGGGCAGGTGTTACTTCAATCCCCCCTCCTACACCACCAACTGCCGTACCATCTCCTGCCTTGGGTGGTAAAGCTACTTCAGCAGCGATCAAGAAACCAGATGTTACAAGTAATGTTTTTGCTAGGCTAGGATGGAGTCCCGGACCTAGAGGGCTCGATCCCCCAATACATGTCAAGAAAGAAGTACTGGAAGCGGTGAAACGAAGAACAAATAATAATAAGCTTTGCAATAACCATTACCTACGAGGCCCCTGTTCCAAAGGGACTGAATGCTGCTTTGAGCACGATCATAAAGCTACAGAGGAGGAGATAAAAGCTATTGCTTATTTGACACGTCAAAATCCTTGTGTCAATGGCCAAGATTGCGATAATGAAGAATGCATTTATGGGCATCATTGTCCTAGTGTGGTTATTCCAAGTGTAGGATCCAAAGAACCTACTTGCATGGCCTTTGCTTGCAAATTCTATAAAGAAGATCATCCACCAGGAACCATAATAAAAAACACCCCAAAAAAGAGTACGTCGAACGATATTAAGATATTAAGAACTGGTCTGTTGCCTTTCCTCGGCTTAGTAATTGTTGCAACTTCATCCCATTTTTACTGTTGTGAGAGAGCAAAAGTCCATTGCTCTCTAGAGGGCAGGCTTCTTGATTCGATAATGGGACATTATTCTCTGAGCACGAACCAAAAGTTATAATCTAGACTTGAAGAGTCGATTTCCAATTCAAGGACTGGATATGATGAATGTTTAACTTGATTTAGTGATGGATGGAAACGAGATTATTTATTGCTGCTGCATACTAACTCCTCGCTAATACGATTTATGGTGGCCTTTTGAAGCTAGAGCTGGAGGTTATCTAATATTGCTATATTCATTCTGCACTGTTTACATTTACTTAAAGTGGTGAAAGGTTTCTCCAAGAAGCCCAAACATGATTCTCGGTCCTTCTAATCTCATCTGAAGAGCTGAGTTGATTGTGGTAAAAATTTGTGACATCTACCGGCCGTTTTTCACACTATCCCATCTTTCCTTCTCCCTTTTCTTTTTCTTGTATCCTTGTCTTCTCGTTTTCTGCCCATCCTTGTCCTGTCCTGTCACCCCATATCTCAAAGATCGCATTTCTCATTCTTCGTTTGCTGAGGCTAGACCATATCTTGTTCGATGCTGGGAGGGGGTTCGCTAAGAATATGGGTTGGCATACGTAGTTCAAGGACTTTAAATGGGTGAATATTTTAGAATTTCTGTCTTGTCTTATGAGATGGTTTCGGGTGTGAGGTGGTGGGTCTGAAATGAAGACAGGAGAACTTGGCATACTAATTCCTGAATATGGGAGAGGAGATAGAGTTCTAGGAGGGGAAGCGGGAGAAGCGAGAGGTAAAGGGCTTAGGGCCCTGATGATTTAGGGGACTCATGAATAAGAGAAGCCATGAATGAATGAATGAATGAATGATATCATTGCGTGAAGCATGTGAGCGGAGAGGAGGGAAAATGGAACATGCGAGTAGACGGGTATGGTAGTAATATTATTATCGGACGAATATCCGGAAATTTCCTGGTTCCAAATTCAAAAAAGATAGTAAGTCAGTTTGATACGATTGAAACTGCAACAAAAAATCTTTTCTTCATGCTAACTTATCAAACGGCGGCTTTCAACAATAAAACACCAGAAAACATAACCTCAAACCGATTTCCTACCCATAAAATATCACCAACACTCAAATATCTCCCTTCCCTTTTTCTTTTTTCTTTTTCCTTTTCCTTACACAATCAATCGCTCACCGCGTAATACATACTCCGTACCCCCTGCCCTAGAGAAATACATCGCAAATAAATTCGTGCCCTCGACCACCCAAACCCAAATACTACATCATACAATGGTACAACACGGTACAGCCACCCGCGCGCAAGGCGCTTACTCAATGTGTAATGCCGTACATATGACACAACGGATTGACTACGGTGTGACATGGTGCGACCTTAATTAACGCGATAATCATTACACGGCAGGAGATCAAGTTGCAGGGGGCTTGAATATTTTTTTTTTTTTTTCAAAAAAAAATAGTATGGGGGTCTGGGTGGTGATGTGCAGTGGATGGAGAATGGGCGTAACTTGGATTGGGGAATTTATTCCTGATGCGGGCGGTGGGTGTGTATTGACATAGAGGGGAATATGTTTGGAGGTGGATTTTGTGTATGTGTGTGTGTGTTGTTTTGGGTAATTGTGCGATGGGACTTGGAGGAAGATGACAGAATATGAGGGCGTGCGAGAATGAATGGGTGGTGGATGAAACTGAGATACGATACCTCCATCCATCTGTCCGTTCATCCGTCCATCTACCCATCTATCCCTCAATCAATTTTCGCAGCCCCGCCTCCCAATCCCTACCCATGAACAAACCGCGCTGTCCAAACCATCAAGACGGAAAATTAACGTTGCATTGCATAAAAAGAATATGCACCCAGCCCATCAACCACTCAAGGCGTATCAAGGCGACCCAACAAAAACCCACCACGCAAATCCCATCTGCAAGATCCCCTCACACACGGCCTGGCACTTCTCGGCCTGAATCGAGTGATCACGCGAACATATCACGCAAATCATGTCTGGCCATGCAATGGAACATACATAATACCAGGATACGCATGCCGGGATATGAATGAGAAGAGTTGCGGACACGGGGAGTCGGCACGGGAGGTCTCTCATCAACCAAGAATCGGTATCCTTGGGATGCGGAAAGTGACCTATTGTGTGGGTTGTTGGGGGACTGCGTATGCTAATACACTGATGTGAGACGGGACACGAGTACGCGGCGGAGCGCCTAACGGGATGGAGGGTGAGATTATTGATGGGAGCTGAAGGGTTTGGGGAGTTTGGAGACCCTAATGTGTGTCCAGATGCAATTGTGTCATTTGCTGCTTTGAAGATTCGTGAAAATAGGGGCTGTGTGGGCGTGGAAATGTTTTGCATTGGGAATTGGGGGGTTTTCTTGATCAGAACTATCTTATTGTGATCAAGATCCTGGAGATGATCAATGTGATTTATATCGAGATCTTTCGTTTCAATTGAAGGGATGAGTTGAGTGTAACAGATCAATGTATAGGGTTGAGGAATGGGAAGAAATAGAATTTTGAGCGAGGTAGAGGCACGAAAATGGAATGTTCATTAGCATCTGTATACATGCTAAAGACATGGCTCTTTAGTATAGATATTTAATATCAGCCTGTAACTTTTGGAATGTTTGTTGAGATTAAAAAACTAGCTTGTTGATGCCGAATCATCGGAATCTTCTTCGAACTCTTCTTCCATCCCCTCAGAGCTCATGAGAGGCTTGCCTTTTGCTTCGGCTATTAAACTTGATCAGTAATCACATCTCAGGCGTAGGTGTACAGAACTTACTCTTAGCTTCAACCAAGAAATGGTCTTGGACTTCGCAATTTTGCAAGACCGAATGATCTCCGATCTCGCTTCTTTTTCCCAATACACAATCCGTCAATGTGCATGAACTCCCAATGGTTACCCCTTCCATCAATACACAGCGCGTTAATCTTGCTCCAGTTTTGATTTGGCAATTTGCACCAATGACACATTCTTTAATTATGCATTTTTCTTCCACAATTACATTCTCTGCCAGGAGACAGTTATCTCTTGTTACCGTTGTCTTCTGTGCGATTCCTTCCGGGTAGGACACTTTGCTATTGTGAGCAAATGGAGAGGCTGCATTACGGCCAGTTTGATCGATGGCTTCGAGTTTGGCGAGTTGTAGGGATACATTTAAAAGGATGGGGGCGGTATCGACTCGACGAATGAGGGGTTGAGGTCCTTGTGGTGTAGGCTTTGAAGGATGGATGTATGCTAGAATTGGCGGTACAACCACACTTGGTTTTTCGTTAATATCTGATGGCTTGGTAGATGGTGGATCCTCGAGTTTAGATGTCCAAGTTGAACTTAAATTGCCGTAATCAATATCATCACTTGGTGGACCATTGTCGAGCATATTTTCATCTGACTCGTCGGGTCTTGGGTTCTCAAAAATATCTCGCAGCCCCAATTTATCACCTAGACCTTGTTGCCATCCCGCTTTAGCCCACCATCCAATAACATCCTCACCAATGTTGTCCATGTGCTCGTTCGCATTGATCATGTCGATGACCCAGGCTGGTAAAATATATATATGCGCATCTCGATGGGAACTCAGCATGCGAATGCGGGGATGACTGCGTACTAGTGCATGTCTAACGGGTAAACCTTTTTTATCTTCAACTATATCCTTGAGGGTATCGGTAGGAACAGAATAAACCAGGTTCGAGATATGAGGAATCAAAGCTGATTTCGAGGGTGGCACGGAGGTGGTGGCAAGAGGTGATGTGGCAATAAAATCAGTTTCTTCACCCTTGATTTTTGTTTCGCTCTTGGTCTCGTACCACACACCAAGTCCACCACGTCTTCCACCCCTTTCACCACCGAGTGCCATTTTGGGGCCCTCGTGACCTCCCCCAGTAGCTCCACCCAGTCCTCCCTCCTTTACCATCCATGATTCAATCAATCCTTCGCCTGGAAGTTCGCATACCAGATCACAGGGCAGTACTATGAAGTCACCCTTGACAATATTGCGTACCTCTGGTAAGCGAAAGATCTGAGCAGTGCCAGTGGTTTGGTCCAAGTCTTTAGGGGCTAATAAATCTGGTCTTGGCAACGGCAAACTAGTTAAATGCGGATTTGTGGCCAAAGCAGTTTGAATAGCAGCCTCTGAGGAAGGTGGTGTAATGAGAGTGATATCTGAATGAATTTTAGTATCCTGAAAACCGCAAATCTATACGGTCAAGGTAGCCTTGTCGCCAACTACTCTCCTCAACTCCACATTTCAATACTGCATTCAAAGTTGTCTTCGAGATATCAAGAGCAGATATGGAAATACAACTTACTAGTTACTCCCATTCGATAACAGAAGTCCATAGGATACCAAACCATAGGTCGATTTGCGATTGGTATGAGTGCCTTTGGACTTTCATTTGGATTTGTAGTGAAAGTAGTTAATGATGATCCCGGTCCACAGAGAATTATGGCCTGGAATCCAGGAGCTGGCATTGCGTGAGGCATATTCAGCTATATTTTCTCTTATCTAGACGGGTATTGGACAACAGGTGGATGGAGATGACTTTTTGGAAAAAAGTTATCGAGGTGGATATGGAAGGAATCCAAGTACCAAAATTCAAACGTTCAAAGTTGAATATCGTACCGATACAAAACCGACCAAGCGAATCGGAAACGAATTTCTGAAGAGGAGTGGTGACGGTCGTGTCCTGAGAAAAGTTGTGGTTATCCTGCGATTTAGCTATCGCTATAACCTTTGTGAAAAATGTCGAGGCTAGTGTCACATGAGTCACACGATCACGTGGTATTTTTTATAGAAGAATCTCTCCCGGTGACCTTTTAGGGAAATGGGCAAAACTTTTTGATAGCCAACAAAGTTGTTAAATCCGATTCAGATTCATGTTCCATTCGGGGTATAATAAGAACTGTTAAAAGAATAATATACCCTTCGCTAGGGAAACGAGATGGCCGCTTATTGCGGTCTGTTAGATGTCGAAGTCAAGCTTCGTTTAAGGGAACCTCCTCAGCTTGCAGTCCTATTCCGAGAATGTCATAGCCATTGCTATGAACTGAATTGAAAATGGGATATATTATATGGCGCTTATTTGCAATCGATTTACATATCAAAAGTGGATCAGTGTATCATTGTATCTTGTTGATTGATGATTAGACAGGAATAATACAGTATCGTACCATACACTGCAGTGGACTCTTGATGCTAATTGCTTCTATATACATGTAAGCATAAACAAAAACATACAATCCATATCTCGATATACTATGGAAGCTCCCTTCTCTGACATTGTATATTTATCTCCAAAGCCATCTCCTGATCACCCAAGTATCCTTTCGTCTTCCTCCCCAATCTACCCAATATTAATCTCCCCAAACATCCCCAAAATTTCTCTCCCTTCGTACTCTCTCCCTCACACTCAACCATTCAGCCACTCTTCCTCACTCCCCAGCAAAGCCAGAAGAAGCAACGAAAAGCCAAAACGTCGGCATCACCTGGAAGCAGTGTAATACCAGGGACACCTTCACCTCTCTGCACACAACAGGCGTAATGCATTGAAGTTTTTGAAAAAAAATGAGACCATAAGGTTGGGTGAAGCAAATCACCAATCCAAGTGGTTAGACATGGATAGAACAGATACTACATTTGATCTAAGCGAAGGGTGAGAGAAGCATCTGCTAGATTGATGAGAAAAGAAGAAAAAGATATGTAAGGGGGACGAGTGTGTTTATATAGATTTTCGGTGATGAGAATTGAAAGGGGAAAGAAAAGAAAGATTTGAGCAAGTGCTGCAGATATTGCTGAATTAGTAATGTGATTCCGGTGTGAGTCAGAAATGAAAAGAGGGGGACATTATTGCTTTGTGGCAATGTAATCAACACATTTCATCAGATTACCGGCTAAAAAAGCAACCATACCGAATTATGTTCAAATGAATTATGATTTGCGCATCCAATAAGAAAAAATATCCATCATACATAAGATTTGCGAGTCTGTTCATTAGAGATATCCTGTTATCTCAAAACGCTCCCAGCCCGGTATTAACCATTCCTCCAAGGAGCCGTACATCAAAGGTATAAAAAGAAAAGAAAAAGACGCCATTTGGTTGTCTGTCTATCGGCTTGCTTGCCTATTCCACCCCAAGAACCTTCCTAGCCCAATAATCTCCAACACGATTCCCCTCTACAACGACAACGCCCCTTCCAAGCCCAACTCTATCTTCTCTTTCCCACCATTCTTCTTTTCTTCTCGACACTTGACTCTCGGCTTCGGATTCACTATCTGCGAGTCCACCATGACCTCCATCTGCGCCTACGATTAGGACAACGTCTTCTCGAAGCCAACTTTGGAGATGTGTTATTGCAGATCCATTTTCCCCGGCGAGGGATTCTTGTAGATACACGAAGTTGGGAGCGAGGTTTCGGAGCATCTGGATATAGCCAGTTGGAGTAGTAAATGGTAGTACCATCGTATCCCTTTCTACTAAGCCCAAGGCTTCGTTGTAAATTGGGCCGAATGCGGGTGGAGTCGAAGGTTTTGGGGGAAACATTGGGGTCCTTTTGTTTGTGAGCAGATGAATTTAATCAAAGATACGCATAAGGAGGTCTTACAGCTGTCTATCACTTTCCTCTCCCGGTGTATGAACATCTCCAGGACCAATGTTCGAAAAGGAGGAACTCAGAGATCCACCAGGTCTCCCACCTGCAGCATCCAGAGGATGCTCTGGTAGTCCCGGTGCATATATTAGGACAAAGAGTTGTATTTTTAGAGAAGTCTGTTTTGCGAGGAAGATGGGAGAGAATTGACTACAAAATTAATTAGTAATCATTGGCCAAAAGATTCAAATCAACCAACCGCGTATTCATGATGATAGCCTGCCTCCGAAGCAGCATCATCTTCGTTTGATTCAGCAGAGACTACAATGGCGACCTTCTTCCTTTTTCCATTGCTGACTGGTACCCGAGGTACTGGAGAAACTCCTGTGTCGCTCTCAGAGCGCGATTCAACTAGCCCAGGGCCAGCAGCTCGTGTTGTAGTAGTGGCAATGGGTGGGCTTGGGGCGGCATTTCGTCGTATAACTGATTCCTCCTGCCATGTTCTATGATCATCAAAGCCGTGCTTGTCTTCCTCCCTGATTGAGGAGAGCGCACTGCCAACAACTCCACCAACCGCAGCGGCTCCCGCCGCTAGGCTTCTACTTGCACTATTGATGAATTGTTGTGGGCTGGGTGTTCTTTGAAGTGCGCCCGACATTTGAGCTATGTAACCCTGTGACTCTTCAGGTCGAGGAGGATGTGGTGGCGGCTGTTCTGTTGTGCCGAGTGAAGCTTCTCCTGCTCGCAGATCATCCACGTATGAAGGAGAACCTGTTTTAAAGCTGCCATCTGGGTTTCTGCCATATTCTGGTCTTGGGGGTCTATTCTCATCTTCATCATCGTCGTCTTCATCGCCTCTCGTACTCCATATCCATGCCACTACACCTACTGCGGCTGCAGTAACGGTGAAAGCTAATGGTAACCAGTAAGAGAGATTTCCTCGACGCGCCTGTGCGCCTCTGCGATCGTATGGGGTTGACATTTAGGAATAAGATCGCATCATATTCTTCATTGATTAGATCTCCAGAAATAGTAATAAGTCGTAAATCATAAATTCATAAAAACTTGAAGTATGTTGCCCATTCAAATTGTGGAGATATATCATTGATCAACAAATCCCAAGGTGGAGATTGGAGAGGCTGGGAAGCTTATGTTTGACTTGAGTTTTAGCCCTGTCTGTTCTTATTACTTCCTCGGTGCTGGCTCATTCCTTTGTTTATTATTCAAGGTTCTGTTGACCGCCTTTAATGACTGGCACGTGGAACTGCGGCAAAATAATCTTCATGACTAAAAGAGCTTTTGACCTCTTCATGATTCTGATATCGAACTACCTACCTACCTACCTGCAAACACCTACAAAAGTTTACATGTATGAAATCAAACAGAAAGTCTACCACTGCTCTCATTACAGGACGATATCCATTGTCCTTAGCGACTAATACATTGTATATATTTCCAGAGTTTGGGAGATTTTGGTTGGATACTTAAACGGACTTTTTAGAGGTTACCATGTCTTTGGACGTCGAAGGAAAGAGGGATAATCTGAAGGTGTGCAGTGCCTGTAAGAGGAAAGACTTCACTGTTATATTGAGATCGTCTTGGAAGTCTGCGTTTGCGTGTATAGGTGTAAAATGCTGCTTACCTAGGTATTCGCCATTGTGAGAATAGACCAAACTCATACTGAACTCCACGATTTACTGCTTGCTATCCTACCGCACAGTGTCTTTGTGGTTATTCTTACAAATTACCTTCACTTGTTAGCTTCCAACTTCTTCCAAAGAAAGCTCAATTACTCGGGCTAGCTCAAACCAAGTACTGAATGACTATCTGCCGGGTCCCGTTCTTGCCCTTTCGAATTGCCCAACTTCAATCTTAACAAGGCCTTTCACTGTTGTTCCATTGTTTCGAGTTCTTTCGCAGGTGCAAAGAATAGCCATTCCTTATTGAAACCTACCTCAAATACTTGATTCAAGTAATCGTCCTGATGTAGTTATCTCCGCGCCTGTGAAAAGGCTTGACTTTGGAGCATACCGTTCAAGTTGCCGGTCGTAGACCAAGCTCATTGGAAGCCGCACCATCTGCGCAAGGCTTGATGTGTTTGAGTAGCACTTAAGCCCCAATGGAAGATTATTATAAGTTGATTTTTTCTTCCCTCAATTTTCAATCGAGAAACCAGCATTTGCAATCAATGGTCCAGCTCCTATTTCCACATTAAATCCTAGCCCAAATTGCTTGTCCCAAATCATACCACACACTCAATTTTCAATCTTGAAATGAGAGAGGCCATTATGTTTTATCATTACGGTCAGAACCCAGGCGTTGTGACCAAAGCTGACTGCCAGAAGTCAGGTCGAGAGTTTGGTTCTCAATGTCAAAGCCTATACCCATCCCTTCCTTTTGTATATTATTTATTGCCACCTTAATTCGTGAAGGAGTTTATAGAGGATGTTTTAGAGATATTCGTAGAAGTAATTGTAGAGGTATTCAATGTCCAAAAATTTGCGCTTCACGCCCAGGAGCTGCGGTTTGCCCAAGAGCATTATTTCTTCGTAGTTTCCTCCTATGTTATAAATTCCTTCTGAAACCCATCACTCGATCATCCTTCAGATATCTGCTCTGTGTTTGTTTCGTAGTTCGTAGATTTTATTCAAAAACTTGTTGTCTGTGTTTTGTTGGGAGTAGAAAATGGGATGCGACCTTTCGCTCAAAACTAGTAAGAGCCAGACAAGGCCCCTACCTGCAAATGAAACTATCTTCAAAACTTGATCTTAGAAACTTCCCAAATTCTCCTATATCAGTAAAGGATACCTTCTCAACCTGTATCCTAATTTTCAGAACCAACCTATCCCCAGAGCTTCCATTGTTGTTTGTGTTTTGTTAAAGTCGGCACCGCGATGCAACTTTTGCTCAAATCTAGCGGGATGAAGGCAACGCCCCCAACTCCAAATCAGAATATCTCCAAAACGTGATCTTAGAAATCGATCAAACTTTGCTATAAAGCTAAAAGGAACCTTCTCAGGCCGCTCCCAGATTTCTAAATACGTTGTGTCCCCAGAACTTCTTCAATTCCCAAATGAAGGGTTTTGGTCAATTTTCCGACCAATGGCAGACCTCCATTTACGCCAACACGTGATATTTTGTGCTTCAAAAAGGGTTTGTTGCACGTCTGTAGGATTTTTCAAATTGTCCAGATTTAGAATAGTACAAATTCTGTAGCACCGTTAGAAAGATCTTAATTGCGCGATTCTAGGAAAACTATCAGCGCAACTAATTGAAGAAGCATTGAGGTTGCTGCAGCTCGGGGCGTTTGTGTATTTTTTGGTGAGGAATCTGGAAGCGGGACCTTCCGGTTTGTTTACACTCTGTGAGCCTCGGCACTTTTTTCTGTATGGTTTGATGATGGTGGGATGATAGAGACCTTGATAGCCGGGCAGATTCACTTGGATTCTCTCTTGATTTTGAGTGGGAGGGTTTTGGTTGCATGTCTGTAACCTCAATTCACAAAGTTGATCGGCCTTTGGCTCTCATATGAAGTTTCTGACTATGGCAGCTTGAAGGCATGTTCTTCACTCCATATAGGAAGTTGATAGGTAGGTTACTTATACTACTCATTGTTTTCAAAAACCTTGTTGCATATACATTCAATTTGAGCAAGCCATCGCCCAACCTACCGTTCATTGGCTCAAAGTCTAAAGTATATAAACACTCAGGGCAGAAACGTTTGCAATTGGTTGCATACCTACCTAACCAGGTTACAATCCTAATAATTATTCTACGATTCATTGCCATGCCCTCTTAGCGGAAGATTATGATCACGGCAGCTTGATGCAAAGTCCTAGTGAGTTCGCGTAGAAAGCTCCGACCTTACATCTCCTGTATGAGATCTTGGAAATTCACTCTACATGTGGAAAATTCACTACACCTGTGCTGACATCCACTACGGAGTCTACAGTGAATATATATCACTAAAGTCGAAAATCGTTCAAATTGCATGTTTTTAATACCAATCGATTAAGTTCATCGACTTGCGCTATCTACATCAAGTTTTTTTGTTCGCAACTTGCATGTGTAGACCTTGACGGCGTTGCATCGATGAGCTTCAAAATTTTGTCTCAAGCGTTGGATATTCACTTAGATTTTAGAGTTTTTGCCGAGGTTCGGCAGGATCAACTATTTTCCAGGTCACGTTTGTCACGTTTTGGGGGTTTTCCGAGGTTCTACCGAATTGTTGCACGCCTGAGGGCCATTTTTCAGACCCATACAAAAAGTTGTATCTTTTGCAATTGATGGATGTTTAAAAACTTTTTTGCGGGAGGTAAAAGAGGAGGCTTTGAATAGTGTAGGAAAACTTATAGCGGCAGATTTGAAATAACGTCGGTGGCGTGGGAGCTCGCCACGTTTTTGCATTTTCGAGGTTTTTCGATTTCTAGCCGCGATTCAAGGCCGACGATGTTCAAACTTTGGCAGGAAGGTCTCTTAAAGTTAAGAAAGGTTTCCTTCTCGTTAAATATAAATTGGGAGACGATTTGCCATCTGCGAAGACTCTGCCAGCTGTTGTTCATTCGCGCCCCTACTTTCAAGCGACGCACTTCTCGATTTAAGTATATTGACCTGCCCAACGGTATTCTTAGGAAGTGCCACGAGTGCCACGAACTATTTGCCCCCTCAAGGAGAATCAAAGGACCCAGTTTCAGTTAGTTTTAAGTATTTGCCCTCAGGCCGGCGATGATCGATTTTCAAGGAGGGGGAGAATTGGAAAGGTATCTGCCACAATGGATCATACATTTTAGCAGATCGTTTGGAAGATGTTGAGAAACACGTGCATCCAGGCAACTAGTCAGGAACCCTTGATTTCAATCACAATAATAAAAGAGCTCAAGTCTTCTTCATACGCTCACGCTGGCGTCCTCTCCATCAATTCACTCTGCGCCGGGACGGATCAAAGTTGTTCCGGGTATCAAAAAATTATTGCCTTACATCCGTCGCATTATGAAAGGACATGAACTTGAAAGTCTACATGTATTACAGTTTAAGGTCATTGCGATGGTCTTCTGATTCTAAGACCTGAGTTAAGGCAGTTTCAGGAGGGAACTGCGGAATTAAGGGCGAGAGACGTTTTGGAGATTGGTCTATTCATGATCATCTTGGCCTTGCTTGCATCTTGCTTGCATCCAACGAAATAACATCGCAGGAATACAGCTTGAATACCGTGGAGGCAGGAACTTCAGATTGGTCATTTGGGGCCGTTCCCCGGGGTAGTTGTGAGTTTTGCAGACTACTTTCTGCCCTGTCGTTTTGTCTCCTGCGATGCTTTTATTGATCTGAGGGTACACTTGCCAAAACCTTCTCTGTCACATTTAATGTCTATTTGTACAGTGCCCTTTTATGTTATATTGGATGGAGTTCCAGGTTCGTACTGTAACATCTGCCGGTTCAACCAATTCCATCCTGCTAGTGTGTCTTTCATTTGTATCTTTCTATTCTTCTTGTAGGTTGAGTATTTATTTTGTCTGGCATCGCGATTTGTATGGGACTAGAAAGGAGTATTCGAGGTCTACAGCTTCAAGCGCATACTTTTTTGTTCGTCGCATCTGCTCTGAGACAATCGCATTAGATCTCCATCACTTGCTAGTATCTGCCAATCGTGAGGATTAGTCCCCCCGTCGTCCATCTTGCTAAAGACTTCTCTCCCTCAAACATGTTTCCCCGATCATGAACTTTACTAAGAATTGTTGCGCCACCCTCCAAATGTGAACAACTTGCAAAACTTACAACTTATCAAACAGGAGCTTGGGATTCAAAGTCAGCATCTAGTATGCCTGGTTTCGGAAACTCCTCGTAATAAGTGGAGGATTTATTTCGGTTTTTGTGTTGATGTTGACTTTGGAAAGCTTTGTTCTCATGCGCTTGGTTCTTCATGCGCTTGGTTCTCATGCGCTTGGTTCTCATGCGCTTGGTTCGAAGTCTCTTTTTTACTTCTTCGGCTTATACAGATTGGTCGTTAAAGTATGGCAGTGGATAGGACTCTTTGCAAGATGGGAGAGAAGTATGAGATGAGATGACAGGATAAGATATGAGGTGCTTTATTCTCAGGATAATATGGTAGGGCTTGGATTAAGCAAGAAAGGGTGGAAGTGAAAGGAAATTGGGTATGTAGATAGAACCCTTTGACGTTATAAATAATGACAAAACTTCTACATTGGTATCAAGCGTAGCACACCATAGATTTGTGGATAATAAGAGGAATTATGATTGACTAACACCAGTCGTGAGAGCGATGAAATAGTTCCTGCTGTACCTTTGCTACCAAAGGCATGCCCTTACGGATGCGAGCATAGATTGCTCATGAACTGCTAGTTTATGATAGAGATCAAAATCTCATCTATACTTTAGTTCCCTAATATTGTGCTAGATATAGAGACCAAATCTGCTTCTATATCTTAATCTCCAATATTGTGCTAGATAGCATCCCTGCCAGGGCCAGACATAACTCTTCAACCCTTGATCTTCTTCTTTTTGTCCTTTTTCTTTGGTTCTGAAGAAGCACCGCTTGATGGTCCATCCATCATTCCGGCCATTCCCGGCATTTGTCCTCCCATTTCAGCCATCATATCCTTGAAGAAATTCTCACTGACACCACCGCCAGATAGTGCAGCAGCACTATATAGTATGGCAAAATCTCTCCCATCTTCCATCCCTTTGGAACTGCAGGTCTTGGTAATGGTTTGCTAGGATCAGGTGGTGGGATGCCAGCAAGTTGAGGTTGCATGGCTGTTTTGTCTGTGGTAGGGTTGTCTTTCAAATGTTTCGCAATCAATATGTAGAGGTGGTGTTCTGTAATTCACCATATGTTAGTTCATGGCATCATCGCATCTAGTGAAATGCTTCGAGGGAATTCGCTAAAAGAAAACGTACTGTTCTTGATAGCTGGATTTCCCCCTCCTCTAATATTAACCTTGACTCGGCCCGGATTTGCCCAATCCTTGGGGTGAGTCTTAACTGGCTCAAATAAGGTTTCAATGCGAAGTCTAGAGCAGCATGCTGCAACAATTTCTCGGGCGACAGGATTCTTGACAGCCAATTCTATGCCTACTCTTCTGCCTTCTGCCCGACTTCTGGTAGCATCAAAGTATATTGGATAAAATACATTGGAAATCTTTATATTTGGAGCTATCTTCAGTAGAGCGAAACTGTGTGCCATCTGCACCGGTAGTTATTTGAGAGCCAGAAAATGGTATGTTGGCAGGGTTCATGTGAGAAGATTTGGCATTAGGCGGTGGCGCGTGTTTGGTAGATGAAGGCGCTGGTGTCCTCTTCTTGATGATATCGCGGTCCGAGAAATCCGAGGCCACATCCGAGATGTCTCCTTCTGATGGATCGCTCGCGCCATATTCATTGTCGCTATCGTCGACCTCTTCAATTCGTGCGTGCGACATCTTGCTTGTCTTTGTGTCGCAAATTATGAATGAGGATGTGTGTACTCTAGTCTTGAATTGTGGGGTGGTGGTGGGGGTCCAGACACAGAAGCTCAGAAGCTTAAAAATAAGCTTTTTGCGAGAAGCGAAAAAATGGCCTTTTGGTCACGTGTAACTCCACAAGGTCAACCACCATAGAATAATTAGCAAGCACAATTTGCGCGATTGAGAGCTCGAAACACAGGTCCAAGGGAAATAACGAATTTTGTCCAGGCACGGCTGAGCTTTTCTTTCATCTTGGAAGAAGGTCGGGGTTGATGTTGATGTTGATAATGGCTTTGGACTTTCGTGGCAAAACAAACGATGATAATGATTGGACAGAGGGAGTATACGTAGTGGATTGACGACTGGAAACAAGTACAGTATAATGAAAACTAAACATGGAGAATTCTCTCATATTTTGTATTTTTCAATTACGTAAATTAGGTCAAAGGTCATATGCCTTCGAAGGTTACAGCGGCGAGGCTATGTTTCCGGGTATCGGAATGGAGCAGCGGCGCAGTACGACCATGTCATAATCAGCATCACAGCAAATGAGAAATGCGCCCGAAATACTGGACCCTCATTAGCCTTGCCAAGCCACTCTCAATAGGCGACTAGCATCGAACGGAGTCAATGACTATCATCGCCCCATCATCGTCATCCGTAGATGAAGAACCGAGCCCGTACGGTATGATTGGAGTCTTCTGATGGACTTGATAACCCAGTCTGGAGATATGTTTGTGGCAGTGAATTCGCGCAAAGGATTTCATCTGGAACTTCTCTCTCCTTCAACAAAATTACACGTGTTTTCTTCAGGAAGCCATGCAGTGGCTGAAACATGCAGCTTTTATTTTTTAGTCTTGTGTTCCTGAATCCTGGGAGTTAAGAGCATCAATTGCAAGATTGTTAGAAATGGAAAAAGGTTTGTTGTACTAGTATACCGCTTAGTACTATTATATAGTTTGCAACAAAGATGTATAGGATTAGAACTTCTTCAGATTGTTAGGTATTTTTTCAACGGTCTCCTTTCCAAGATTTGAAAGTCCCCTGAAATTCGGTTAAGGTTGGTTACTGGAACAATTGTGGCTAGTTCCACAGTGGGCTAAAAACGGCCTACCCTCCTTTTGTATAGCTATATTCATAGTAAAAAATACTATATCTCTTTTATCATATCTACAATGGTTTTCAAATACGATAGATTTTATCAGGTTAACTGATGTTGTACAAGATCCACCAGCTTGGTGCAAAGCCCAGTAGCGAATAATATATTTGTTCTTCAGAAAAAAGAAAAGTGACAGAGTATAGGCTCAATCAGGCAGCACTCTTAAGCCACCAATCTTTTTGTTCAACAGATCAAAGCTTTTTTTCAGACCTATGGTGTTCTGACCCTCTTCAAAGAGCATGGGCAAAAGAGGAACACGACTAGATTTGAGTAGATTTGGAAGAATACAAAGAAAATCATCGTCTTATTTGACCAGTCAGCATTGGAATTGGTTGCTGCCTATTCAGCCTGTTCCTATTCCAAGAACTCTGGAAGTCTATTGTGAGACCTTGAAGAAGTTGGATATAATGAGCTTTGACATTGACAAGAAGAAGCTTGGTCAGGACCAGAAGCAGAAGCAAGCCTATGGGAAAGACAAGTTTAATGACTATCTTCTAGATATTGGGGGGAGTAACACTCTGGGTGAGATACAATATTGATTTTCTTGCATTCTAAGGGAATTTGACTCAAGAAGCTGAGGGCCTTCAAGTGGTAGCCCAACAAGCCTTTCTTGGTAACCTTTCTTGTAAGGATTCGATTATCCATGGTACTTATCTCTTCTTGATTTCAATTTGATTGCATAGAGACGGCTTCTCATTTTTTACCCTGGGAGATCATTGCTTCTAAGATAGTCCTCATTTTCGCTTATCGATGATAGTGTTGCTCGGTAACCAGATTTGTTTGATTGAATATTGATGATTTACTCTCTACAAAAGAACCTAATTCAACAGGTCCTATCACCATCCGAGAGAATCTTTTTGGCAAGGCTGACTACCAAGGTTGCTCGGAAATTTCCTCTCAAGCAAACCATAAAATTCTTTAGAATTCATCTTACTTCCTAGGGTCTTCCTCATTGATCGATTGTCCAGACACTGACTAACTCTACTAACCCAGTATATAAAATGGTGTCTATGAAAGAATCAGTTGATGACAGTGCTATAGATGTGGATTTTGGTGTTGATAATGGCAAGTATTTCCCTTTTGTTCTCCGCAGTCCACTTCAAACGAAGATTCTTCATACTTTGAATGTGCAAATTCGACGATAGATTATGAAAGCACTCAGCTAACACCATCGTGAAAAGTTCCTTCTAGATACGCCTCTGGGATGAGAATGAGATCTGGTTCACCAGCCATATCTGAAGCATCATCCTGTACTTTGGCAGAAGATGGATCTGAAGCAGAGCCAGATTCAAATCGCACATTACCAAGCTCCACTATTCTTCGCACACAGGCATATTCTTCACCTCTTTCCGAATCACCTTCCACGCCTGCCACGCCTGTCACACCTGCCCAAAAACGTCGTCGAGAGGATGATACTTCCAGTGAGTTGTCATTGACAGATCGAGAGACATTCAACAAACGTCGTACTGGGGCTTCAGTTGTGGTTTCTATAAGTATTAACGCTAGCCCCGGTATTACTCTATCCCCAGCTATATCCCGCAGACTGCAATTCTCAATCATGTTCCATTGGATAGCCTTCGTACCCATAAATCCAATCTTTGGGTCAACTCTCCTTCTCTTCCCATTCGGCTTAGCACCCCTAGCGCCATTAATAACCCTCTTCGCGAGACTCACCTTCCTGTAAGCCCGAAAGAGATTATCGACTTAGACAGCGAAGAGGAGCCTCCCGTTTTTAAGCTTCCTGATGGAGCTGTACTCATTGATCTAGAGGACTATGAGGGCGAGGCTAGACTGGAAGAAGAGATCTTTGGCATCGAGCCACAAGTTATCAGCCAAGACAGCATAAAACGCGCATTACCTGCCCAACGGAACCCGGAGATCCTACCTCCCAATGTTGAGATTGCTTCCATACCCTGGAAAAACAGCGTACTCCGGCCCGGAAAAACAATCGAGCTCAAGAACGGAACCTTCATAAAAATAAAGGTGATTGTCAAAAACCTTACAACTGATGATGTTGCCATCAGAGGATGGAAGCTCGTACGCACTCGTGAGTTCGTGCTCGGTGGAATGGTTCAAAAGAAGAGGAACGAAGTAGCTTTCGTTCACGAAATTGATAGAGATGATAGGCGAGATGTTTGGGAACAATCTGTAGATACGGTTCGCCTTGAAGACTTTATACGAATTCGTCGATTGGTATGTACCAATCGACCACTTCCAGAGTGTAGATATAGCAAAAACGACATTCCATCAGAGATTGGAAGTAAGGAAAATAAAGAGAAGATAAAATATATCACAGAAGAGATGGTCTTGGTAGCCAGATGGGCTTTTGTGGTAAGATATGCAAACGCCGAAGCAAGAGTGAGGAAGGGCTCGCTTGTGGATCGACCCAGATATTCGGCGGTTTTGAGATCTCTGAAAAAGGAAGAATGTAGAATGGGTGAGTTTGTGGAGCCGAATGTCAGAAAGCTTCAGTGGAGAGATTGGGCTTTCCCAGACCGGAGCAGGGATGGTTCATCCAATGCTCGCTCGATATACACATACGGTGATGGCTGTAAGTCACACTACTTCTCATGAACTGGCAGTCTCCTAACAACCTCAGATTCCGGAGCTGGGGGTATGACCGCTGGCGCAGCAGCAGCTGGCCTCAACGTCAAATGGGGATTTTGATTTCAACTCCAACGCCGGCCTCACATGGCAAAAGAACTTTCCCCTCGCAAAGTTCCATCTCTCCTCTCGGTCAACGAATTCGCAGATCTTCCCGACCCTAGTCAAGATTTGTGGGTTGATATTCTCCACCTATCTCCCCCTTGCCAAGTTTTCTCACCTGCCCATACCGTTCCCGGTCAACACGATGAGATGAACTACGCAAGTCTCTTTGGCGTCGGCTCTGCAATCAAAAAGTCTCGCCCAAGAATTGTTACCTTGGAGCAGACATTCGGAATCTTACATCCCAAAAACAAGAACGCTTTTTATGGGCTGATCGGTTGTTTTGCAGACTTGGGCTTTGATGTTTCGTGGCAGGTCGTAAAGTTCCAGGGATATGGATCACCGAGTAGAAGAACTCGGCTGATCATTCTTGCGGCCTGGTATGTTTTTCCTTCATTTGTCTCACATCTTCAATCCGGAAGTCGCTCAACTAACATGGTCCCATAGTCCAGGAGAAACCCTCCCCCACATGCCACAATACACCTACACCGAGCCACCCCTCTCCACCACCTCCAAAAAGCCTTACCGTACCCCCAACAAAGCCCTCTCCTCCATCCCCGCCAATGCCCCAAACCACGACCCCCAAAACCCACAACTACACCGTTCAAACTATGTTCCCTGGGATGGGTCCGTCATTTGCGGTTGCATATTGACCGGTGGAGGGATCGGGCTCGGGCTACCGAATGGAAGTCGTGGGATGACGAATAGGGAGTTGGCTGCATTGCAGACATTTCCACTCAAACATGTTTTTCATGGGCAGGAGGTTAGGAGACAGTGGGGAATGCGGTTCCGCCTGCTTTTGGGAAGATTCTTCTGGGGAGTTTGAGGAGGCAGTTGGAGAGGAGGGACGGGCGGGCCAGGGAGGAAGGTATCGTTTATTAGTTCGGATGAGGAGTGAGGGGGTGCGGAAAGCTGTGAGGCTTTGGTGTGTTTGTTCTGCATGCTATTTTAAGTACATGGTAGAACAGTTTGGTTTCATTATAGTCAGCATCTGAGGGCGAGATTCGGATACACGTACCACAGCATAACTAAAGTATTGTTTTCATATCAAATCTGATAAGGTTTATCTCATGAACATCGTAATCACCAAGTTTTTCACCATTGCAGACAGTTTTTCATTGACTTGTTTTATCTATTCAGCTAGAAATTTAGTCCCTGCTATGTATCTAATGATTTGAACTCAAAAGCCAAATCCAAGCTTCCAGTAAATGATCAGGGACTATTATATTAGTACAATGGAGACCTCGGAAGCGGAAGTATGAAATACTGGAATTGTAGCCCCAACCATTTAAAAAGCGTAACTTATCTACCATCAAGACAACCAAATACTCGGCCTGGCACCGGACTATGCAGAACGCGGTAATTCAGAACCTGACCAGATGTTGATTTCTATCCTGCTCACTTTCTCCGCCTCGATCCTGCTTCAAGCACCTCAAACAAGGTTATCCTGAACGGCAGGAATTACCAGACAATTTTATCTTATGAACTTTCATTAAAGCCAATCCGGAGGCGTCGCTGCCATTGCGAGCCCATTCCGGCGGCTACTGTGTCGCCCTTCTCGCAAATTTCTTCATAAGAGTATTCCCAGATCTCATTATGATGAGTCGAGCTGGGCCAACCGAGTCTCAAAGTTTGTGATCGACTTCTTTCTCAATGTATCAAGTGCATCATGCCATTCGCCACTCATTAGATAATGTTGAATAATTCTAATCGCAAAACTGGTGACTTCAAACCATCCAAAAGCTCCCGGAATTCGGATAGGTGGAATGGGACTCTAAACAGATGCACTGACCTGAGGTTCGGCCATTTACGATCGGTGAAAAAGTGACCCTAGAGATTCTCCCGGTCTATTGTGTGCCTTCATCGATATCTATGCTATGGGCGTTGAAATATGCCAGATTGATGTCCACTTTTTCAAGACAATCTGTGTTAAGAACAGAAGAAAGATACACAATCAAGCCACCAAGGCTCTGAGGGGGCAATTGAGAATTGTACCCGTCGTAGTGCCTTCTTGCGCAGTAGAATGTAAACTGCTTTAGATTCTGCGATGCAGCTGAGAGCTCTTTGATTTCTTCAGGTGATGCTTTTAAATTATAATCGATGGGATAGGTTACTTCAACGCTAATTTTGTCGAATAGATGACCAGCCTTATAGATAGCGATTGGAAGTTTAAATAAAATTTGACAGTAGGGTGAACTCCAGTCCGGAAATTCGCCAAAATATAGGTCCACGAATTCTCCACCAAATTCCTCTTTGACAAGATCCTCGATAAACAATTCATCATCTCGGGCGTAATCATATAGGGAGTGTAGCTTTGGATAAAGACTTGCATTTTTGGCGGCAATCAGGTTCAGAAGTACGGTTTCTATCATGGATATGAAGCGTTTTTTGCAAGCGGCATCCTAGTGATCGCGGAAGTTACAGCTTGGATGAACGTTCCATTTTTCATCATTCTTTCTTGATCTTCAAAGAGAGAACGAAACCGAAAAAAAGCTCTGATATAAACCCTCTTCACTCTAAGAATATTCTCATCTGTAGAAACATCCCAGGCTGAAGAGACATCTTGAGTGACGTACTGATCACCCGATGAATCACCCTCAGCTAAATCCTCATCTAATGAGTCTCCCTCTGTGAAATCCTCATCTGATGAATCATCTGAGAAGTCACAATTAGCGACATCCTCGTTTTGACGAGTCACCCTCTGTGAAATCCTCATCTGACGAGTGATCTGACAAGTCATCCTCAGCGACATCTTCAGCGACATCTTCAGCGATATCCCCATTGAGCTTACGCATACTCAGTAGAGATGACAATTCATCTAACCTGGAATATGTCTGAGCATCTAAACACTTTGATATTCCGTCGGCCTCCAAAAGCCCATTTAAGCAGCCAACTTTATAAATTCAAGAAGTCCTCGAATCTGTCATAAAGCTCGGGATCATAGTGGGAAGTTGAAATCCTAACAGTCCTGATACCCTTGCTGATAAGAGGATGAGTGGAGACCATCTCGAGATGTGCCAAGGGATGCCAAAGTCAACTCGACGCGCACGGAGTGGAGAAGTAAGGGTGAGCAGAGGATGTTGGTTCTTTGGCAAGTTAATCGCAGGCTCTTGATGGTTTTTCAAACTCAGGTTGTATCCCTTTACCCTTCGCATTCTATCAGTTTGCGCATTCGAAAACGTGGCTGCAGGGAAGCTCAAGAAGCTGTGGATCCAATATGATGACAAAAATAGCATTGAGCACCTCTGTCGGAAACTTCAGGAAGGTCAGTGGTCCATTGTTTAACTGTGAATACAGGTTGTTCTTGGCCTTCAACTTGTAGTAATCCAATATGAGCTGATGCTCTTGTTCCTCCTGCACTCCCATCTCAACGTCAGAATTCTTCGTCTCAGGCGGAAGAAAAGTTTGATCGGAAGTGTTAACCAAGGAAGAAATATCTTTATTTGAAGGCATGTTTGAGAGGCTTTGAATTATTGAGGAATCGTTTGGTCGAAGTTATTTATTTCGGGAAATACACAGTGGTCAGTATGTCGATGACCTCACTTGTGAGTTTCCTGCTGGAGAAGAAACAGGTGGGGGATTGGCATATACGTATCAAGTATATCCTCAAAGTTATTTGTCGAATAAAATACCGACAAAAAAAAGGGAGGAGGCCTTTGGTGTTAATAGAAGGATGGATGCTTTGTTTGAGAGTTGAAGAGGATTGTAAAAGAAAGTGGTTGAAAGATATGGTTGACAAGGGATATCGAAGAGGACTTTGGATGATTAAACAAGAAGAGAAATTAATTCGAGACAGGTATAGTTTGTTAGAGATGGCTTGAGATTGGTTCGGCTATAGATGAGTAATTTCAATACACACTAGGATATAATTCGCTTGTAGGTAATTGGTAGGTACCTAGGTAGGTATGGATGTCGGAGACTGTATCATTTGGATCTTGGATCATGTTTTTATATATTCAAATATGATTGATTACCATTATCCTTTTAAATCAGAAAGCAATGTATCAGCTTTGAGAAAAGTGTGTTTCTTTGAAAGCGGGGAGTTGCCTTACGAAGATCTATAAGTCATGCTTTCTATGAATTCTGAGTACTGCCTAGTTTTTGATCCAATACTCTCATTGCGGTCTTGTTCCATGAACTTGAGATAATTCACAATGGCTTTACAGTTCTGAACTGCAGGTAACCCTATACGACTTTGAGCCATGACTGTTTGTGATATTTCATGATTTGAAAGCACTATTCACTTCCTGAAATCATGACTTTTAGAGACCAGAAATCTGACGTGTCGGCAACTATGAAGACGTCTCCCCTTATCACACAATCATGGATACCGGTGATGTCACATCCCGTCTTTCATATCATCCAGAACTTAGGGGGTTTCAAAGTAACATATCAAGTTGTTATTCAATCATGAAACCTGCGCCATAATCTCATAGAAACAATTGTACAAGTCTTGAATCTCCACAAGAAGTTACTATAATAGCGTGACGAAAGAAGAACACTCAAAAATCTGAGAACACTTAGCATCTAAAAGTGCTCTCCACTTGTAGATGAGGCATTAAAGAGCTGGTTATAGACATCATTAGAGGCTCGCTAGGCCCAAGTAAGAAGAAAAAGAAACTTCATTCTTCCATTTCATCAAATATCACTTAATTTAGCCCTTAAAATAAGCCTCATTATAAGACTACTCAAACATTCAATGAAGTCTCAGGTCCTTATTCCTTGTTGTTCCTACACAGCTTAAAAGTTGCCCCCCTCTCCCACATTGCTTTTATTCAACTTGAACCCTCCACTCTTGTGAAGACTGCTCATCTTGAACATCCCTCTTCTATGTTTCCTGTCTAGACTAAAACTTTCCTCTCCATTCCCCTTGATGAGTAACATTCTCCCATAAATATCCTCATCCAGCTTGAACATTGATTCCCCCTTATTTTTATAGCTGAGTACGAACCATTAAATCCACTCCCAAAATCTATTATCCCAGCTTCTCGAATCTACCCCTATCACCAATGAACACTAAAAAATCAATGACCCCTTTCAAACTTAGATATCAATAACTGCTTTGAACAATTAAAAATGAATAATGCCATATAACTTAAAGAAATGCAATGAGATGCGTCACAAATGATAGCGAACACCCCTCTACAAGGGTCTCAGAATATACATAAAAGGATTCGTTTACCCCTCGAAATTTCTCTTTTCCCTTCCTCTATATCCTCCACAAGCCCCTCAAACATTCGACAGAGGCAACCAATTTCCACATCTCCGCATCAGATACTCTTATATGCTTTTATCAATCACATAGCCTCGCATCAAACCAAACGCATATCCAACACCCAGCAGATCATCATGGTAACCATCGCCGGAATCAATAAGTTCGAGGAGAACTTCGCAGAGTTTCCTATCCGATCCGTTGAATTTGCCATCAAGGATGTCCTCGAAAACAACAGCTTGGACATATCCAGAGAAATTATTCCCCTCTGCCTGCACAAGCGCTTCCCAAAAAATTCCCACAGTGAGCACGGGTTCTTACCCACTGAGCTCGACAGCAGTGGACCCTCCCCTGGCTCCAAGGAAAGAACGGTATTACATACCGAAGGCTGGGAATATGATAAAGGGGGTCTTTGGGTTGAGCTTTCTCTTCCTTGCGAAGGGTGCGTGAAGGCGTATAAAGAGAAATTCAACGATGAGAGATTTATCTATTATACTATGGCTTTAGCTCGTCGGTTCATAATCAGCATAATCGAGAAAGGTAAAGAGGTGACGGGAAGGAATGATTCTTACAACGTACTTGAGCCAGCGGCCTTGCAGTATTGGAAGCGGAAGGATACAGACAAGGTTAAAGAGATGGCCGATGAAGAACGAAAAAGACAGGAAGCTATCAAATTTGCAATTGGGGAATACCTAGAGAGTGGCAGGGTGATGAACCCTGGAACTTGCATGTACGTTAAAGGCTGGATGAATGAGCTACCCGAAAACCTTGAAAATCTATCCAGACCCTCTGCGCCACCTTCGGACTTAGGTGATCGGGAGCACCTCATGCTACCCCCAGGCGGTTGGAAACCTTCTCGCAGTACTACTCCCGAGTAGACCATTCGTACGAATGACTTCGCGCAAGTCTCATCGCCACCATTCATACCGCCAAACGAAAGGACGGAGGATAGTTTACGGTTGATCGGGACTTTTTAATTATCTTCATGCTTTACTTTTAATATCATTAGATAGATAACTTTGCTTTTCAAGACAGGAAAATTGGATAGCAAACTGGAAGGAAGTTTATGTACGGCGTGATGGATATCTTTTACTGATGGATTGTGGAGGAAAAATATTGGATGTACACTTGTCATACAATATAAGCGTGATTTTCAACAAAACCAATCTTTATTGATTCTTCACAGATCTTCAATATTAATGAATTACTCATTTATTATGTATGTACATCTTTCTAAGGATTATTACCCCTCACCTTAGTGATACATTATAGCAAAAAGACCATCACAACTCCCATTATCCCCATGATTCCAACCTGAAAGCCTCCTGCTCAGAAGTTGATGCAGTGACTGGAGCCGAGCTCAAGATAATTCCCGAAGTTCACGTCAAATTCGATAATGAACCATTGGTTCCCATACTAGCTACGATTACTTTCGGGCACTCTGCATCATACAACGATGGATTAGCAAGGTTCGCTCCAGTCTGGTTGTTGTAACCCAATCTGATGAGTGTATCCTTTCCAGGCTCGTATTTTGGCCATCCATAGTTCGTCAAGCCATTTTCAGGATCTTTAGCGAACGCTACCCATGCCCCACGCATATACTTTCCGATTGACGTTTGCTCCGTTGTATCAGGAGGATTGGCAATATTTGTGTCGAAAAGGATAGGGATATCGGCAGAATGCCACGCGCCAGCATTGGGGACAATCTCTGTGTTGGGGAAGGCACCAAAATAACGATAACGCCAGGTGGGTACCTGCGCTTGGATCGAGTAGTTTGCACGATAACCAGCTGGGCATGTAAAGCTAATTAAATTGAGAGATTTCCAAGCATCATCGGGATAGCTTAATCCTTGTAAAGAGCTTGTAGCGATAAACAAACCAGCTTCATTTTCAGTATTTCCTATTAGCATGGGCTTTTTTGTGAATTTTCCAGCCAACGAGCGTTCGGTATAGTTGGAAAATACGACAATCTCGTCTACGGTAGGGCCGAAGCTTCCCAAAACACCCCTGGATCCAGAAGTAGTAGATATAGCATTGATGACTTCCGTTGTGTTTTTCGTACGCATACAAGCAGTGACATTGCTAGACGAAGATCCACCACACCCCAAGGCCTCAGTAACATTCCACCAAGCTAGAGCAACATTCTCTGCCTTATTTGGCAGATCCCAACTCAATGCTGTACCAGATTGTGGAATGAAACCGGCAACAATCGGGTTTTCTACCCAAGCATAGTTGTAAAAGTCGATTGATGCGGAACCCGCAGATTGTCAGAATAAAGTGATGCGGGATACATCGCCACCGAAATTTTCAATGTTATCCCGAACCCACTCAACAGCCAGTCTTTGGTCTAAAAGGCCAAGATTTGCGGTACTGGTTGGGTCACCCGGAAAACCGAAAATATTGACTCGATAGCTAGTTATTGATCAGCAAAGTTCAGAAGGTTGAGTGGCTCAAAACATACTTGACAGATACCACAATTACATCCTCTTGTTCCACAATGTACTTTCCATTCATAGCGGGTATGGAACTAGAGCCACTGTTAAAACCACCCCCATAGATCCATATTAGTACAGCCTTCTTGGAATCGCCATTCTGTGGCTTTGTCCACACATTCAACGTCAAGCAATCTTCACTTTGTGCCGTCGAGGGGGTTCCAACTGTCTGCAGAACTGGGAATCCTACTGCCACAGAGACATTTGATTGTTGGACGAGGGTCGCGTTGTATGTGGCGGTCTGAGCAGGACATGTGTAACCCTGCAGATGGCATTAGCAATTAGTTGGAAAGCAAAAGCCTTGATAGAGTTTGACGAACAAAATTGGTCCCATTGAGAGTTGCATTGCTCCTGTATGCAACTGGCGCAGCAAATCTTAAGTCTCCAATTGGTGGTTTGGCGAATGGAATGCCCAGATACTCGGATACTTGGGATTCGTTCAATGCAGCATGTCCATTGACTGGTCCACTGGTTGTTTGAACCGTTTGGCCGACAGCCCAGTTTGATTCACGGTTCTGCAGAAGCGCAGATGCCTTCACAGATGCCGCAACAGCAGAAATCAATAATGTTGGGATCTTCATACCGTAGAGTTGAAAGAGACGGTGAGAGAGGGCAATAAAAACTAGGAGAGGTACGAGAAGGGGGAGAAAAGCAGATACAGATAAAGGTCCACACAGTCATCTTCAAGAGGATATTCAATGGTATATAAACAAGAGACATCTACCTGTGCCTACCAGGAAACGAACTCCCTTTTGGGGAAAACCATGGCAGTTGATTTAAGGTAATGGCCTATAATTTAAGCATTTCATAGTGCATTCGATCTCTGCTCTCCACATGTACTACCAGCCTAGGGAAGCTTGGTGTGCAGAGTTTGTACAGGCAAAGCTGGTTTAGGATCGGTTTTCAATGTGAAGACAGACGGCGGAATCCATGATTGGAAGTTCATTAAGGTAATTCTAACGCACAGAAGGACAAGCGTACTCGTATGTCCCGTGGTGCTACTTGTGCATGTGTGTAACAATAAGATGCTTCGGATGAGTATGAGAAGAGCATGTCATCATTATACGATGTCGGTCTGATGAATATGGCGATTGCATTACCTATGCTGTTAGAGGTATGCAAGGAATAATGTTGTTGGGTGAAGAAAGAAGTGTTGGTGGTAAGGAATTGTGGTAAAAGATGCGAAATACGGGGAGGTATTTTATTACAATTTTACCAAAGACGCAAATTTGTAAGCAACCGTTGCGAGATTGACATACCATACTAGCTAGACGATTGAGATCAGCAGGGTCTACCGGTGATGGGTAGATCAACTCTATCCAAGTTCAAATTCTAAATACATATCACTACTAGGTCCTTGAACCCTACTTACTTGCTACAGTACCTATTCAACAATTCAACCTTATGAAGTTCGGAACGAAATCCTAGAAAGGGTTGATCCGCGAGTCGGTATGGGCACAGATCTAGAAACACGATAGAGCGAGTATATTCTGACAGCAAAGGCAACACGGTTTCATTTAACAATACTTTCGTTATGGTCCGCGGGTTCTTTCAATACAACGTCTTCTCACTTGTGCAGTATCCAATCACTTATACTGGGTTGCCATCTTTCTCTTATTGTATCACCAATCAATGGATAGATAATCATCATCATTATCTTCATATGGAGTAGAACTATTTCCGGTACAGCAAATACGTTCTCGTGCATGCGCACATAATATAATGAACTTGCATTATCAGCTCTCAGTTGCCCTGTCATGGCGTTCACACTAATAACACAAGTTGACATGAGCTTCTATATAAGGAGTGATATCCGAGGCTAATGAGTACAACAGTATACCTAGTACTTGTTACTTGGCGAACTTCAAGTCCGTTACTTCATGCGTGAGCCCCTACTACCCATCGTGTATTATCCTGTGTAGGGGAAAGGTCGTGAATCGGGTTGAAGGCTCGAACATTCTTAACCATATGAAGAAATTCTAACGACAGACGGGATGCGGAGGTTAACTTGTTCCTATCTTCCGTCTTAATGCAATGCTCCAAAGCATTTTTCTTTTGGCTTGGTGTTGACAGACTGGTACAAATTTCGAGGTTTGGGGGATGATAACATTGACATTTTGACTTCTAATTTCACCAAGTAATAGTTCTACATGGTTAACAGCACGTCGTATCGATTATCTAAATACCTAAGCAACTTAGGTACGTTTCGACAAAAATTAGTCTGGCACGTGGTTTGAGCAGTTCTAGCCAGATCTCAAATTCTCAACCAGAACTTAAATATTCAGATACTTCTTATCCAGAAATCTCAAAAGTTACCAAACGATCCATGTGCTTTTCAATATTTAATTGAATTACTGGATAATATTCCAGACGAGTTTACTCAGGTACTTAATGATCTTGGAATAGCTATGTCGAACTCAATGCCATTTCGCTATGCAAGCGCATCATTGCGAAAGGAGAGTTGAATCAAATGCCTAGAAAACTTTTATTTCACTACAAACTTCATGTTCAACAATCCGATTCACCATATGAATCATGCTTGGGTGCTCCAGCGATTGCCATGGCGCAGAATAATTCGAATCGTTCCTAGTTCCAAGATCTCATTTCCCATATACAGTGCGCAATTTCAGTCATATACGATGATTCAACAGCTCTCAGGCAAGATCTACTGATCAGGTTGATTCGAGATCTATCTTGATCTCTAACTCTTCTTCGGAGAACCGATATCAAATGAGTTAAAGGTATAAGTTCCAACTCTAATGGCCACTTCAAACATTGCTCCAAGAAATCTAGCGGTCTGGAATCACAGCTTGAATAACTGATTGACCCAGGGATTTTGAACCTACACTTATGAACTTGAACCGATGTCAAAACTTTCCTACCTTTACCAGTGAATATGTGATTCAAATTCAAGTAAATCCAATGAGAACAATCACCCATCTAGGAAATGTATTTCAATTGCTCACCAAATAAAACAGTTTTTTTTTTGCATTTCCTTCATCACACAGTAAATAAACCATACAAAATCCCAGTGGTTTTATTTCAAAAGTACAACCACTTCTCACATTACTACATATCGAAAATATCAAACACTCCTCCACATCACTAACCTCGTGTACCATTTCGACTTCAAAGCAAACTCCACAGACGTGATCAACCTTCTCGCTCTATTTACTCCTCCAGTCCCAGGGTTCCAGCCTTTGCCGCAAACCCTAACACATATCGTATTCAAAATTAACACCAACTCCAAGACCATCACTCCAGCCTCATCATGGCCCACCCCAGAACTCCAGAAGCATCAAAGAACCTTCCCGGCGATGAAACCCACGCTAAAACCCACCACAAATAAACCCGATCCTCAACCGGCCCACAGCAACTCCACTGTGTTCCCCCTTCTTATCCAGTCGCCTCTTCATCGGACACCCGCAACTTGACGAAAGCGGACGAACCCTCGACTTCCACACAAGAGGACCATCCGGTTCAAGAACCAGACCAAACGTGACCACAGAAATGGAGGGAAATGGCTTTCGATGCAAAACTTAGATACGCGGAGGAGATAGCTGATGATGATGATGATGCAACGGACAGAGACATTGGTGGTGTGGTACGTGGCAAAGAGCCTCCACCAGCCCCTAGCTACTGGCAATGATACAGAACGACGTTATCTACCAGGGGTATTAAAGGGATAGGATAGGCGGCCAGAAGGGGTGAAAGGAGAAATGATAGGCAGCAATGGCAAGCAGACAGTAAACCAAATAGAAATCCCCTCGCCACGTCCGCGAGGTGCTTTTCTATCTTTGGTCATACCGATGTACGGGCATTCAGCAGCCCATCCTCAGATCATCATAACAATGCGAGATTTCCAACCCCTATAGGGTTATTTCCACATAATCACATGCATGCCTTCGTGAGTGACGAATTGTGCATACATACTTGCTCGACGAACTGAAGTCGCTTCATCAATCATGTAATGTTCATTGCTGAGACATACAATCATTACCCATCCACGGTATGTATATCTGATTCTCCTCGACTCGGCTTCATGGTTTGAACCCTTACTCTGAAATCTATACATAACACCGTGCAATACATAGTGTATCCACAAGTATCGGTATCAGCTCTTGGTCCATTATTGAGTCTCGATACTTAGTAACAACATTGCATTTATCTACTACTAAAAAACCCAGTCCTCACCCCTCACCCCTCGACCCCAATCAAAAGCCATCCGTCAAAGAACAACCACCACTCCCAGTACATACTACATAAAACTACCCTCCAAATCACACTCTATCACAAAGCCATTCCTGTCATCACATCCATATCAACCCCCCATGGCCATCAAAACCTCAACACCCCCAGCCAGCCCCTCCATCCTTCATCCTCCACCCATAAAACAACAAATCCTCCAACAAGCCCTTTCACAGCCCTGACAACAACAACAACAGCAGCAGCAGCAGCAGCAGCAGCGGCATTAACAGAAAAGCCCATCCAGCCATCCCCTAAACAAAAACCAAAATCTTCTTTCCCCAGTCCATTTCATTTCATACACCCACCAACCATCTAAATCCCAAAACACCAAATCCCAAAAACCATAGATCCCCCCCCCCAAAAAAAACATCAGAAAATAAATCCAAAAGAGACCTATAATATTCATGAATATTTTATTTTATTTTCTCTTTTTTGACCACAAGCGCATTGAATAGCTAAATAGATAAATCCGTAAACATACAATCAACAGATACCTACCTAGATATCCATCAGCCAACCAACCAACCAACCAATCATCAAAACATACCCTCACATAAATTTCCCATTTCGAAAAATCAATCTAATCCAAATCCCAAATCCCAAATCTGCAATATCTCCATAACACTCTTTATTATACCTAAATATCCACCTACCCCAACACCTACTTCAAAATCCAACATCCCCCCCCGTCCCCCAAAAAAGCCAATAACAAAGGGGGAAAAAAAAAGGGGGGGGGTCCTACATTCAGCTTGCGCAAATGTTTAGTTAAGCATCCTTCCTTTCTTCCTTCCTTAGTATATTCATTCTACTTGATCTCTTAACAAGCAAGCAACCAACCAATCAACAAACCAAGAGAAAACACCACAGAAGGCAATGGGATAGACTCGGATAGAGTAGAACGTTGTAAACTTTGCGGATTTGGGGTGATGCGGATGTATTGAGGAGGAGGACGAGGCGGGATTGTCATTTCGCATTGTGATAATCAAACATGCTAGATGGATGGATGTACTTGTGAATACCTATGCAAGAGATGTTATGTGATTTTGAATAGTTTGAAATCCCTAGTTTGTCATATATCTTTCCTATTTTACGCTTCTGATTTGACACTGATCAATCAATTGAAAGAGTATTGTAACACTCATCTAACTAGCACATAATCTAACAGAAAATATCATTCAAATTCGTTAAAATTTTGCCAACCCATCTACCAATCATCCGCCAAAATAATACGGGTATAATATGCTTGACTCCAGAGCCATGTAATTAAAAAAAATCTAGCCCAGTCCATGTTTTGTTCCTCCACCCTACTTCTTACCCTCTTCTTCATCATCAACATATGGTCGACTACTGCTTGCAGTTCCACTTCTAGCTCTGTTTGCTGGTACACTGCCAACTAAATTTCGACCGGTTGCAGCTTGTGATGTCCTGGCCGCGGTATTTGATGTTACGCCACTGGATTGTTGCCCACCTGGGTATGATGGGTAAAGAGAAGTCGATGACATTCCAGTTCCATCGCCCCCTAAGTTTTGACTTCTAGTTGAAGCGACAGATGCATTACGTCCAAGCTGACCCGAAGGATTTACAGGGAATGGGGCGTATTTTTGATAACCACTACCACTGCCATATGATGAATTGTATTCGGCAGAAGATGGTGATGAGCCTTCATCTCCAAGTGAATTGCCATAAGTTCCTGATCCTGATGGCCCGTCTATTGTAACACTGAACCCAGGGGTCGATTGAAATGCGTTTGGGGGTAGATGCTCTCCAGGCTTACGTCTACCTCGAGTGCTTGCTCTCTTCAAAAGAGACGATCTCGGGTTACCGTATAGATCGAAATTGTCTTCTCCCAAAGTCGAGATATCGTCGTTATCGTTATAACTGTTACTATGCGCAAAGTCTAATCCTGGGCGGCGTGCGTTCAAGGCTTCCGCTGCATCTTCTTCGGTTTCTATTGGACCAAGATCTGGATTGGTGTTTTTAAGCGTAGGTACGAGTCTTTTCGAGTCTTTGGTAGCCGCTGATTTTATCCCGAGCTTGAGCGGCCCACTCATCAGTTACAGAGACGGAGTAATTAGGGTTAGCAGGTCCACCGAGCGTATCTCCACCACCCCCGGGAGCATGGATTGGAATCTTGCGTAAGGCTAAGACAAGAGCACACATAAATTTTAGAACGACGAGCAGCGCGAACTGTCTCATTATGCCAATTCGACTTGTGTCTGATTTCAACCTTTAGTTGAAGTTTATCCATATTACCAATACCCACAGCCTCCAATACAATATCGGATTGAAAGTCGCGAGAATTGTCTGGGTTACGAACAAAAGCTTCCATCTCTGTGCGAAGAATTTCAATATCTTCGAGGGTGGTATCAAAAGAGATAAACATGTCGAGTTGTTCTTTCATTGCCTTGCTGCGAGTGATATTCTCGATCCAAAGGTTATTCAATACAATGTTGGGGACCTGCACCATCTTCATGTTGTCGATACGTTTGAAAATGGTGAACAGTAGAGAGATCTGCTCCACGACAAGGTATTCGGAACTAATATCAACACGATCACCAACATCGTATGGATGTTTGACAAAAAGGAAGATGCAAGAACGAGAAACTCCTGAGTGGTGGCAGCGAAAACGAAGGATAGAGACAAGAGGGTTGTACCGGCTGTTGTCAGTGTAGCGAGGAAACCAGTATCTTGGAAAGCAACTATTCAAATGGTTAGCGTGATCTTGCTGCTGAAAGTTTAAAACTTACTGTAAGCAAAAATGACAATGATGAGAACAATGATGAGTAAAACTTGATCAAGAACACCAATGGCCTGACCAACATCTCTCATACTGTTGGCAATTGATTTTCGGTCACGACCAATATCCACTACCTTCATGATCATCTCATCGAGCGAGATATCGCCATTTCCATCATTATCCAATGCCTCAAAGATTTCCTCGGCCTCCAATTTACGGCCAACCCCAAGGACCTCCTCAAGATCTTCCGCGGATAAAGAATCCTTGCCTTCAACAGCAAAAGACATCCATAAACGTCTCGCCAATGCCTCGGATGATTTGGTTTTTTCAAGTGCCTCGATCACGACGGAATGAGCAGAATTTGGATTAAACACTTGCTTTCCAGTGATTTCCGATGCGATGTTTCCAAAGACTGACGTAACTTTGTCACCAAAACGAGCAACATCTCCAATAAGCTTCAGTGGGGCATTTGAGCCAGATCTACTGTGACCCATTATTTTTCTGTTCGTCTTTTGAAGGACTGCTTCAATGCTGTCACTAATGATGTAATCCTCTTCGGCGAATTCGTGGCAATACATTGGAAACAAAGCTCGGGATGCTTCGTAGAGAAGGCCAAGCAAGTGAATGAGGTGCTTTGATTCTTTGATACGTCCATCAAAAGATCTTCGATGATAGTTCACACTAATCAGTTGAACAATGAGTTTCTCAACCAAGAGTAAAATTGTCGCGATCAAAGTAGGTATTAGAACACGCTTCATTGTGTTGACCCAGGGATCCATAGACCCATCATATTGACGGCCATCCTTCACCAGTTTGTTCAGCTCCTTGGAAGTCAAGGCGGTAAAAGTAACTAGACTGGTAATGGCCCATCCAACCAAGGACAATGGAATTTCCAAAGCTCTCAATATAGATGCGTACTTGCGCACACCAGTACTCACAACTCCGCACAAAAACATAAAGATGTATGGTATGGCTTTAGAACATAACTTGGAGATCCAAAATACTAAGCCAAATAATCTCAATCCAAGTGAAGAACAAGTATAGTTTCATCTTTCCGATAGTTGCTGTGTTGTAGAATATAGCGAAGATGACGATTGGCACGGCGAGAAGAAGACCAATAGGCGCAACATAGAACATGTATCGAGTGACGACAGAGAAATTGACGATTGTGTTGTAAAGTCTGCCCAAGCCATTCACCGAAATCTCTTCCCCATTTGTTCCTCTTCTTGCAGGTTGGACTTTCCTTCTCCCGGCAATTCCTTTCCTAAACATTCCCTGCTTCTCATCTTCTTTGCCCGAATCAGTCTCTGAACTTCCAGCCAGTATTCCGTCTCCAGCTCTTCGAGCCCCAGTGGAGGAAGTACCGGTTCGCACTTGTGTGAGGGGGATGTTATCCGTCATATATCGTTGCTGTCTATGGGCTCAAAGCCGCGCCGCGAAAAATCAGTTTGGTGATCGAGGAGACCGAAGTGACATTTAAATGAAAGGTATATTTTCGTTATTTCAAGGACGTAATTGTGCAATTGCAGATCTTTTTGGAAGATCTGAAATTGAGTAAGTGGCGGGGAGGGCGGGAGGGGGGGTAAGATTTGTTGTGGAATGTTAATCGTCTGGATGAAATTGTAGATTGAATTAGAAATAAAATAAGATTTGTTCAAAGTTGGATAAATGGTGAATCTCAGCAGATTTGATGAACAATTGAAAAAGTAGAGAATCTGCGAAACGAATGTTTGTATGTAATTAATAAGGAATCAATGAATTGTCATCATTGATTCATACAACAACAAAAACTCCTACAGCTCGTATCGTATCGGCATCGGCTCGCATCAAGCGTGTCGAAGGGTTTTGATGATCAATCAATCAATGGTTTCCGGGGGGAAGACTAGAACTAAATCCAGAGTATATTGGATTTTCTACCAGTTCCAACAAATGGAACAGAAGAAAAAGGGGACCAACAATTTCAACAGCAACAAGCACAGTGAAATTGAAGAGAGGAAACAAAGTCAAGATGAATCAACGGATTGTTGAAGAAGGATCTTTTTTCTTAAATAAATAATAAATATATAGATGATTTTCTTGGTAATCGAAATTCGAAATTGATCGTAAACCTACTTTTTTTTTCTTCTTTTTTCCTTTTTCTTTTCCGTTTCCGTTTCTTCAGATATCAAAGAGATCTAAGAGCAGAGACGGTCCATACAAGGAAAAGATTGGCAAGAAGACGAGGAGGATTGAGGAATTTCTTGTGGAGAAGCTGAAGATGAAAAGATGGAGTTTTTGTAGATCTCTTCCCTTGAAAACACAATATGTAAAGGTAAAGGATTCAAGTAGGTGGGCAAGTACTGTACTGTCTGTTACTATACGTACAGAATTTGGATGGAAGAGAGGGACGCAAGGGCGAAAGGAAGAAGGGAAGAAGGGAAGAAGGGAAGAAGGGAAGAAGGGAAGAAGGGAAGCAGGGAAGAAGGAAAGGAAGAAAGAAAAAAAATATATAAAAATATATCAAAATGTCAAATCCAAAAAGAACTAACCTCTCTTATTACCAACTCTTTCTTCTTCTTATATACTCATGTAGGTATAAATACATCAACAACTAGGATCCAAAATATGCTTTTGGTTAAAGGCACGGAGCATTTTTGAAGAGGAGGGGGGAGGAAGAGTAGGGAAGGGAAAAGGAAGGGGAGGAAGAGTCGGGAAGGGAAAAGGAGGGGGAGGAAGAGTAGGGAAGGGAAAAGGAAGGGGAGGTTCAAGATTCCAAGGAATAGATGCAAGGTACCATACCAAAGGGTCACCCATGATGATTAGGTAATGCATGATGATAACCAATCAGAGGGCTCAATGGGTTATTATCGTTGCCAGAAATACGAAACACCAAGAAAAAGGATTCACAGAGATTTTATGATAAAAGGCTTAGATGACGGATAAAACCGATCAAACCGGTTAAGACTAAAGTTTTGCTTGTGAGGAAAATACATCCATAGTACTGGTAGTAGTATCAGTCGTATTAGATGGGTAGCTATAGCAGAGGATGGACGTTGTATATAAGGATTGTGGTATAACGAAAAGAGAAAAAGGAAGGGAAAGGAAGTTGAATGCTCATAAACTTACACTCACTCATGCTTCTTACACTCAGTCATGCTTCTTACACTCATGCTTCTTACACTCATACATTCATACTCATACATTCATACTCACACACTCACATCTACACTCACACACTCACACTCACACATTCATTCATACATTCATCCACCCACTCATTCATACATTCACCCACCCCACTCATTCAACAGAGACTACCAGGATAAAATGTACCTGCCTCCTTCATAGATAAGAATGCGGGAGAATTAATAAATCGGGTAAAGTTCTCATGGCCTTATGAGTTTCATCAGCATGCATGCAAGTTGGCCTATTAGGTAGTTAAAGCCTTTAAGGGGTTTCTCCTTTGTATAATTAAATGTTCCTGATGATCATGAACGAAAGAAGAATGTTACATGTGAATGCTTCACTTAGGTACGCTACCCAATGAAGGATGATAACGTTGGTCTTCATCGTCATCATCATCTTCTTCATCATCATCTTCTTCATCATCATCTTCTTCATCATCATCTTCTTCATCATCATCTTCTTCATCATCATCTTCATCATCATCCCATGAGCATTCTTGATCCAAGAAACTTCAACTTTTCTCAAATACAAACACCCAATACATCCTCATTCTATTGAGATCCAATCTAAAGAGCAAACTACTGAACAGTGCGGATCTCAAACTAGGTTATCACAGTACCATACACACACACAATATGACATACGTTACATACATACTAGGTACATTACACACGGTACGCATGGTACACATCCTCTCATCGAATCACCAATGGAACTCGCCGATGATATACATTTTTGGAAATGGAATTGTGGAAAGATTCGGAGATCCATTGGCCAACACAGCCACTACGGACTGTACTTGCCATGGATTACGAGGGTTCAAAATTGTCGTGATCTGAGAAAATGGTGCACCAGTATGTTGGATCGTAAAATTGAAACAGACCTCTTGCCCCATGTGTCCAATGTACCTAGTAGGTAATAATATACGGAGAGGATGGAGGGGGTGCATCATGATCAGTGGAAACCGATCTCTTTCTAAAGTAAAGTATATGATAGAAGAGAAGCTTGAGAAGAATAGTAGTAGTATTGCCGTATTGTAGTATTGTATGTCCTCTGTCTATTTCGTAATATTATATGAGATGGTATATGAAATGGTATATGAAATGGTGTTTACCTATAGCTTAGTACACTCACCACCTAGTACAAACCGAATACCCCCTTTATGGCATCATCAAAACCATGTCCTCCTCCCCATCTTGCAACATCTATCAACTACCTATGCATAGAAATTATCATTTCATTATTAATCCATACCCATGCTTTCTTTTGCCTCATCATGAATTCCTTGCCACCAAGTCCATGTAAAATTCTGATTCGACCTTGACCTTCTCGACCTAGAAACTCCCACCAAAATACCACTAGCTAGCTCACCGTCCACCAATGTAGGTACGTACCACCAACAAACTTACCGGTGCCTTCTATTATACTTCTATAGGATTTCGTACCTTTTCCTTGGACCTTCAATCACCCATCATCCTCATCCAAACTCAAACTCATCCAAACACATTTAACGCATAAAAAGTGACATAAGATGAACCCACAACTCATCCGATCTAGAGCTCCCAAACAAGCAAATCCCCTGGTCCAGCATTGTTTGAACTGCGTGGATGCCAAGCCTTATCAAAATTAAAAGATCCCCACTCAAAAATGCTTCTTCTAATAATAAATCATTCCATGCCAGAAATAAAGAATACCTCTCCCTCACCACGGCGCCAAGTAATTCCGCTCCGCTCCACCGTCATCCCCATGATGTAGATCCTTATCGATAAACCCATCATCTAAAAAGCCGAGGATGACCACAGAATCTCTTCACATACATTGAGACACGCCCAAAATACCCAAACCACATGTACAACCAATCCAACTCACCTTCAATATGAAACTCACCTGCGATCCCACGCGCGCCAAAACCCTCATCTCAGCCTTCCAATCCGTCTCTGAACGCGTGAGCAATGCTGCCGGAACCAAAAATGTGCGTTTTTATTGCCCCTCATCTGCATACACGTGCCTAGTCATCCTTCGTCCTCCCAATCGTCATATCAGTGTATGACAACTGCACATCCCGGCGCAAGATACACACTACAATCCGGACGCTAACACAACGCCAGGTAAGATTAGTGGCGGTTTCGAAACTCAAGCCGGCAACGGACATCCTAGCACTTCATGAGCAGGCCAACGTCGAACATTTTTGGGGAGAATTATGCGCAGGAGTTGATGGAGAAGGCGGAAATCTTGCCGCGGAGCATCAAGTGGCATTTTATTGGCGGGTTGCAGAGTAGTATGTTGGGTCTTCCTTATGCGTTTGTTCTGCCTTTGGAATGAGGTATCAGGGTGCATTCGAGATGAGTCACATGATACTTGCGGGATATGTTCTCGATGAAGGATGGGCGTCAAGCCCCCCGTCTCTGGCAATTCAAGGAGTTGCATGTCGAGTGTTTCCTCGGGGTCGAAGACTAACTCGACGCTTACTCGCAGATAAATGCAAACCTCTCGCCTCGACAATCCCCAACCTTTACCTCGTCTCCTCTATTGATTCCCAAAAGAAAGCCTCCCAGTTGTCTCTTGGTCGTTCTCTCCTCCCCATGCCTGCATCTTCTCCTTCATCACCCTCCCCCCCTAAACATTCATATCCAGCTCAACACCTCTGGCGAATCCTCCAAATCGGGTGTTTCTCCTGGAAAAGACACGACTGAATTGTGTAAATATGTAATTGAAGAATGTCCTTATTTGAAACTGGTGGGCCTGATGACAATTGGGGCAATAGCAAGGAGTCAGATGAAGGAGGGAGAAAGAGAATGAGGATTTTAGAATCCTGAGAGAGGAGCGAGATAGAGTGGAGCAGGAATTGGGGGTGCAAGGGTTGGAGTTGAGTATGGGAATGAGTGAGGATTTTGAGGAGGTATGTTTTCTCTTCGTTTCATTTCTTTTCGTCGTCTTCCCTTCTCTCATCCTATATTCATGAAGAATATAGAGCATGCCCATGTAGAACCCAAACTAACAGGTCAACAGGCCATCCGACAAGGCAGCGGAGAAGTAAGAATCGGCAGTACGATCTTTGGCCAAAGACCCGCAAAGCAAGATTTCAAAGTCAAGGAAGAAGTCGGGGGTGAAAGCTCTTAGTCTTCTATCTCTACGGGACTGGGGACCTAGCCTAGGTCTCTACCCCCCTCGCACTCAAATCTCCATTGCTTTCCTTTCCTGTAATCAGTATACAAGCAAATCATGACTCTTTTGCATCTTTGCATAGTATAGCATAGCATGGCATAGCATCTTCATTCCGTCCCACCCCTCCATCCAAACGACAAACAACAAGTATAATACCTCCCTCCCACCCTTTACAGCAGAACGCACCACAGCCCTTTCTTTCTTCTCATTCTCCTTCTCCTTCCAACACAACACAACACAACTTCACCCATTCTTATTATATGCAACGCGTATAATAAGTGGGCGCCGGTCCCCAGCATTTGTTTTCACTTCCCTAAATTGAATATATCCAATATTGTAGAATAAAAAGTTATCTGCTAGAGCCTTTAGAGGCCTAGCCGTCCTATATAGTCTTAGACTGAAAGTGGACGTAAATGAAATCAATCAATCAACTTCACCCCCACACCCAAATCCATCTAAAATTCCTCCAAAAATCACCCATTATCAAATAAGTAGTAGTAATGTTGTTGATGTATGAAAGAAGGAACGAAAGGAATGAAAGAAACGAAAGAAAGAAACAAAGAAAGTATTCGCTCCTTTTCCATCTTTTCCATCTTTCAGGTCGGTAGTTTGGTAGTTTGGTAGTTTGGTAGTTTGGTAGTTGTAGACTATCACTCTCATCATCATCATCATCATCATCATCATCATCATCATCATCATCATCATCATCATCATCATCATCATCATCATCATCATCATCATCATCATCATCATCATCATCATCATCATCATCATCATCATCATCATCGTCGTCGTCGTCGTCGTCGTCGTCATCACCACCACTATTATACTCGATCGTCATATCGGGAGATGTTTTGTGTATCCATGGATATTTATGTATATATATATATGTGCGTGTGTGCGTGTGTGCGTGTGTGTGTGTGTGTGTTTTTGGTGGGTGGCGTTTTATTTCTATATTGTGTTTTTGGTTCAATTCGGTCGGGTCTTGGATCGTGGGTGGGATGGGGTTGGGATTGGGAGGGCGGGTATTTATTTGCGCTTGAATGTAGTTTGGATTTGGATTCGGATTTGGATTTACATGATTTCAACATTCGTTTCCTTTCCTTTCCTTTCCTTCCCTTCCCTTCCCTTCCCAATCCATAGCATACACAGCACAATCGCACATCATAACCTCATGAACAAAAACCCTGAAAAAAAGATCCCCCCCCTCGCCCTCGCAAAAAAAGAAAAGAAAAAAAGGAACAAAGATATCGCCAACCCTTTCTCTCTTCCCTTCCCCCCCTCAAAAAAAAATAAAAAAATAAAAAATAAATAAAACAAATCCACAACCACCAACCCACCACCTAACAACAACACTCCAAACACTCAAAACACGCCAACCCCGCACAAATCCCACAACACAGGCCCTTGCCTCCACCCCTCTGATGCACCGGCACACTGCCCCCCTCCTCCTCCTCCTCCCCCCTGCCCCTCGGCGCCGCCGCCGAACCCGCGCCACGCCCCCAGGAGTTCGAACTACTGGTCGTGGAGGAGGACGAGGATGCTGTGCTGCTGGTGCGGGAATGGCGGCTGGAAGATGGAGGGGGGGGGAGGTGGGCGCGAGCGTGGGGTCATGTTGGGGTGGGGGGACTGGGAGGGGAGTTAGTTTTTAGTTTTTTTGGAGTTTTTTTTGGGGGGGGGAGTACTTACGGGTTGGCTCATTTCGAATTCGTGGATGGCGTTCTTGGTTTGCTCGTTTGGTTTGCTCGTTTGGTAGGTTGCGGGGGGTTGGCGGATGAGGGCGGGGTGGAGGGGTGTGGGGGTGGTCATGTTTGGGGTGGCTGGGATGGATGGGTGGATGGATGGATGGATGGATGGATGGATGGATGGATGGATGGATGGATGGATGGATAGATGGATGGAAGTGAGGATTTGTTTTTGTTTGGGGTTTTTGGTTTTTGGTTTTTGATTGTGAGAAGGTGGGTTGGGTATCGATTGGAGTTGACTATTGGCGGCGTTTCTGCCGTGGAGGATTGATCGATTGATAGATAGACAGAGAGATAGATATTTATATAATGCCAATCCTTCAAACCCCAAGAATCAAAGCTTTTCTTTTGTAGGTAAAGTAAAGTAAAGTAAAACAATCGTTCGTTCGTTCCTTTATCCGTTCCTTTAAATTTATCCGTCGTAAATACACAATCGCGCGTCGATAGAATGTGTGTGTATAGATATATCCAGAGCGTAAGCACACAAGAAAGTACAGAATAATCCTCCCTCCTGGGGGTCACAAGCTCTTCTATATATACCCATCCCCAGGTCCGTCCCCAAGGACAGGGAATACCTACCTAGTATTGTATACAATGAGCAGACGCGTGATTACGTTACGACGTTGCAGGTTACAGGTTACATGGCATGGAATGATGGCAAGCAAGCCTCAATGCAGCGAGCGAGCGAGCATTAAGGTTCTTCTTTCACCTACTGCAGTTACCTACGGTATGGAGACCCTAAGGAGGTAGGTAGGGGTTGTTTATCCGAAAGAGCTATATGCATATGGGCGTGGCTTGCGTGTGATGGGTTCTTGGCTTTGGGCTTGGCGCGACTGCGGTATTTTTGGTTGGGGGGGAGGGGGGGGAGAGGGGGGGAGGGTGGTTTGCAATTGGCCATGGTGGTGTGATGGGAATGGATGGGGTTTGGGTGGTGAGGATGTGTGGTGCAGTGATCATGATGGTGAATGGTGATTATACTTTGTAGAGGAGGTTCGTAAGCTGATACGAGGTGGGATGTGTGGCTGGGGGTCGCTTGATGCTTGTGAATGGAATTGTAATTGCTATACTTGGGTGGTTTATGTTGTTGTAGGTTTTGGATGTGGGTTGCTGGTTATACTTCAAATGGATGGATGATGATGATGATGATGGATGGTGGTTGGGTTCATGGATGGATGGGTGATGATGGGTGGTAGGTGGCGGATGATGATGAGGAGGGGAAGGTTGATGGAGTACAGTTAAAGCTTCATTTCCATGTTTGAAACGTTGATATGCATGCGGGCAGGGTCTAAATTGGATGAAGTGAGGATTGTATTGTAGACTCATAGAGCATCCATCATAGAGTAGGTATCATACTGTAGAGCGTCATGAAGTATCATGCAGTAGAATCCATGGATGGATATTATATAATATCATTCATTACTTGGCCTGGAGGTATATATCATTATAAAGGGCCGCATAGTAGGATGCCGGCGTTATATAATATTACTACTTGGGTATATATCATCGTAAACCTTGGAAGTATTACCTATACAATAGAATATCATATAATGTTACTATCTAAATCTATATCATTACAAAATACCTATCATATCATATACTATTATATAATATTATTACCTAGAGATATATTACTATAAAATAGAATAGGGATCATCTAATATTACTATCTAAAACATGTATTATTACAAAGTCACATGTAATATGATATTTGTATTATATCACTACCTAAAGATATCCATGGATATCATCATAAAAGCATTATACAACAGACCACTATATATAATATTACTACTTAATAAGTACATATCATTATAAAGTACTATATAATAGAAATATTATATATATCGCCTGCACTACCTAAAGATATATTACTATAAAATAGAATAGGGATCATCTAATATTATTATCTAAACATGTATTATTACAAAGTCACATGTAATATGATATTGTATTATATCACTACCTAAAGACATCCATGGATATCATCATAAAGCATTACACAATAGACCACCATATAATATCACTACCTAATAAGTATATATCATCACAAAGTGCCATACAATAGAATATCACAATAATATCGCCTGCACTACCTAGACATATATCATCATAAAATGTTATACAATCGCATGCCATATAATATCACTACCTAATAAGTATATATCATCACAAAGTGCCATCCATACAGTAGTAACATATCATAATCATACAACATTACCACCTAGGTATACTCCGTATATATCAACACAAAGTTAAACCTCGAAACACAATGATCCATTCAATCCTCGAATAGAAGACCAATAAACGATGCGTCTGTTTGAGATGACTCCATACAATCAAAGATGCATTGCGCAAACTCGCAAACTCGCAAACTCGCATATACGTATAGCTAGTAATTACTTACTTTATTATCCATGGACGGTATTATTACTGCAATAATGTACCAGGAAGATACCGCCAGTGGCAGGGCTGAGTCGGATATATCGGCATATTTGATTGGTGATGGGGAAGTTTGTAAAGTGGAGATCTGGACGTAGTAGATGGATGTACGAGGAGATTTATTAGAGTAAATAAATATATAAATTAAAATACAAGTCAAGGTATAAGTTGATAAGTATATAGATTAAAATACAAGTCAAGGTATAAGTTAAGAAATGTATAAATTAACATACAAGTTAAGGCATAAGTTAAGGCAATAAGTTGATATAAGTTGATATATAAGTTGATATATAAGTTGATATATAAGTTGATATATAAGTTGTTAATAAGTTGTTTATAATTGTTATATAAGTTGATAAATACACGGTTAAGATTAAAGAATGCCTCGGTAAATCAAAATTGGAGTTAAAATATAAATAAAGGTATAGCAGTATGAATTGAAGTATGAGTTAATGGCCGGGGGTATATAGATTGATGCATATGTGTGCTGATGTATGTATTGATATACATGGATGTAAGTTGAAGTATAAGTTTATGACGGAGAATGAGTGGATGTTTGTTAAATAACCATCCGGACCTATATACATACATCCATACCTAGGCATGACATGATTCAATGCATCATAGATTTGGTGGAATACATGATAGCAGTTGAAACAGCAGGGCCAAATCTATCTGAATGATAAGTTTCAATCTACCAAAGAATTTCAAAGATGAGGGCTTTATAGTAATTAATGTTTGTGATTAGACACTTCAATCAATGAACAGGCAACCCAAGCGTTCAATCTACCAAACACTTGTAGAGACGGGAATGAAAGACTCCATGCATCAAAATCAAACTGTTCTTGAAAATGAGGTCGACAACATACAAGCCGAGCTGAATCATCTGATCGAACATGGAAAAGAGTCAAAATCCCTGTCACTCACTTCAATGCTCCTCCTCATCAGATGACATGATCGATCGATGATTCTTTCATCACATGACATCAGAGCACATCACGTGTTGATATATCGGAGTCGGTATCTTCCGATAATAGTCTAGTGTCTTCTTTACTTGCCGGAGGACTGCATCTCCCGAGCTGAAAGCCTAATAAATAATAAATCTTCAAACCAGCATTTCATTGTTCCACAAGCCAATCTCAGCACTCGCTCGAAATTCAGAATTGTTTCGAGAAAAGCATTACCTGTTGTTGCAGTTTCCAACACATCTTATTATTAATTGATAGAGGATATTGGGAGTTGATACCAGAAACACGGTTGTGTGTATTCACTAATTCAATATTTGAGTTTACTGCATCGAGAGTCAACACTGAAGGTCAAAGGAATCACAGATTTGAGATTTGAGATTTGAGATTACGGGTACGGTTACAGTTGGATAAGAAGTTGTTGAAGGACTGTCCGTGTGGCTTTGGTTTTCTTGTTGAAAACTTGCTCTAGGATCTAGGTTCCCAAGGCTGGTAGAGTTGGTGGAGGGTTGATACACAAGCCAAAAGCAACAATGGCAAAAAGTAATGGAAGTATGACTCCAGGTTCATTGGGTGCTTCGGGACCTTCAGTCATGGGATCAGCTCCTGTAGGTACTTTTAGCCCTTCAGTTAGCGCTTCGGGTGCTTCAACTATGATAAATCCTCCTGGAGTATTAAGAACCCCTGAGGCTAGAAAATGGAATACGGAGATTCCGAAATATCTGCCGCATGAAAAGGTTTTTCCAATTCAAATTGGAACAGAATGTTTTTCGGTTGAGTGGGGCGAGTTTGAGTTCCGATGGTATGTGTGTGTCTTTTTTTTTCTCTTTTTGAGGTTGAGAGATGGGATGGGAAGGGGAGGTGAGAGGTGAGAGGTGAGAGGTGAGAGGTGAGAGGTGAGAGGTGAGAGGTGAGAGGTGAGAGAAGAGAAGAAGAGGGAGAAGGGAGAGGGGAGTGTATGACTAGATGAGAAGTCTTACAGACCATATGCTAAGAAACCTAGAGGGCCCTCATACTTTTCCCAATACTTTCAATGTCAATTGAGACAAGCAGAAGAAAATGGTGAAGATCCGAATACAGCTATTAGGACCCTTTATATCGATCGGGATCCTATTACTTTCAAGATATATCACTTCATTTGCAAGGATATCATGTGGCACCGCGAGATGCAGGTCATTTTGTAAAGTTGTTTGCTGATGCTCAATTTTATTCATGTTTGTCCTCCTTTCCCTTGCTAAAGTCCTCGATATTAACAATAGACAGTGCCACGATTAATTTCTCAGATGTATGAAGAAAGTATCTTCATAACAGTTGGGAATCAAGAGTTCAAAATCCCCCGTGAGGTTTTCTCAGATCCGGGTAACAGTCCAAATTATTTCTCTCTAGGCTTCGCCGTCTTCTTCAGCAGTCCTACCGAAGTATTCCCTGGTCTGAATCGTGACGGACTTCTTCGACCTCCTTCTATTCTTCCCCCATCAGTACCCAATCGTTCCGCCAAAACCTTTTCCGAAATACTTCATCTTCTTCGTGGTTACCCAATCGAAATTCGTAGTCCGGAACATCGTGCTGAACTATTGAGAGATTGTCGATATTTCCATCTCAAAGGTCTCGAACAAAAATTAATCCCTCATTCAATCTCTTACAATCTACTTCGCAATAAATCAGAAATCACCATTCGTCTCTCTCGGATATCAGGCAATCTGGTCTCTCAGTCATGAAAGATATTTCATCTATATCCACCGCCTCCTCCCCGAGCCCCTCACTTCACCTATCTCAAATCCAAGTCAACCACCAACCCCCTCTTTAGGCTATGTACACTATCTCCGGCCCTTTACCGACTCCTCGCCCCATGAACTTACTCTTGAAATCGGTGACTCGGCTACCTTGCTCCACTGGAATACCATGCGTTTAGAATTCTTCGGCGAAACGAAATTGCGCATGGGGAAATTATTAGAGGTTGTGGCCACGAAGTTAAATCTGCCAGTCAAACAACCACTGGGTTTACTGATGAAGAATGGGGGTGCGAGCAGTGAGCCAGCTACTCCGGAGCTGAGTGGACCGAGTGAGGAGATGGTTAGGGTGGTTATTGAGGAGGATTGTGGAATTTTTGTCGATGGGAGGAGTGGGATATTAGGAGTAGAGGTGCTGAAGATGAAGATGAAAATTCCAGCGGCCACGAAAGCTCAAGTAATAAGAGAAGAAAGGTGGGTGATGGAATTGCGGTATCAACCTTTTCAAATACGAATATTGGAGGTTCTAGGACACCAAAAGACAAATTTTTGGATCATTAAAACGGGACAGTGGAGATTGAGGATTCAGAATCATGGGGATGTGGTGCTGCTGGTTCAGGGTTAGGAGGAGAAAATTCAAAAGGAAATATGGACTGGGAATGTATCTTGGTAGCGGTAAAATTAGATGCTCTGAGTGGGAGAGGGGAAGGAATCTAGGAAAGCGATTTCTGGGAGATTGATGGCGTGGAAAAGTTACCTATTCAGAAGAGAAGAAGCTAATCGGGAAAAGGGACGATGTGATTATCCTGCAATTCTCACTTTGGTGTAAAGAAAGGTAAAGCGGGGGGGTTCATGCCGCCTAGGACGTGGTATGTAGATTGGTATAAAGTTAATCATAGTATTATGTAACATTAAATAAATGTACACCACGATTTCGCTTTCCTGTTTAATTCTTTTTGGGTCATGAATTGTGAATTGTAAATTGTAATCTGTGAATTGTGATTTATATCCACCCCTTTATCAGATTCCGATCTTGTACAATCAGAAGATGTTGCTATATATCAGGTAAGGAAGGAAGGAAGGAAGGTATCCGTAATACAGATTACAAAACTACAAATCGACATCTCGACATCTCAACACAATATACCCCTTCGCCCAACCACGAACCAAAATATCAAGAATGATATCAAATCTCCTTGCAGACCGTTAAACCCCTTTCTGGTATACGGAGCATCGGGTACCAAATGTCGAATGTCGAATGTCGAATGTCGAGACGGGTATATATCGGATCGATGTTGGCTGGCTGGTTGGTTGGTTGGCTATCTTCAAGGAATGTAGGGGATGTGTATAGGATGGGAATGTAGGATGGGGAACGTGAAGGTTAGGGAAGTTTTCTCGTTTGGGAGGACGCGTTGGGGATGGGGGGATGGGGGGATGGGTGGGTGTATATCTGTATATCCGAATGCATGAAATCTACATGCGAAGTTTGTAGACCTGGTGAAATGCAGGGACGTAGTTTTTGCTCGGGGTGTTTTTGGAGCTGGTGTTTTTGCTGTGGTCTAGGTCTGGTTGTTTGGTTTCTCTGTTCTTGGAGGATGTTTTGATATTGATTTGGTGGTTGTTGGTTGAGTTCTACACTTGACGCATTCCCTCTGGGGCTTGCTAGCGCTGCGAATTGATCAAGTTGATATTAAGAGTTGAATTCTTGTTTTACAAATCGACTTTGGGAGTGCACTTCTGTATTTATTTTCGGCTCTCTTGAGTTGTTCTCGAGAACTCCTGTTCATTGTCAACCTATTGTAAAGCATGTCTGAATCAACAACCGGTAGGTCTTCCGATACCTCTTGAACATAAAGGATTGTACCATGGATGGAAAATCTGTATTATTCAAGATAAGAAAAACTGCTGTAGGCCTTCAGTTTTCCGAGGCAAAAACGTGTGAATGATCCAGCTGTGTTTGTCCAACACCCATCGAATCCATATCTTTTTGAACCCATGGTTTTCCTCCTATGGAAACATGAATCAATACAAGGAATGGTAGCTGAGAATTCTTAACATAACTTGATATGTATGCACCTCCAATTGATCCAGCACTACTTCCAGTCATCTCGACATTAAAAATACTGATGAGCTCGTCATCATTTTTTGACCTCTCTTCAACAAACCAAGACCAATTTAATACCGTTCTAGTGACTATAATAACATGGATAAAAGCGTCCATCCGGAATCATCTACTTATGTCTCAGCCTCCTTTACTCATATCTCACTGTACAAAGGAACGATAACCCACCACAAACTCTTCTGCCCCCAAATCCAAAATCTCCATAAAAATTTTCCGCAAACTGTCCAAAATCTTTTAAACGCACAAAAACCCGCCCAAATCCTTGATCCCTTGCACGTCGAAGAATATTTCTAATGAGAACCTTGGAGATATCTAAGCTAAGGGGATGAACAGCGACGCAGGTATACTTTATCTCACAGCTATTTGGCACAATGGTGCTCTCATGAGTAACGCGCAGCCGACGGGTGGACCTAAGGGTGACGCAAGTATTCTGTTACTCATTGGGCTTGGGTAATATCCGGTATTCGGAACGAGGTGGGCGATCAATAAAAGCCTGCCATGACGAAAGATGCCGAGTCGTTATTCCAGGGTAGACACTTGTCAGAATACCAACGACGCTATGGTATTGATAGGGTTCAGTTGCTAAACGGTTACGCATATCATGAGTGGCTCCATGATCAGCGGCTTGGTTTGGGTTGGTTGGGAGAGCATTTGTAGTATGAGTGATTTGTATACACACAAAGCTAAAGGTTATCCAACAAACGTAGAAGTTGCAAGCCGCAACTTATAACTGATATGGAAAGAGCGACATTGATCTCCCATACAATGAGCCTGAAGCTCTCAATGAGCGAGGAACTATCAACTTATGAGGATGATTGATTCATTTCAAATGACTTCAAATGTTCCAAATACTTCGAAACTTCTTCAATACTTCTAGCGAATTTGATATCCCAAACGATTTGAATGTTTGGAGCCAGCTCGATACTTCAAATGACCTCTGAATTGCCTCCTGCTACTCATTCAATATATGGCAGTTGATGTTTTATATCGACCAGAGCTGAGATTTTAACTCAACAAGCCTAACCTCCGGTGTTATTTCCATCGATTCCCATGTTTCACATCAATTCAATTTGACAAACAATTCTCTTATATAAAGTATTCAAGTATCAAGTGTCAAGTATGACTCATTATTGGACTCAGTCTGGACTATTGGAAATTTTGGACTGAATAACACCTTTGTATACCTAGGTATGCATAGGTGTATCCAAAGTGAATTCGAATATGAGGTGTAAGTTTGAGAAAATGGTGAACGGTATGTATCCAGTTAACTCGCTAGATTTTCCCGCCTAGTCTAGACTATTCAAACATCAAGTATTATTGAGGCAATTTCAGGCAGATGAAGAAAGTCACTAATACGGAAAAAGAAGGATTGATATTCGGATGCAAGTAGGTAATAAAAGTTGAATGTTTAGGATTGCACTAAACAATCCACGGTCAATGATATGAATAGACCAGGATGAGATGGTGATTCTAAGTTTTTGATATACCTGCCATTGAATCATGAGAATTGTAGACATCATGAAGTTTGTCAAAAGCACAAAGTGAAAATTTTGGGCTTTTCCGTCCCACGTGAACGAGATTGATGAATTTCATGTCATGTGATCCAAGTATAACTATGTTGGAAGGTTCCTTCTCACAAAAACTAGACATTTTAAGATCCAAAGCAATGTCAATTGCAACTGAATAAAACCCTTGGGAGAGTTTATTGCCGAGATAATATAAGCAAGTTACCTTTAACTCACTATCAATTTCTCTTGCTCGTTTCATCTATCAAAAATGCAAGAGAGGGTCTCGTCCAGAATGTCTAAATTCATAAATGCTATCCGGGCAGTCAACAAAGCCACTACAGAATACAGGTAGTGTGGCTCGAGGACCATCTAAGCAAACGAACTAAATTTTCTTTCCTGGACCCGCACAGGCTTAGGGTTTCTAGCTTTAGGGGTCGCATGTGCAAAGCTTTGATACCTTGGAGGCACTGTCGCCGGTTCTAAGTAGGCAAGATGCATCAGGAATTGGCGGGAAAGAGAAGAATTGGGTTTAAGGAGTGCGGCATTTGCACTTGTGGGCTCGGGGACAGGCTGCTTGTCGTATGGGAGTGGGAGAATACTTTGCGGTACTGCATGCTTTGAAGAATGGCATGTTCAGACTCAGTATGGGTGGTGTTATCTTGGTCGCATTGACGAGTGGGTGATTGCGGTTGGTGGTGCGTTTTTTGTTGGCAGAGAAGAGATGGAGCGGAGGAGAAGTGTGCGCTGAGGACAGAAACAATGTCCTACCTGTGCGTATAGCACGGGACTAGCGATATGGTTGGCATGTGAAGAAACAACGTGTTGTGCATCTCAGGAACTACTTCTGCAATGCAGCTGAAGCTCTTACGCAAGCTTATAATGCCAATACCGAGATCTGAATCGTGGTTCAATTTACAAGCTAGTATTGAACTATCAGGGTCTAACGTACAAGGTGCCTTCAGAAGATAAGGATTTGATCGGTAGGATAGCACTGGGGAAGAACACCGAGATGCATGAGCTGGTATGGAGACCAGAAGAGGAAAGATGCTACACTGACAGAGTCCCGTTTCGGGAGGACCGCATTCTGCTTTTACCATAACTTGGAACGGATTTACCCTAAGTAAGACATATGCACAAATCAGGAATCACAAATGTTCTTTCTAGCTTCCTACCTGCGCATTGCATGGTATGCAACGTACATCAAAAAGAGCTCGGCTCCCTCTGTCCTACCTGCCACGGCTCGGGCCGCAGAGTGACTGAAGCGGGTGTACTATACATCAATGATTTTCACGAACTATTCCGAGCTAAATTGGCCAATCATTTGACTACTTCGGTCTATCAGAAATCGTTAGCTTTCTTAATATTGGGCAAATTCGGGGTTTTAACCCTTCATTAACTCTTCACTATAGACCCTCCTTGACAAACTAGTATATACACAATTAGGTCCCAATTAGGTCAAACATCTAAGGCCAAAGGAACCTTAACCTTATCGAATTCATGGTCATCTCTTTTGAGACAACCCCCACGAGAATCCTTGTCCAAACAAAAGATTAATCTGCATTTATAAAGATTACACAATTGAAGATTACAAGGATGACCCACCACTCTCCGAATTCCGGTGCGTTCCATTACCATGGTGCTGTTGGTGTCCTGCGCCACGTTTCACCTGGCAGAGGAACCAGAGCGTGTTTCTGCGCAGCCACGTTTTCTTTACTTTATTTGTGTTGGTATTAACTTGGTCAGTTAAAAGTGTAAGTACTTAAATCTTTTGTTATAATAATCATCGTTATTATTCTTTATGTAATATATAGAATTGGAGGACAACTTTATAGATATTCTCGAAAAGCTAATACGTTAATACAGTTCATTGTATTATTTGTACAATAATTTATACGGTAAATTACTCTCATGCTATAAAAAGTCGAATTAATTATTCTTATGCCACTAAAATTAAAAACATTTTACTTTAATACTACCTAGATTCTAATTTTTTATTATAAAAAGTTAGAATCTAATCTATTTAAATAGATTCTAGAATTAAAAATAGAATCTAAAATAATAAAAATTTAAAAATTCAAAGATGTTTTATTAAATATTTAGAATCTAGGTAGCATTAAAGTAAAATGTTTTTAATTTTAGTGGTATGAAAGTAATTAATTCGATTTTTTTATAGCATAAGAGTAATTTACCGTATATATTAATATGGTTTTATATTAGTTATTATAGTAATTAATTTGATTTTTTTTAAAGTATATTGCTATAGCCATCGAAATAGCGAAGGCTGACAAGTGATCAACCTCGCAACAAAGGGGGTACAACCGGTCTGGAGGACCACGCCCATTGTAGCCAACCTACGGGACGCGGGCCTCCCTCCCTGCGAAGTGGCTCTAGAGCATATCCGCATCAATATGGCCTCTTCGACTCCGAAGACTTGACGTACGCCATCCGCTGACCATGCGACTGACCGCACCGGGCCACCGTACGCAGAACGGTACGAGACTGCGATCAGCGGACCGGTTGCTACCGGGAGCACCACGCCCGATCCTATCCCCCCGCACTACACCCCCGGGTGTAGAACGGACCCTACACAGGGATAGACAAAGAAACGGCGGCGGCTAGCTTCAATGATTGGTGGAATGCTTTGCCTCCCAACACGGTTACCATCTTCTCCGATGGATCCGAATCGTATGACGACGCTGGTAAGCACGTGGGCTACGGCTACGCGATCTACCAGGGACAAGCGCTTGTAGCTACCGGAAAAGGTGCGATAACACGCTTTCGCATGTCTTTGACGCAGAAGCGATAGGGGCTCTGAAAGGGCTTCAGAAAGCGCTTACGCTACCATCCAATGCGGATACACAACGATGGCTATGTATCGATAGTACCTCTGTGATATGGTGTAAACGCGCGAATGCTTCGGACACTTCTCAATGGGCGTTCCTAGAAAGCCATCGACTAATCGATCGGCATGCGGTCAATATACGGTGGTCCCCTGGGCACCAGGGTATAACCGGCAACGAGGCAGCGGATAGCCTAGCAGACGCAGGAGCCAAGAGCGATATAGTGGATCCAGGGCCTACTGCGCAACCTACGATCAGTGGTATAGGATCGATAGCACGAAGCCTGGCTCACAACATTACAAGTGGATGGTGGCGCAAAAACGAGCCAACGTTGTCAGGGGGTTATCGCAAATGGCAACTAGACTACGCTTTGAAGGAGCCTATGGAACTCAAACTCTCTAGGCCAACTCTGCATCGACTGCTTGCGCTGCGATCCAGGCACGGCGACTTCGAGGCTTACCATAAACGTTTCAAGCATGAAGACGCAGAGACTCACTGTCCATGCGGTAAAGCTAAGACCCCGGAGCACCTTGTTTTCTGTGAGATCTCGGTTAGGAGGTTCCACTCGTGGCCGCTAAAACCTGTTCGCCCACCGACAACCGCCCGGGAAGGGCATGACTATATACAACGGCTTCTTGCTCTCCCACAAGAGTTCGAGCGCTTTGTCACAACAACGCGATACATTACGTTTTGCAACCGAGAGCCTAACGGCATCCCAAACAGCGCTCGACCTAGCGCCACACCCTCTCCTCCCCCTCTTCCCCCCCTTCTCCCCGCTTCGCCTCGGAGCCTAATCTGAGGCGCGACCCATAGAGCGCGGCACAACACTCTATACGACGATACAAAGGCTGCATCCTAACGTAACAACTGCCCTTTTAGCACTCCCTACCAATGCGATTGCCATACAGCCCGACATTCACTCTTTTTAGATATAACAAGCAAAGGCTAATCCCTTCAATGCAGGACGCTCCCTCAAACGGCGGAAGGAGGCTGCCCAACAGAGCTAGAGTTGTGAGAGACCGCCGGGAGGAGGCGGCCTCAGTGCTTCAACCTAGCGACGTCGTACGACACGTACCTAAGTTGTGAGCTCTTGGGTCTTCGACCCACTAGTGTATCACCCGTCTCTAGTACCCCTTGGGAGGTCAAGAGCCTAGCTAGCTCATATAGACGTTAAACAAATAAATAAATAAATAAATAAATAGCCATCGAAAATTGGATATTAAATAAGGTAAACATTTTGTAAATAAAATAAATAAAAAATGTAAAAGTTGTAAAATGTAAAATGTAGAATATAGAATATAAATATAAAATGTAGAATAAAAAATAAAATGGCTCTTTATACAACGTATAGTATAAAGAATATATAATGAATGTAAATATAACTTTGTTTTTATTTGATAAAATTAATCTTTTAAACATATCTTTTTTTATAAAGAATCCTATTCAATAAAATTATATTCTAAAAGTATATTCCTTAATATTGCTAAACCAATATAAAAATCTATTTAATAGATTTTATATCTAATTCATTAATTTCTTTAGAATTTCTATTAATTTTAAAAACTATTTTTCAATATTTAGTATTAATTGTAGAATTTAAGGTTTCTAATTTGTAATATTACTAATTAGTATTAATATTAATTTGATCAGTTAAAATGTAAATATTTAAATCTTTTGTTGTAATAATCATTATTGTTATTTTTTTATATAATCTATAGAATAAAGAACGACTTTATTTAATTGTATTATTCGTACAGCAACTTATAAGTCACATGATCCATTCCCCGACAATTTGCGACTTTAGATAATCTGTATCGAAGATCTCCTTAATCGTGGTCTTAACTCAACACAAGATTTTCCATGCATCTTCCGTGATCCACGAAATATCACTTTAAATACTCAAATAGTCTGCAATCCTGTCCTGGCAGTTATTTCCCTTAGCATACTAGCTCCACAAGGAAATTTTATTCCTCGTTTTGAGAGATTGGCGGAATTTAGTCACCATGCCAATCCCCATTCTGAAATTGAACAACGGAGCCCAGATACCGGGCTCTAGGATTTGGTACCTTCCAGAATGAAGGATCTCCAGGGAAATGCCACGATGCTGTTCTTTGGGCTTTACAATCAGGTTATCGCCATCTGGATTGTGCTTGGTAGTAAGTTTAACCCCTATGTATCATGTTTATTTGTTCATCTCAAGCCTCTGTTCGATGCATGCATCCAGCCACATCCCTTCCGTCTATCCACTATTGCTCAGGCACACCCTTCGAATTCACAAACAGAACAGAGCATCGGAAACATATTCTTCGTATAGCCGTATTACGGCATTAGAGTTCCGAGCCTTGAAACTAAAGAGGAAGCAGTTACAAAAATGAAGAGGAGGTTGGGGTCTGGCTTGCAAGAATTTTTTGTCCAGCAACCCAAGTGTCAAACGTTCCGACATATTCATCACTACGAAAGTGTGGCCTCATCTCTGTGGCTCCCCTGAAGATGTCGAGTGGAGTATAAATTACAGTCTAGGGAGACTAGGACTGGATTATGTGGATGCTTTCTTGATGCATTGGCCATTCGCCGCGGAGAGGACCGACGACCACGAGGTCAAACTCGGAGATGATGGAAAGGTATGCTCCACCAATCGACAAGAAATTTTTCATCGTGGCCAACTCTCACAACCTGAGCAGTACATCATCAAGAAAGATCTCACTGCCAACTTGGAGCCTATCTGGCGTAAATTCGAAGCTCTGAATCAAGCTGGCAAGGCAAAAGCAATTGGAGTATCCAATTTTACCATCTCCAACTTGGAACAGCTCCTCAAATATGCAGAAATCCCTCCCGCCATCAACCAAGTCGAGATTCATCCCGTCTGGCCTAATTCCAGGCTGATAAACTATTGTTTTTCAAAGAGCATCCTTCCAGTCGCATATTCGCCACTGGGGTCTCAAAGCCAGGTTCCCACGACGAGCAAAACAGTCATCCAAAACACTGACCTCATCTCCATCGCGGAAAAGAAAGGTGTTAGTATCGGCCAGATATTGATTGCTTGGGGGATCAAACGAGGATACGTGGTTCTCCCCATGAGCTCGAATAAGGGAAGGATCAAAAGCAATGGAACATTGATTGAATTGACCGAAGAAGAAGAATTCGAGCGTATGAGCAGAGTTGCCGAAGGCAAGGAAATAAGGTTCGTGGATCTGAAAGATACATTTAGATGGGATGTATTCGGGAACGAACAAGGGAGGGGCACATTGTCGCGTCGTCTACATTCTGTCTGTGCCGTACTTGAATCGTTCGATTCCACGCAAATTAAAGTGTCACATGAGTAGGGAATTATTTCGCATATGTTCATATACGTCAGGCAAGCGCTGCAAATAAGCTGATCTGACCTGTCGTGACTCGCGTGTGACCTTCAGAACTGTACATGTCATTTGTCTGTTTACTAAATTTGCATTGTGAATTGTCGTTCATGTTATATGCATTCATATATTTCACGCCACGCCACGACTCGTAGATGAATCTTATGATAGACTCAAGAACTCATGAGATTACATTATCAACGTTCATCTTATCTCATTCTGCCGTCGCGCCGACTGCATAATATCTACATCTCTCATGATCCTTCATTGATAATTGCATCTGCCTTACAGTCCTACCCTCACCCCTCACCCAAGAACCGCTCTCTTGGAACCAAAAGTCGGTGAGGGGCCAAACCCTGCGAGAAAAATCCCTTTAGGCTTCACCATAGTTTCATGGTACGGGGATGGTCTGCACGGTAACCTTATGTTTTAGATTTTCCACGAGATGAATGGATACATGAGTCCGTACTGTACGTACTATACGTGACATCGCTCGCCTTACCCGTGTGCATCAGGGGAGGTAGGGCAAGACTGAGCAGGGCACTCATGATTCAGCAAAATTTCCGGGCCATCGGTATTTCCGTAAGGTAATTCATTGATGCTGGGTACGCTATTGACACGGCAATGGGAGTGTCGATGAGTTAATGACAAACAGCCCGAGACTCGGATGGCTCCACCGCTCATCCTTTTTTAAAATTAACATAAACAAATGAATAAATGAATATCGAAGTAAATAAGTCGTTGTAGTGCCAGGATTTGAATCATCGGATAATTTCTGATATTGAAGATGTTGAATTGGTCCTCATTCATCCAGAGTACGAGGAGGGAGAGGCTTGGGTACATACAGTACGAAGTACAGACTCACAGAACAAATGAGGGCGATTAAATTGACTATGCGAGGTATGCAGTCACCTTATCCATACCTATGCAGTATGCCCAGGTGTATCCAAGTATCCAAGGTACGAGCATATACCATTGATACCTGGTAATGATATATAATACGGCACGACTAAATCCCCGACCGATCTGATTCATCTTGCGGGTTTGGCTGGCAGACACGTGTGGATGTATGTATACTCCGTATATGCATGCATCTACGCCACGTCGTATCGTATCGTACTGGAGTGCACAGTACCGTGCAAAAGGTAAGTTGTCTCTACCAAGTTTACTTGACTGTACAGGATTTTGGGTGGATGACGGGAAACTCGTTTTTGTGAAGTAGGTGGTATGTGATAATGTGTATATATGTATATATGATATTAGTTCTATTAGTTGTATGATCTGGAAGCCTACGTCGTTGGGAGAAAATAGTAATGATAATAATAATTAATTCATGAAAATAATGAATTAAAATAATAAATTAAAATAATAATTAAGTTAGAATAATAAAATAAGATAAAATGAATGTTGAATAAATAGATAAATAGACAATTAGATAAAATAGATAATCAAAATTCAATAATTAGATAATTAAATAAATAATTAGATAATTAAATAAACTAATCATATAATTAAATTAAAATCATTAGATAATTAAAAAATAAATATATAATTACGTGAAAATTAAATGCTTGAAACCCGATAGCACGAACTATTGAAGATGGTACTAGCTAGACATCTGAATTCTAGGTAGTAGTAGATTGATAATATGGCTATCATCATCATCATCATCATCATATCACATCACATCACATCACATCACATCACATAAACATCTTGAATCCAATACTAATGCCAATCCCAATTTGTTATCAGTCTTAGCTTCGTCACCGACTTAGAGCTCTTACACGAAACTAGCGACTCGCAATATTCAATTACTGGATGAGGGTGATGGTGATGATGATATCTAAACATCATCATTGACAACGGAAGATACGGTACTGTAGTCCCACCCTCCTCAAACCACCCTCCTCTTTCATTCTTTCTCCCTCTCTCTCTCTCTCTCTCTCAATCCATCCTCCGTATCCTCCGGATCCAATTCAATAGTCTCCGTTTCGTGTTCATACCATAACTCCATCCTTTCCATTCTAATCCATCCCCATATTAAGAATCTCAAAGATAAAAATCCCCATCACGAGACTCCAACCTACCCAATAAATGAACGACCCCTTCCATTTCCATAAACGCATGCACATTTGCATGCATACACCACAAACCTCAAAAGTAGTCCAGCCGCACCAAAAAAAACCCCAAACATGCGAACATCCAGCCACCAAAAACAAAAGATCACACAGTCCACCCCATCCTCCATCTCCATCGAATCAGCCTCCGTACCACCGCCCCACAAACAATGGTACACCATCTAACTGGCCTGACAGGCTCTGACGTGAGGCTAAGCAATATGCATATACATCCATTTATTTGGCTTCCTGTAACTCTTCCAAGAGCTCATGTCGTAGAACCAAACCAAACCATCCCCATCTTCCCTTCTTCGAGTAAGCTAAACCTGCCTCCATACACACGAGCAACTCCATCAACGACCCAGACCAAGATCGTAAACCAGCTCTGGCACCGTACGTAAAAAGAACACCATGCATACATGCATACACAGCTTTTGCGCTCCAGGCTAAAGCTTCCCCAACCACCCAACCCAAAAACGAATAGCTTAGCCAGGAAATTTCCAATCCAATAGCAAGGACAGACGAGATATCGAGACAAACGAGCAAGTCAACCAAACCGGACACAATCAAATATGCATATCAAATTGTAGACAAAGATTTAGCAACCATCTATAAATTTTGAGCCCGAGTAAAAGGAGTCTTCCATGAAACATTTCATAAGAAGATGCTGTACTCTAGAAATACGTACGTAGCCTAAATACTAGGTAAACATAAATCGGGAAAACAAAACTCCAATCCAGATTGCCAGCCTGCACAATGCAACAGTGCGACCCCCGTCACAACAAGTACGTAAAATCCAGATCCTACAATCCAAAAATAAAAATAAATATACACGAAAAAACTCCCTCCCAATATTTTCCCCAAACCCCAAAACTCGAGTGGAACTATTTTTTTTCAACCCATCCATTATGCATCGTAAGGGGGAAAAAACGAAAAAAAGCCAATAAAGAACAGAAAAACAAAAAAAATAATAGTAGCAAAGACAATCAAAGCGATTTGTTGGTATCCCCGCTTGCAATCAATCAATCTTGGTATAGTGAGAAAAAACAAGAAAAAAAACCAAATCCGGAAAACTTTTCATCTGATCTCATCCTCATCCCCACTTTCATCCTCATCCCTTAATCCGAAATTCACGCTGGAATTCGAAGATTCGGACGTTTCGGAGGATTTGTCGTCGTGGAGGTGAGCTTCCCATTCAGCGATAGACATGGGTTTTTTCAGTCATGGCCGCTAAGCGGAACAGATGACGGGCCTGGATGCGGGAATCGTAGTCTACTGTCGCGGTGTCTGTTTTGCACATGAGTAAATGAGTTCAAGATGAAGTGATGACGTGGTGATAATAGTAAAAGTGACAACTTACGCAGCGTACTCCTCCCATCAAACATAACGACTGAGTGCTTTTCCCAGCCCACTCTAGCCTGGAAATCGTGACCCATGCAAACGTGATCGACCAAGAACTTCAGGAGCATATCCTTCTCGCTGTCCTTGAGCCCGACAATATCAGTCAGAACTCCGAGTTGAGGTAGAGGGATTTTTCCCCCGACACGGGGTGCACGCGTACAATTGGGTGGAGGGAATCAATGGGGTCGGTTCGGACGGTTCCTCGGGCAGCGCGCGCATAGCCGATCATTTTTTGCGAAAAGAGTGATTGGCTTTGAGGTCCTGGATCATGGCGCGGAAGGTGGGCGAGAGGCGTTTGTAGGCTTCGACTGTGTCAGCGAAGACGGTATCGCCACCAACGTCGGGGCATGCTAATACTGGGTGTGTGTTAGAGTGGTGCAGATTTGGGCGACGAGGATTAAAAACTTACTGCCCAGCATGACATATCCAGGTGGCTGTTTTTCGTAGCTAACATCATGATGCCAGAGTGTTGATGTCAATTTGCGCTCGAAGAAATTGGCAATTTCTTCTTCGTTGTGATCACGGTGAATGATGTGGAAAGGAGGATGTCCTTTGACTGAACCAGATACAGGCTGAATGCTCAATGGTCCAAAATAGGCCATGAAGTCTTGTTGAAATTGGGGTCCGGCGTGGAGGAAGTCGGATTGTTCTCGGAGAACAACGATTTTACGTTCAGTTATCAAAAGAGCAAGCTCGTCTTTGCCTGCATCAGAGAGCTCCTCCATTTTCACGCCAGTCAAAATCGTTCCCATTTTAGGTGTGATATGCTTGGCTTTTACTCCTCCCCTAAAGAGGTTTGGCTTGGATTTATTAGCTCGGAGAGCTGGATCATGGTACTCGAAAGGCTGAACCTCGTCGAACCAGACATCATCTTCCCACTTCGAGTTTGTTAGTGGCTGGCTGATGATAAAGAATTGGCCCTAAAACACTTACCGATGGGGGTAGCTTGGAAATTTCAGTTCGAAGTTTTGAGCTCTGATCGTATTCATCGGATATGTGGTTGTATGGGAGGTTGATGTCGTAGGAGATTTTTCTGGAACAGCTACTTCATCCTCTTCTGTAAGTCTACCGGGCGCCATGATATATGTCTTGAAGTGGTATGTATACTGTGATGAATGATAAAGGAGATGAAATGTGATGTGATGTGATGTGATGAATATGTCGAACTGAAGGCGAAGAACTGATATAAATATGTAGAAGGGAAGCAAACTCTCAAGGGTGTTTTATAAATTAAGAACTTAATAGTTGGGATATCCTCGGCTGAAAAAACCATTAAATATATCTGCATATGAAGGGTTGGGTAATAGAAGAACTTTAGAAGCAATGCCAATAAACAACCGTTTCTAAAATGCGGAGCTTCAACGGTCGTGTAGCTTATTTTTGCTTTCCGTCAGATTGGAGATAATCTGTACTGTAATGCAGTAATAGGATTTTAGCAAGCGGTGAAGATGACATGGTGCCGTTTGCTGCTGATTGGGACAAGGGTAATATTTAAGATGTACATGGGATAATGGAGAGAAAGCCCAGTAGCTTAGCAAGGCCTTGTGGAGCCACTCACTTACAGGGGTCATGTATATACTGTATGGGATTTACAGAACATGGTAACCAGTAAGAGATATAGTTTCCATTGTAACAAAAATGGACTTTAATAAAAGTTATAATAATAATGACGAAGCTTGTATGACCCCTTAAACGCAACGGCCCGTGACACAAAATTAAAATCGTAGTGCGACTAGGAATATCTAAGCGTCATGTTAATGCGAAGGAGTTGAAACATCCTTGCTTGAGCCTTAAGCCAAGGTAAAAATACAGGATGCTAAGAAGTACAGGACGAACAAGAACGGCTTTAGATCTTGTAGAGGATACTGTACAGCGAAGCTGTTGATCTTGAAAGGGTTCAATCATAGTATAGTCTAGCGTAGAATATGGTAAAGTATAGCAAAGTACAGCAAGCAAAGCACAGTGAAGTATAGTTATAGTGTGGTGTAGTATAGGTGTGTAGTGTAGTTAGTGTGGTGTAGTATAGTGTGGTGTAGTATAGTGTGGTGTAGTATAGTGTGGTGTAGTATAGTTATAGTAAGATCTAGTAGACGCCACAATTTCTCTCTCAGCTACCCTGCGCGAGAATGGGACCCAAACTTCACACTTCACACTTTACACTCATACAAGGTACCTAAGGGTCCAAGGGACCTACCTCTTTGCGTAAAAGTTTGATATGAAATGGCTTCTTTTCGTTGGGCATAAGAAGTTAGAAAGTAGAGGTGGATCATGGAGCTTTGGAGTGAAAAGGAACATTCGCTGAAATGTTCTAGCGGACAACCCTTGGAAGTTACAAGTCCCAAATGTCCCATGTAACAACTTCTAAGGCTATGCGGACAGAGGAATTTATGAAAAATGTGTGGAAATACTCGGGGGATCCGGTACTAAATTGTGGACTACAATCAATTTAATTTACGATGATAGATTCGAATTTCGAATTTCGAATTTTGAAGTATATGTGGTATATAAACGTTTTAGACCTTTTTACTTTGGCCCATGTTGAACTTTACAAGCTTAGACCTCGAAGTGTTCGAAACAGAAAATCATTATGAAAAGAAACAAATAAAAATAAAAATCATAAATAATATCATGAAAAACTAGTTAAATAATAAAAATGATGAACAGCTAGTATAATAGGAAACAAGAATAAGAAACAAAAGCTGGAAACTATGATGTGCATGGAAGCAATTCAAAGTGCGTATTTGCCAGAGTTTCCACCAGGATTATATTTGAGTTGTTCCACTTGTTCCATAGTTCAATAGTCCCATAGTTTCCATAGATTATTCCACGCTTTGATAAATTTGAATATGAATATAAATTTGAACATGGTCATGGTTATGGACATGGACATGGACATGGTGGACATTGACCCTGTAACATTTAGGACCACAAAAAGGTTATTTGGATCCAATTTTGATTCCACTGCTTCGATTTTTTTTCTCTTCTTCTCTTTCCTTTCTCTCCCGTCCTTTCCCATGCTAAAGTTTGTTCAGCTCTGAAAGAAGTCATTTTTGCCCAATATTGGCGGTATCTGTTCTTTGACAGAGTTGAACCAACTCATTTTGACGATAATGGTAATGGTCATGGCCGTAGGTCGTGTAATCATGGTTCATATCGTATCAATCCAATAATGTCTTTCGACCCTTACCTCTAACCTACGGATTAGGTTATTCGTATATTTTTCAATGTCATCGTTTGGATCAGCAGACCAAGGTTTGACATGGGCCTGCAGCATCTCAAAATCTGAGCTCCGGGAATGTATCTACACAAGTGCCGTCCACTGGTGCTTGATTCTTCCGCAGAGGTTTTCTCTTCTCCTGTAGTTACACAACATCTAGCAGACGTGAATGAGAATTGGCTGAGATTAGATCGTCATAATAAATGATACTGTACCTTGAATACCTAGCTTGTGATAGATACTGTTAGCTCTAGAAGATAGATCACGATTCAAGCCCTTTCGCAAGACATCTCCGAGCCATGCACATATCATGCTACACTTGTATAGATACTGCATTGAATTGCATTAATACTCCGATAGTCGAAGGAAATGATAAACTTATATAACCAATAATGGCGCAAAAGTAATCATGATCTACTGCGTATCAACAGTTGATTATAATGATGATGCACACGTGTAGACGGTCATCTAATAAGAATCAAGGCTCAAGCTGGCTTGCAAGATGAAGCTCACGGAAACTTCAGAAGGCTAAGATTTTTCCATCCACAATGCCTCAAGACATGTCAATTGTGAATAACTAGGAAGGTGACTTGTTGATTTCCTGCGGAGCTGATAGTGTGTTTGTTGAGTGTATGAGATGCATCTCAAATGCCCAGGGTGGAAGAAGTCCAAGCATTGCTGAATTCAATTGACTTTCCGATCGTGTTCAGGACATCCACCGGAGTCTTTGGCAATTTGCCATGATATTGATCCATTCGATTTAATAACTAGCAGGGCCTGAAAGACGATGTAACTCCCACTGTGTCAGAGGGATTGACTCTTTTGTTGGTGGCGTAGAATCAATTGGCCTCTCAGGCTCGACTTGGGGGTAGTTCGGATTGAGCTACCATATCCATGTATGCCATGAAGTTATGATTTGGTAATCAAATACTTCATACATGAGCAAAAAGGGCTTTACATACAAGCCATTCTATAAAGTATTGCCACCTTGGATGACCGCTCTGAGATCTGGTCATCAGCAATGCAAACGTGTCTCGCTACTGTTCGAGTGGTGGAGAAATGGACTTTTGCTCATATGCTTGACTCATGATGGTGTCTTGAGATTACCACAGGCGACACGTGCAGCAAAAAAATCATATGAATAGTGTGGAGATTGTTGGTGAAGTTCCATACTCGTGACATATGTCCAATAAAAGTTGTTTGTGGTTCTATAGATATCCTGCATTATCTTTTGATCATACATGATGCTACCAGAAACTTTATTGGGCAATTAGATGGCGAAATTTATGTGCTTCCAAGTCAGTCGTTATCAAAAGCTTAGTTAGGATTGAGACGGCTGGAAACTTCCGAATGCTCGACATGCCAAACTGACAGACGAATGCATAACGGGGCCGCATTGCAGTTAATTCTCGTTTATCCTATAAGAACCCGAGAAAGAAGAGTCGCGTGGTTTCTGTACAATTAATGCCCTTCTATGCAATGCGGTGCAAGCTACCGAGGTAATTTATGCAGATGCAGCCGGGGCATGCTTTGCTTTTCTCTCTTAACGTCATTGACATTATCCCATGCAAGATACCTCGAGGAACTCAGACTTTAAGAATAGATTGACCATAATTTGTCAAAACGAGATGGCCATTCATCATGGACGCACTCGCTGGACCCGGCGAGCTTCATGAGGGCTGAGCTGTTTATTGATTCCACGCAGCGCTCTCACAACTCGAACTTTGACCTTTGTAAGCACAATATTTTCCACGCTTTCTCAAGAAGGGGTAGTTCCAAGGATGGAAGGACAGAGGCAAGTAGGTATCGAGTCGAATGCTGGCTGTAAATCGCAGTGAGCCAAGCCCTTTATTTCTCCATCACAAGCATTGCCATATATATGGCAAAGAAAATTACATGGCTCTGCGTTGTCAACGGCCAACTTCATACCCTGAGGCAAGACTTCCCATGCATGCACAAATGCTGTGATTTGTGATAATTCGACTACTGGTCGTTAGGAACAATGATACACGTGCCGTACCTCAATAATCCAACTGCAGCCCTTAATTAAAAGTACCAAGCCATACCTATAGCGACTTGCAGGTTATCCTCTGCCGATCATGGCGTAAAAAGTCCTATTTGTAAGATTACATCACTTCATCATCTGTTGAACAAAGCGACATGTGTCAGGTACAGTGTTGAGCACCCCACCTCGGCATGCTGCTGATCCGTGTGCTGTTGATATGAGAGCTTGCAGGTGTTGAGTGTTGAAATGATATATGGGGATGGAGGTAAACCCCGTCTCGTTTTGGTAAATGAATTGTACAACGGGCGAATTAAATGTGATGACGAGAAACACATGAATGAATAAATGCCAGTTTGAAACTTTGAAACTTGGGGAGGTATGGTCAAATTGGTTCCCGTGCAGTGAAATCGTTCCCTTCAGGTCTGTCCACCTTAATAGACACTTGGCGCAGCGAATGTCCCCAACAGAAATTCTCCATCAATTGTAAACTCCGATACTTCCAAATCCAAACACTCCGTCTAGATTGAAATATACTATTGTCCGGTTCGATATTGCGACGAATGAATCGAGTATTTCGAGACTCTCCACCTTTCGTTCCAATATTCATACTCTTCTGGCACTCCGATCCATCTCATCGTTATGTGCAGTTCAATTACCACGAATTGAGCTAGTTTGAAGTGCAGCGCATCGCATCGCACGCTGTCTTGGTGCAATAAGATAACAGAGAAATTTCAAACATGGCGGTCCTGTCTTATTGTACCCAACATCCACTCTGGTCGCCGCAAATACCTCTATGTTATCTAGGCCCATAGTTTCAAGTTATCGGCGGTTCAAAAAAACTTGGGAGTGCCGAGAATCACAGTGCGACTGATGTGGAGAGATTGCGACGGTATTCGCTACCAGTAAATATTTTTCAATGCTTCCGAAACCTTAGAATGCGGGGCTGAGTGGTTGACAGTATATAGGACACCCACTTCTCAGACAAATTCTCGATCAGTTATCAAAGATTATGATGTGAGGGGCTTCTGTCATTTTGCAATCCTTTTCTCTTATGGCCGTTTGTGAGTAGTATATCGAACGCAAAGCCTTTATCTTCTGTCATCACTTGTTGTCCGAAGGTAAAATTCTCATGTTGCCATTCAGATATCCTCGACGCATGTCGATATGAAGATGGATGAGATCGAACTGAAATGCCAACAAATGATTAGGGGAAAGGCAATGCAAAGAAAGGGATTTTAAGAGTTCCGGCACATCAAGTCAGAACAAGACAGGGAGTGCCACACCTGGGCAAGGGCAAAAAGCCTTTTGGGGTAACAAGACCCTGGACCACAGGCCATTTTCGGATTCTGATACAGATACAGATAAAAATGATTTAGGATGATTTTCTTCTTTTGACTTCGTGGTAGGATTTAGTGTTGGCCATGGATCGCAAGGGAAACGATGGATTCTCAGCAACGCTTGTGAATGAAAACAACAGATACATGTATATATTTTTGAAAAGAGAGAACGAGCAACAGACTACAAGTAGGTGGGATTAGTTCAGTATCTATATACTTTCAATTTTGCTCTACAACTAAAACTCCTTCAATGGGACAACCCATGCTAGTGAGGTGGAGTATTTTCCAAGCAGCCGCAACTCGCGCAGTTGGCGATTAATATCACGTGAAGCAAACCGAAGCGAATTAAAATCTCATAGTGCGAACAATTTTAACGAACTACTTCCTGATCTTCAACAAGAGAGAAAGTTCTTTTGTGGAAGGAGGAGCAATTGATACTAGGATCAGGACTTAAGAATTTCGAATCTAGATATTGAGAAGCAAGGTTCAATATCATTAAGCTCCGTTATTTTTGCCCTAGAATCCCATCGATGACGATAATGGCTAGGCACTGGTGGTACAGGATGGTCAGCCAAAGTCCCCTATCATTTCTCCACGGATGATTGAAGCGAAGATTTATCAAGATGAGGCTATATGTTATACAGGATGTGAATGCGCGGTATACGGATTATGGGTATAGCACCAGTTGCAATCAGATGCATGAAGTCCCATGCATCTATCTAGCGGGAAATACCCAAGGTAGAATAGCCAACCTGAGCGCAATTGATGAGATCATCAAAGGTTCCGGAGTCAAGCATATACTTCAAGAGACCCTAGAAATATATTTTACCTCCAACTTATAACCAACAATTGTGGTGGCTGCCTCGATGACGCCTCGAAAATCTTTCTAGTCCTATCTGTATGCAGTATGCCTTTTTACCCAGGATTACCCTAGATACATTCTTTTTGCCTATTAGCTACCCGCGTATATTTCTTCACATGATACCAATCTACCCAGTTGCGAATATTGGTTGCCCGCAGCCATTAAAGCCCTCCGTTTCCGGGTGGTTTAACGACCGGCTTTTTGATGCTTATTGTGAAGTATAATCTACAGTGTCACGCAGCCTTGTTCTTGCTGCGAATTTCTCCCTATTATATATGTCTTATTAGTTCCAACATCTATCATTACCACAATGTGCAAGAGACATGGGGAACTGTTGTAGCATAGCACCATGTAATATTCTTGAGCATATTCCAACGATTATAGTCCTCACGTCCAACCCCAATCATAATCAGCCTCATAATTGCAATACTTCTTAAATTTATGGTTACATTAGCATCAATGTATTCTATCAGTGCCTCGCGGTAGATCGAGATTCATCTGATGAAATAGATATAATCCTAACTTCGTTCCTCAAGCTTCCCAGTCCCGCCTCGCACGAAGGGTTTTTATGCTATGCTCCACCCAACTCATAATAAGCTCTTTCCCTTTCTCACTGTCTATATCTCATACACGTACCCATACCCATACCCATACTCATCCCATCTCATCTCATTTCAATACAAAACAGATCCCTTACCGACACCATGATATGCCATCCTGAAAGGCAATCAAACCCCAACTCAAACCATCAATTCATCCCTAAAATCTAAAAGATACTAACCACTGACGAGATAATCCAATCCGATGATATCCGATGATATATCAATTGTCTTTTACCCGATACGTTGTATCTAACCAAACCTCATCCTCTCTCACACAAACATCACCTCCTATACCGATCTCCCTATTTTCGATCTGTCCAATCCTCATACAGTCCCTAATCCTCAATCCTCACTCCTCAATCCCCAGCTCCAACTAACGCCAGACTATTCCCCCCCTTCTCTCTCTCACGACCCTTTCCCCTTTCCCCCTCCCATCAATTATGATCGCCCTTCCAAATTTTTCAACCAAAATACATGAATCCCCATCTCCACCCTCATAAATTCTAAAAATTAAGAATAAGAAATGAGGGACACCAATAACCAATTATACCCAATCTCTTCTCTACCAATCCCAACGATCAACTCCAAGAAACTCACTCCTCGGGCTGAAAGTTTGGATTGTCATAGTGCGCTGTGTCATAATGACTATTTTTGAATGTGCTAGTCTGAAATCTAGGCACAGGACCCTCTTGTAAATCAGCAGTGATGACCCATTCGTATTTGCTTGGACGAAAGCTAGCTGATAGTAAACTAAATGAAGTGGGAGAAGGAATTGAATGGGTGTGAGGTGAAGGGAGACGAGTAAATGTAAACCAAAAAAGAACACACACACACAAACAGAATGCAATTTTGCGCAGACATCATCGTCTTACATACAGAATGAATTGAAAGAGGGTTTATTACGTATCTATACATGTATGTTGATATCCATCCATTGCATACACCTGTATGTTTATCTTCCATCTCTGCATTACTCCATGTGCTTTGCTACAGATATGGTGCTTACACAATAATGTATCAATACGCTAATATGCCATGAACATTTTGTGATCTAGTTGTATCCGTCCATCTCCCTCCCACCCCCAAGCCATCGCGTACGCTACCAACACTCACCCACATCATCATTCCACCATCGAATCCCATCCATTCATTAACCAGTTCTCTGGATGGAAAGATATCAAAAACGCCTATACCATGCATATTGTAAGATCATCAATCATCGCTTCGCATTTATCGTTTGTATCATGTAATTAGTGTTCTCATCTTTCCGACAAACCACTCCCGACTCAAATCACCCTCCCGACCACCCTGTCCCAACACAAGTTCACATCTTACGAAAGATCAAACCCAGCCCCCGCTCTAACCGCATACAATAGCTTTTCTCTCAGCCTCTCCTTACTCTGATACCTCGGCAACTTCAACAAATTAACACACGTACTGGCACTTGGCAATCTTTCCTCATCCGCACTACTATCCCTAATACTAAACAGCGGGTTCAACTGTGAGAACCCTAGTAACGGTGCTCTTGGTGTACTCGTAACGTATTTAAGCACTCTTCTCCTGTCTTCATCTTCTAATTCTTCCATAACTTCCCAGAACATGACAACTGTGGGATGTTCAAGTCCATCGTCACCGATTGAATATACACCACCGTATTGTGTATTTTCACGTAGATCGTTGACGTCGATTTCGGAAGTTTCTCCAGAAATAAGGGTTTTGAAGTTCGGCTTGGTTGAACATGCTTAACCAAGAGGGATTGATTATTTGACCGAGACCACGGAGGAAGGCTTGAGTGAGCTCGTAGGGTTGAATGTGGAGACGGTGGCGAACGACATAGGCGATGTAGAGGAGGCGGTTTTCATTTGTGACGGGAATATTAGAGCCATTAGGTATGAGATCTCTGGTGATGATTTTAGGGCGAACATCAGGCTTGTTGATGGGAATTGTGTCTGTTATGGTGAAGTCGAGCGAGAAGTCTTCGACATTTCCGGGATAGTTTTTGAGTTTTAGCAGTCCTTGATACAATCCTTCGTCAAGATCACGCAGGTCGTTAAGGTTGGCACGACCTGCTGCTTCAGAGCCAGAATATGCAGCAGACCATTTGAGAAGGAAAAATCCAGCAAAGTTGATGTCTATGAGAATTCCTTCGTACAAACACTTTCCTACTATGCGGCCCAAGAAGTTCATGCGATTGCGGAGTTGCATACCATATGCCCTCCAATTAGGGTCGGTTTCGTCGACTCCATTTTCTCTCAACGTTTCATAATCTTGTTCGACCGCTGTTGGGTTGGGATAGAGAAGGTTTTGATCGTTCGTCACAAAAAGGGTTGCATCACTACCAAATTTTAGGGGACCGTGAAACGCTTCATTGGTAACACTGGTGAGAAATTCTTTCGTCACTCCACCTCCATCAATACCAGCCTCAACGGAACCGAAGCTGTCAACGAAAGTTATCTGAATTGGTTCCTTAAGACCTTCTCCAAGTGAATTGAAGGTTGCGAAAGCATCTTCGAATACATTATCTCGACGAATTTGCGCATGATGTCTACCAAGGGCTTCTCGGGCAGCAATTCGATTATGTGCCATATCTTCGACCCTCATACGCCATGAATCCGGATCGACAACCCCTGATCGTCTCCTTAATTGGTCTAGCATGACGAATTGACGGAATATCTCGACACGAGTTTCAAATGGAATGACAAAAGGCATATTCTGTAACACTTCAATCCGTGGTCCAACAGCAGCCATGAGTTTTCTCTTGTTTAGCTTTTGTTGTTGTCTTCTTATCATCTCCTGCTGTCTCATTTGATATGGTCGGTTCACACGGCGAAGATTGAGACTCATGACTGGCTCATCATCTCCCTCCTCAAATTCGGCTTCAGAACCTTCGCCATCTCCAACCTCTTGTCGTCTTTCTGCCTCCCTGATAACGTCAACAATAAATCCTTTCATGTCAAAACGTGTCGTCATAAGCCAATGATCCTTAGGCAGGAACTGCCGCCTTGAATCTCGTTCATAAATCATTCGCATGACCCCAATGACGATTGTTCGCAAATAGTAAAATGTCATGCCCGAAATTCCTGCGAATGGCCAGCTTGAGTTTGTCGTTGGTCTCTCATCAGAATTACCTTGTTTGTCTTTCACGGGTTGATTATTAACGTTGAAATAGGTACCCAGACCACCTTCAATAACAGGCTTATCGTCCCCAGAAAGTTCTGCGGCATTGTAATAAGTAGTAAACGAGATGTTCTTTAAAAAAAGAGTGAGCTTTTCGACGGCCTCTAATGGAAGTGCACTTCCTCGAATCTTGGAAACAGTTCCACTTGTCCGATTTGATTCTGCGCTTCCGCCAAGAAAATCCTCATCATCTATGAACTTTAGGACGAACGTATAAAGCTCCAGGAAAAGAAGAATGGTTCTCCACTCTCGATCTCTTGCTTGAAGTTCTTGAGACTGCTCATTACTGTGCTGCTTCTGATATCGAAGAATTTCTAGTGCAGCTTGAGAATCGGCCATGATAGCTTTGAAGATTCTAGTTGTGCTCATTGCTTGCCAAAAGAACTTAAGAGCCAAGACATCATTGCCATTCGAAGTTTTCATAGTACTGGAACAAAGCCACATTCGAATTTCATCGGCACGATCTGGGAAAATCCTCAGCAGCGTAAGAGCATAACTCGCAAGGAGGCTTGCATCTTCTTCCCCTGTGGTCGATCCTTTGATATAATCTCTGATAACCAAATTACTAGGGATCACTTGGAGAGGAAATTATGTTTGACTTACATGTTGAATCTTCGTAGTAGCCCGGCAATAGAACCTTGATTCAACAGAGACATTAACTGGGTACTGATAAACATGGGCAACGGCTGAATAAGCTGAGCTCTAGCTGCATTACCACTTTCTTCGCCATCTTCATTCTGAGTAGCGTTGGCTGTTGATTTGACACCATCAATTCTGCCGATAATATCAACTGAACACGCCGATAGTTGAAGAGATAACGCTCGTAGTAGCTCAGGTTCTTGTTCACTACGCTGTTGCAAATTATACATGGCAATGAAGTGGGCAAGCAGCCATAGTTTTGCCTCTGGATTTGACTGTAATTTGGAAATGTTGGAATAGTCACTAACTATAGCTGCTGCCAGACGGCTGATACTAATCTTAGTGATAATCCCTTGTAAGCCTCCTAGTCTAGCTTCCAAATCTGGTGTAGTAAGGAATTTGGATGCCATGGCTGAATAAGCGTCTAGTGACGGCCGATCTAGGTTCATTAGTATTTAGGCATGTCGGGCTCAAATGCAAGTAAGCAGAAACTTACAAGTCAGTTTATTTGACTTCAAGGGAGGCTCCTCAAGGGGAAAGACTGCTGCCGTGACAAGCTCCGCATGCCATTCATCGGAAAGACTGTTCGCAATTACGGCGGTTGAAAGAAAATTGTAATAGGAAATGGCAATATGTGAGAATATATCTCTTTTCTGTACAACTATTTTTGACAAGAGCCTGAATAGGGTTCTGTTGTAGCTGGGTAAGGAACTATTGAATGGGTCAGAATTGATCAAATATAAGCATGTCCGATTATACCTACTGCATAAGAGCGCTAAGTGTGAGCTTTGCCAATTTGAATAAATAAGGTTGGTATTCTTCTTTGGATATGAGTTCGGCATTATCGCTATGAACGAACTGCCAGCCAAGTGCCGTCAATTGAGCTGTATCATCTTCTCGCGCAGGATCACAAAACGCAACCAACAGTTGTAATTGCTCAACAGGAAGAGGCACATCGCCCCCTTCTTCTCGAGAACTGTAGGCCATCTGGTATTGTCTCCGTCGTGCATCTGCGAGCTCGATCCTAGTTCTGTGACCCCTCCATACTCTCTGGATTTTCTTTGAGGCGTTGAGTTTCTCTCTTTCTCTCTGACGTTGCTCCTCTCTTGTTGCGCATGTGCCACCGTCTTTTGAGCACCGGAAGCAGAAGCTGCAGAATTCCAAGAGCTAGCAGCAAATGGATTTGGATTTTGACCAGAAAGATTGACCTGTCTTGGTCTGCGAGAAGTGCCACTGAATGTTTGAAACATCTTTTCGATTATCTTGTGAAGGAGATGTTGCTTTTCGAAATCTTCTCCTTTATTTTAGGCAGTAAATGAGTGTATCATGAGTGAAACAGCATAGGGAGACTTCTTGAATAATCTAATAGCAGACTGATCGAAGATGAGAGATTCTAAGAGATGAGGTTGTTCGGAATAGGTTGATGAAAGGCAGTATTACTAAGGTTACTATCAAAGATTAGAGAGAGAAAGAGTCAATGAAGGAAATTCACAGAGGTAATATAGGTTATGAAATGAGACAGTTGATCCTATGGGATTCTCTCTTTTTGATTCTGAAGTATGTATCTGAAGGCAAAAATAACAAAGTAATGGGAGGTGTGAGATTTTACAATATCTCCAGATATATTCTGTTCTTCGAATTACGTTGTTGGCAGCCTCATGAAATGTTGCCGCTTTGATAATCTGAAAGCCGACCTCGGGAAAACGGCCCAGACTTCTTATCGGTCTACGATTAAGTGATTATGTGATTGATTGATTGCTTATATAAGCAGACGATGAAATCATTTATAACGCTCAGCCGTTCGATACTTTTATTACTATTTACTAGATGCTTCTAGTAGATGGTCGGTCATAAGTACCGGCGGCAAGTCATGCACATGGCTATCATGACTACCTACCTTGGTTACTATTGATACATCCTTCTTATCTTTCTATATACCTACTATTTTATGAGGGCAAACCTCTAGAACTATCCTCACTACTCTCGATTGTATCTAATCTATTGTAACTTGCAAGTGGGTATAATATACTCCCCTTTCCTGTCTTTTCCATTTCCTTCCTCCTTTTAAGGTTATTAAAGCGAAGCGAAAAAGCCGCCACAGCAGTGGCCAAGCGGAGCCTTGATTAGACCCTTTCTCTTTCTCTTTCTCTTTCTCTTTCCCTTTCTTATGTCATACATCTATTCTCTCTCACGCTCTCTGCTATAAACTCCCTGCTCTTCGAAACAAATGTCATCAAATCATACCTATGGGAGAGTTAGATATAAGCGACATTTTCTCCTAGATAGATAAGTAGGTCGATGAGTAATAATGTGGAAAACGAGGTAAACAGTCTAATCTACTACGTATGCTTGTACTACTACGTATACCTACTACTAGCAGCAGCCTACATAGCCATTAGCAAAAAGAACACTGGTATATGATTAGACCTTCTTAATACACATATATATTACATAAGCCAAGCAAAAGGTATACTGGTGGTATTTGAAAAAAGCCCTCTCCTCTGTCTCATTTTAATGTTTCCTCGTTAGTCTACATAGTATTAACTATTGCTTTCCAAGGTTGTTGTAACATTCTGCTAGATTCTAAGTACTAGATAAAAATGCATACAGGCCATTCTAGATACCTAGATGCAAGACTCCGTATGGTCGGTCACCTACCTCGTAATCAATTTCTCTACTAGATATTAGTCTTAGATACCAGATTCATAGAAAATGCTAATGATTACTCTGGTCTGCATAACTAACTACCTACCTCCTATAATAGATAGTGCATAGAGAGCTAGTCAATTCTCATCATTTGCTTTCATGTTTTAAGGTTCTCTATCTACGAAGGAGTATCTATGGCTCCCGTCTCTCTCTCCCTTCCTCGATTACAGACTTTTGATCATTCATTCACCTCTTGATGAGTCATCCAAAATGCTAGCGAATCACATGCGGTCTTATATGACTTACTACTCATTAAGCTATTGCGCTAGGCTATATTAAGTATAGTCATCATACGCACAGAAATTTCGAAAAAAAGATTGAACTTAGGTTTTGATCTTTCGCGATTATGATTTCAGAACTTTCCTTCCCTTCTTCAACCACCAAAAAAAAATAACATCACACCCCCCCCCGAAAAGATCATATAATAGCGGTTCAAGTACGAATAACTTCGTGCTTTTTTCGTTCTTCTTTGCCCTTTTCAAATCAGAAAATCCCTCTTCCTAAGAGATACAAAAAAAATTGAAAATCCACCCCCAAAGAAAATTCCCCCTCCAGATTTGCGGTCGATACTCCTAACGTCGACCCTTTTTTGTTGTCTTTTCGAGATACCTTCACATTTCCGCCTTGCCTCTCGAACCAGAAAATCTCATTTAACAAGTCATCTTGTGAATTTGTCTCGCGACACTGATATCAGTATTTCGATTCAAATACTCAGTTCTGTACAGAATTATTCTTCAAGAATCTATACCCCTCCCTCTCTTTTCAAACAACACGTCTCGACGTAAAGGTAAGCAGCAATCATACTATTACTTTGTCAAGATTTCATATTCTTCTCCTCCTTTCTCTGTTTTTATACCTTCTCAGGGTTTTCCCTTTGTCATCTGTCATTGTTAAGGAATAACCAAAAAGTGTCATTTGGGATTTTTTTTCACAAAGCTAATTTTTATTTCTTAGTAAAATTTGGTAAAAATGTCTGCCGCAACTCAAAATGCTGCCGTCGATCAGCTCGCCTCTGATCTCAACAATGCTTCCTTAAATGGAGATGCAAATGGCGCCACAACTCTCAATACCGATGTTTCTAACGCCCAATCTGAAGATCAGGATAACGCAGGCCCTACCCCCACCACTGCCCCTCACCCACAAGCCTCGGCTTCCCTCTACGTTGGTGAACTTGACACATCAGTCACCGAAGCTATGCTCTTCGAGCTCTTCTCTCAAATTGGCTCTGTTGCTTCCATTCGTGTTTGCCGTGATGCTGTTACCCGCAGATCCCTCGGATATGCTTACGTCAACTACAACACCACCGTTGATGGTGAGAAGGCTTTGGAGGAACTCAACTACACCTTGATCAAAGGCCGCCCATGCAGAATCATGTGGTCCCAGCGTGATCCAGCTCTCCGAAAGAATGGCCAAGGAAATGTTTTCATTAAGAATTTGGATATTGCCATTGACAACAAGGCTCTTCACGATACATTTGCTGCCTTTGGAAACATTTTGAGTTGCAAGGTTGCTCAAGATGAGTCTGGAGCTTCTAAGGGTTATGGGTTTGTTCACTACGAGACCGATGAGGCTGCTGCTCAAGCCATCAAACACGTCAACGGTATGCTTTTGAACGAGAAGAAGGTTTTCGTCGGTCACCACATTCCTAAGAAGGACCGTCAAAGCAAGTTCGAGGAGATGAAGGCAAACTTCACCAACATTTACGTTAAGAATATTCCAGTTGAAGCTACCGAAGAGGAGTTCCGTGAGTTATTCAAGAAGTACGGTGATGTCACTTCAGCCTCCCTTGCTCGCGATGCTGAATCTGGCAAGAGCCGTGGCTTCGGTTTCGTAAACTTCATCAACCACGAGCATGCTGCTACTGCTGTTGAGGAGCTCAACGGTAAGGACTTCAAGGGTCAAGATCTTTATGTTGGCCGTGCCCAGAAGAAGCATGAACGTGAGGAAGAGCTCCGCCGTTCATATGAGGCTGCTCGCATGGAGAAGGCTTCAAAATATCAAGGTGTCAACCTTTACGTCAAGAACTTAGATGATGAGATTGATGATGACAAGCTCCGAGAGTTGTTTGCACCATTTGGTGCCATTACCTCCGCTAAGGTTATGCGTGATACTCCTGCTGAGACTGCTGAAGCCGAGGAAAAGAAGGAGAAAGATGATGAGAAGAACAAGGAGAACAAGGACACCAAGGAGAACAAGAAGGAGGGTGAGGCTGAAGGTGAAGCCGAAGAGTCTGCTGCACCAAAGGCAAAGCGTCCTCTTGGCAAGAGCAAGGGATTCGGTTTCGTTTGCTTCAACAACCCAGATGAGGCCACCAAGGCAGTTTCTGATATGAACCAGCGTATGGTCAGCAGCAAGCCCCTCTACGTTGCTCTTGCTCAGCGAAAGGATGTCCGAAAGAGTCAGTTGGAGGCCAGCATTCAAGCTCGTAACCAAATCCGCATGCAACAAGCCGCTGCCCAAGCTGGTATGCCACAACAATACATGCAAGCCCCAATGTTCTTCCCTCCTGGAGCTCAACAACCAGGCTTCCTTCCTCAAGGTGGACGTGGTATGCAATTCGCACCCCAAGCTGGTATGCCAATTCCCAGGCGCTCAAGCTGGTCGTCCAGGCCAATTCCCAGCTGGATTCCCACCTCAGCAAGCCGGCCGTGGTGCGCCAGCTGGTCAACAATTGCCACCTAACATGTATGGCATTGGTCCAGGTCAGTTTCCTGCAGGTCAATATCCCCAGCAGAACAATCCACAATTCTTGGCTGCTGCCATGCAAGCTGCTCAAGCTGCACAACTCTCTGCCGGTCGTGGTGGACCAAACGCACGTGGGCCAATGCAAGGTATGCCACCAAACATGGCTATGCCAATGGGTCAGCAAGGGATGCCACAGTTCCAACAAGGTGCTAGACAAGGTGGAATCCCTGGTCGCGGTGCCCAAGCTGGACGCCCTGGTCAATTTCCCGGTGGATTCCCTCCACAAGCAGGTCGTGGCATCCCACAACAAATCCCAGGCATGCCACAAATGCCTCAATTGCCTCAAGAGGGTGGTGTCCCAGGTTCTTTGTTGCAAGCCCAAGTTCAATCTGTGCCTCCTACTCAACAAAAGCAACTCCTTGGAGAGGCTTTGTTCCCTAAGATTCAAGTTCTGCAACCTGAATTAGCTGGCAAGATCACCGGAATGTTGCTGGAGATGGAGAACCAGGAGTTGATCAATCTGTAAGTTCTAAAAATATTTGTGATTACATGTCCACTGACTAACAACCCATTTAGTATCGAAGACGATGCTTCTCTCCGAGCTAAGGTCGACGAAGCACTTACTGTCTACGATGAGTACGTTAAGAACAGAGGTGAAGGTGAAGGCGAGACTGGTGAGACCAAGGAGGGTGATGAGAAGGCTGAAGAGAAGGCTTAATTGCCCACTCTCTTCTTCCATTAATGAGTCTTTTTCTACACTTTACTTTGGCGTCTTGTCCAATCCTTCTGCTACGGTACGGTTCCGGAAAAGTTATTTATGCTTTGGTGGCAAAATTTCGGTCCTACTTTTTTTCATCGCATTCTTTGCAAAACAAACGATATTTCTCTACTGGTCAATGAATATTTGACTTCTATTATTCAGGTTATAGGAGAGGAAATATTTCAACCAAAAACATGTACTCATAGATTACTCTTGTGCTCAACGACCCTTGCACTACTGGATGGAGGTACATTCTTTCTATTTCTCGTTTGAAAACTTACCTACCCTTTACAAGATTACAAATATTTTTGCAAGGTGTGGTGGCTAGTTGACAATGAAGGAAACGAACAACAAACTCCTAATTTTTTCTGCTTTTTTATGACTTCTTCAGTCTGTTCACTCAATTAAAGCGATGGCGACAATCCTCATGGGCTTTTTTCTCCTTTTACTTCTTGATGCATGGATGATGAAACGAAATGAGGGATATTGGCATGGCAATCAAGTTTCTGGAAGGGTATGGATTGGGAAATTGATAGCGTGAACAGAATTAGACTAGGGTCTATAATACATAGATGGGTGGTGGTGAGGTGAAGGAAAGAAAATAAGAAATTGAAAAAAACATTGCAAATTTATCTCACGTCTCTTCTTGTATTGTATTCGTGCCTGTGATGGTGATTTATGAAGATGGTAGTCTCTATATCATGAATAAAGTTGACTGAATTTAGCATTAACAAACTACATCTTAATCAAGTTAATCGAAACGACCAGTCCTTGATACTCGTACTCAAATCAAACAAGTTTCCAACATCTCATATCGAACTAAACAATAAGCTCTCAATCTTCCAAATCAGCCTCGATAACAAGCGCTCAACCCGTATTAATAAATATCATATTTCCTTCCTCTCCTTCTATTTCAATGGGTTAAGTATCTCTTTTTTTCTGTTTTTTTTTAGCATACCTTCTTGAGCTTACCTTACCTTGCCTGAAATTGGAATTGATTAATTATGAGTGTCAACTGCAACATTGCAGGAGTGTGGGTGGAGAGAATATTGGATACAGATGAAAAATGAGCATGTAGAGGAAAGATAATGCAATCTTGTGTATAATTGAATTGAGTTGATCATTATAGCTACTCACCGTCTCGTTTCTGTTCCGTATATTCCGACCCTCGACCATAAGGGAGAATGATTCACTAAAGAGCGGTGTGCGTGTGATGTTCAGCATACTTTCATATTTTCCCTAGCCATATTTGCAATTCCCATACCCATACCTCGTATCCTCAGCCTAATCCCATGAACGCCACACTCTCCTGCCAAAATCTGGGAGAGCCAGTGCTGCATTTCCTAATAAACTAGAAGCGCTTGTGGGTTTCATATCGCCCCAATGGACGAAATATGGTCAACAATGATCCCACCCCAATGCCATTAATTGCTCCAAATGGAGCTCGCTTCATATACATGATCAATCAATTTTCGCACTTGCTAATGACTTAACTACTGGATTGGTAAGGTTATTTGCGAGACGGATGTTAGGGGTGCGCTTCTGTTTGCTGTGCTTTCGTAGACGTTTCCGAGCGACCATGACAGGCACAGATGATTTGGTAACGAGATAATTAGAGAAAGAGCCCAGGATGACTCTGTGTGTTGTTAGCATTCCGTCTTTTTGAAAAATAATTCACGAAAGTGAAAACTTACCCCTTCAAGGCACTTCTCCCACGACTCCCCAGAATAACCAGGGTTGGATTTATGTAATCAATCACTTCAGTGATCAAGTGTTTAGGATTCTTACAATGAAGAACCTCAATGTTAACTTGTACTTGTAGCTTTGTCTTTCTTAATAGTTCGGACACTCTATCAGTGATATCTTCCACGGCTCGGAACCGATCTTGTTCGGCTTTGCTTCTCGAGTCTCTTCCCATTGGACTTGCCGCTCTACTACCGGATTCCAATCTGAAGTTGTGGTTCAATGCACCTGGTCCTAGACTAGGCGTCAGCATTGGGGTATTGGCACGAGATGCTCTAGCAGATCGCTGGGCTGCAGCAATAGCAGATATTTGCTGCTTGATCTGGGCATCATCACCACTATTGTCCGGAGTTATCATCCCAAGCTCTTCATCGACACAATATATTGCAAGCATTGTATCTCCATCCCTCAATACAGTCCCAATAGTCCATTCCAAAGCATGTGCTGCTTCATCACTAAGATCTGTCGCTACAAGGTACTTTCTGGTACGACGTTGATTGTCGCGGGCTTCTTGTTGAACTTTTTTGAAATCTCCACGCTGAATTGTACGTACGCAACGTGATGTCACTGGCGTCGATTTAATTGCAGTCATAGTTAGTGAAAGACTTTGAGCTTTTTTGACATCGCCGCGATCAGCATCAATATCTGAATCGTGTGGACTAGGATCTGCAGAGCCGTCCGGATCGAAGCTTGTATGTGGATGTACCACAGGCTTGTTAAGCTTATGCCCAGCAGGTCCTGTGAGAGTGATTTGCGGATCAAGAAGTGATTTGACTTTGTACTTCTCATTCAAAGCTTCCTTGGCTGCAACGTCTTGTCCTAGGAATATGTGAGTTTCTGACACTAAACGAGTGTATGGTATACGTACGTTCTGCCTCAGCAGCAGCCATTAGGCTTAGGGGGGTTCTTGTACCTTTCGCTCGTCCCATTCCCAAAGTTTTGTTTTCTATTTCACCCTCATCTCCATCCACACTTCTTGCCTTCTTCTTGCGCCCTCTTGGCCCTTCATCATCTGATTCATCCGTGCTATCAACGACACCCTCCTCACCCTCCATAGGTACATAATCCTTCTTCAGTCGAGGCCCGTTGAGGTCGAAATATTCCTTGTTCGGACTCTTCTGACGACTCTTCTGACTCAAAGAGGACAACTCTCCATTAGATCTTGCTAAATTGGCATCCGATAATCGTTGGTAAGCACTATTGACATCTATAACTCTACCATTGTCCAGAACAGCATACTTTGAGGGATCCACGGGGGCTGGGGAAGCAGAACGAGGGGAAAATTGATTGTGAAGTGGCTTTGATTTTGTCGCATTGATCCCAGTACCAGTAATCGAATTGTGCCTTTCCCTGTCACGTGCTCCAAACCCACTAAGATCTACGCCGGCTCTTACTACCTCAGCCATCGAATTCCTAATCCTCTTTCCCGCCTGTGTATTTCGTTTTGGAACCGATGGACCGCCAGGGTTACTTGGTAGATATCCAGAAAACTGGTATTCATTGGGATCGACTCTGGTGATTGCCCTTGGACCAAATTCGACTGTAGGCCTTGCGGCTACATCTGATGAACTCCTCGAATGTCTGCCATTCTCGGAATGTGCCTTATGATTTGTTGTTGTTGTTGTTGTTGTCGTTGTTGTTGTTGTTGGAGAGGTCTGCGCACTTCTTGAAATGAGTGCTGTGGATACAGAAGTAGAAATATCGAGCATACTTCGCACAGCAGATGCTGCCGGTAATGGAGTGTCGACATCGAGCATGCTTTCGAATCTGGGGTGCAGTAATTCCCGAATTGGAACCACTAATCGATGAATGTCGAGGTTTTGCTGGAGTACCATCAATATCCAGCATACTGCGCACGGGGGACCGAGGGTTATTCGCAAATGGCGACATACTTCTCCCACCTGCAATTCTATGACCGGACCCTGTGGAACTCACAGACCCTCTTGATCTAGTACCTGTCGAATGCAACAATGCGAGTACCTCTTGCCTCTCCTGCTCTGCTGCCGACTCCTGGGATATATTTTACTCGCCATTTTTATTAATCCAGGTGTTTTTGATCGAATATACGATTTTGCAGACGCTCAAAAAGGTGGCAAATGGTGTAAGTGGTCGTATTGTTCTTCTTTGAGATTTCCGTCGATGATGCAATGAAGTGATAGAACCAAGTTTTGTAGATTGAATGCGAATAGGGCAAGAGCAATAAAAGCCCACAAAGTTGATACTAGCCGTTGAGAAACTTTCTTGATGACCAAGGAAGGTTTTGATACTGCATTGTGTTTGTTTGACTTATCTTTGGGGTCGCATTCAGGACATTGCTCTAGCCCTGGTAGTTGGTAGTTGGTAGTTGGTAAATGTAATGTGAATCAAGGCAGACAGAGATATTAGGTACAAGGTATGATATCTGTTGTAATGGATAGGTTATTAGAGAGTGATGAAAGCATCAACTGATCTATTTGAAAGCCGTGTTCCTCGAGAGGAGATAAACTTGCAGATTGAAGGATGTTGTGTATTATGTGGTGAGAGATTTGGGGGTTTGGAGAATGGAGAATATATGTTGTGCTTCCTTTTTACCTCTTTGCTTTGAGAACTTGGTACCGATATGTGTATGGGTATTCGTTCGGAGTAGACAGGTAAGGGTAAGGCTATTGAGGACGGTAGTTGTATTTATGTATTTGTTGGAGCTTTTCGTAAAAGATCTAGATGTTTTTCAATAAAAAAAAAGAGGATCCCTCGAATATCTACTAGGTTAAGTAGGTACGTACTGGGTACTAGGTAGATGGAGATAGTTATCCTCTTCTAGTTCTTTTAGTAAGCTTTAGGTAATTGACACGTGCATCCGACCGCCCGTTTGAATATATATAGATCTAGAGGATACAAAGTAGAATATTTATTATTAGGTAGCTGGAGGTAGCGGGAGGTAGCGGGAGGTAGCTTTGTTTGAAGTGATTTGGGGAAGGAAAGAAGAGAAGTGTGTTTATTGCTTTGTTTAGTCCAGTTCTAGTTCCAGGTTGAAAGGGAGATGAATCAAGGTAAGGTAAGGCAAGGCAAGGCAAGGCAAGGCAAGGCAAGGCAAGGCAAGGCAAGGCAAGGCAAGGCAAGGAAAGGCAAGGCAAGGAAAGGAAAGGAAAAGGAAAGGAAAGGAGAGGCGAGGCGAGGCGAGGCGAGGAGGTATAGATAGATAGATAGATACCTAGCTAGGTAAGCTAGGTATCTATCTATAGGTTGGTGGTCTTCAATAGAGGAAAGGGGTTGAAACCATTATGAATCAAGATGTTCATATCAAGACGGGATGGTCTAGTATAATCATAATCAAGACTAATGAATAAATATATATCTATACATAATACTTCTTATTTGATTTGATTTTCTTCCTTCTTTTCTTCCCTTTTCATCTTTCAATCCCCAAGGTTAACAAAGCTAGCTATCCATACCCTCCTATGAATATTGAATAACTTAAGGTTAAGGCGGGGGAGGCGGGATTTAATCATCTTACTGTACAAAGCGGCCCAAACCGAATCAAACGGAAGCTATATATGTGAGTATAGGTTTCTACCTAGGTAGGCATATGTATCTAGGGTTCTGGGTCAATAAACGAATAGTATAGAAAAGAGACTAGTGGCTAATAGTTGATAGTTTGATAAATGATAATTAATAGTTAATAAGTAATAGATATATATTGCTATATTATATAAAAGGTAAGTTAAGAATTCATGTAAGACTTACAATATCTGATATTCATTTATTAATTGGAATAAAGAATATGGTGTACTCCGTACATTCAAAACATCTAATAGACGAGTTGTTCCTTTTTATCATTCATTGCCTAGATGGGTGCTAGGTATATACCAAACTATAGAGAACCTAGATCAATAGAGTTTAGTCACTTCTCTTATTCTATTAATCTCTTACTCTTTTACCCTCTTACTCTCTTACTCTCTTACTCTCTTACTCTCTTACTCTCTTGTTCTCTTGTTCTCTTATTCTCTTATTCTCTTATTCTTCATTCTCTCATTCTCTCATTCTCTCATTCTCTCACTCTCTCATCTCTCACTCTCTCACTCTCTCACTCTCTCACTCTCTCACTCTCTCACTCTCTCACTCTCTCACTCTCTCACTCTCTCACTCTCTCACTCTCTCACTCTCTCACTCTCTCACTCTCTCACTCTCTCTCTCTCACTCTCTCACTCTCTTACTCTCTTATCACTCTCTCAAAGATTATATGATCAAAGATCGATCCCAAAATGATATCACTTCTCCATGTACATACAATAGGAACACCAGCTTCCCCTTTACGAAAACGCCAAGCCCTTTCTTCCATTGCAAAACCGATAGATTTCATTAACAGTAACACAATTCCAGGTTCTAATCTCTCATTACTCAATATTTTATCCTCGTGCTATTCCATCAGATGCCTATGTTAGTCACAATGCCAAAAATCCCTTAAAACCAGCTGTGAATCTCATACTTCGTACAAAGGAAACTGCCACAACCAAGGCGCAGTCTCTTGGCAACATCAACCAGCTCCTCTTGGCTCCACTCGATGCTTTCCCTCCCCCTCAAGCTTTTCTCCAACCTTCATCAAGACTCTTGACAAGAAGCGGCAAGAAAGTCTTATCTCTCGACTTGCCATCCATCCCTCAAACTTGTTTCCCTAAATCATCATGCCAAGCTGGCCCCGCCTCACCCAAACCTCACCCCATTCATTCCCCATACTCTTTGACCGCACCCCTCCACGATACAACATCTGCATGCATCATCCCCCTCCCTTGGCATTGCATATCGGCATATCGTCCATCTTACACACCAACCACAGCTGAAAACTCGCATTTCGACTATGGGCAACCTGTGGCTCGACTCGAGTACCAAGACTGCCAGCACCATCAAGTATAACACCATCAAGTAAAACACCATTAACCATTAGCCATTAACCATTAGCCATTAACCATTAAGCCATTAACCATTAGCCATTAACCATCAACTCGACCGCTCACCTCTACATCCCCAAGTCATGCATAATTCCTTCATCCGTGACAAACATGTAAAGCATGACTCAATGACTCAATACATCCGTGACAAATCCAATATCCACCGCCTCCATGCTTAACAAACCAATCTTACTCCTCTGTATCTATCTGTAGATGTACCTACCCTTGCAAGTCTTATTACATTCTGCATGCCCCCTCCCCTCCCACGCACACCCCTCCATTCCCAAAAGAGAAATCCAACAGCCTTTCCGAGCTACAATCGCCACAACATCTCGGGAATCTCTCGGATATCTCTCAACATCGAAAAACCATCGGGAAAAGTCAATTACTCAATCCAAGCTAGCAAGCTAGCATAAGCCCATTACGACACATATCGAACGATATCTACAGTAGCAGTCACCACAAACCTAATTAATCGCCATCACCACCACTATCATCACCATCAACAACATCATCTCATCTGCAAGATCCATTCCATCAACAAATGCACACGACACCGGTATCCAGACTGAACAACAACAAGTACCTAGGCAAAATCAACATCAACCTATCAGCATAGATATATATAATAGCATCGACATCAAAACCCCACCAATCAACCTCCTCGAATCACACAACATACATCACTTCCCGACGATGAAATCAAGACAAGATAGATTAGATAGGTTAGATAGGTTAGACATCTCAAGCAAGAAAAGAAGAAAGAAAAGAAAAAAGAAAAAGAAAAAAGAAAAAAAGAAAAAAAAAGAAGAAAGAAAAAAGAAAAGAAAAAACCACACGTGCACCTTCTCTCAATACCCCGTACGCCACAACCCATCTAGCTCAGCCCTGCCAGCCGCTCGCCGTAAGAGCCCTAGCTCCTTCCTCATATCATTATACCATGCCATGCCATGCCATGCCATACGAGATTTCCTTCTTTTTCAGGATTGCCCCATCATTCCCAAACGAAACCTCCACCTGTAGACATATGCCACAATGGCAATGGCCATCACCATCACCATCACCACCACCATGATTAACCAAAACCTCAAATCTCCCACTCAAAAATCTCCCGCGCTTCAAATCCGTCACCGTAACTCCATCCCATCAACCGATCATCTAAATCTCAACCTTACTCCTCTCTCTCTCTCCCTCCTCACCTCGAGCTCCCTCTCCCTCTCCCTCTCCCTCTCCCTCTCCCTCTCCTCTCCCTCTCCCTCTCCTCTCCCCTCCTCCTTCCCTCTCCCTCTCCCTCTCCCTCTCCCTCTCCATCCAACCTCTCAACCCAGACCAGAATCCCCGCCCAGCATTCCGGCTTCTGCTGATCCCATGTCACATCATTCCATCGCATCACAAATCTCACAAAGATTGCATCTTATGAGCATGCCAACCAAACCACACCCATCCAACCTCCATCCCCACACCCAAGAACAACACACCGCTTGCTTACTTCCACCTACCTACCACCACCCCTCTCCAAAACCCAAATCCAAATCCAAATGCAAACCCAACACCCAAAGAAGAAAAGAAAGAAAGGAAAAAGAGCAAAAAGAGGAAAAAGTATCCCAATAATCCCCATCCCCATCCTCACCCTCTCCATCCATCCAAACCCTCACCATCAACCCCCAACCCCCAACCAAACAAGATACATACCCAGAAACCCATATGCACAAGCATCCCAATAAGCTAAACATACTACTAGCCACCCTATCCCCATCCATCTCCACTCCAAAGTATCTCTACCGGAAGCCGACGAAAATTGATTACGTGAATATGATTACGTGAATATGATTACGTGAATATGATTACGTGAAGAGTATGTATGTATGTAGGTGGGTGGGTGGCTGGGGGGTTATACATAGACGTACGCACATATACACACGCGCGCATATGCTTCTCGCTGCTCACGGCTCAAGGCAGCAGACAGGCCCTGCATAATCTACCACAACGGAGCCCGACTGGAGTTGCAAACGAAGAAGAAATGAAACATACGCCGTATACTTTGTGAGGAGGGGTGATACCAATGAGGTAAGAAGTGAAGATGATGATTTACGAGGAGAGCAAAGACAGACGAGGGGAAGGTCGATTCAAACAAGCAAGCAGATGGCAAATGCCAAACGCAATATATGTATGGGTAGATTTTGATATCATATGCATCCCTAGTACCAAGGACCAATTCGTTTGATGTCATAGCACAATAATTTACAACACCACCGCACCAAGTATACCCATTCCCAATATCCATATCCATTGCCATGCCCAGTTGTGGAAGCGTTTATCTTCTCTTCTTGGAATAAAAGGTCAGATTTGCTCTCGCGCTCGTACCCGTCTTGTGCACCAGCACCCTCTTTTCCCAGACTGTACTCCTGCCCTCCACCACACTGATGATTTCTTCCGCGACCTTCTGTGCAAACATGCCTCGTCCACTGCCCCTCGATTGCTTCTTACTGGCTGAGTCTAGTATCCATTTGATGGCCTGTCTTCTCCTCTGTCTGACGTTCAAGGGGACTGGAATTTGGAGAGAGGCTCCACCTCCTGCGGCACCTTTCTGGGAACGGATACGGAGGAGAGGGGCGACGGAATCGATAGCAGTAGTAAGATACAGGACGGGGTTTAGGGGGAGGTGGGATGGGTGGGGGTGTGCCCGGAATGAGGGGGTCTGGCGGGGTTAGGTGTGGGTGGAGAGGCGGTACGGAGGTGGTTTAAAACGTATGACATGTTCTGCGATGGGGGAGAAAACAGTAGATTAGCAATTCATTCTGCAACCTCAAACGTACATCCCATGCGTAGCAAGTAACGCAAAAGGAAAGAACTAACGAGCCTACCCTCTGGGCAACACTCTTCTTGCCATGCTGCATCATCATATTCGTAACCTGCGAAACAACTGGATCATATCTATATTTGAGGTTGTTATTCGAAGGAATTGGTAACTCTGGAAGTCCAAATTTGTGTCCGTCGATTGTTAGATCAGAGGAATTGGCGCCATTTTTCAGTTGGCCAAGAGCCATGAGATTGGCAAAGGAGACTTCTTCCGAAGCAGCAGAGGCAGGTTTAGAATCCTTGATTTCTTTTCCTTGATGACTTCTGGGGCTTTGTCCTTTCCTTCCTGGTCTCTTTTGAGGATCTAGAAATATGGTTAGTGATTGGGATTTTATAATGTTATGAAGCTTCGTTTGATTGGTAGATCTGATTGGCAGAATCGTTCCTGAGAAAGGGAAGCCCATACATCTTGAACATTTGTGCTCTTTCCCATATCAGGGGGAGTCTCTCCAATAATTTCAGCAATGTCCCTTGCCTCTTCACTGACGTGGCCAGCTACATCTTCATTCGATCCATTTCTTGGAGGTTGTTTCTCCTCCGCGAAACATCTCCGTGCGGCCGGAGTAATGTTGAAGAAAGCAGGATTTCGGATTGCAACAATTGGTCGTGATCGAATGGTCAGTGACCTGCTTACGCTGTGGAAATTCAATCGTGGAGGCATGGTTGTGGATGTTATGAAATCAGAATGCTTCCTCCGCGCTTGATATCAGACGTGAGTTGATGCACTAGCCAAAATTTCGTTTGGGCCTTAGATCGGGTATCTATGCCTGAGGTTTCACAATCGAGCAGGGACGATCTTTTCGGGCGGAACCACAGAACCATGACGCTGGGTCTCGATATCGAACAACATGGATTAACCTTAGGGCTAGGCTGGGCCGAGTTTCCTACTCGTTCGTGAGGCTTGATGTGTATCACAGTGACATCGAGCTCACTTAACGGTATTTACTTCTTTGCACTATTTACAGTCGAGGAAGTCGAGGTCATTGAAACACATATCATAATACAACATGTCAAATACCGAAGTGTGAATACAGTGCAAAGGATTATTTTAATAATCAGCAGAGAAGTACCACCAATTTCATTGCTAATACCTAAATTTGTAACCATTCCATGGTCCAAAAAGGCAATCCATATCTAAAAACTTTTCCACACCACCGCCCAAGAGAAAAACAAGTATCCAAAAACCATTGGGAATAATATGCATAGATTCAGACCACAGCGCCCTTGCTGTCCTGTGAAAATACACCGCGAAACCATCCGACGCCTGAATTATTATTGGCGTTCACACATCCTTGCCAAAGCTGTAAGAAATGGCAAGTTCACCCTATCATCATATCTTATCCTACAGGCTAAATCAAGCCGTCGGTCGCAGTATCGGTAGTTTACATGTGAGCTTGGAGTTACCAACTGCTTCGACTTTGGGTAGGTGAGGTTGGGCTCGATCCGCTCAAGCGATTAAGTGCCACTTCTGCTGCATCCTCTTTGGCATTGTTGACGTACTGCCCATCATACCAGAATCGTGCAGAAATATTCTGGCCCTGCACAGTTACTGTGCTAGACCATGCTGTTCGTCCACCTAAAACAAGTGTTAGTTCGAGTCATCGTGAAAAGAAATCAGACTTGGGAGAAAGCTGGTAAAAACATACCTCTTCTATCTGATACGATCTGAAAACCGGAGGGTGAATCTGTGCCTCGCGACATCTCACTTTTCAAAGTATTAGCAAATTCTCTGTTTGATGGTCACAATACAAAATTACTTACTTTCAAGCTTCTCTTGCCATGTACCTGAGCTAGAGTTGTATGTTGAACAAGACATTTTAGACAGTGTCTTCGTACTAGAAGATTTGAATGTGTTCGAGGTCTTAAGCTAGATCTAAGTGCTAATAATGTGGAGGAGAAACAGTGGGGAGCGGGTTCGGGAATGGCGTTATACTCCGCAGGAATTGAAGCTGGTCTTATAGATGATCCGCATCTACTATTGACGAAGGAGGAGGGAATGTTGGGAAGTATTTGAAACTCTGAGGTGGCAGTCAGATAAAGTTAGAATCCATTGCATTGCATACCCATGCAACACAGCAGCTTGACTCTGGTACTGTCTCGGTATGGTGCATTGGATAGCAGGAGAAATAGGTTTCAGAGAAGTGACGTCGATCACCCGTTGCTTAAGGTCGTGTGTGCTGTCTCCATCGGTGGCTAGGACAGCTCATGTGCAACCTTTCTTATTGACTACGGTAAATTGCACAAAAAGCAAATTGAGGCTTGAGACAGTAGCAGTGAGTGGAGATACTCCAGCCAACGTTAGAGATACCTGCAGCAACTTGCATCCTCGAATCGTCATGGGACATTGGGAGAGAATGAAATGAAAGTTGGCATATGTATATGTGTATGTGTGTGTATGTGTGTATGTTGTGTATGTTGTGTGTATGAAAGTATGTGGGGTGGGAGGTGAAAGGTGCATGCAGAGGGGCGGAACGTATGCGAGAAGGTGACGATAGAAAAACAGACTCCCCATAAAACATGAAAGAAGTCCAATAAGAGAGAACGAAGTGCCGAGCCTTGCTAGGAAAAAAATAACGAGATGCAAGAAGACGAATCTAGGAGGTGGAAAGTAGCACTACTTTTTTATTGGCTGATTCCAGACCAATTGGTTGTGTACTGAGACTTGATATATCCTCTGCTACATTTTGTTGGTGTTCATTCTGGTTTACTTTTTTCCCAAAAAAGTAAATATAACCTAGATTTGTAAGGTCTCAAGCCTTCAATACCAGCATCTTTGAAATTCGTACAGGATAAATATTCCAGATCCATGCTCATCGACAGTATCCAGAATAGTATAACGAAGAAGGGGGTATATACACCCATGTGCTTGTGCGATATGATTGGTCAATTCAAAACATTTCAAAAAACAGAGTGATATGCCAGATCTCAATTGTCAATTTCCTTCTCATTCCCACTCTTGTAAATGTCCGGAGAGATGAGATCGAAGTATCTGCAGGAACGGGTGCCTACATACATATTTATACATATTGATGAATGATTTCCAGGGTAGTTTCTGGGATGAAAGTATATAGTGCGGAGAAGCCCTGGTGATAGCAACCTTGCGGATAGGTACATTTGTATATGTATAAAATCAAGCACTCAGCCCTGCGGCTTCTTCAACGGTGAGGCCACCGCTTCACACTTCACCGCCCTGGTGTACCAACCAGATTCCAGAAGCCTGGCTCAGACGTCTATGGATATTCACAAAAGGTGTGTTTGGCTCCATTTGATTCCGGGAGACGGATAGGTACTTGCATATTTCGTCTGGAAAGACTTGGAAATCAACGTCGTACGGCAGACATCTTCGGTTGGGACTCGCAAGCGTACCAAATGTGTTACTCCGATCAATTTGGGTGAAAAAATAGCTTACAGTAAAGAGAGTTCGCCAAATCTCAAACAGGACAATATGGTATGCCGCACCCCGTCGGATGCTCCGCTTACTTAACCGCCATATGGAATAGTATTTACTACATCGACGGAGCTTCTTCCATTTACCAAGGGGGTGATATTGAGAAAAATTGCAAGATACACAACTTGATAATGAAACAGTCTGCTCATAGATATGTTGCGTGGCGGCGTGAGAGATGGCCAAGTATATTCAAGCCTTGTCCATCGACACCTGAGTAGCCGTATTTCGACAGCGCATCGGCTGGATCTAGAATCTATTGATGCCCAAGTGTTCGAAGGTTTTGAGGATAATTAAAGAGTTACCTCTGTCAACATCATCCTATTGTCGGACGACATATGCGAGGGTAAATTCATATCACTCGGCAGATTTGACGATCAGGAACGGGTTTTCCGTGCTTGTCTCAACAAGTTGTATTACCGTGGAGATGTACGATTGTTTTCATGTGCGACGCACGTGACTATCAGGATATTTGATAGGTCACCAACTACAGCATATTGTTAGGTTGCAGGTTATACAGCACTTTGGAGACAATGGTGATGATAAGAGACGATGGAATCTATGGGCAAGATGGAAAAGGCAAAATGCGAGATTTGGAGGCATTTTATGTGTTTGGATGAGATTTTGAATTCGGCAATCTCTGAAGGTACTAACTATGTACTAGGTAAGATTCGAGGATCACCCGCACTAGTAGCACGAATGGACTGGATGGGATGGACGGACCACGGTGTGCACGGGTATATTAGTTACCGTGCCTCGGCTCAAAGAATGTGGGGAAAGGAGTTTGATACAAGCTTATTATGAGCATGTTCTATAGATATTGCGTTATAACTTATACTTCAACCACATTCATTCTTTCGAATCATTACAAGTACAGAGAGACTTTAGGATAGACCATTGACTTCAGCGCCATCGATAGATCAAATAACCTTTACCCATAATCATCATCAATATCACATTCTTCGTTCGTCCAGAGTATTCGATATCATGCCTTTCAACACGAAACTTACCAAGGCATTGGGTATTCAATGTTAGTTACACCCCGATGCGCTCTTCCGACCGACATATCACTAACTCGGGATTCATGTAGTACCTATTGTCCAGGGTGGTATGCAATGGGTTGGATATGCGGAATTAGCAAGCGCCGTTTCTAACGCTGGAGGTTTGGGTATTCTCACAGCTTTAACGCAACCTACCCCGGAAGATCTACGCAAGGAGATCCGAAGATGCAAGGAAATGACGAAGAAGCCATTTGGTGTGAATATTACACTATTACCGTCGATTAACCCCCCGGAGTAAGTTTCCGTATATCTCAATCTCATCTCATGTTGATTCGCCGTTTGCTCCGTGCGAGTACAACATGGTCGTTGAACCGCGAAAACTTGCAAATTCATGCTGACTCGTGATTTCTTTCAGTTACGGTGCATACGCGCAAGTGGCTATCGATGAGGGAATTAAAGTTGTCGAAACAGCAGGCAACAGCCCAGGCCCTATCATAAAAATGTTGAAGGCTGCTGGAATAATTATCCTACATAAATGTACGACCATCAAACATGCAGAGAGTGCAATCAAGCTAGGAGTTGATTTCTTGAGCATTGATGGCTTTGAATGTGCTGGGCATGTCGGTGAAACTGACATCACAAATTTCATTCTTCTTAGTAGAGCTAGACAATCGCTTAAGGTCCCTTTTATCGCGTCCGGGGGATTTGCGGATGGTCAAGGGCTTGCAGCCGCCTTGTCGCTGGGTGCTGAAGGTATCAACATGGGAACACGCTTCATGTGTACTGTCGAGGCACCAATACACGAGAATATCAAGAAGCAGATTGTCAAGGCATCAGAAGTTGATACCCAACTTGTTCTTCGAAGGTGGAAGAATACTTCTCGCTTGTATAAAAACAAGGTTACTGCAGAGGCAGTAAAGATTGAACAAGAGAGTAAAACTGGAGAGTTTGCAGAGATTGCCCCATATGTGAGCGGTAAAGAGGCAGGGAAGTCTTCACTACCGGAGATCCTGATTATGGAGTAAGTCATCATCTTTCAACATTTATAACTCGAGAACTGATCCTCTTTTCCAGGTTTGGACTGCTGGTCAAGTCATTGGTCTTATCCATGACATCCCCACATGTGATGTACTATGTAAGAGAATTGAAAAGGAGGCTGTGGAGACGTTGAACAAAGCTTCTGCTCTCTTTCAACCATCAAGCAAGCTCTAATTGTATAGTGTTTTCAAGTATGTATATTAGCATTATTATAATGACTTTTTTGATACCCTTCAGACCAAATCTTTCCATGATATGTGACTTAGGAGCTATGCACAGCTGTTACTGCTGGAACCTCTTGCTTAGTCGACAAAACCTGGCTTGAACATCTGTTTAGTTGACAAATAACCTCAAAGTCTGATTGGTATCTGGCCCGACTAAACATGGGCGACTAAGCAGCCCACAAAGCAATTTCAAAATAATATTTTTCTTCCTTTCAAAATTGTTTTGATTCCTCTTTCCTTCAACCCTTCAACCTTCGTGAAATTTTTCATCCACGCACCACAACATCAACTCATCTTCTCTCACAGCACTTACTTTCTAACTCGTATTACGAGGTTTGTACTCTCTGGCCTTCATGTATGAGACAATTCAATTGATCGTCTTGTCTGTCGGTCTAGGAACAATGCAAAGCTTCATCTAGTCTCTCTTCCTGGTTCAAGCCACAAATGTCGCAAGCTTCTAAGAACCGAAAAGCATACTACAACAAGCACCAGCGAATATTTTCAGTATTTGTAGCTGAAGAGATTCTCACTGTAAGTTTACCCTTCCTGATTCGTGTCATTTGCTTACCGTTTAGGGGAATGCCATTACAATCAGTCGACTCGACTCCTTAAGCAGCTGCAAAGAATGTGCTCTTGAAACAAGTGTCAGTTGCTGAAGACTCTTGAGCTATATTTCCTTGATCTAATCCTTTATCATTGATATGAAGTATATGATGCAAGAGTGGAGGATATTTGGCGCTTATCGGGTGTCGAATGAAGTAACAATCTTCCCATTCCTTACCACATTACTGCTTTCTAAGACTATTTCTTGCAGATGAAGCTTAAATTCTCTCTGTGGGTTTTGTTTCCGGCCCTGGTTCATGTCGGCTTCTGCGACACCAAATCAGAATGCCGAACCGGTTCGTTCCTTTGGCCTCAAAGATGGCCATTCCCTTCGACCCAGCGTACGCCACCAATATCGTGTAAATAGTCTCTACTATCTACATCTCACAGGCGTTAAGTTCAGAATAGATCCTAATCCCCTAAGGCTGAGTATAGGCCACCTGGACTCAGTGTAATGAGGACCTTGGAGCTACCTTTGGACGGCCAAAGAGCAGAGTACCATGTACAAACAATTTTCTCGCGGCTCCATGCGCCGTGAAAAGATTTATGGGGTGCGTGAAGGCACTTGTGCCTTCACGCAAGTTAGCTGCAAGTATGAGCATGAGATGCCTATGGACCCGGCCATTCCATTCTCACTTAATTTGGAACATGAGGCCCGATCACGTCTTCATCGGCTTGAATCATGGAGTTCCCAATTGGCATGGTCTGGTGGTCGTCTCGATATCTTGCCACGATCCTGCATCGGCCTCCAGATCAACCTGAAAAAATCTCCAGCTAAGCAGGAGAAGCCAGCTCCAAAGGCATCAAAAGATTGAATGATGTTTACCATCACATGTATGACCTAGCGCAAAAAGCCATTGAGGCGAAGGGAACATCCATATTTGAAAGAGGTTAGTACTCACCTCCTGCTAGGAAGGTAGGGACAGAAAGAAAGAAAACACTAACGCATTCACCAGCAACCATGAAAACCCACTACGCTCTCACCCTATTCACCCCTCCACTATAATCATCGGCACGGTTGGCACAGCCACAAGCAGAACAAGCTCTCCGGCATCAAACACATCTTGACCATCACACTCTTGCCTCTCAGGCTGGACTTGATCCATCGGGTCAGGCTCGACACAATAATAGCTCGGTCTATCGGACCCGAAGAACCTCCAGGATCCCAACACAGGAAGGCAAATCTCTCTGAACAAATTGATCATTGAGTCAGAAAGGAGCTCGCTTAAAGCTAAGATAGCCCACATCCCAAGCTGGACTCGACCCATCGGTCTGGTCTGGAATGATACTAATTCGGTCTACCCAGACCTAAGGGGGCTTCCGGATCCCAATACGGGACATCCTGGAGTCCATCAGTACCCGTCGCCAATTCCATTCGAAAAGAACAATGGACACCAGCAGAGTTACTGGATCCTATTCTCTCCCGCAAGAAACCCGCCATCATGACCTATCAAAACGGCACCTTATTGCCTTAACGCGTCGCAATCTCCACGCGCCCGCGACTTGGACAATTCTAATATCACTCCCCGGGAGCAAGACAATACTAACGATGGAGCACGCGCGTATTATCAGAAGGAGACATGGAGATTCCAACTCCACAATCAGGGAAGGAAAGTGGGGGAAGAATCAACCAATACGGAGAGATGAAGACTCGTCCCAGGAGATGCCAGGATCCAGAAAGGATCTCGCTTAACGATATTATCGCCGCAAGGCTTCTTCGTCTACTGCCAATGTAGCAAAACTTGAAGTCAAGTCAAGTCAAGTCAAGTAGAGTCAAGGGAAGGGAAAGAAATAAGATAAAGATCTCTTCCCCGAGCAAGGATTCCTCGGAATCCGATTCCGAGTCTGTGCCCAGGACATCGATGGTGCAGAAAGGAGCCCGCTTAGAGCCTCACACCTTTTCGAGTACGTCTCCTGGTCGCGAGCATACGGAGCAGGCGCCTGGCAAGAAAGATTCCACGTGCGGACTGCTGCTGGGCGGTTTGCGACCGGGAGGTAAGGGGTGCGGCGTGGCGTGGCGTGATTTTGGTTCTGATTGTTGCTGTGAAGGGTGAAGTCGGGAATATAATGGTGGAGGGGGAACTTTGGACTGTAGATGGATCGTTTCTATGGAAGGGGAAGCTGTGGTTGTTTTTGGTGTTGCTTGTTTGTCCTTCGGAAAGCAAACTACCTCGCTGGAATAAAACGTCATAAATCGGTTGATTTGATTGTGGGCGCGCCATGGTTGATGATAAAAAGAGTAGTATATAGTAAGATACTGTAAAAAGTGCTATTATTTCAGTAATTGAATGTTTTGATTGCTATATAGCGAAAGATATATCATATGGGAAATGGGAGCTCTATCCAAAATTCGAGTGGTCATGGGTTGAGGTTGTGGAGTTTTGTTGAAAGGGTGAGTTAGATGTGTAATATAGAGTAGTGAAGTAACATAAGAGCATAAAATCTTACTGGTTGCGTGACTGGTTTGGCGAGAAAGTATATAAATTAGCTGTGGTGAGACAGATGATAAAGCTCTAATATTCTCGAAACTGACTTGGGCAACTCACTCTACTCTCAGGATATGCTCGCCCTCTTCCTTCTCTTGCATCTATAGGTTTTTTCTGTCACATATACGAGTAAGTATCGAAATGTTGAATTTTATGTTGTTTGAAATGCAAGAATCAGCAGCTCAAAACCAAATCCATATAACCAAAAACACAAGCCATCGCTATCAAATCACTCTTTACTAGTGTTTTGATATTCCTTTCGCAACCTGGGTGTATTTTGTTCCCCCATAACCCATAAGCTGTGCCGTATCACATCTCAGAAATCATTCCTACCCTATTCATTGCACCTCATCCCGACCCCATTATATTGAACCCTCATCTCTTGATTTTCTTCATCTTCTGCTGATGCGCCTACATATCCGATTTCCTCCCCATATAGCTGAAATACCACGTTGGATGACCATGCTTAACCCAACATCTGCTGCCCCACCCACCCATGCGATCATATTCCCAATAAGCTCTGTCACTAACCGACATTCCATTCGTACCTCTATCCCCATCCTCGCCCCCCGTATCACCATCCATGCTCGTGGTAACTCTAGTCAAATCCATACAATCGAGACACAAACCATGAAAGTCCTTCTGTACCTTATTGCGTACTTCTCGAGCGCGGTTGCCATCTAGAATTTTCACGCAAGTCTTACAAGATCCTGCTGGAATTTCGGGATAGAATTTCTTGAGACCAGTACTGTCAAGACAAGACTGTACGCTTTTCTTCCAACAGATGTCGAGAGGCCACATGCCGATTTTGATAAGTGAGACAACGTAGCTCTTGAGGGACTTTGCGCTGCATTCACAGCTAGCTTCGCCGAATAATTCGAGAATACTAAAGAGGCCGCGGAGAAGCTTACCACGGAGGGGAACACGAGCTCCGTTCACAGCACCTATAAGAGGCATTACATATGCCACTCGCTTGCTTTAAGTGAGACGAATACAAGCATACCAAAAAACATGATGATCCATATGCAAGCCGTGATGCGCGGTGGGATTAATCTCATGAATATGCGCTTCAGATTCATACTCCTTGAATCTTGTAATCCAGGCGAACGCAAGCGCATGATCCAGCAGAAGTTGAAGGTTGAAGAGTCTCGAAGCGGAAAGCAAAGAGGTTTGAGGAAGGCGATCCTGAGAATGCTAGCGCAAAAAACGGTGAGGTTAAGAAAGCAAGTGTGAATAGTTGTTGAAAATATACCTAGAATGGGATAAGGCGGGAAGGTAAGACAGTACTGCAGAGAGTATGACATTCACGAAAGTGAATAAAGAAGCTAAACCGAGGTGATGAAATTCGACATTGAAATGGAAAAGAACTCGATGCTTGACGTGAGCGACTTATCTCGAGGAAAGGGAGGGAGAGATCTAAATAATACCTAGCCATTAGACATCTGAACATATACATGAGTTTCCATTAGTCCATCTAAATCCCGATATGTCATGTTCAGAGTCATAGCCATAAGATCATATACAGCAAAAATACAAAAAGATACGTTAAAGTAACCACACAAACATTCCCAAATCCCATCAAAACAATCCGAACAGATGCAACGCTAAATCAACCAATACCAACCAGTTAATCAATCTTCAAAGATACCATATAGCCATCTCATCAATATCAGGGTATCTCAAACATTATCTCCCGAAAGTGCACTACCAGTCCGATTCCATGCTCCTTCAAAATCATGCATCTATGGCCCAGAAAATTTTAAAAAAGAAACTACCAAAATGGCAAAACTGAAATATCCCTAGGGACACTCAGAAACTTCGGATTTCCGTACGTTTTTTTCTGTTACGTCCCAACCCAACAGCTACTGAAGCTGAGCGGCTGAGCCACTCCGCTAGATTCGCTGTTGAGTTGGTGCTGGAAGTAAGCGAATTCAAGTATTTATGGATATTCGGCGCGAATATCGTGTATTCGTTCCGTGTCGACCCAATCCGGCACGGGGACTTGTACGCGGGGGGCGTGTTCGGCAGCAGTATCTTTGGATGCCGCTGCAGCTTGAGGCACAGAGTCCGATACACCAACAATCGTATCCTTCTGATGAACCGCATCCCAGAACTCGTTGCCCTCCTTTGCTTGGGCCTCTGCTCTGTTCAACCATTCTTCCCATTTCTTTGTTTTTGGTGCAGCTCCACTGGTACTCACCCATCCGATTTTCTTCGTTTCTCGGATCGCATACCATAGAGTTCTAGTGAACGAGGGCTTTCCTTCATCGGTATCATGCTGAAGTAAATGTGCATATTTTGCCGATTCAGGTGTGATGTCTTTCCATTCATAGCTCGACAGATCCCAGAATCTTCCTTTATTCATTAGAGCTACGCCCCAGAATGCACCGTTAAGAACAATATATGATACACCAATGGAAATTTGCATTTGGAAATCGCAGTTGCCCAATAAAACAACTGAGACCATGAGTAGAAAGGTGCCAAAGCCGACAAGTATTCGGTATGGATCGGTAGAAACGTAGTAGCGGCATTCTTCTGTACCAGAGTATAGTTCTCGAGCAACATCCTCATTGCACCTGACCACAATGAATGCCCCTTCCCTAGTGCGGATTACGACATCGCCGTCTGGGACTTTGCTTTTGAAGTTGCGATTCATGAGAATGGGTGACCAGTACGATGCATAGCCAACGATAGATGATGCGAGGGAGATAGTAAAGAGTGCAACGCAGGCAGTTCCATCGTGAGTCAACACCGCCCATATGAAAGAGGCCGATGGTTAAGAAGAAAGATATTAGGGATAGACAATTAAGAGGTGACCAAAATCTGGCTGGTACATGAGGTTTCGATCCATCCAATTTGGTTCCACGGTGGGTAATCTTCGCTGCGAGGGTATCCCTGCGTCGAGGTTGGAGCTTTCTCCCACTTTCCAAATGTGCAGCATCAATACTGCTTGAATTCGAAAACTCTCTCTCTTTATTTGTAGATGTAGGTGGGGGCGGTGATTTTCCCGAGTTGCTGTGGTTAATTTCGAAGACTTTGAACTCGTAAGGCTCGAGGTCTTCTATGGGGTGTATTATATTGGGAAAGAAATTGAGCGTGGGTATAAAAATCCCGCTATGGACTCCTACAACAGCTGCGTTGACTTGTGGCATTCGAGAGGGGCGGGCGGACTTGAGGAGGACTTGTGGTGCGGGAATGATACGAGGAAGCATACACATCCAGGATGAAGTCATGGACTGTGAATGCTCAGCCATGGCAGATTCTCCTATGACTGCGAGAAGCGACACAATATCTAATCTCCATCCTTCACTTTAACATTTGTCAGTTGATGTCAAGATCAGAGAAATATGAGAAGAGTAAACGTTCAACGTACCGAACTTCTTTCCCCGTGGGAAACCATGAATCTGACATCTCGGGTATTGTAAGTTACTTCTTGATACAAAAGTACTACCGTCCACCAACTACCTTTTCAAGTCTTGAAATTCAAGGTCAAGTCAAAATTCGAGTCAAGTATGAGTGACAGTGCCTGTCTTCCTGACTCACCCCCGTCCCAAACCCCCGTCCCAAAGTTCCAAATCCTCTCACTTCCCAATAACTTTTTGATATCTTATCCTTCCGTATCTTATCCTAATCATCAGCTCTCAAGAAAAGCAAGCAAGCATCTTCTAATCATCAACTCATCAAATGAGAAAACAAAACCTATAGAGCCTCCACCAACCTTATATATCATCAATTTTATCCATTCTACTCACTTCAAGCATTCCATACCCCTCCATCCTTCACACGAAACAAGCAAGTAACATCGGGTCTCACAAACCCTTGGAGCTGAAAAAACGCGAAGCCCAGTAGTGCATGGGTCGGGACGATCATGACAGGGGATAAGCTACTCCGTAACGTAGATGGCTGTGTTTATAGGTAGTTCTTTCTTTCTTTCTGTGGGTATATATATATATATATATATATATATATTAACCACCCATCCATCCAGCAAGCCCAATCTTTAACATGTACACAAACGTCAGAGGAGCTGGAGCTCTTTTTGCCATATAGAAAAGGGAATGAAAGGGGGAATCTTTACAATATGGACTCTGTATGAGTTTCACATGTACATTATCTATGATACGCAGGTAAAAGAGAAGGTTTCGGATCTCGACATCTCAAATTCGAATGCATCTTATAATTAGTTCCGATACATAAGATCCATACTCGAGTATCCTAATACTGTACTCTGTAGAATTTGGTTGGCGCTTAGCACCCACCATTTGATATCCATAGCGTTTAGATCCCCTAAACTAATCAATATGACAATCTTGACAGCCCGAAAACAGAGCAGCCAAGACCTACAAGTGGATGCCCAGGTGATAGATGATCATGCAATCTTTCTTTCCTCCTCCTTTCATTTGTCGATATGACCTTACATATATACCACCCACCACATTTCCCCATCCGTTTTCCCACCATTCATTTCCCACCACGCATTACCGGTACCCTCCCAAACTTCGTGATACCATACATAGATACATTAATTCAGCGGCTATACAATGGCAATGGAGCAGAAGAAGCAAGGAAGAGACACAATTGCAAGTCACAACGCATTGAAAATCTTTCGAGCATTCTTCATCCATGATGAAGGGGGGGTTCATTCACATTACTTAGCTCTCGCCTTTTCCCCGCGCAAGCCACAAGAGAAAATGCACAATCAAAAGCCCATGGCGCAATTGCAACACATATTGAGATTTCTATTTTAGACATTGCATCATGCGTATCATCGACGTAATAAGTCAAAGAAAGAAAGAAAAAGAAAGAAAGTAAGGATCAATAATGGCCGTCTCGGAAGTCGAGACAATGATTCAAAAGGAGAACAATTCTCTCAAAACATGCCATATAGATTTTTGTTTGCAGCTGTTGCCTAGCTATTCATCCGCACAGCGCAGGGATCCATTTGTGCGTGAGGCTGAGTTAGTGGTATAATGGTCATTTTTTTCTTATTACTCATGTCAGATTCGGGGCTTCAATACAGATGAGTAATGAATGAGACAAGAGTCTTATCATAAGACTCTTGGAATTTAAGTCCTTGGAGGAAATCAAAATATGATAAGGATATGGTAAAAGCATCGATTAGAAAGATAACACGCAAAATCCCAAGTTGTCTCTCATTGCAAACGTCATATCCAAATCTATGCGCCTTAACGCCCGGTATCATCTTATTCCACCCCGTTTTATTGAAAAGTTTCAGCTTCTCCTCCCATTTGATGGTATTAAATGACCTGCATGGACGTAAATGGAAGAGCGTGATCGAGGCAAAAAGTTATCTGACCTCGTAATAATCTCTCTGGAGAATTTGAAGATCAATGTCGGCCAGGAACTGGTGTCCAGTTATTAACCCAGCTATATTCATCAACGATCCATTGACAGTAATCTCTCCACATCAAATTCCATTCCTTCGTCACCTCTTTTTTCTCCTCATTATCCATACAGCTGTGCTCTAAACTCCATTTTGCAAGCTGTTTCCAGCCATGAAGAGACATTGACTCTGAGCCAATCATTACTTGATAGAAGTCATGGGACAAAGACGATCAGTTTTTTTTGTTAGTAAATATCTAAATGATCAAAGAAGAGGAAGCATACCTATAAAATGTAGCATTATCACTGTTAATCGTACAAGGCACATCGTTTGCCAGTAATATTGGAAGGTTATGTCCCGCAATATTAGGAGTCAGACCCAGAACTTCGTTAGAAATAGGGACAGGATTCGATGGCAATGTTCTTTTCTTTGAATATTTTCATGAGCATAGGATGACGTGCCACTGCATAACCGTGTCCGATTCTCTTCACGTTCAATAATATCGCATCGAAGAGATTACCGTCCACCTTGTCGCCAACTTGTAGTGTCTCTCCGCAATGGAATAGAAAAGGTATTTCTAGTTTTTGATCTCGGCATTTTCGCCGGAATGCGAGGAATTCGGGTACGAAGTGTCGAAGCTCATTTCCCATCTCCTCGTGGCCCACAAGATCGAAGCCTATATTCTCATTAATGGATGGGGGTGCAATTGGAATTCGGACTAGGCTAACCACACAGTAATTTTTGATATTTCTTCTTCAAGTCAATGCACTCATCGAGCGCTACCTCAATTTGACCCCTATCAAATGAGCGAGGCGTGCAATAGATGACCTTCATGCCTCCAAAATACTGCTTGGCACTTTTAATATCCTGCATAGTCCTGTGGAGTTCTTCATCGATTATATTCATGATTCCTTCATTGCCGATAGTCTTCGTACCATCATCCGATTTTAATGAGTTCGTAGCCATAAAATTGGGACGTATCTCAGCATACTGAATATTGTCCTTGACAAAATCCTTGATGCACTCTCGAGTATAGTTTCGGAATGCTGATTCATATGCAAATAATCCCTTCATCATTTGAGTTCTATAGTTAAACTTCTCCCAGATACTGGCCTTATCAGCGGATATCTGCTTAGTTCAAAGTTGTTTACATACCCGCGACCAGTTTGATTACAACTATGCGCCTCATCTTCCGAAATTTGCATCTTTCTCTCGAGCCATATTTCGGCCCCCATTGTGCCGCTTAGGTTTTCATCTTGAAAGTTGAACTCCCTTTGAAACTTCTTGTATGGCATCCATCTATTAGAGACATAGTCTTCATCACTAACATTTCCCAGAGGGACATAGATTTCTTTCTCCTCGCCTTTCACGTGAGTCGCTTCATGAGGTGTCATTACCATGAAAGAAATTCGTGACTCGGCGTAATTTTCCGGTTTCGTCAGAGGAAGAGTACTCCGGATATACATTGCATCGATATTTCTCGCCTGTTGTATCAAGAACCGAGCTGGTAAGCAGGAATTGAAATGTATGTGAAGGTGAGCGCCTTTTGGCATTCGTTTTGCAATTCCCATCAACTTCGTGCTATTGATGAGATCCACGTTCCCCAAAAAGTGCTCTCCTTGAGTCCTCTTACCAGTAGCAGGACCTTTCGCATCGACCGGTTTCCCATAAGTCTTATCCCAATCATAATCTCTGATTCGATGAACAATTTTTGCCGCCCTTTTCTCCACCTCTGAAGCCAACTCTTCCGCTTCCGCATCAAATGCAGTTCTCCGTTCAGCTAGTTGAAGACTCTTCAATGCTTTATTGTAATCCTCTGGATTATCAAATTCTCTCTTCTCGATCGCAAGACGCCACATTTCCTTTGCTCTTGTTCCTGGTCTTCCAGATTGAGGCATCTTTAAGATACCAGACCTCGGCTTCTCTCTTTGGACCTCTTTAATTTCACTGTCGGGCGCTCCCTCGCCGTCTTTAAGTAGAGAGCATGTACCGCCCATCCCATCCAGCCTTAATATCACAAAAGTTTTTAAGCAGTGTTGCCTGACAGATATGTGGAGCTAGAGCAACAAGATATTAGTATCCCGAACAAATTGTCATTGCCGGATCGCCCACATATGTTAGAAGTATTAATCGTGAAAATTATCACGAAGTCGCATTCTCAATGAGAACTCAGCCACTCCGTGAGATTACTAGGTGCTTGCGCAAGGGCTTCTATTGGCTGCGAACTTGCTGCTTGTGTAATATAAGAGCGCTAGAGGTATGTCGAAGTTTGTAAACACTTCTCGAATTGTTTATTAAGGTTAGAGATTATTTACCAAACAACTGCGTGTTAAGGTGCGTTGCGTTCGGGCTTCATTGCGAACTTGCTGAGTTCAAACGCTTTTGTGACCAGTTTGGTGGATTATTCGAATTGTGTTAAGGGAGAAACAATATCAAGACCCGTGACCAAACTTGTTGCATTTGCTAGGAGCATTAATTGACCGTTCCACATATTGATGAGGGATTGTGACTGACGAGTCACCAACCATGCCCACGTGATGACTGGCGTACCCCCTTGTACACCAAGCTTATCACCGAGAAAGGCACTATAATATAAGGCTGAATACAAGGAATAAACCATGATCTAACATGGTCTTGGGACATTGCATATAGAGGTACTTCTTACCTGTGCAGTTGATGACGGGCACCTCAACTTTGACGATACCATGTCAGTTGCTGTTCACCGGCTTATCTACTTCCTGTTAACCTCGCCGGGACTCCCAGCACATGTAGCTCCTGTAGCACAAATACATTTCTTCTAGATAAGTCCCGCGACGGTCATTAAAAATCGCTCCTAAAAGTTCTGTAACATCACAAAGAACCCTTAAATCTCGAAAGATGTTCTGGAAAGATGAATTAGGGGATGTAATTATTTAGCGACGCACTCTGATCATGGAATAGCGACCAAACTTCCTTTTGCTACCCAAACCAATTAATCGTCTCTAATTTAATAAACCTTTCTAAAATCGAAAAACATTGACAACTATTATAGCATCAAACTAATCAATCCAAATGCAATCCTTTTAAATTTAACATCAATTTAAATGACCCTTTTCCCTCAACATCAATGTAACCACCTTTGTAACTTCCACGCTTATTTTCATACTCCTTCGATGACCCTTGTCTTTGTGAACGATCAAATCCCATGGCCGTTTGTGCATTATAAAATATCACATATGCATTACTAGCCAATCTTGGCTCGACTTTAATGTCTTTGGGAATCCGAGAAAATGAGTACATTTTTGCTTTCCTAGAAATCTTCTCGGAGCATTGGTTGGAAGAAGGGGTCTACTGCTTCTATTTTCTGGAAGAATCTTGCTCGGAAAGAGTCTCGCTCGTATTCTGAAGCTGGCAGATTGAATAGCTTCTTTTCAAGCTTTTCCAGAATTCGCTGATCGGAGATCAGACGTCGAACTCGAGTCGCAGGATAAGGAGAATCGGAGTCACAATCAGGCAATGGGGTTTCTTTTCCAATTGATTCCTAAAAGAATCGGAATATGAACACGGGCGAGGAAATCCAAAGAGCTCAATCTTCTTCGATGCTCTCTTATGAGCTTGAGGGCTGAAGTATCCTTTTATCAGCAGCCACTCCTGGCTTCTTCGTTTTGGGGCGGTCTTCTTCCGAAGCTTGAATCCGAATCGGTTGAAGAAATTTCGCTATCTGAACTAGCATGCGTTTGTGTGTTACCTTTGTTCGGAGGAGGTGAGATTTGAACTGATGGAAGTCTCTCTCATCATCAGCGTCGCTTCAGAATCTGCAACTGCATTGTATGAGGTGATGAGAGCAAGAGCAGGAAAATGATGATTGACAGTAGAGCTCTTCTTGTAATGCCTGCATCACTTGGTTGATTCCGCCATGTTGCAGCTTGCTTGTATACTGATTAATCAGATGTTTGCCTTCTGTCTGGCGTTGAAAGATTGAATACTTAAGAAAAAATAATTGTAGAGTACGAGAGAGCTTATGTAAATGATTCATCTCGGGAGAAGTCTTCAAATGAGCTAATCTAACTCCAGACTACTGTTAGTGCGGTACCGGCCTACAAAAGTCCTGAACTAGAAAAGCAGATATGGTTTGATTGACAGTAGGGGTTTTCTCATAAAAGGTTCCAGTTGGCCTCAAAGGAATATTTTGAGGAGCTCCTGGTCGCATGAGTTAATAAAATATTACAGGAACAATCAGTAAAAAAGGTTTAGAAATTAACCTAATACTCCTGGCTCTTCCTACAAAACACCAGTTGCTTATCTGGGCGTTTATGGGCTCCCTTTTGTTTTGCCGAAAACTTTATGATGGCTCTTAATATAATCACCACTAGGTACCTTAAGTAACTAGTCGTAATTACGTTCGTAATATTAATTATTAGTACCTGGACGAGGAAGTACTGGGTAAACCTGTAGTCGTTGTAACAGTGCGAGGTATTACTAAAGTAATTCTAATATTTTAACACCTGTGGACGTAAGTATGCGGGCATTTTTTTACTGTAGAGTTATATGTAACGTAGGAATAAGTACTACTACTGTACTTTTATAGCTGGTACTTAGGTATTACTACATTATCATAGAGTTATTGATTAGACTAGCTATTACTCTTATTTATATTTATACTATCATACTATTATTTACTTATTACCTACTACTATTATTTACTATTTATATTACTATCTACTTTTCTATTCTAACTTTCTACCTAGATACTAGGTTACTATCCTAGGTTATTACTATTACCAACTATACCTAACTGTACAATACATAGTACTCATAATTATCTCTTATTATCAGGTGTTTATATATACTATCGTGGACACTCTAGCTACCTCCAGGGCTATTACTTATAGTACAGTATATCATTCTGATAGCTAGTTATTTATAATCATCTAGGTTTATATAGGTATATACACTCCAGCTACCTCCTATACCTCTTGCATATATAATAGCTACCTAGTATTGCTGATTCATCAACCTTAAATCCAGGTACCAAATAAGATAAAAGACCTCTCCTATAGATAGTCATTATTGTACTTTCAAGCTTATTATACTTACTCGAATAACATACTATCCATGGATATTCATTAATAGCTATTTCTATATGAATTAATAGTACCTAGATAAAACTTAAACATTTATATATTGAATAATAATAATAATAATAATATAATAATATAATAATAATAATATATATAATAATATAATAATATAATATATAATAATAATAATAATAATAATATATAATATAATAATATAAAATATTAATATATAAAAAATATAATATATAATATAATATATATAATAATAAATATATAATATAATAATATAATAATATAATAATATAATAATATATATAATAATAATAATAATAATATAATAATATAATAATATAATAATATAATAATAATGTAATAATGTAATAATATACCTCCCTATCTATCTACACTCTTAAAAGGCCGGACCTTACTGTTCCCGTTTCAAAGGTCTTTGCTTATTAGGTCTCTATCCGCCACCGTTAACCGTAAAGTACTGGTCCTGGTGCTGTTGCCCAGCTGCTTTGATGTCAGAGAACAGAAACCTAGAATTCCAAGTAAGCACCAAATTAACCTAACATCTAACTTGCACCTCACATACACTCTTCTCCTTATTCGGGGTATGTCGTCATCTCAGAATCTGATTTATGAATAGGAAAATGATTCTCGAGCCAATTGCAGAAACAGCATTCCTTTCGCCTTTACGAATACGATAGATGATTGAAAAGGATACAGAGAACAACCGCCTCGACTTGACGAACGTGGCTCCGCTTCATGGACGGCTCTTCACGAAATGGGCCTGGCGGGGTCAACGGCAGTGGCATGAGCAGAGCCGAAAGATTTGAAGATGAGAAACGACGAATTATCGACAGCTGTTTTGGGAAGAAGGATCCAGATGGCTCTTGTAAGATTAGTCCAGTCTGCGCTGGAGATATCAGCGGCATGCTAACCCCTTGGTCGTCTAGTATTAGAATCATACATTACACATATTAGGATCATTGAAGATGCGGCACATCCTTCTGCTCCACCGCCTCCAGGTTCCAATCCAGACGTCAAAAAACCTCGTCTTATAATTGTCGCCGTGCGCAAATCTGGACGGGTCCGTATGCATAAGGCTAGGGAGAATGCGAATGGGAGTTTCTCAATAGGGAAAACATGGATGCTCGATGATCTAACTGCTGTAGAGTCTTTTAGTGGAGCAGTTCCTGCAACTGCTGAGGAAGAACAGCGCAAGCAATGGGCTGGTGGTGTAGGATTCATTGTAACAATTGGAAAGCCCTATTATTGGCAGGCCAATACCCAAAAAAGAAAAGCAATTCTTCATCGCAAGTTTGGTCAAGATTTACACTAAATATACGGGTGGGAAAGCACCAGAACTTATAGGTTTTGATTCCAGGGAAAGAGAACAATTATCCGGTATTTCTTCTACCCGACCACCACCTCCTAACCAGGAATCTCGGCGGCCTCCGCAGCCCCAACAACTACCATCTTCCCCCTTTGAGCAAAAACCAGAGTCGACCATTCAAGAGAGATCCATCCCGAGAGCCTGCACTGCGTAAACAACCTAGTCGAGATGCCGTTCAACGCCCACCAGGCCAAATGCCACCCAATGCTAGTCCGGCCTTTCCACCACAGAATTCCCGACCTCCTATGCGGCCACAACGCGACATGTCGCCAAATCCAGGCTCTCAACTGACTGGCGTTACACCTCAACAGAGTCAAGCAAGCCTGCGTAGATTAGAGGGGGCCAGTCCGAGCCAGGAATCTTTTGCGCGTAGTGACGACAGTGGAAGCTTACCACCCCGCTCACGCAATGGTGCCAACGGTTTGCCAAACGCACCAGGTCGCTTTCCTGACCGGAGCATGCCACCCAATTCCCAACGTGGGCCTCCTGAATCTGGCTTTCCAAGTCCAAAAAGAGGCAGGTCGGCGGATGCGCCCCCAATGCCTGCACCGCTAACAATCCCGCCGGAAAGGCGTCGGCCTCCAATGCCAAATATTGGGGACGCCTCTCGCTTACGTGGATCGGATCCAACAGATAATATTGTGCCCGCACCGTTAGCTAGCCCTGGTATGCGGAGGGATGATATGCGGCCTCCTACTCGTAGCAGTGAACGATCAGTGCCTCGCGAGCGGGAGGCAAATGGAGATATCAGTATCGACACCAAACTCACAGAGCCAGCACCACCTGAGTCACCTCGCGATAACTCGGGGGATGCCAGTAAGGATGAACCGTCACCAATTCCTGCAACTGCGCCAGCTGTTACTTCTCCTATCTCCCCCATTGTGTCACCGACTACCCCTATTTCGCCACTGGCAGAGGAAGACAGAGAGGGCGAGGACGTACGCCCAGGACTTGGGCCCATGATTAAAAAGAAATCAAAAGGTGATATTGCCAGTACTTTTCTCAGGGCTGCGAAAAATGCCAATGGGTTTAAACCTCGTGCTGGTGGGGCAGCTGAACGTCTTAGAGAAGCAGCGCTGGCAGCAAAATCTCCAAACGGGCCTGATGGCATTACAGGCGTGGTCCCAGCCCCTTCCTTACTTCGGGCGTTAAGCAATGATAGTGCCACCACATTCAATGCTCCACGCGCTGATGTCGTCCCCGCTGCTACACCCGAAACTCCATCTCCCCCAGTTGAAGCGCTACCAGAAAAGTCGGCGGCACGCAAAGCTAATCCGGAAGTAATTCCAGAAGTCAAAATCACAGTCCCTGACAAGGATATACCAAACACAGCTGAAGACCCTTCAAAGACATCAGATGTAGGACCATTGGACAAGCCAAAGTCGAGAGATTCTAGACGGCCGAAATCCGCTTTCGAGGCGATGCAAAAAGAGCTTGCATCCTTGGGTATCGATCCCAGCTTTTTAGATGGTCGAGGCTCTGATATTGTCAATGCTTGGGACGAGTTTGGATGGGTAGGAGAAGGTGTGCATACAAAGGTTATCGATATAATGAGAGATGATGTTGAGCGAGAGCTCAACAAAGTTCAGGCTGGAGGCTGGCTAAATCGATTAGAAGAAGAGGACGAACGAGTTGAAAGCGATCAAAAAAGGGCTGGATACATGTATGGATGAATGTGACGAACTTGATGGTTTGCTCACACTGTATCTTGTGGAGCTTGGCGTAAGTTGTCTGATTGAATGCTTTCTTCGAGAAATTTTTAGCCTAACAAATTGTTTTAGACACTCAACGAAGATATTGCCTACATTGAAGCCCAGTCACAAGGTTTGCAAGTCCAAACAGCCAATCAGAAGCTACTGCAAGTTGAACTTCAATCTCTATTGGACACGATATCTATTTCCTCAACACAGCTTGAATGCCTCAAAACAGCATCGTTGGAACGTCCCCAAGAGCTCGAGCAGATTGAAAAGTCTTTAGTCGTATTGTTCAAGGCTATGCTTACCATCGACCCTGCACTGAGTATTTCTGGTCCTAGAAGAAGCGAAGATGGTAGTGTCCGTTCCGGGAAAACCGGGGGTTTTGGCAATAGCGAAATTGGAAGTATGCGAGTTTTACAGGAGAAGAAAGATGTCTATCGAGCTACGAGCGTTGAGTTCCTTCAACGTTTGTATTCTTTTTTGCACATGAAATTCCGCTCCGCCATTGATGAAACAAGGAAAGCATCAGACCGAGAAAAGGGTAATGTTGCCAGAGTAGCTGGGAAGGGCAAACTTGACCCACGCCATCATGATCTGGCCAGAAATATACTTTGGAAATATAGCCCACTGATGTTGTTCTCTAGAGAGGTCGCTCCTGTGGAGTGGGAGAAGTTCTTGTCGGATTACGAGCTTGCATGCAAACCTTTATACCAGGACGAATTCAGGGATGCTGTCTTTGCCTGGAAGCGGGTTGCTAAGAAAGCACATGGGGATGAGTTCGACTTTTTGTTCACTTCCCAAACTGAGAAACAGACTGAAGGCCTCGCAACTACGACTGCTAGAAAATTGACAGTGAAGAGAAGTCAGACACTGGCAAAGATACGATCTCCTGCTGGTGATGGCGGCAACAAGTCTAATTTAGACAAGTCGGATGGCCGACTATCTCCAAATGAAGTGTTTAGCGGAGCTCTTGATGAAATGGTTCCTATCATGAGCATGGAGCAGAACTTTATTGTTGAATTTTTCCATGTTACTTCACTAGAGCAACATGATTTTGCAGATTCTGTCGCTGCTGCCCCACCAGACATGCGACGAGGCGGTGACTTGAGAAGGCCTAAGGTTATGGATCCTAATCGGAGCTTGGCAAAACGGGTCGTTCAAACCATGGAAGAGATATACGCTTTCTGGGCTGGCGATATGCAAGCACTCATAGATTGGTCCCTCCAATCCGATCCATTGTAAGTCCACTGCAATTAATTCAATCAATGAGCATCACTAATTATTTGAGTAGGCAAGGTGTCGGTATACTGGCTTCGATTGAGCGTAAGATTATTGACCTCGAGGAATCAAGTCAGGAATATCTGGCACGTACTCTTCAAAAACTACATGCTCGTTTGCTTGTTCTTTTTAACAAATTCCTCGATGAACAAATTCGAGCCATTGAAGACACTAAAGTCAAAATTAAGAAACGAAAGGGCGTCATTGGCTTCATAAGGATATTCCCTTTATTTTCCTCGACGATAGAGGCGATGCTAACGTCTTCTGACGGTCTTGAGGTTAGACAAATCGTAAATAATGCATATTCGCGATTGAACAAAACTATGTTCGAGTCTCTTAAGGTTATTGCGAGAGAGAATCCAAGTGCTCAAACTGCAGGTGCGGATCCAGAGGACAAAGAAGCACTCAACTATCAGATCCTACTTATCGAAAACATGAACCACTACCTTGAAGAAGTCGATGTTCGCTCCAACCCAATACTTGAAGAATGGAGAGAAAACGCTAGCCAGGAAATGGATGAACATATGACTTTATATCTTGGGGCCGTGATTAGAAGACCGCTAGGAAAACTGCTCGATTTCTTAGAAAGTACAGAGAGTCTTATGCTCTCAAGACAACCTGGCGAATCAGCTTCCAGAATTTCGGCAATGCCTAGTCACTCCAAATCTACCTTTAAGAAAATTCTTGCTGGGTATGACGCGAAGGAAATTAGAAAGGGTATCGAAACTCTTAAGAAACGAGTCGAAAAGCATTTTGGCGATGCAGATGATCCAGGGCTCAGTCGAGAGCTCGTCACCAAAGTGTATCAACAATGCGAGAGATATTATGAAAGGGTTGATGATAGAATTTTGACTATCAGCAGAGATGTGTATGATGGTGAGGTTATTGCTGAATGGACAAGAGCCGATATTTCTACGGCTTTCAGAAAGTAGTCTTTGTTATGAAGGGGTCAGAAACCTTTCATTTTGACTTTACTGGACCCAAAAATCCAACGGGATGTAATATAAGCGAAAATGTTTGATGGCACAGGCGTTTCGAAGGACGGTGCATGTGGCCATTACAATGACTGAATCAAAACTTGTAAATTTAGGGGATATACCACGAGCTTGAAGCATGAAGAAAGAATCGATTTTCCACAACTAACACTTGCCCACTTTCATGAATTATTTGACCATGCCTGTCTTTTTATCACCTTTCCACCCTGGATCCTACTGCTACAATAACCGAGGACATTAAACGGGAATTGACGGGTGGGTGTTTCCACCCCTGGCTTAACTCCGGCGTATGTCGATCTACCAGATAGTGACAAAGTAAGCGCTAATACATATACCTATATATACCTTTGATGTGTTCTTATCTTCAAATAATAGGTGAATATAGTTGATGAAATACCTCCAAGGTTCATCGAAAGATCACTTATCCAGTCAAACCTGATCTTCATTTCTTCCTGCTTGACACCTACCCCTGTTTTTATATATTTACTCTTACGCTAAGTCTCGAACAGTCCGAACTCAACCTCAACATTGAGCTTATCATTCAAATTCAATGCAGATATCGAGGTGCCACTATGACATCTACAACAAACACATATCCTCTCCACGACTTCCCAAATCAAGAACCCCCTGAAAGCTCTCCAATGGGCCAATCGGCTATAGAAGAATCTCAATCACCTCAACATGCCTTCGAATTACGGCCAATAACTTGCCAAAGATAGATCATCATCCTCATCTCAAGTTTCTTGAAAATATGCATCATAATCGGCCTCAATCAGTCTTATGGAGTCTTCCAGGGCTACTACACCTCTTCAATGCAAAATGTGCTTCCAAAAACCACAAGCAATGAGGGTGCCTTGGTAGCTTTTGTGGGGACGCTCGGGTCTGGCCTCACATGGGCGGGTAGCATTGTGGTGGATGCATTAATGACAAGACTAGGGGCGAAGGATTCGAGATATATTTGCATGATGGGAGTTGCGTGTATGAGCCTGGGCTTTGGAATGGCGAGCGCATGCACTGAGGTTAGACAATCGCATATTTCATCCATGACTTGGTCGCTCGCTAAATCGTTCCATTAGGTTTGGCAACTTTTGATGACGCAAGGTTTACTATACGGCATTGGTTCATCATTGCTCTACTATCTCGTTCTCAGTACAACACCTGAGTATTTCACAACCCATCGCGGATCGGCCATGGTGTTTATTCTATTAGGCGCTGGAATCGCAGGCCTTGTCTTCTCACTTCTGATATGCTTTCTTTTGACAAAAATGGGGCCAAGATGCACACTGCGCTTACTCTCCTTCCTTTTCCTAGTGGTTGCTTTGCAAATTGCTGCCACAGTAGCTCCGTCGTGATTCATTGGAGGAAGATAATCTCACGTAGATCTCAAATTGGTAATGAAGCCTGCATTTATCTTTAGTGTTGGGGCCGGCTTTTTACATGCTGGAGGCAACGGATTACGGCTCACATTCTTTTTGAAGTACTCAATAGCGTTGTGTTATACGTCGTCTTTTGGTGCAACCTTACTTTCTGTTTCCAATAGTGTTACTTCTGTTAGTCAGGTTATGATGGGGTTTGCTGGAGATAAGTTTGGGAGACAGGGTACGCTAATACTGACGGTTTTCTTATGTGTTATATCGGTATCGAGACTCTGGCTCGGACGCACTACTGTCAGTGGCAATAAAGTGTTATGGCTACTTTTTGTGGTGTTTTATGGCGTAGCTGGTGGTGGTTATGTTGCTCTGTTTCCAACGGTATGTCTCTTTGTTTCTATATCATTACATACAATGCCGTCTACTGCAGTACATTGCTTACACGTAAAGCGAAAGACTGCAACAGAAGTGTTTGAACTTGGGCCGATGCCAGTGTTAACGGATTTATCTATTTTGTGAGAGGCCTCGGAACAATTTTTGGCAGTCCGGTTGGTGGCCAGATTCTTGGCGAGAGGAAATTAGGAAACTATAATGGAATAGTCTTGTTTGACGCGGCCCTTTTGTCTGGTGCTGCTTTCTGCATGATTGCGGTGCAATTCTTTGACTCGGTTGAAAACAGATCTTGGAAGCGGAGAGCTTGAAGTTGTTGCTTGGTCATCTCATTGGATCTTGGTGGATGGTTATGGTGGTACTCTTGGGCTGTTGCAACTTATTCCCACCTGGAATATATGACTGATATTGTTTGTTTCATGGTCATCAATTAATCTAGAATCTCAAACTCACTTTAAGTCAATAAAATTTCTACCGAGCAAGGTCAATAAATTGAGTAGATACTATTAGCTAAAAGCTATACGAGTAGATCGAGGGCAATATATTACATCACGTTCTTCAGACTATCTTATGTGTTTTGGTTGTTTGTACCTTATTGAATGATGGGAGTTTCACATAAGCCAAGCGAATTATTTTCTATTCCCAACTCGCTGGTGTATTGAAGTGTATGCTATTTGAGCAAAAACCCACTATATAGCCCCCTTCATGACCAAAATTGCCATTTCCAACACCCATCCACAAAGTTACCGACAGGAAACAAATTCTGGCATTGTGGTCTTTAAAACCTTGAGATCAAGGTCCTGATGCCTTTTTTATAGGTCACATCAGACGTTCAAAAAATCGCCATAGCCTCGTTACTCTATACTCAATGATCGATTATTACACAGCCACCGGCTACAAGTCCCTAGACAAAATGATGAAATTTTCAATCTGGGTGCTTATTTCGGCTATTCAAACCCCCTCTTTTCTTGGTATGTTTCCGTATGAGGACATTCGATATTGTCTCCCTCGTCGATAACCCAAGCTTAAAACACATAGAAAGAGACAGGTATCGTTCAATCACGCATCTACTTTGTGTTTCCTTTCCTTACAGTAGTCTGTGGACTTGCTTCTGATTGATTATATGTAATCAATAAACTTTTCAAAATTGTTTACGGAATATTGCAAGAAAGCATGCCCGGCTCAAGTGAAGACTTGTGATCGCTTAGTAAATAATCTTATCAACTCCCCTCACGAGAAAGTGCCTCTCCTTAAGATTAAACGATAATGTTATCTTGAAACAGGGCTCACTTGTTGATTTAAAAATAGAAGTTCCAACTATCTGAACATCTTTTTGACGTTCAGCAAAGTCTAGAGTGTGCTGAGGGATGACCCGGCAATAACTCCAGTTCTGATATTTTTCGTGAGCACCCACTTTTTGACTGATGGCTCAAATAGTTAACCATTGTCTCCCTCCCATCAGAAAGCACATCTGACCCACCGAAAGCAGCGTCTTGTATTGTAGATACTTTCCATCAAAACTTAACCAAGTCGAACGTTTTCTTCTTTTTTACTTCTAATGGAAAAGCCATAACCGACCCAACTTTGTTTATGTCCCAATACAGTGGCACTTTAGGTGCATCTCCTCCTTAGCTGCTGGGGCAGCTCAACCGATTTACGTATATATGCTGGATTTCTTGATATCATTGACACCTTCGGAGAGATACATTAATTTATACTTTCTTATCTAACCATTTCATATTCCATTTCCATTTCCAGCAGTGACATTAAATAATCATACCAATCTTTCCACATCCCTATATCCCTATATCCCTACGTCTATTCCATTACAATTCAACCGGTCAAATTAGTAAATTTGATCAAAAATCAGCCATTTAAAAAATGACTAAAACATAGACTTAAAATCCAACCCAAATTCCCAATAATAACATCAGATACACAAAAACAAAAAAACCACCAACCTTCACATCCCAATATCCCAATATCCCCCTCGCTTAACCACCCATTTTACCCACCCCCAGAAATATCCAAACACGCAAACCATCACCAAAAATAATATCCAGATGGCTCAGTTATAAACACATGGGAGTTTTTCACATCCCCTCACGCGGGGCCGCTGCTCCGCGTCCGAAGATGTTGTTTGTTGCAGAACTCAGCTCGCCTGGTTTGGATCGATTCTTGTTGTGTTTACCCGATAGAATTGATTTTTTGCCATTTTTTGCTATATATTTTTTTGCTTTTTTGTGCGTGAATTTTCAAGGAGAATGGGGGGAGGGCGCTTGACTTATGAAGCTTTGAGATAGAAAGGGGAGGGGGGTGGATGGGAGGTTGTTGGTTTGTATTTATATCATTTGAAGGCTTTGATGTGAATTGTCATTCATCCCTATTTTGATTCTTCCCGCCTTGATATTCTGATCGGGTTCTTGACTTTTGTTTGGGAATTCAGTTGTTCACTACTCTCTGATTTGAACTTTTCTTGATTAGAATGATAGGTTTATAATAACCTTAAGTTGCTATCTGCGAGCTAATATTAGCATGGAAAGAGCTTGAAAGCTGAGGTGAATAGAGATGGCAAAATAAATGAGGTTTTTAGTATTAACATTCTGCGAAATTAAAAGGTGATCTGCTCAATCTGAAAGTGAATATTCTCTCTAAAGTACAACCCGAATCTTCAAGCCATAACACCCAATCTCACCATCTCATCCATCACCTTCTTGTACCATGGTACCAACCGGCTGGAGTAATTCAAGTGAATATCTTCTGGTCTGATCTAAATCTATCAAACACAATCGCGCTACTAAAGTAAACAAGGCTGATCACGATCTTGTTCATAAGTAAAAGAGACACCCAAGCTCCTCTGCGGTTCTTCCATCTCCAAACCAACACCTCGAGATTCGCAATATCTTAGACCAACAAAACTCTCCACCCAGCAAACATCTCAATACCCAGACAAGAAAATCCAACCCACTACTCAACACCTTCCTACCCCCCAACCCAAAATGTCCACAAACCTCTACCCCCCTGTGCGCGCCCCAACCCTCGACCAAGAACTCCTCTCCTCATCCGGCACCCGCATCCACCCCTCCCAATACAAAACGCTCGACTTCTCCCCGCTCTTCCAACCCATCTACGGTCGACCAACCACCACCTACCACGCCTGGGCGCGTCTCTGGTCGATCCCCAGCTCTCGCATTCTCGAGGGCCGTGTGTCCCCGGTATCCGAGCGCGACGACGAACTTCCTCGGGTTTGCGGGGTACCGGGAGCGGTTTGTGGAGTTTTGTTTGGAGGTTGATGGGTGTTGTGGGGTGGGAGGGGGCGATGATGGTGGGAGGCTGGAGATGGAGGGCGCGTGGGTTAAGGTGCTTTTGGGGTTATTTGAGGAGATGAAGGGGCAGAGGGAGAAGATGAGGGCGTTGTGGGGATGAGGGTTGGGGGGGCAGAGGGTAGGCTTTTGATGACCATTAGGGAGGTGGAGGGGGAGATGAGGGATGTTTTGAGGAGGGCTGTGGAACAGGTATGTGTGTGGTTGTTGCTTTTGTTTGATGGTTTGACTGCTTGAAGATGACGGTGGGACGGTTGGGATTAATGGCTAACGATCTTGGCACAAAAAGAGATTCAATAAAGACGCAGAAGCATACTGGGATAGAAAGTGGAGGATCCATGGATTTAGATGTCCGGACTTTGGATGTCAAGGTACTTCCCATTTTTCTGTTTCCCTTAGTTTTCACGCTCCTGAGCCAAGCTAACTCGCTTTCCTCTTTCTAGCGCGTAACCGACTGGTCCGTCGAAGCACCATTCCAAAAATCTCTCCTAAAGCCCGAAGATATTAATGACAATGATTACGACGAGACAGATGATGAGCATGAGCATGAGCATGATCATGAGAATCGGAATAATAATCAAGATCACGATGAGAGTAATGATGAAAATAACGATTCGGCAGTAGCCATGGAAGGCATCGAGAAGAAACAGAACCCAACACCAAATTCCACGAAAGCGAAAAGTGCAAGATGCAATGTCAGAGGGCTCGGACGCGATATTAGGTGCGAATCAAAACACGAAGAAAGAATCCAGAAGCCAAGCTGCCAAAGGAAGAAGAGACAGGGGTACGAGGGAAACTCTAAAGCAAGAGATGAGATTAGAGGAATCTAATGGGATACATGGAAGCTTACCCTTTAGCGATTAGTATCTTGAATATTGTGAAGAGAGGAGAAAGCAGAAGTAGTTTGCGAGATGGGTGTTGCTGGGGCCAGATATGGATAGATAGGATCTATGTAGTTGGGTTGTAATCTCATTGCTTAATACTTCGCTTGAAGTTATTTGTCAGTCTCTATAGAATGGAGCCAAGAAGAATTATTTCGGACCTATAGATGAAAGAATTAGGCTATGACCTCTTATTATTTGCGATATACTTGTTGATACCATGAATTGCAAACGTAAGTCTCTGCTGTCATTCATCTCACTCAGACTCTAAAAAACCCCCCCCGCCTACAAGGACGAAACTCTGTATAATTGCTGATTCACACTTTACTAACACTAAATACCTACGTACCTACGTATATCGATGGAACTCTGGATATACCGCCACCTCATAACATAAGAAGGCTCGTGCTTCTAGATGGGAGACTTATTATACTATGGACTAGTCACCTCTTAGCAGATACCTTACCTAATGTGCAATCATACCTAGATATCTATCATCCCCATCTGCATCTTTGACTCCTCTGATTTCCTCTCGCTTAGTGGTGGGTGCGATACTATAATTATCACTTACGAGTATTTGTCAAGTTTTCCCATTGAGATGGATACAAGATATAAAGTATATTTCTTATTCACATTCCACGTAACCTATGTACTTTCCACAAGCTCACTATCCTAACCCGTTCAATCCTACCCTGTCCTACCCTATCCTATCCTATCCTAGCCATCGAACAAAAAATAAACGCCAAACATGCAATACAAGCGAATCATAAGAAAACAAGAGAATACATGATTTGTGTGTACATGCTAAGTAACTTGAAAGGATCCTTCATCCAGAACTCCAATAAATCCACTTCATTCCCAAACACCCATCACTTATGCAAAGCCCGAGTCAAAACCAAAGAAAATCGAAGAGAAACAGCCACAATCCAATCCTATCCAATGGTGCCGACCCATGCTTCCTTCTTTATCTACCCTCCAGTTACTGCACAAAAAACACGTCCTAGTAGCAGTAGCAAGTAAAGCAAGTAGTAAGTGAGCCTCTCTCCCCTGATAAAATCATACCTATCATCATACTCCATTTATACTCCTAAGCGAGATACGAAGGGGAACAAGAAGCAGAAAGAGGAAATAAATGGACCTGTACTGAAATATTCCCATCTCCCCTCAATTCAACGGCTTTCGCGCCAGCAACTTCCTCGCACTTCCACTTCCAGCTCCATATAACATTTCCATCAACTTCCCCTTTGCGTTTCTCTAACCTTCCCCGATATACACTGGCATCTTCAAGCCCTTGAATTTGCTCTTCGACTCGAATCGTACTACTATTTGTCCTTACGAGAGGGCTGACTAGTTTCTTTCTCAGATAGTCTAGATTTGCCCGCAAAGTTAATAATTGCCGTTATGGTCAAGAAGGACGGATTTGTTTTGGATGTCTTGGAACGTATATTGGCGAGGAGCTTTTTTTCTTTCAAATTTATGGAGGTGCTAGGAGGACCGAGGAGTTTGGTCCAGAGAGAGGAGAGAAGTTTATCTTCGTCCATTTCTTGGTATCTAGTTCGCGGGAGGCGCTACGAGATAATGCTTTAAACTGATGATCGATTTTCTGAAAATTCGAAAGAGAGCAAGAGCATGCAGTGAGCTCGGAGCTGATAGCGTCTTCGAGAAACCGAGAGAAATTCGTTGAATGTTCTTTGAAGGGTTTGGCGTGTTCTTTGAGCGATGACATCCGAATATGTTCGTGGCGACAACCCCGATTCTGGTTGGAGTACCAGTCGGAGTTCTAAAAACACACTCGACTAAGGAGTGTGTGTATATTGTCAAAGGCTGATTAAGAGGTGATGGTGGAAGATGGTTGTTGAGCAAGTTCCCGTGGCCCAATCCATACGATTAGAATACTGATATGTCAGATGATGTCACAAACACAAAATAGAAAATATTACCCGTCACGTCTCCATCCACGTTAGCAGAATCTAGTTAACTCAATAGACAAGTCTTTAAGGGTTTCACTCAGTTCATCAAGTTCCGCGACAATGACTGGTGCAGAGGTCATATTTGTGGAGCGCCACTCTCACAAAGATCCCGACGCAATGCCTGTTGTGTATATCACCACTGCTGATTCCATTTCGGAATAAAATATTAGAGGCTCAAAGGCTCTTGCAGTCCTGCGACCTGATGAGATCTGGTACAGGGGTAGTTGTGAAGGTTGGAAAAAGGGTTCGTAGTGTTAGGATAGAAATGATCGCCACCACAAGAGCACTGCATATTGAAGCCCATGAACTCATAATCCTCTCAAGTCTAGACTCATAGATGAAAATGCAGCTTCAAAAGTTCCGTACGAGTTGTACTTCCGTTTTGAATGCGAACCGAATAACTTTTTATACATCAGCTTTGAACCAATACAATTGCACCAAGTTTCATACAGTTTTCGGGTTCCCATAGAAGGTGCCAGTGCGCTACCTTCGTGGCGATTTCCTGTTTGATCAACCAAGGGTCTTTCCAAAATCACGATCCGAGAAGGGTAGATCAGGCGACGGACTTCTCTTCTCTCTCCGGCGATATTGAACCGGTTGGTAATCTCGTTCTTACCGCCGCGGCGAGAGTCGGATCAGATCCACCACCTTCATCAGCGCTTTCATATTCGGACTACTCTCTCTAGAAATTTCCTATGTCTCTTGCCAAGTATGTTATTATGCCGATTCCAAAAGCCGCTGCTTCGGTTGCCGTTTTCCTCTCCTCCATGCTGGCGGACTGTAACCACCTCTGGAAACCGAGTCTCTCAGTTCGTCCTCCGAGTCCGTATCGCTGCGAAAGCCCGAATGTTGGGAGGGATAACCAAAATGACGAGGGGGGTTGTGGTCTATCTCTATGCTTCCTTGTTCGAAATCCTGCAGAGATGCGTTTTTAACGAAGGTGATCGTCGAACATGCCTTCCAGCTCCTCTATCGTCGTTCCATGGTTCTTGATGTTGTTATCCTTTAATGATAATATTGATGCGCTCCAACTGGCAAAGGAATTCCTGATCTGTATGAAGTAGAGGTATGGCGAACGATATGATTATGATGAGCAGGAATGTACTAGGTGCGATATTGAAGTTAATCAAGAGTGAAATAAACTTGATTTTGGATAGTAAATATGGACATGACATCCAAAAACAACTCCTCCCTTGAATGGTTGTTTACAGTCGCGTAAACGTGAGGAATTTATGAATATGATTCATATGATTATGCGACTCTTAATCTCTTTTGATATATGAATGCGCAAAGGGAGGGTGTTATGATTGTGGATTGGGTTTATCTGACGGAGTGAATGATAGCGATAATCGATAAGTGGGAGAAGATTGAAATCGCGAAGGGATGAAATAATGTGGGTGCCCAGGTGCAGGCGTGGTGGTGTACGGTACGATAGAGGAAATAGGTTAGAGCGTTTAAAGCGTGGTGTGGATGATATTAAGTGGATCCGTTATTGTATAAGCGTAAATATTGGTGGGGCCCACGCGTGATTGATGATTGGAATAGTATATGGATGTATGGATGTAGGATGGATGTATGGATGGATTATGTAGATGTATGGATGTAAGTAGGGAGGGAACGAGGGAAGGAAGGGACCTAGTACGTAAGCAAGGAAGGAAGAAGGACAGGAAGGCAGGAATAGGAAATATGAGTACCTAGGTATACCTATACCTATATCTATACCTAGATGATCTAATATAAAACTAAAATTACCCAAATAGGTAATAATATAGGTAGATGAATCTACCTAGGTATTTTCTGATACTTTATGATAAATACATAGGTCCACGGGTAGGTAATAATAAAACCCCACCTACATCACATACCCGTGGACATCTTTCTATTGCACGGAATACCTTTTTTTAGCTATTCTTTCTCATTCCTGCCTACATTGAGTCAATTACGTATCCGTGGATGGATCTAATCTGATCCCGGGCCATGGATAATTATATAACTTTTATATGGACATTATAAACCTTCAATCCTTATTAGAATATCCATGGATCCGTCTATATAATCCCATCTTAACTACCCATACCCGTACCCGACATCGTCATCACCATCACCATCATCACCCATCACCATCACCATCATCACCATCACATCATCACCATCACCATCATCACCATCACCATCATCACCATCACATCACCATCATCACCATCACCATCACATTATTATCTATCATACCCGTGGTCAGTAATAAACATGGATTGCTCAGAGAGATACGAATACGGAGCACATACTTATTCCACAGAATGGATGTACGAAGTACTTCGTATGAGTACTTTTACTTTTCCCTCCTCTTTCTTCCCTCCACCTCTACTTCTCCCCCCCCCCCTCGCCTCACTCCCTTGTCTGTCCACTTTTCCCTTCGTCGACTACCAATCCAAAGATTGCTGCGTTGTTCATCCATCTATTCCCTCCCTTCATCCCTGCATAACTCTTTCTATCCAATCGCATAAGTTCATTGCATTAGTGCAAAGTATGAAGAATCGAAAATGCTACCTATTGATTGTCCAGCCCCATTGTACAACATATACATGATCTTCTCCTCAAACCTTTCACCCAATCATTGTCTTGCGTGAGGTACATCCACGAAACACATAACCAATGCCGGTATCACTCACACGAGATCGGGCGATCAAAGCGTTTTGTCGGTAGGATTTCGACTTTCCTTACTTGGGGTTGCGTTGCTTCACTCCAAACAGTACTTTGAAGGTTAAATGTCATTGTTACTTGAACCGCAATCGATTTATTACTGTATTCAATCATAATGTGGTGAATCACTTGAAAAGATAACTTGTCGATACGTAACAAATTTTTCTTTTGCCGCTTTCTTTTGGCCTGTAGAACATCAAATGCCATTTCATGCATGATGTTGTAACATTCTAAAAGTGCTACCTATTCGCTATGCTGATTACAAAATATACTACAGTTGCTTCCCAAGGCTTTTTTGATTCCTCCTACCTTTGCTTGCCATCCCTCAAGTGTTTTGATTTCGTAGATATTGTATCATTTTGAATGTCGGTACCAATAAAACAAAAGCCTGTCGTCTTCTTGCTGTCCAGATATTTATTCGTGTGCAATTTGTGTAAAAGAAGGCTCATCATCTTCCACCAGCCATTACACTTCTGTAGTATCCCAAGCTCAAATCAATCGTGTGCTTCAAGTATCTATCCTCTGTGAGGGGCAACCTCAAAACCTTTGGTAAGTCCACGTTCTGTTTGACGTGGTTAGTACTAGTCAAAAGAGGGGGGCCGATGGAATTTTCTTACTTCACCCTTCTTCTCCATTTCCACCACGGCTTTCGCCACTACTCCACTAATCGTTTCGATGGCCACTGTCTCCATAAAAGCGGGGTGGCGCGATTCCTCCACGGCGACGGCCGGTAAACCAGCCAACAATCTGTCCAATACCGCAAGATCAAGTTCTTGGCTCTTCTTTTGGGATTCGAGTAAAATGAGAAAATCCTGATAGATTTCACCACCAAGGTGCCACTCTGAGATGGCATTCTCTTTACCCTCAAAGCTTGCAAGGATTTTGCGAAGTGTAGCATAGTCATATTCAATGATTGCCCGGGGAGCAACCTCCTTCGCAAACGTGCGTGCGGTGAGCTTCCTCGAACAACCCAGCTTTAGTCAAACATTCAACTTCGCTCAGTGGATCCTTCCTGACGCTTCGAGTGTACAATGCCTTTGCCTCCCAGATCCATGCCACTGGGATCTTGTAGTTTTGAACCAAAGTGATGAAACTCTGGCTATCTTCAGAGCCGATCTTTGCAGCATGCCGAGCAAGGTGGTCTTGGATGGATTTTGCTCGAGCGTTGGTCGACGACAAGTGAAGTAAAACGAAAACTGCATCGAGCCAATATCCTTCATTGTTAAGCTGAGAAGCAAAGGCCAAAGTAGTTTGGTCTTTCTTTTCCTCAGCAGCCCCTTGATAATCAAGTGCACCAAAAGAAGTTAAAGCTCGACTCAATTGCCAAGACAGGCGCATATCCAAGGGTGACAATTGTGAATTCTCAGGTCGTAGAATTGCCTCCAGATCTGCATCGTCGTAGGCATACAATTTCAACAATCCCCAAAGAAGATCCTCGCGTTCATTGAGCTGTTCATCTTGCCACAACTTGGGAATCTTCTGTTCGACGTACCAGGCCTGAGGCCGGGATGTCTCCTTATCTTGGGCCATGTCTTTATCGAAGATTTTTACTGCACTGTCAAATTCTTCGTTTGCTTTAATCGCATACCACAGTCTCAGACCGAATGCTTGTCGCCAATCAAGTCCGAAGCGTCTTGAAATAATGAAGGACTCAATGCGGTCTTTCATATGAGGTGCTTTGTTGCCATCACAGACACAAACATTTCCTGCAAGAAGTTCGTATAGTGCTCGAATAGGCTGACTGAATTCAGAGAGGGCTTTCGTGCTCTGCCATTGCGATAACTGCTCACGAATATCTTTCTTGAGACTTTCCTTGCCACCAATCATTGCAACAAGCGTAGCAAGATGGAAGTTCTTGCCGTTGACAAGATGTCCACAAGCTTCTGGGATGTTGTGACCGGACAATGAGGCGATAGCCTTTTCTTCATTTGATCTAGCCATTGCGACATGTTGAGCTGATGCCTGAGAAACCAACTTTTGCCAAAACACAGACAGTTTGTCTTTGCGTAAGCGCTCGGTCGCATTTTCAATATGTTCAAGTTCTTCAGGGATGTCAATAGCGTCGAAGAGGATGCTGGCGAGCTCCCAGACAAGCTTTTCATGGACTACCGATGGATCTCGGGCGTTTTGCTCATCGAAGAAGTCAAGGAAAGAATATGAATCTGGTAAAGCTGCGTAAGGAACGCCCTCAAAAAACTTCAACAATTGTCAAGAATTGATGCTTCTTCAACGCATCCGCTGAAGACTCGTTAGAAAATTTGGCGAACCGAACGTTACTGGTCTCAGCGATGCCGCTCTTTTGTATAGTGAGTAGGCCATCCTTCTCACGAGCCCTACGCGATTTAGTGAAAGGTTTGGAATCGGCAGATGCGGCATATACTAAGGTGCCATCCGGACCCCAGCTTGGTTTGACAGAGTCATGGAACGCGCGCGATCCCCTTCCGGCATCTCTGATTCATCATCACCAATCCTGGATTTTTTGTTGAAGGGTTTCTGTAAATACAATTGCTTAGCATTCTACTATATAAATATTAGGTACATGAGTGGACGCAACGGACGGTCCTGTGAATTATCACCACTGCGCGCAGAAAGGTTCAGCAAGGAAAACCAACCTCAAAATTATCACCCCTTTTATAGTTAGAAACCTTGATAGGACTTGGAACCTTCCCGAACAAGTCATTATGAACATCCATAATTGACGCAAATCCATGTGTGTTAGAAAACTCCTTGTTAGTTGTTGGAATTTCAGTTCGTGTCAAGGCAGACTGCTTTTCGTTTCCATGAACATCAATGAGGCTTTTGAGAACAGCACGATCCTGCTTCTTTGGACTGGCAGTTGCTCTCAATGTAGCCGCCCAATCATTTGCCGCCGGGAATCTAAGCTTAGACGGTGTATCCAGCTTTTGTGCTCTTGCCCTAGCTCGCACAATTGCACCAGGTGTCCCAAATTCTATCGTATCATCTTCATCTTGCGAGTCCTCCATTTGCTCCGCGGTATTGTCAGTTTCTGGAAAAGAGCCCGCCATCTCTTGATCCACGATACTGACAGATTCATTGTCCTCATAGACGTTGTCTTGGTCAATCGGTTCCTCGACGCCGCTTTCTGACTGTGAACCCACGGAGCGATTATCTAAAAAAGACTCCTGGTTCTGAACAAATGTACTCTCAGCAGATTCATCCTCTTCATAAACTTCCTCGTTATCAAACGCGCCTGGAAGGATCTTCTTCTTTCTGAATTCGAATGTATCCTCAGGGTCCGACTCTGTTTGGGTCAAATCCATGGAAGATGCAAAAGAGTGATCAAAGTATTGAGGAGTCGCCTTTGGCGTACGAGTTCGTGGAGTTGGTGTGTCTGGGGGGGCAGTAAGAGTACTATTTCCAAACTCGCTAAAATTTTCTCCCTCCACTTCCATGTCATCGTCATCTTCATCTTCATCGTAATCAAGTCCATATACTGTATAGTGAGCAACTTTGAAGACCCAGGTTCCATTTTCATTGTTATAACTGACGAATTCAGTATCTGGTACAGACTGCAGCTTTCTGATATGCTGCTTCAAGCGTGCGTCATCAGTTCCCCTCTTGGAGACATTGCGAGGCCATGAATTATACAATGTGATGGTTGATGGAACATTGAGTCCACCACCGACTTGAGGTTTCTGACCTGGTGCGTCGTCTGGATAAACTTCCGCACGTCTGGTTTCAAGAATAACGATTCTTTCAAAAATATCATCAAGATTGATGCCATCAAGATTCACCGGGGCGTCAAAGTTGATAATGCCAACACCCTCACGACCAACTGAGAAGTGGGATATCTTTTGACGTTGATGGCGAGTCATCTTTTCAATATCTTCCCTTGAAGGTGACATCCAGTATTGGCCGATAGATGTGTCACGAGGAGATTTAGGTGACTTGGCTTTATTCTCGTCAACGAGAATAAGTCGATTATCAACTTCCGACATCTCGGGTGAGGTACCACCAGGGCTGGGTTCAGAATTGTTGTTAGCCGGGTTCGATGGACTGGTAGCTGCTGTTCCGTTGCCATTAGTTGTACCGTTAGCGCCGCTATCACTGTTGGGGCTGGATGATGGTCGCGGTGACTCGAAAGTGACCTGTTTTTTCATAATTGGCCTGCTGGGAGATTCGGCGGAAGTATCTGGAGTGACTGGATTCTTGAAGAGATCTGAACGAACGTTGCGATTGATAATAAGTTTCTTGAAGCTTCCACCACTCCCGTACTTTGTATTGATACTTGAAGAGAATGCACCAGGTGCCAAAATGCTATCATCATTGTGGAAACTGCGACGAAGGCTATTACTTGACATACTCTTGCTCAGTGCTCTACTGCCATTAAGTAAGCTGCTGCTGAACATCGAAGGCGTACTTCCCGCAGTTGAAACACTTCCCGGAGTGTAGGATAAACCGAAGCCACCACGAAGTGATTTGCTAGGGGTATTGAATCGTGAAGAGCCAGATGCGTTTAACTTATACAACGGGAGTGCAGCCGCCTTCTTCTGTCTGTTGGCACTTGTCAGTGGGGTTGCGAGAGGTCCAGGATTCTTGAGTTGCTCCTGATCCTTTCTCTCGGCAAACATAGAGGCAGTGCCAAAAGCTCTGGTATCATTGATACTGGTGCTTAATGACTGGGGTCCACCCCCTTGTTGTGATGTATTGAAGATTGAACCTGTTCCAAAGATAGAAGTTTGAGGCTGAGCAGGCTGTGGTTGCTGTTGTTGACCAAGTGTAGATGAGCCGAACAAATTGGACTGCTGTTGAGTTCCAGAGTTACCAAACAAACTGGATCCCTGCTGTTGCTGGGGTTGGCCAAACAAGCCACCAGGTTTTTGTTGGTTGTTCGTATTATTTCCGAGACTGGCACCAAAGAGACCAGTACTTTGCTGGGGCTGATTGTTTTGGTTCGTAGCCCCGAAGCCACCACCACCAAATAAGCTACTTGTACCGGTATTGGTTTGGGCAGCGGGCTGACCAAAGAGACCGCCGGTTTGAGCTGGCTTAGCACCGAACAGACTGCTTCCTGTGTTGGTGTTGTTCACACCACCAAACGGACTATTGTTTGTAGCTGTTGTCTGCGAGCCGAATAATCCCCCAGTGTTTGAGGCAGCAGGTTGCGCACCGAAAAGACCGGTAGTAGCTGGCTTCTGTTGAGTGTTTCCGAATAGACCTCCACCAGTATTGGCATTGGTGTTGGTTGATCCAAATCCTCCTCCAAAAGCATTGGTCGTAGCTGGCTGTTGCTGAGCAGCACCACCAAATCCAGTCGTTGCGCTCTGCTGTTGAGTGTTTCCAAAGAGACCTCCTCCGGTATTAGTATTAGTCGATCCAAAACCACCACCAGTTGACCCAAAGCCTCCAGTCGAGGCTGCTGGCTGAGTGTTACCGAAGCTGAAAGCAGGCTTGGCAGCAGCTGTAGCGTTGTTATTTCCGAAGAGACCTCCGCCAGTATTGGTGTTGGTCGATCCAAATCCACCACCTGTAGAGCCAAATCCACCAGTAGTTTGATTATTGGCAGTCGATCCAAACAAGCCGCCTCCGGTTTGCGCTTGAGGTTGAGAACCAAAGAGTCCGCCAGTCGCGGGTTTCGGGGCCCCAAAAAGTCCACCACCAGCAGTCGCAGTATTCGAACCAAACCCCGTGCTAGCTGGCTGACTTGTACCGAAGCCTGTCGCTGTTGACCCACCGCCAAACATAGTTGAACCTGTTGTTGTGTTATTTGTAGACCCAAATCCTCCTGTTGGAGCTTGATTGGAGCTACCAAATCCGCCAAAATTTGTGTTCGTGCCAAACGCACCACCTTGGTTTTGATTGTATCTCAAACCCTTGGAATAATCGGCCAACCGAAGCTCCTCAGGTGTAAAGTTTTTGTAGGGCTGTTGAAAGGAAATGCTTTGGTACGAGTTCTGCATGGAGGAATTTGGCTCCTTCTCGACAAATGCTGAGAAGGGAACAGCTTGGGTGCCTTCACATTGGGTGCTTGAAGCAGCTGCTCCAAACCCAGTTCCTGTGTTGCTTCCAAACCCGGTACCTCCTCCGCCAAAAGCTGAAGGTGTGTTGGTAGTAGCAGTAGATCCGAAACCGGCAGGTTTGCTTCCAAATAATCCACCTCCTGTATTGGTAGAACCAAATGCTGATGTAGGTTGAGCAGTACTTCCAAACCCACTACCGCCAAATGCACCAGTCGTTCCTGTCGTGGCACCACTTCCAAACATATTACTACCCGTTGTTGCAGTTGTACTTCCAAATCCAGTAGTTGCCGGCTTTGCTCCAAATCCTCCGAAACCTGTAAAACATGTCAGTAACCCACCCCTGCCCGAATTATCAAAGGGACAAAAGAAAGTAATAAAGCGCATCATCTGGAAGAAAGTCGGTTTCGCAGTTGAGATGGCTTATTATTGATTGTAGAATGGATGACTCGAGAGCAGGAGTGAATGCGACAAGAATGCGATCCAAGGTACGACGAGCTATCGAGCTGAACAGAGTAATCCAAGGAATTAGAGCGTCAAAACATCGACATACCAGTACTGCCGCCAGCATTGCTGCCAAAGCCTGAAGAGGCACCACCTCCAAACATACCTCCGCCGGTGTTATTAGTACCGAAGCCGCCAGTATTGTTGGTGGCACCAGAACCGAAAACTGTTGCAAGTAGACGATTCGAGTAAGCTTTGAGTTCGACGAAATCGCAGAAGCTTCCCGGTATTTCCAGATACCCAGCAAGTTAAACGTGAAAGTAAAAGATTTGACCTACCTGAGCCGGTGTTGTTGGCAGTTGAACCTCCAAATCCTCCAAATCCAGTCGGCTTATTTTGTTGGCCGAAGCCACCACCAAATCCTCCCCCGAACGACATCTTGATTGATTACCGACAGTATTAGAAGAAGGGTTTGGGCTACTGCTAAATGTCGCAGATCGCGAAAACAAAAAGCCGTATCTTTCTTTGTACGCAGGTGAGGTTGATCAAATCGCAAAAAGGCGAACGCGCAAAAATGGATAGATTGCGCTCAGTGTCGAGAAACTGGCGCGTACATTAGAAATTGTAAAGAGAATGTCAGAAAGATCATCAATAACAAAGTAAGTTGGATGGTCTATGTTTTTGAAGAATTGAAGTTGGGAAATTTTGAAATTGTCTTGGGGGTAAGTAGAGAATTTGTAGGGAGAAGACGCGCTGAATTGTAATGTATTGATCGGTCGTTGGAAGAAAGTTCGGCTAGGAAATATAAAAGGTAAGGTTAAGAAGAGCTTTCATGAATCGGAACCTTGAGCATCTCTAACCAATCAAATTCGCGACAATATGAATTCGACCAGTGAATGATCGAGATACAAATAAAGGAAGCGTTGCCTTGGACAAATATTATATCATCAATTATCTCACTGTCGTAAATATCTATATCGAGGGTCAAATTCATCAGTTAGCTGTAGATAAATGACTAACGATACAATATAATACGATTATTGCTACCTGTCTAATAAGTGCGCAGCGGGTGACCTATCTAGTGAATGACATTTATTTGGTCACATGATTCACCGTTCCATAAGGTGCTTACTCCGTTCGACAGTTTGTTCTTCCATAGCACAGCAAGTGTATATAGGTATATTTGGTTAATTGCAATTGTTGATGCCAGATAAGAACTTCAAGCAGCTTACGTCCAATGGTTATCAATACGAACAAGACAGCAATAAGTGCTCATATTGCGGTTCCTGCTGATTAACGTCTACACTTCGAGTATTGGGTCCGAAAGCTTAAGTGTTTGAAGTGGTATCTTGCCATTGAGCCCCATGAATTTGGAGATGTTTCCACGATTATAGTTTCCACGGGGTGATGATACAAGCCTATCTGATTCGAGCCCATCGATACAAGAAAGTTGCTGTCGCAGCAAATTTATGATTCTATGTTATGGATCATGCATGGACTAAACGCTTAGTTACGCCATATCAAACAAAAACCTACAACTACAAATCAAGGTTATCAAGACACCCTAGGTCTGCATGAGAACGGATCCCAACGGCTGAGTAAAAGCCTCGGTATCTTGCCAACCGCACCGAAACTAGTAGATCTCACCTGGCGGTACTTAAGTTCTAGGCAAGTTCTTCGAATCTATCAAGATTCGGCGTGATTCACAACCCGTGGTTTTGATCGGAACGAAACCTTCTATTATTGGAGTACATTACCATGCCACCGATAGAGACAGTTTCACGGTATGCAAGACTACAGTTAGTTCTACATTCACGCAAGTAACGAGGATGATTACAACAACTGTAGTATACATCCTGCGTTCAAACTACGCGGGTATCTCTTATCTGCACTTGTAACGACCGTATGCTACAGGCTGCGGAACCCAATCGTACCCTCACACAAGTAGCATACCAAGGTCATGTATAGGCAAGTCAGATGCAAAAAAAAACGCTAGCTATTTCCGAGCAGCTATACCGCTAAACTTTACCCGAATCTTTCAATGGAACGCAAAATATGCGGAACTTAGTAATATCGCAGACCAAGCAAAGGTGACAATTGCAATGCTCTCGCTGCTGATGCTTAAGATGCCTGGATCATATACCATGACTTAGATATATTTTCGTCCGCATAAGCCCAATAACCTCTGCTGCTGGTGGCTCAATCGATCTCTCGGATATCGTTCCGTTTCAAAAGTCAGCCTAAAGTGATGCTACTATGCTGTTAATTATTAAGGCTAGAGTAAGTAGCGTCTATTCCTCTGGATCCAATGTATCCGCTACCTAGGTAAGGAGTAGAGCCACTGGTAGCATCACGCTTCCTCACGTCTTGTATCCGATATTTTTGTTGCAGAAACCGATAGCAAAGACACCATTGCCATGTTATAAAGTGAATTAAGGAGAGTCCACCAAAAAACACTTCGCATAACTGTTCTATGATAATCACCTGATGCAGTCATCGTGATCATGCAATGATGTACCTATAGCTAGATACCTACTCTCGTAGGTATTGTATTATGACCATTCAATGAAGTACATACCTAGATAGATACCTATCATTACCTACTCCATAGTTCTACTAGGCGAATCCCCTGCATTTTACCTGCGACCTCTCTCTCCTCTTTGATGACTAAGCACAAGTTAATAATTAACGCGTCCGGCTTATGTTTTATTCCGTCTCGTCTCACGTCTCACGTCTCTCAAAAAGCTTAACGCGTAAATTCTTTAATTCGAAGCGGAAAAGGGTAGGTTACAGCACCAACTTACTAGTTTACTCCCACCAACCCATCATAATTGCTCACATCGCTCCGTCCCACTTCACACCCTGTCCCGACAAGTATAATAATAGTTTTCCCAGCCACTGACAGCCAGTCTTTTCTAGACTTACACTTGTATTTTACAACTAATAGCCACTTTTTTCTTTCTCCCACATTGGCGCACAGTGTTTTTGTGTTCGATGGCATCAGCAAGTCAACCGCATTCTTCCTTCCCCGCGCGTCCCTACAATAACATCCGCAATCCTCCTCCAGCTGCTTTTGGCACACAATCACAACCTGCTTTGGCTCTGAGGCAGAAATCGCAATTGGAGCGCGAACGTCTGGAAAGGGAAAGATTATCAAAAGATAATCACGCCCAGATTCAACAACCTGGGGCGCCGCCCGCTGCTCCAATGAATATCTTAAGTGACGAACAGAGGGAGGAGATCAACGAAGCTGTATGTTTCCACAGGGCCCAAACCCCCCATTGCGCAAACCAATGCTGGAAAATCGCCGAAATTGCATAATTCCCCCTCGAATGTCGATCACACCAAAACAATGCGCTAACAAACACACAGTTTGGACTCTTCGACAATGACAAGGACCAAAGAATCGACTACCACGAGTTCAAAGTCGCCCTCAAAGCCCTCGGCTTCGATCTTCCAAAACCCGAAATCCTCACCCTCTTAACCACGCACGGCATCTCCCCCGATGCCGCTCTCCGACCTGGCGGCGTACGCGATCCTAACGTTCCACCTGGACGTCTCCTCCTCACCCTCCCCTCGTTTCAATCCATTGCCAGTAATCTAATAGCGCAGCGCGATCCGCGCGACGAGATCCTGAGAGCGTTCGCATTATTCGATAGTGATGATAAGGGCATGATAACACTAGAGGATCTGAGGAGAGTAGCGCGAGAATTGGGCGAGGGGCTCGAGGAAGACGAGCTCGTGGCTATGATTGAGGAGTTTGACTTGGAAGGGAAAGGCGGGGTAGGGAGGGATGAATTTATCCAAATATGTATGGGATGATTATCCCATGCCTTTCTTTTCCATCTTCATCTCCATCACGTCAACATTTACCCATTGGATTACCACCTGCCGAACCCTCTGGAAGCAATGCGCCTTTTTATCCCGTTACGTTTCATTGGAAGCAAAATCATATTAACCAAGTCGTACTCTACGATGACAAGGATATGAGAAAGAGCCCTGTTCTGATTACAGTATCATTTTTGCGTTTAGTTTTATGTGTATACCACATCGTCATACCATCATCACCTCGAGGAGTAAAGCAAGGAGTACTGGCGTCGAATTGGGTTGGGTTACAAAAGGGGGCAGGCATTGCATCACCTTCATGTAGGTACGCATAATTACAGTACAATTTCAGGATACCAATCCGCACCACACTAGCCATCAATTATCTCTTCACTCGAGTATTCTGTATAGAAGTCAAATTTCTCAACCACTGGTTCTCATGTTCAAACCTCACTTGCATCCACCAGACGGCAACATGTATCACCCGAACTCACCGTACCAAATCATTCAAAGTCATCGTTTAATTGATCACCTATGTTCATACTTCATAACCCAATTTATTCTACCCACACCTACTAACTCATGCATTAAAGTAATCAGTCCATTTCTCTCAACATTATCCTCTCCTGTCCTATCCTGCCCCTTCCATCCCATCCCATTCTGCATGGCATATTATTTCAATCTCACAATGCGCTCAAAATTTTTTGAGAATAGAAATTCTTAATTGCAAAGAAGGATAATAACAATAGAAGAAGTAAAAAAAGCCACCACACGCCTGTTAAGCAAAGGGGGGTGCATAACCAATTCAAGGCTCCCAAACAAGTTTCACAATCGAAGTGCAAGACTTTTGTACTTTCCGCTCTTCCCATACTGCCATTTACCATCCTTCCCCAGCTGCCAACTACCATCTAAAATTGTATCAAATCCCCACCTTGCCCGTTTTGTCCCTGTTGAGGTCTTGGACCAAAGGGATTGCTTGATTGGCCGAATCCATTTGCGCCGCCATTCATACCAGCAGGTCCAGTAGCAGCTGGGACCTGACGACCAAATGGGACTGCTGCCGAATGCGCCAGGTGTATTGTTTTTGATAGGTCGTTTGTGGCATACCAGTGTACTGGGTCTGGAGGAATGGATTATTACCGGTTTGTTGTTCATGTATGCGTCCCAAGCCAGCGCCTGCACTGTTCACAAACGTTCCCGGGGCAGTATGTTGAGCTGGGATTCTAAGGTTTCCGGTGTTTCCAAAAGTGTCCATTCCATCGCCGCTCGACAAAAGTGCATTAAGCTTAGCTTCATGCTCGGATACTTCTTTTTGGGGTGGTGGTGGTGAAAATGAGGTGATGGGATTATAAGACGGCGTATTGCTGAATGATGGTGTATTGTTGTATTGACCCAACGTCTTCTGTTCTTGGAGAGTAGCAAGTGTTGGTTTGGATGCCGCGGAACTGGTCTGAGGGCGGGCGAGAGATGTCGCAAAAGGATTGTTAGATCCAGTCGGCATTGGCTGTAAAGATTGGAGTGGCTGGCTCTGATTTGTGGCCCATGGATTATTTGTTCCGGTGGGAACAAGTGTTTCTGGTTGTTGTTGTTGTTGCTGCTGCTGAGGTTGTTGCTGGAATTGGTTATATGGGTTAAATCCAGTAGGTTGCGGTTGGAATGATTGCTGTTGCTGCGATGCATAAGGATCAAAACCTGTTTGGCTGCGAGGAAAATCCATTTTGATATCCAGTGTTCTGGTAGCCGGTAGGTTTGTGAGTTTTGAAAATTTGTGTAAGGATTCAAATATCCTGTAGGTTGCGTTTGCAAATCGATAGGATTTCCTGACCAATCGACGGCTCCTTGTTGCTGATATCCTTGGTTGAAACCAGTAGGCTGTGCAACTTGAATTGGATCATCATCAAAGAGCGAATGCGCATTCTGCTCTTCTAATTCGCGCCCTGCGCAATTCTTCTTCCTCCTGACTAAGCTTTGAGAGCTTTAGCAAGATCATCATCGCCTGGTTCACCGCCCCCTTGCCTACTCTCACGTTTCTTGCGATCCTCTTCTTCCTGATATTTACTGGCCTCGATAGCCAACCTATATTCTGCATCCTCTTCATCGGCGCGTTGCGGCTCGGTGTGGACGGTGTCGTCGCGGCTGTGCATCCGAAGGTTCGGCGAATTCATCCAGACCTGTAAACTCTAGACTTCCAGTTCTTACGATCAGCTCGTTCAGCTCGAAGTCTTTCTTCATCCAAAATCAAAGACGTTAGTTCTTTGGCGGAAACTCGGACTAGGAAAGTGGTTAGCCAGGCCTCCATCTAGTCTCATTGTAGCGATGCTGACCATTTTGACCAACATCTCTTCCATCTTCATCAATATATTGAAACTCCCTCAAGGTTTTGATGATGTAAAGATTCTTTCGTGCCCATGTCACTACCAACTCAGAACCTTCGTGAAGACAGTAATCCAACACTTTCAAGGCCTTCAAAACATGTCTCCAGTTTTTTGCCCTTGTCGTTCAAACGTTTGTCGAGCATATCCATAATCTGATAGAATGTTTCCGCCCTATGTTGCTTGAATTAGTCCTGCTGGTGCTTGCAACTGATGAGGTACACACGAATTGAAGGTCAGTTGGGCGATTTCAGCCATATCTGATCCAACCGGACCCATGGATCATTACTCGTAGCTATATTCATCAATAAAGGAGTTTGAAGATTAGCAGACAAATCCATACCATTTCGAACTTTGATTTGCACATTATTGTATCCTTTTGTAATGTTCTTGACGCTTCGTACGACTTTCGACATGTTTGCGACTTAATCTCTCCTTATTTCAATACTAAATGAAACACAAAGGTCTGAAGACGTAATCAAGAATCCGGGTAGCTATCCAGCTACGATGCGACACTAAAGGAAGCCAGACGTGATCTGCGTTTATATCGGTGGCGGCGGCGTAATGATTTTGGATGTTGGAGTAACGGCTGTCGTATGGTGATCGCTATGTAATCGCTTGGTATGGTGGTAATTTCCGACGTTTGTAGTAGGTGAGAAGACCCAGCGCTAGAACGACTTGTAGTATAAGCTAGGTAGGCGGCTTCAATTGGCCCCGCACTCATTCAGTTCTTGGGTTTAAAGACTGAGAGTTGAAGAATGAAGATTTGAATTTGTTAGTTGTCTTTTCTCTTTTGCTTCCCCAAGCGATGTAGAACTTTGAAAAGTCAAATGCTGGAAAGGTTCTCAGAAAAAATAAAGGGTTTGGTTGTGTCTTTTCTGTTTACGATGTTTCAAATGATTTAATGTAGGATAGGATAGGATAGAATAGGATAGGATAGAATAGGATAGGATATGTAATGCCGGTCAGATTGCGACAATTTATTAAAGGAGTGGCTAATGAAAAGTTGCAAGTTGCAGGTCCGGCCATCGGTATGATGACGATTTAGCGGGAACTCCCCAACTTCAATTAGGTACTAGGGAGATAAGTAGGTATCTAGTAGGAGTTGTATCCAAGAAGTGACCATTCAATGTCCGTCATGTGATATAGAGAAGTACTATTGCTACGACTATTATTACTATTATTATACTATTATATTATTACTATTATTATTATTATTATTATTAACTATTATTATTACTATTATTATTACTATTTATTACTATTACTATTATTATTACTATTATTATTACTATTACTACTATAATCACTACTATCACTATTACTACTACTACTACCACCACCACCACCACCACTACTCTTATTCATGTCAGGTACCTATGAGCTATCATTGGGCTTTGATACACCCATAGGTAATTAATTACTTATGAGATAGTTGCAGGTATCTATTTTGGGAATTTAGAGAAATCTAGACTTATTATTAATTGAACAATGTTCAAGTCGAGGATCAAATAATAACCTCCAGCTTCCTTGGAATAATAACAATTAATGCATTATTATTCGTTTCGTCTATCTATTTATATTCCTTTTGATCCTATAGTGTACAGCTAGGTAGAGTAGCTTGATCAAGGTCAACACTTTAACTACATCTTCAAATACCTAGGTACCTAATAATCCATTTCCATTGCTCAACATTGATATTCCTATCCATCTTGTCAAATCCAATACCTTTTTGTATAGATTAGGAGGTAATTGGTAGCAGCAAAAAATCCTATAGCAGGAATTATACCAAGTCATTCAATCGAGGCATCATGGCCAGTCACTAATCGCTAGTGAAAAGCAGTATGTACAGTACAGTACAGTACAGTACAGTACAGTACAGTACAGTACAGTAGGTAGGTAGGTTATTCTTATAATCACAGATTATTTAGGTACCATCTCCTCATCTTGTAGTATTCTGCCTCTCAAATAATTCTTCATACGAAATCATCTCAACTGGCTTAGCGAGCTTGACCTTTGGCTGAATATGTAGACCTGCTGCCCTCAGCATTGCAAATCTAACGGCATCAACACCGTACTTTCTTCCAGCACGCTTCTCAGACGTGCATGTCAATATTTCTCCAGTTGTAAAGTCAGCATCACCAGACTCTGGATCCGGTTCCACACTGCTTTCGTTTCCTGGAGGATTTTGTCAAGATGAGTAAGTCTGTTGTCCAAAGTGGTGATTGTTCGGGTATTTTTTTCGAGTTTCCAGGAAACAAAATCTTGTCGACTTTTCGCCAATACTACCTGATGGGGTACTTCGCGGGACCTCAACATTTGCAGCATCACACGGTCATTCTCTTTGATCCCATGTTCGGCGTCAATGAGTACGAAAGCTCGTTTCAACTGTTTCCTTTTCTCCAAATATTTTGATAATTTCCTTTCCCCATTCCGATCTTCCACCATGCCCATATCCCGGCATATCCAATAACCACTAATCTGTCAATGTTGTCTACAGACCCTTCATGTCCCCCAATAGCAAATGCATTCATACACCGGGTTCGACCCGGTTTCGAGCTGGTATGCGCCAATCTACTATTAAGTAGAGCATTTAGAAGAGATGATTTGCCAACCTAGAACCGCGTAATGTCAGTGCATACTTAATTGCTACGCTTTGTGTCGATTGAAACGTCCGAGGAGACCAAGGATAGCACCGAGAGCGGTGCAAAAACAGAAACATTGAATGTCGAAAAGTGACAAAACTTACGTTTGATCTTCCTAAGAAACAGACCTCAGGGCTATCTCCGAAGGACATGGAGCAGAATCTTGATGTAGACCATAAGAGCTTTGGGGTTCTTTAGTAAAGAATCCATTCGCATGTACGAGTTGTGCTTCGGTAGGTGGTAAGGTGTCCCAGTGGTAGCAGAGCTTAGTAGATGGAAAATTCATATGTGGAGGCGTAGGATGATCATGAGGAAGCGATTTTGTCGTAAGACTTCTGGAAACATTGCTCGCAGAGAATGCATGAGATCGCCTCGTACGAGCACATGATTGTACCTTCGAAAATATTGACATTGAATATGGGAAGTTTGATGTTCAACCCCAAAACAATAATTTAAAAAGTTCGACGAGGCTGCTGAATGACAAGGCTGAAGATTTGTCGGACATGTTGATGCCGACATGGCCTAGTAGGTAACCTAGTAGTTAATTTTCTCACTTTAACTATCAAGTTTGTTAGATTCTCCCCTCATCGGCGCCTGGAATTACAAAAATGTCTTCTGCTACTACGCCTACAAAGCTACGGGCACTCTATCGCTCGTTCCTTCGCGAACTTCCATCTCGACCCTTCACGCAAAACTCTCGTTCACCACTGCAATCCCGTATTCGCCAGACCATAGTCTCGGAAACAAACACGCCAATCGAGCAAGCAGAACAATTCCTACAATATGTCAAAGCTCAAAGAATGTATGCCACATTACTGGAGAGATACAACCCAGGGATGAATATGGATGAAGAGGAACGTGTACGTTTGACTGCTAGGAGAGTGGGTATGGATTTACCAGAAGAATTTTCATATGGAGCGACGGATGGCAATGAGGGCAAAGGGCATTGAGGTTAGGTTGCGACCACAATGGCAGCGTTGCATATGCAAATTGATGGAAAGTCATACAAATCTTGATGGCGAACATTGGTGGAAGGCTGTTTATCGATGGATCATGTCATCAGGAAAGGAGCTTTGGGATTTGGTACCTCTTGGAGGATATTCTTGTTCGACGCCTAGAGCGCGCTTTCATGGACGAAGGGTTGCTATAAATACGACACCAGTTTCGACAAGGTTAGGAAGATACATGTGCATAAACAAGAGATTATCTGTGCGGGAATTCGACATTTATTGTAAAATCAAACCAGGGATGTGGCAGAGCAAGCAAATTCAGGTTCCATTTGGTAGCCTAGCCTATAGGTACTAATGATATTTATATCAATACCAACATACGCGAACGGTTCGTAAACTCAAGCGGTAACGAGATGTTGGGACCAATGCCAACCTGTTTACCATCTGATACTACCTACGCCGGAGAAATTAGTACATTCAAGCATGAGAAGATGAGAGACTTTTCATCCCATGTCAATATAAGCAATGCGAAAATGGAGCTTTATATGGAGCTTGTAGGTTCGGTCGGTGGTTTACCAGAGTCACCACATATCGATTTAGTGAGATCCACTCTGTATTTTTTGACATTCCGATTCCCGACGTCAATGAAGTGCCGCCTTGGGTTTAGATGAGGCTGTTGGAAGGTTTTCGCATCAAGCTCAAGCTATAGTTTTTGTCCAGTGGCCGGTATGTATGTTCATTCTATGAATATACACACACCTTCATAATCCAAGCCAAGTTGACAGACTCGTCAATACCATATGGTCTATTGGCCCATATCTCTCTCTGTATTGATCATTCCAAGATTGACACACCAACATCTCCTTAAATTACCTTTGCCGGATCAGAGTGCACTGAGACAAGGGCGATACATAACTTATTACTTGTACTTGTCTTATTACTTGTACTTGTAATAAGTTCCCGGATAGTAGGTAACTTATTGCAACGGTAAAAAGGCTTGATCGGTGAAGATAAAAGAAAAGATAAGACATTAGACGAATCTATTTTTAGTTGATTTGACTAGCATTTTAGTCTCGGCTCCACAACAAATATAGATGCCCAGGTGTTGGTTGACATTGCTTGATTGGTATTTTTCACCCCCCAAAAAATAACATCATGCATTTTGATATACAGGATCCATTGCATGTACATTCAGTTACAAACCCCCTCAACGGTCAGTGCCTTCACATAGGTATCAGCGGCAGTTTCAACGCTTTCCATGCTGTCGAGGCCGTCTACACACCACCTTTAACAAGAAATGCCCTGCAGAATATCCGGGTTTATGTGCGAGCACGGATATACGGAATCATGCATTTAATCGTTGACTGGCCGTAAGCGCTGAACTTATCAAATGAAGACTAGCGAGCCATATCCATGTTTGAGTGCCACAATAATATCATTTTATTGGTTTGTATGAAAATGGCGGAAAGACTTCATCATGCACATCAAACTCCGATAACTCCAATCGTGAGCCATGCCAAATTTGGAACCCGTGAGTTGGGTGTGGTGTTGTAAGGCAAGGATGGCATCTTTCTTTATCCATGTTCCCATGCTCAAAAACAAGCCATCGCCCCTTGGAATCAAAAACTCCCACCGTGACCTAAGGGGTGGTCGATCCTGTAAAAAAAAAAGAGAGACCATTCACAATTTTAGAGATTTCATCTCATCTACCTACATCTTCATGTTCAGATGAGGCCAAAGGCAAAATCGTCTCTATATAAGACGAAAGCCAGGAACCCTCTTGCACTCGAGTGCTTGAGTGCTTGAGTGGAGGAAACGTTTCGTTCGTTGCAACGCAAATAGCATTTCGTGTTACTATTTTATAGATTAGGAGACTTTGAGACGCGACAATGAACCTCATATAGAGAGCATGGCATTCGAAGGAGAATGGAATTGAATCCCATTACAACATCTCTACAAATCACCCCGCCTCATCATCAGACTCCGGGGTCTGCCATTTCTGGAAATATGAGTGCACCATTTGGCTACAATCCATCACAGTACAATACACCGCTGAGCTCTGTGCGACAGTACAACCCTTCACAATGGACTTCATCTCCCAGTGTTAGTGGTGGTTTCAGATGCCTCGCATTACTCTGCCAGACAACCTCGCGATCCAGATGGTACTTACTTTCAAGAATCATTTTTAAAATTTCTAGTCATGTCTAAAATATGCGCGAGGTAACAGAAGCTAATGAAAAAGTGCAGTTGTGATTCCAGCACCGCCTCCATACTCTCCACCGCGAAGCAATAGACCCGCAGGGGGTTCTGACGAACCTATGTCTTCGGCATCTACTCCACCACAAGCTTATAGATCTTCGCCAGATATTCACATACTCCCCATACTCCAGCCTCCAAGTACTCCACACCCGAATTTTCCCTCCCCTCCTCCGGGAGGGCGATCTCGAGCTGGATCAAATGATAGGCCACATGGCATCTTTGGATTTACTCGGAGATCTGTTAATCATCCAGAAAACCCCAGAATGTCACCAGCTTCAAACAGAGAACCAATACCACCAGTTCCTCCCATCCCAAGAAGGGCTGTTGAGCCAGTTCGTGCAGAACCCTTGGAACCTGTCCCAGTCAAATGTCTTACCTCCAGGGTCACGTCGAGCTGCATCTACAGGAGCCATCAATTCAGCATCTCCGGCGCATTCGCGAGATCCGTCTGCTACTCGATGGCAACCTGGAATGCCTTTACCTCCCCCTCCACCAGGTCTTCCTCCACCTCCAAGATCCCAAAGTATGACCGTACACTCGAAACAGTAACCTCTCCGCCTACTCGTAGACCACCCCCTTCATCTTCTTTTGGTCCAGTTCCACCTACTCCACTTTCGCCCCCGATCCAAGCTTCTGCAGCAGCAGATTGGCCTACTGAGACACCCGCAGCATCATCTCCTCAAAATCGTCCGGAAGGGCCTACGCTTCACGTTGATACTTCTAGTGCTACTTTTAGTACGGCTGCTGATTCTATATCCGGCTCAAGTTCATCTAGTTTGGCAAGATCCCGAGCAGTTAGAGGAGAGAAAACTATTCGTGAAAGAAGAAGTGAAAGTAGAAATGGCAGGATAGCTTACCCTGAATCAGCCGTTGAGCAATCGAACAATCCATGGGCAGAAGCTATTACTCCTAGTGACATTGTTGTTCCCCATCAAGGCGTCAAACTATTTACTAGAGCAACTCCAAGAGCAACTCCAAGAAGTGGGAGGTCATCCAACTACTCAGAAACTCCGAGGTCATCTCAACCAATTCACCATAGTTTGACCACCCCAGATCGTTCAAATGGGCCTGCTAGTGACTCGAGAGGATCAACTTCTAGACCAGTGGCACCCACTCCACCTTTTTCCCCCGAATCCATCAAGTCATCTACAACAGAGCAATCACCATCAGTTCCCCAAAGTCTCTACCAACTCCTCCACTACAATCAAAGTTGGCTCAAAAGGCCAATACCCGTCCGCCCTCCTTGATCATCCCTAAAAATGATTCGGTAGTCGTTGCTGCTTCAACCCCCTCTCGGCCTGCAACTGGTAAATCAGTCTCAAGTCAAATGTCCCAAATGACACCCAATAATGACTTCGCGTGTGCTGCAGCAGAAAGACATGAAATATTCGTTCAGAGAGAAGCTAGTGCTACAAATGATACAGACCGTGTGCGCATCTTTGCAGAATTCATTGTAAATGAATCAAGAATACGCCGAGACCGTTATGCCTCCGCAATAGATGCCATGGGGTCTGAGATTCTAGATTTGACCCGAGATTTATTTCGTCCTAATGTTGGACCTCGCAGAGACTCATCAATATCCCGTGCAAGTGAATAACACACCGAATCTTCAACGGCGCCAAGATCTCATAGGGGTTCGCTGGTGGGAGCCATGAAAGAAACCTACAATTGCAGCATTCTGAACCAAGATCCGGATCACGTCCACCTACAAGACCTAGCTCACGGTCTAATTCAAGGCCTGGATCTAGAGCTAATTCAGCAGGTCCACCATCTCCAGTTTCAACTCAACAAAACCCGCAATGGTGGAGCCAATCCGGCTATATGCCTTCCTTATCTCCAATTCCTAGTATGAGTGTCAGTGAAGCACTTGATGGTGCAAGTTCACGGGGAAGGCCTTCAAGCAGATGGTGGGAAGTCAGTCAACAAGGATCCGACGGGGTTCCCTCATCGAGATTCGAGAGGTCAAAACGAGAATCCAAGTACATGGGTATGCCAAAGGAGTTGCGTGAGGCTTTGCAGTTCGGCGAAGGAGACCAATCTTCTGGATCACCCATGGAAAATACATTTGGCGGCCCAAGTAACCCAGCTAATCTAGGCCCTAATGAATACCCCCCGGAGAAGGTTGGTTTTCGCGAGCCAAGTCAAGTATCTCCCGTTTTTCAACCAGTAATTCCACCAGCCCACGTTCCACGAACACCCTTCACACCGAACCCAGAGCATCTCGACGTTTCAAGATTGGTCACATTGCCCCCACCCTACCCTCGTCATCATCCAGCAGTAAACAACAATCATCCCGATCTCACAAGTATCCGTACAACTGTTCGTACCTTGAGCGACCTTGCCGAAGTAACTGCCACCAAAGAACGTTTCTTGCGGGATAGTGCCAAAATGCAAGAAGATCAAACTACTGCAGCCTCCAAACGCCGATCCTCCCTTCGTCTCCGCATCCAACGTGACATTGAAGCTGGAACCATATCATATGCTGATGCAGCTGCCTACGAAGCAGACTCTGTCACTAGCGAGCTTCTCAAATCTAAGGAAGCTGCCAAATCCATCTTTGAATTGTTCCAATCCCAAGTTGTTCTGCCGGTCAATGAACTACTCATGACCCGCATTCAATCAGCTACTGATATCTTTGAGCAGCTCCGCAGTAAACTTTTCAATGACTCACGGGACCAAAATCCCACTTCTACCCAGGAAGAAGGAGATGAGCAACCAGAACTCATTGAGAAATTGACCCTTCTAAAAATGGATTTTTGAAGCCCGCGAACAGCTCCACCGCGAAGTCTACGAATTACTATCAGATCGTAACGATCGATACAAAGAGATGATAGTAACCCCCTACCGTCTCTCTAATAATGTCGAAAAGGTGCGTGGTGCTGAATCATTCTTCGCAGAGGATGCCCAAAAACGCAAACAAGCATTCGAATCGGAGATTCTCAAACGTACCGAGGAATTCATGGATATTATTGAAGAAAATGTAGTTCGTGGCGTGGAAGTTCAGCTTGGTGCTTTCTGGGATATCGCCCCTTCCCTAAGTCGGTTGGTCGAGCAAATACCAAAAGATGGAGATTTGGAGGGCTTCATGATTCAAATTCCCAAGGATGAATATGAGGAAAATCCAAGTTACTATGATTTTCCGATGCAATATTTGTACACTCTCTTAGTTCATGCGGGAAAATCTACATACCAGTTCATCGAAAGTCAGACAAATTTACTCTGTCTGTTGCATGAAGTCAAAGTAGGAGTAACGGCCGCAAATTGTAGATTAATGGGGACTCAAAGGGTAGCGCAAGGTGAAGGGAAAGAAGAGGTAGAGAGAGAACTAGAGGCTGTGAAAAGGGAGGAAGAGGGGAGATTGACGGATGATTTTGAAGGACAAGGTGAAGGTAGTGGAGGAGCTTTGGAGAAGCGGGCTGGGGACTGAGTTGGAGAGAGTCCAAGGGAGGATATTAAGATGGTTGAAAAGGGTTGGGGGTGAACTACCTCCAGATGATGAGGCATAGTGGAGATGATGAGCCTTTTTGAACATTGAACGAATAAGTGAAGCGGAAGGAAATGTCTCATGTCTGACAACAACGCGATGTTGTGATATGACTCTGAATATGGGGTATATATCCGTACTACAGCTAAGGATATGGAAGGTATAGGGGTTTATGGAACTTTTTAATGTATATATTCGTTTCTGTCCACATTCGTTTTGGGGGAGCTTAGGAGCAAATCACTCTAGATTATTGGCGGATGCTTTGCTGTCTTTTCGATACCCCTATCTATATCATTTTTGGCGTTTTACAAATAAGCACATTGATTGAAGATAAGTCTTTTGACGGACAGAACTTGCTGGCATTATTAATGTATGTTTGTGGAGGCGGTATCAAGGGTCAGGGTTTGAGACCTCGAACTTCAAGGTATGCAATGGAGAGAACCGTGGTCTACAGATCAATAGCAGAGTAACCTGGAAATAAAAAAGCGGGTATATGTTTTCTGCATGGGAGATGCTACGGGGAACGATGAGTTACAGTGTAGGTTGGATATGTTTGAGCATGGAGATGAAGCTGGTGGAGATGAGGTTTTGCAAGTGCTTAATGATGATGACCGTGGATATTCATCATAATTCGGATAAATACATTTTCCAAACTTTTCAATATCATGTACAAGCATGAGTCTTCAAAGTTCTTGTCTTCTTCTACGAGAACGAAAAGACGTATAAGGCAGAATGGTAGAATCAAAACTTTAGTTGGTTTTGAGGAATCCAATATGCACGTGCAAGTCAGGTATCTAGTATATCTAACTAACAGATCCAGTCATCTTAGTAGTATGTATCTCAATATTGATCTTCCCTCATCAGAAACCATGTCGAGGAGTCCGATAAACCTACCTCGTTATTTATCCGTCTCATTCTTCCACCATCACATATGTATTCAGAACAAGACAGGTTTAGAAAGCGTCAATGATAAGTGCACGTGTAAATCAGGTGTACCAACCATCAATATAAACCCGTACCTTCCTCACTTCACTTTTAGTAAAAGTAAAACTTACCAAGCTAGGCTCCCCCTACTTTTGACTTTTCTCGCTTTCACTCTTTCACTCGTTCAAGCCTTCTTATCTCATTCATATAAACCTTTTCTTCGGATGTCAAACATTTTCAAAGAAGTCGAGATGGTGGACAATGATGGTGCGAGTAAGTATTCTTCATCTTTGAGCCTTTTCATTTTCTTTATAAGAACTCATGGTTTGACAGAAAGATGGCTAGGGTCTTTCCAAGGAGATGAAATTGAGAAGTTCGGTCAAAGATGTTGCGAGTAAGTCGGATTCTTCATCTTTGAGTTGTTATTGCAAGTGTTGATGGATAATTGTGCAGAAAAGTGCGATTCAGTGCCTTTCATGGAGACTGTAGTGATCGATCGGGTTGTCATCGTCACTATGGCAGAAGAGTTCTCTTTATTTCCAAAACTTGCTCGAGAGATCTGTGATATGATCTTAGGACTACGGAATTGACCTCATTACTACGCCATCGCTTGTCCATATGGATGCTAAAAGTCCTAGATTTCCTCTCCTTACTCATGTGTGCCATGAAGCTCGAGCAGCTTGTTTGAGGAGATACTCGGCTTTCAGAAACACTGCGCTGTTGGCCAACTTTCAGGAATTTCAAATAGAACTAACAGAGTTCCATATAAAGAGGTTTCCAAAAACTTATCAATATGTTACATGGATTGATTTTTTGAGAATACATTATTTATGCATGCAGATGTATTCAGTATGTCTGAGGATAACAGCGAAAGCGTCGTCATTCAGCATTATGGAACGCTTCATGTGCAAAGGTTGACAGCCATTGAGAAACTCGTTAGTATCTCCTAAAGAATTCACCTTCAGCTCAATATGATACCAAGCACTTGACAACCTAAAATGATAACCTAGGCCTTCAGAAAAATACGCCACCAAAGGCTTGGTATCCCGTCATTGTGACTTTCGGCAGAATTTAGCTTAAATATGTCCAAAGCTCATTAGCGTCACGATTTTTGAAAACTTCGAAAATTTTACATTTTGTTGAGACGATCTTAGTACAGTTTGTCGTCGATTCCCGCAGCATTTCATCAAGCAGATCATAGATGAAGCGCTAGACAACAACTATTTCCATGAGTTCAAGAATTCTCTCTCTGATTGTGGAGAATTAAGCTATGAAATTGGCTTTGCGCGACTTGAACTTGATCGGTTGCCTAAGGAATCCAATGTTCCTAGCCAAAAGCAAAGCACTTGGGTTCGATGCATGAGAAGATATGACAGATGAAAGGGGCTGTCCTAATGGATTTGCGAATGAAGAGATAGCTTGGTGAAGAATATTGGCGTAAACTCACAAGGCCAAGTGTACCACAGTGAATAAGGGAGATCCTCATATTTGCAAGATAAAATAGCTTGAAGTCTTCATAATACACAATACCAAAAGAAAATTCTGAGCCGTCACTCATATACACCCATGATTCAATGGTTGCAGAAAAAAACAGAATAACTACATATTGCTCACTCAAAATGACACATAAACTTATCTAATTTGCCCATCTAGTTCTACTCCGGTGGCCATAATATCACGCTCGAAAGTAAATGGAATCATCAAAAAGCTGATAGGGTGAATACTTGAAAATACTGTGCTGAGAAGTAGAGGATAGTCAATATATAAAAGCAGAAGAAATAGCCAAAAAAATGCGTATGGTATAAATAGTCGAATATGCTTCGCAGCCCACCCTACTTCCCAGGACACCACAACTTCTTATTGTAAACCCATCGTTCTCCCTCCACATCCTCAACCGTATCGGGATTAAACCAAAAGTTCTCGCCGTGTGCTCGGTATGATACGCCGCGGAGTCCTACGCCTATTTCGGCGGAGTATGTTCGGTCCTGCGGGGATGAGATGCGTGTTATTTCTTTGGTGTTGTGGCCGGGATGGCAATGGGATGAGGAGAGGATTGGATGGAATGGAGGGAGGAGATTTGAGTCATGATATGAGATGATATAAGATGGCATTACGTACTGTAGCATTTTCTTTCATCTTGCCCTGCCATAATTTCTTCGTGCATGTAAAATGCCATGGTTTCCACTATCGATTGACATATTAGCTGTTTCTCTTTTCTTATTTTCTTTCCTTTCCATCTCCTCTCGTCCCTCCCCCTTCCTTTCCAGCCCCCTTCATCCCACACAAACCTCAAAACGGAAAGTCAAAAAAAAAAAGGGATCAAAACTCACAGCCCATTCCTCCCTTCCCCAATCCCTCTCATTCTCCAACAACTGCCTCTCCCAATGTTCATTATACGACATATTAATCCAGCACGTCTGCACCCCATTATCAATTATCGTCCCCACGAACGGTTTATCGTTATCAAACGGGAACGTGGCATGGTAGATGAGACAACTTTGTATCAAGGGGGCGAAGAAGAACAGGAATAGGAGAGTTTCCTGGTGGGCAGAAATCATGCTAAGTCTGTTAGTTTGATTGACTCATGGGAAACGAGACTGTCACTCCAAAACGAGGACTCACCTTGAGATGGATTTGCAGGATTGGATAATGTGACGGGGGTCTCGAATTGGAGGGGGGAGAGCGAATGAGTTGTTCCTATTAATCTATACAGTGCACGATGAGCGGGTCCCATAGGTTCTCTGCACAGGGTTCAATATGTCCAGGTGTTAAATACCATTCCTGATTGACACTGCTCGCGTTTTTTTTCAACCACTGCAGAACAATCCAGCCCGACCAAATCAAATCAAGTCAAGTAAATCAGAATTCAAAAATTCCATCCCTCTCCACCCCTATAAGAACCCCCCCGTAAATGTCTCTTCACGACCAAAACCGCCTCCTCTATCCGAGCTAACGAATCGTACATATTTCGCATGCATTAATATTGCCCCCAAGATCTTGGCGACTTCAGCCCTTTATAAAAAGAGAAAAGGAAAAAAAATTAGAGATCTACCTAGAAAACGCGTTTGTCATTTCTGGATATTCATTCCTTTCATTTCGAAAAGTACAAAAAAAATAAAAAAAAATAAAGAAAGGGCGGTTCCTCGCTTATAATCATCTCTCAGACGAGCAGAACGTGGCTGAAACATGTTCTTAACATTCTATTTAAGACATGATCACATTTCTACTTTTTCCTTCTACATTTAGATAGGACATTCCGTTTTGAGACTCTCGGATATTTCCGAGAGCAATTTGAAGAGTGCTAGACTTCAAGCTACATAATTTCATGCACAAACATAATGAATGTACTGTACATCGCGATCGACAAAGGCGAAGTCAAATGAAAATCAAAATTTTTATTCCTGCACTAAATGAATGGACTTGCTATACTAGAGCTGCTGTAAACAAAGTTGAAATGTTTAACCAAGTGAGCCGCTGTAATTCAAAGATACGCTAATAAGGGCAAACTGCTGCAATCCTCAAATCTGTGAAATCAAAGGGAAGACAACCAGCCCTTCAAAGACAACCACTATAATTGAAGAGTGTTTTTTTGCTGAAAAATGTATCGAAACTACGTGCTTGCTCGTCCATGCACGAGGTAGAAGGAAAATGAAAACTCGAAGATATGACCAACTTGTTGAAAGAAAGTAACAATGAGCCACTTAAATCCAGAACATTGAATCCTGAATATCACGGTGTACTGTAACCCTATCCTGATTGATTGCGCTAGCAGCGGGGGCTGGGCCAGCTCCTGGGTCTGGCGTAGTGCTTCCTGACTGAGGATCGTAATAATCTGCAAGGTAGGCTCTCATGCGTGTACACAACAAATCTGCATAATATGCCGGAGGACACAAACTGACAGCCTTCGTAGCACGTCCAAACAGATGGCACATGTTATGAGTCAATTCCTCCAGTGCATCAGCTGAAGTCTTGTGGGGGGGCTTGGCCTTTTGAGATTTGAAGACTTCGTCTAGGATGACAAAATAATGACAAGGTCGTGCTGTTCCCATAAGGCATTGATGTGGTTGTAGGAAGAAGTCCCAGTTGCGAGACTCAGTCACACTGCGATCGACAATAGTTCCGGCTGGACAGTTTGATTTTGAATCGGCACTGTTGGTATCCTTTGGATAGAAACGGGTATGATGACGTTTGCCACAGATGATGATCGAGATTCTGGGAAGGTTCTTCTTGGTATCATTGGCCGGGTAAAGCTTTCGGCAAGCATTTCTGATTAGTGGTAGCTCATCAGTGAGTGAGATACTGTATTGCCCCTCCGAAACACCATCTCTGTAGATCAGAATGTTTTCAGGCGCTACTTTATTTTTCTTAATCCAGATCTTCAATTTCTGGTTAAGGTCCGACACCATTTCTTGTCTGGCCTTTTTCTGTAAGCGACAAATACCAGACCATTGGCCCAATAGTTTATCGTTGCTTGAAACCATGGCGGCAACACTGGGGCTGTCGTCTTTTGATCCCGGGGATGGATGTGTCACGTCAATGCCAACAACCATCGTCTTTCCTTCATTGATGATTCCAAGCTTGTCAATTGTTTGGTTAATACCACCAGCTTTGAGGTTGAACTTCAATGCAACATTGCCAAAGTACTGTGGATCCGATTTTATAAACTTGGAGTACTGTACGCAAACGGTATGTATACCGGCCTTGGTATCTCCAAATCTCTTGATCGTGTTATAAAGCATTACATCATTGACCGGAAGGATACAGAGAAGAAACCTGGGTTTCTTGAGATTTTTGGATGAAGAGAGTCGCTGAAACACATTAGAAACAGCATCCGAGGTAGCTGCTTCATTGCCTTCTATATGTTTGATAGGAGGTGCGGGTGTGCCCAAGTATCCATTGACTCCAATACCCGCACTACCAAGTTGTCTGCGGAATTTATCGAATGCTTCTGCAGCAACTTGATGATCCAACCTACCACCACGGGCGGTGGATTCAATTACCATGTAGGTCCAAGGTCCAAGATCTCCACAGGTGTGGAAACGCGTGTCTCTCATATTCCAAGAGCCGTCTCTAGGTGTCACTGTCATTGCGCGGTGCTGTTGATTTTTGTAGTTAATGACTGGTGGCAGCAACACACGACCGTGGACACTAATGAGACTGTTCCCAACCTGAACTCCAAATTGAGCCAAGAGGGGATTGTCTTTAGCATTTAGTCCCAAGAATTGTTTGCCAGAGCTGATAATGGACATGGCATTCGGTTCAGGTCTCCTGTTTGCAAAATCTAACATCATGCGAGTTTGGTCTCCCAGTAAAGCCTTTTTCACAACTTGGCCAGGCTTAATATTGCAGGCCTCCGCGGGTAGATAAGATGGCTTGAGGCTGTTACCGACGTTGACCACTGGAAAATTCGGGTTCAATTTGAAATTTGGGTATTTTTCCTTGAAGTAATCATATACAGAGATGTACTTGTTGGCTTTAGATGCTTTTTTCTTTGATCCAGACTTTGATGGGGTATCGCTCTTGGTTGATGGCGGTTCCTCGCTCAAGTAAAACTTGACATCTTTTGGCCCAGCGCCATATCTCGCAACCTGAGGAGGATGTTCCTCGCTGCTACCGTCCTTTGGACGAGCCAAATCATTGATAGTTTTCTCTTGCGGGATAATTGTACCGTCTTTAGACACTTTTTGGGGCCAGTGAAGAACTCGAACGCGCTTTTTCTTGATCTTGTCCGCAACACTAGCTCCATAGCCAAGTCTTTGGAACAAATTGGCTAGGGAAGAAGGCTCGAGGAAAACGGAGTGAGTGACGTTCACGTTCAACAAAAGTCGACCAGTTGCTGGTCTAACACTCTGATAGAAGCCGCGTATAGCCTCTAATCCCATATTGAGGGTTGTAAAGTTGTGCTCGTTGCCCTCTCGAGCCGTAGAAAAGTGTCTGTTACCAGCAATTGAAACAATTCCGTTGTCGGTCTTGGCATAAAATCCCATAAGGGTGTTCATAACCTGAATTGTCTCCTCTTTCTGAACATCTGATATACCAGTTGCAGAGATCTTGGATAAGAATTGAATCAAGTCGGAGATGTTAAAGGAAGTTGGGGTACCAATCCGAACCTGGTAAACTTGACCTTTTGGATCTGGTTCGTCTTCCCCTTCATTTCGCCAAGGAATGCTGAAAACATGCCCTTCTTTGACCGGCAGCTTCTTTGGTGTTATAAGCATGGAAGCATATTCAGTAGCAATAGGAATATTAGCCAATTCTGGCAACTTAAGTATGAGCCTAAAAAGCTGGGCTTGTTTCTTGGTCTTGGTTTCCATGCTTGGAGTGATATCAACCATACCGATTCAGAATAAGGTTAGAACTGGTGTTCAACGAGAAATGGTTGGAATAGAGTTCAATTTGACGACCGCTGGTGCCGTATCCGGGACGAGCAGGGTATCTCTCGTTGAGTGACATCTGACCGAGAGCGTTAATGCCAGACAAGCTTTTATGGTACTCGTCTTCCATTTTTGTTACTCTGGCATCGGGAGCCTCCGCGGCATGGTTAGGGTCTCTGTAGGATTCGTTAGATTAATGCTCAGAAGGGTAAACAAAACTCCTCACCTGAATATAACTACCGGCCCTCCCCGACCGCGACCTCTACCGCCTCCACGATCTCCACCACCTCTTCCTCCACGGTCACCGCCGCCATAACCTCCACGACCACCGCCGCCATAACCTCCACGGTCACCGCCGCCTTAACCTCCACGGTCCACCACCCTCTTCCTCCACGGTCACCACCACCTCTTCCTCCACGGTCACCACCACCTCTTCCTCCACGGTCACCACCACCTCTTCCTCCACGGTCACTCACCACCACCTCTCCTCCACGGCTTCCACGGCCACGTGCCGCTGCTGGGTCCCACGACATAGCAAGGTCTTTGGAATATGTCTGTAGATAATGGTTAGGAAGCAAATCAAAAAGATTAAGTGTGAAAATCAATAGAAGATTGAGTTGTTGAACCAAGGAATGTTAGAAATGGAAGGCTGTGATATAGGTAGCGAGATATGGATTGCATGGAGGTTATGCTGCTTGACCAGTCAAAGGAGCTTGTTTTGTTAAGCAGAGACATAATATTTTAGTCAAATAGAACTCAGATTTGTGGAACATGATATCATGACCAGGCCATGGGAGAATCAGACGTTGGTGTGAAAAAAGGAAAAGACGAGGCACTCTAAAGGTGATGAAGAACGAAACGTGATAGTAGGTTAAATGATAGAATCGTGAAGATGAATCCGATAACCTTAGAGAAGAAAATGGTGCGACGAGGGAGAAAATAAGACACCCCCGTTCCATAGATTTGTATTAGGAATTAGTGCTGGGATAAGGCTGAATAAAGCATACCGTTTAAAATTGGAGCAATCCGATAGCAAGACTGTCAACTGACAGGAGGCAAGGTTGAAAGTCGATGTAGATATTGAACAAGTATCTCGTTCGTGATAATGTCTCAGATTATTTGAGCAGTTGATTGATAGATCGTAGTAAAAGAGTTCAGATAAATAGAAGAATCTGTAATTTCTGATGTTAAGGTGGAGCTAGAGGGATTTTGAAGAAGAGAAGAGGGGGTTGATTTTCTGCCGTAGATACTCATATTAGCAATAGATCATGGGACAGAAACCGACTAGTTGTATAGTGTCACATAGATTTCTAGGTGTTTTCCTACTGGCAATGGAAAGGAATTGATAGTGTTTGATGGCCGCGATACATTCAATCCGGCGTCATTGAAGTAGTAGGAGTAGTAAGAGGAGTAAGAGGAGTAGGAGTAGTAAGAGTAGGAGTGAGGCAGGCCTTATTGACCACTTACTTTGTTGTTTTGTAGTAATTGATATCTACAACTTTCGATTTCAAAGTAATATTCAAAGCTATAGATATATCCCATCAGAGAAATGCTTTCCAAGTTTGTGAGGCTGATGGAAAGAAAAAGATGAGAGGTGTGGGGTGGGGTGAGAGGTGAGAGGGGAGAGAGAGAGAAGAGAGAAGAAGAGAGAAGAGAGGAGAGAGAGGAGATAGGGCTTAGACTGAGAGAAAGAAAGAATGGCAGTATTTGGTTCGGCTTCAGATTCACCGCTCTGGTCTTGAACCAATGGATTGATTGGTGAATAATAAACAACCTTACCCACTGGCAGAAAAAAGCACGATGTAGGATGTAGGAAATAACAATGATGCACGCAGATGGTCATATGATCTTCCTAAGTAGGAATACGCGAATAGACCAAAGGTTTATTCCTGTTACGGTATTACCCTTAATTGCCCTTTAATCAAGGTAATGCGATAATGAAATCAACCAATCAATCAAAGGTATTTATTTATTTATTTATTTATTTATTTATTTATTTACAGTTTAACGTAAACTATTTTATTGCTCAATCAAAGGTAATCCGATCATTTAGATACACTCTACTATGAAATGATCCGAATCTCTTGTAAGGAAAAAGTGAGTAAGCCAGCCTACTTAATCCTACCTAGGTATATACCTATCTATGTTCTCTTATAACATGATCTACATGCTTGTATCACTTATAACCTGCGTGACATAATGATAACAATCATCATCATCATCATCATCATCATCATCATCATCATCATCATCATCATCATCATCATCATCATCATCATCATCATAATTCAGATCGGACAGACCATGAAGTTTATCGATTCAAATCCATCTTACCATCCATTTTATCTCACTTGCCTTTTGGGGTAAAATATACCTGGGCAGAATCGATTCATTTGTGTATCTACCTGCATCCATGGATGGGTTCCGTGGATCCTATCTGGATCTTCTTCCATCCCAATCAGCAAAAAGTTAAAAGAATACGCGTGGACCGCTACATATATAAGTAGCTATCGATTCTATTTACACATAGAAGACATTTTTATTTTTCTATCCGATCGTCTTTTTCATACTTTTGCCTAGGTACTACCTAGAACTGCCACTAGCTAGAACCATAAGGCTTGAGGCTATAATCACAGATCTATGATCTATATACTCCGTAAGTAATACTTATACCTACCTAGGTACCTAGCTAATTTCTCCCCATCAATTGTGAAAGGCTGAAGAGAAATCGAATAAAGTAAATCCAAACATCATCCAACCCAATCTACTGCACAGTAACTTTTGACAAGCGGGCCGACGTGCATCATACCATCACATGGTGTGGATCTTATTGAACGCAAAGTCACACGCTTTATCAAAAGTGGTTTTTGTTGTAGTCGATTATCTAGAAAGTGTCAGACTACTACCAATTGCAATTATTATGTGATTTGTAGCACACCACCATCATCACATAAATAGCTTGTTTGATATCTGTGAGGTGATGTGTCAAGTTGCCATCCAAGAAAATCTGCCATTCTGCAGCTCAATACAGCAACGAAGCAAAAGAGTCATATTATTGTGCCACACCAATCTTTCGCAGGTCGATCAATCTACTCCGTATGATGAAATCAAATAACAGCGGCAAGGCCATCTTTATGCAGGTCATAAATGGCAGCTCGACATCAAGAAGAGGCAAGAGACCTGGGCAAACGCACTCAACGCAATACTCAGGCAAGTCATCTAGGGCACGCGGCTCCGGGATTCCCGTTTACACTCGGTGGTAGCATGCCACCAAAAACTCCCAATTGATCTTCAGGGTTCTTTCAATATTCCACAATGTTTCTGAACAAATAAGAGTACTTCAATTGGCTATTGAATTTTCGATATTCAAGACCCAAGACTATTGTCCGGACTCGATTCAATAAATGGACGTCACAATATGAGTCTAACAAGGCGTGAGGAGTAAACGCCTTTTAATAGATCTTTCTTTCCATTTATTTACCATAGACTACGGGTCATGAAATTTACCGATAAGAATGCCATGCACATCTGTGGCTTTCATGGCTGGTCACCGTGACGAATCAAAAGAGATCCGTGAATATGGATGAATCATATGCATATCATAAACAAAGAAATCAATTATTGGCAATAACCACAATTTGCCTTATGATTCTAGTGAGTCGGCAATTTGATAATGTTGCCATTGTTCAGGAGAGTTCTGCCTAGCAGAAAGTTTGTGTTGTTCCTTCCTGGAGATCAAACTACGTCCCCAAAAACGACCCAGGTGCACTTGACCATATCAATTTCCATCAATATCCCAAGGGATACAGTTTTACCTGAGGTGTTTAAATAAATTGATTCAACAACAGGCAAGAAACACAACTGCAAACTCAATATGGAGGCACCAAAGAACGAGGCCGATATATCGAACAAATATGATTTGGCTTCCAAAGACATTACACCAGAGGAAGTTATACCAGCAAACGAACCTCTGCAAAAAGTATTGTCCTTGAGCCTCAACGAGCTCGATGGCGAAGAAGCAGTTTATCCCCATGGCTTAAAACTGGTCGTTATTCTGGCCGCGCTTTGCCTCGCGGTCTTTCTAGTAGCTCTGGATCAGACCATTATCGCAACTGCCATCCCAAAAATAACAGATCAGTTTAACAGTATACAAGATATTGGATGGTATGGCAGTGCATACCTTCTGACAACCACGGCGTTGCAACCGACGTTTGGTAGGATATATACTATATTTAGTGTAAGCATGAAAGAGTATGCCCACAAATTATTTATTGCGCGGAAGCTCATTGAACTTTGCAGATCAAACTTACTTTCATCGTGGCCATTATTATTTTCGAGATCGGGTAATGTGATATGATGTCACAAACATTTAAATGAACGTTTAAATTAATGATTGGGATAGTTCTTTGGTTTGCGCCACTGCGCCAAATAGCACTGCGCTGATTGTAGGTAGAGCCATAGCTGGAATAGGAGTTGGAGGTTTATTTTCGGGAGCGATCGTTATTTTGGCATATTGCTGTAAGTGTGGAATGTCATCCCGGTGACATTGTGGATGACTTTGACCGTTTTACAACCTTCACGTTTGGATTATTTTTGTTATTCTGATGATGCTGACTTAACACTTAGTACCCTTACGAAAACGGCCAGCTGCTTTTGGGTTGATGTAAGTGGATAGTATTGTGAAAGTGCAAATGATAGCTGTCTACTCAGTTGTGGTACAAATACTGACTCGATAATTATCCAGCGGAGGAATGTGGGGGATTGCCTCGGTCGCTGGACCATTACTTGGAGGTGTGTTTGTAAGTTACATAGCTTAGCACTCCATAACAACAAATATTGACTAGAATAGACTGACAGAGTATCCTGGCGTTGGTAAGTTGGCATTTCAGCAAAGCAAGAGCAAAAGCAAAAACAAGAACTAATAGATTGTTAGGTGCTTCTATATCAATCTTCCTATCGGCGCCATCGCAATAGCTGTAATAGCCATCTACCTGAAAATCCACCGTGCAAAAAACCCTGAGAATCTATCCATCCTCGCTCGGATCCAAAAGCTCGATCTCATTGGTACAGCCATTCTTATCCCCGGCGTCATATGTCTTCTGCTCGCCCTCCAATGGGGCGGTACTACATATCCATGGAGTTCCGCTAAAATAATTGCTCTTCTTGTCGGATCCGCCTTATTGTTCTTCCTCTTTATTGCCTCCCAAATCATACTCGGTGATAAAGGCATTCTCCCTCCGCGTTTTTTCAAAGATCGCAACACCAAACTCGCATACATCTTCGCCTTCCTTTTTGGAGCCGGTTTCTTTGCTCTAATTTTCTACCTAGCAATTTACTTCCAATCTGTGAAAGGTGCCTCTGCGACCAAGGCTGGTATTGAACTTCTTCCTCTGTTAATATCTACAGTGTTATCATCCATAGTAACCGGAATTCTCATCACCGCAATCGGGTATTATACTCCCGTGATGATTTTCTGCATGACATTATTTGCCATCGGCTCTGGTCTCATAACTACCTTCTCTCTCACAACCCCTATATCTCAATGGTTTGGGTATCAAGTCATAACTGGAATTGGAATTGGGGTTGGATTCCAAGGCGGTGTCCTCGTAGTCCAGACCGTTCTCCCACTCGTCGACGTTCCCGTGGGTACAGCCTGCGTATCATTTTTCCAATCCCTAGGCGGCGCGCTCTTTATATCTGTTTGTCAAACCCTCTTCCAAAACGACCTCAAATCCGGAATAGAAGAACATGCTCCCCAGCTTGACCCTCAAGTCTTCCTGCACAGCGGAGCTACTAAAATAACAGAATTGCTAGCACAGCTGCATCAGGAGGAAGCGCTGAGTGCAGTTCGGCAGGCTTATGTAGAAGGACTTACGCGCTGTTATTGGGTGACTACCGCGTGTGCGATAGGCAGTTTTGTGGTGGCATGTGGATTGGATTGGAGAAGTGTGAAGAAGGGACACGGACAGGAAAGGAGAGGGAAGAGGAAGGATGGAAAAGAGGGGAGGCTGGTTGATAACGATTTGGGAAGAGAGTCGGTTTAAATGGAGAAATGCAAAAGATGCATGATGATTTATACCTGTAATTTAAATATGCTTGTAAATCATTTATGACTAGTAGAGCATCCACTCAATCTAGCATTAGTTTGGGTTTTAAAATGGGGAGAAACCAAAGAACATGCCTTCACCGTAAATCTGGCACTATGACTACATAGCTTTCTCAAACTCCACAATCTTGGAATACCCATGGGAGTGTATTCGGATCTTTTTGAGTAAGAACTCCAGATCTAAATGTTTGGATGATCGCGAATCTTTGGCATTGATTGAATCTCACAATTGGACTGGATTTCTGAAACCAATTAACAATCCGAATGACCAGAGGTCCTCAAAGGTGTTGTCACCCCGCGACATCCGGGTATACGGCCATCCATCCATACACGGAGTCTACCATGGGAAACAAAGCCAATGGCACAACTGCAAACCAAAGACCCATCTCCAGAGTCCACGGATATCAAAATTCAGCCGAAAGCAATAGTGCAGATATATACCGGTTTGCACCCAGTTTCCCGAAAATCACCCCCTACCGAACGCCTTCTTGTTCAGGCCCACCTCATTGGCGCAATAATCATTCCCCGCAAGCATGTTACGGAACCATTTCACCGGTGTTTCCCCAAATCTTTCTCAGGGGCCCTGTTCCCTGACCGCGATCACCCCAGACTCCAGAATATTGTAATCTGCCCAAAGCAGTGTTAAGGATTGATATCAGCAGATTTGAGAGAAACTCCCCAAGTACCTATTGCGTATAGCCGTCTAGTCTAGTTGATTCGGACATATAACTGGAAAAAATCAAAAAATGAAGGGGCTTGTAAAACTTTAGATTTCATAAATAAAGTTTATCATCGAAGCTTACTGGGTATAGATTCATGCATGGTGCCGCTACTGTAGAAAGTTCATCGTATGCGTCAATGCTTACTATCCGAATGGAGCCAAACCAACGATGGTAAATGAAAGACTTAATCAGAGCATATGATCTTTACCGCTCCCTATCGTACCAATGAAGACAATGGAAGGGGTGGTGAAAAGGTCGAACCCTCAATTAACAAGTGGAGCTGATGGATATTGTTTTCGCAAATATTGGTGTATGGCGATATGAATACGGCCGAAGAAACATGATCTCATCTCAGATACCGAGACCCAAGATACCGAGGCTCAACATACCGATACTGAAATGGTACCTCCCCATTCTACTGCACAGTAGGTATGGATATTCATTCTCTGTACCTGGCAGGAAAAACCGTTAGCCCGGATTCTTACTTTGCCTTGGCAATCAATCTTAAATACTGTTAAGAAAACCTTGTACCTTACCTAAACAAGAAAACAAGCACTCGATATCAGAGTCTGGTGCTTAATTTCAGCCACTCAAAACCTCTCTAATCTTAGGTGAATGGTACCGAAAATGGTGGAGAAACGTACACCTGCAGTATCTACAGGTTCCCAGTTGGCGAGAAAAGGAAATGTACCTAGAATGTAAATTTGGGCAGGGGGAATTATTCCGAAGTATTGGCATGCTATATAGTATTACTCAAATCTGTGATGAGTATTTAATAAACATAAAGAGATCTCTGCTGCCCTTATCTCATTCATAATCTTTTCAAATTGAGATTTCATCCCTCAATTCAAATTGATCAATTCTGTTACCAGGTGCATCAAAATGGTCCGCCCGTTTGCTATTTCTAACCTCTCTCCTTCCCATCGTTGCTGCAAGTTGGAGTATAAATAGCGAGAAACATAGACATGCTTGTCAAAAACACACAGAGGATCCATTAGAGGGATGCGACTTGCAGCGGACGAGGTACGTAGATACAGCAGGCAATGGTTCGTCTTTCAAGACGGTACAATCTGGTATGTGTTTTTATCCAAAAGTGGGATGTGGGAGAGGTGCAAACGTTGAGGTGTTGGATTCAGGCTAATTTTAAATGATGATAGCTGTGGCGAGTTTACCAAACAATAATGATACATACATTATTCTTATTGCATCTGGAAACTATACAGAGCGAGTGAGGATCCTTGTTTTATTTATTTTGCTATAGCTCATCGCTCATCGCATGGTTGTTAACATTGTACTAGGTCAATGTGACTCGTCCTGGTCCCACCTATTTGCTTGGTCAAACAGCAAACCCTCTTAGCCAATCTGCAAATAGCGTCAATATTATCTGGAGAGCAGTCGCCGGTAAGGGGGATAATACCTATACATCAACTTTGACTGTTGCACCAAATCTCAATGCATCTTTCACTGGGAGTGGCCCTACTGGGTTTCCTGTTCCAGCGGGAACACCATTTGGAAGCACTGATTTCAGAACATATAATTTGAACCTAATCAATGATTATGTACCCTACTGTACGTATATACCCCACTCCGGAGAAAGAAAATGTCGATCGTCGGTAGTAGAGATATTGGGAGCTGCCGTCCAGCCTCCATTGTGCAACTCAGATTTGTTGTGGGGATCAATCATGGTATCTGATCTCAAGTTGTGAATCAATAACAGAACGTTGGTTGTCGATGGGCTGGACATGGAGGTCAGGTCGCACGAAAGAAATAAAATACACTAACAAGACAATAGCTGCTGGTCCTTCTCTCGCATTGAGCATAAGCTATGCAAATGGTGGGTTCTACTACACTGGCTTCTACAGCTACCAAGATACTGTATGTCCTTTTAATCAACCAGTCTCCCCCACGTACTAAGACAACCAAGATTTATGTAGGGAAACTATCAAACTCTTACATTGCTCAATCCGCCGTTGCCGGTCAAACCGATTTCTTCTACGGTTTTGGAACCCTCTGGGTTACAAACACACAGATCTATCTCCGATCGTGTGGTGGAGGAATAACTGCGTGGAAAGGAAGCAATACGACATTTGAAAACAAATATGGAGTGTATATTGTGGATTCGACAGTGCAGAAAGCCAACAGCAGCTTGAGCATCAAAGGAGAATGTCCACTTGGCAGACCTTGGGTATGTCTTCCGCAATTCAATATCACGACATAAGAAAATGATCTAACGCTAGCCAATCAGAATGCACAAATGCGAGCAATCTTCGCCCGCACCTATCTTGATGATTCGATTCTTCCCACGGGATATATAGATTGGGTTCCTGCCCGCTACAATGTCAGCAATGGTAATTACAGCACTGTTCAAGCTGAATATAAGAATTACGGCCCGGGATATAATGCGACAGCAAGGGCAAGCTCATTGTTTGGTGTACAGTACAATGATGCGCAATGGGCTCCATATAGTAGCCCAAAAAAGGTGTTCCAGGATCCTGAAGGAAAATTCGGGGATGTAAGCTGGGTTGATTTTAAAGTTTAATCGTATTCATAAGGGAATATAAGACTATAAATTTAAATCAATGGAGTAGAGAATGAACTAGCAGGTTACTCGTTCCAACATACACCCAAGATATTGATGATTGAACAGAAGTGCAACTGTTTGGTCCAATTTGTTGGCAAAGATACACTGTGATCAACTCTTGATGACATTAACACTCTTCGGGTGGGCAATCTGAATTTTACGTGCAATAAAGTAGAGTATAAAGTAAGAAAATGTAAGAAAATGATGATGACCAAAGATGCATTTATTATTTTGGCGAAGTCGATGTAAACACTGGTCGATGCTTTAGAAAGCTAGCCCCTGTCACTATCGGAACATCGGAAGTCGGAAGTCGGAAGTCGGAGCTACTTAGTCCCGTACAGAATCAATTCAAGGGTTCTAGCCTTTCAGCTAGCGCAATCGTACAGTAACACTCTACGCGATCTTCGATATCAAATCGCGTTTCCTCGAACAAACAAAATACCTAGTATCTTACATATACTACTCATCGCAAGTTATCACTTCTTTTTTCTACAATTCTGCCAACCCGTGGATAACAACAACAACAATCCCAAAATGGCTTCTCGAAATGATGTCGCAGATGAATCCCCACCTCAAATCAATCCATACGAAGTTTCTCGGCGTTGGGAAGTCTGCCACTGAAGACGAAATCAAACGTGCATATCGCAAATGCGCTCTGAAGCACCATCCAGGTATGCTATAGTACTTCTGAACATTGTTTCACTGTGAGAACATGTATCATATTTGCGCTTCTTTCTTGAAGTCTTCACACAGCGAATTCATCATACAGAATCACCGCATAAATTGAATCTATACAACTAACGACCTTTTAGACAAGGCTCCAGAGCACCTTAAAGATACTTCCCATATCAAATTTCAAGAAATTGCTTTTGCTTATGCTATTCTCTCTAATCCAAACCGGCGCAAACGATATGATCGCACTGGATCTACCTCTGAGTCTGTTGATGCTGATGGTTTCTCATGGACCGATTTCTATTCTGAGCAATACAGAGATATCGTAACTGTTGATGCTATCAAGGAATTTTCAAATGTCTACAAAGGTTCTGATGAGGAGAAAGATGATTTATTGGGAGCTTATACCACCTTCAAAGGACAATGGGGAAAGATTTATCAGGTTGTTATGTTAAGTGACCCAGTCGAGGATGAAGAACGATTTCGCGAAATAATCGAAGATGCAATCAAGAAGGGAGATGTTGAGGAACATGCTGTTTTTAGAAATGAAACCAAGGCCTCGAAGGCTAGGAGAATGAAGAAGGCTAGAGAGGAGGAGAAAGAAGCTGCGGAGGCTGCCAAAAAACTGGGTGCTGATAAGTTGCTGAAAGGATCGAGTGGGAATGCACCAGCAAACAGCAAGAAGAAGCCAAAGAGGGAGTCCAGTGGTCATATGGATGATTTGGCGGCTATCATCCAGGCTAGACAAGCTTCAAGAATGAATGGTAGCTTCTTGGATGGATTGGCTGCAAAGTATGGCGGAAAGAAGTCGGCAAATGGTCCTGATGAGCTGGATGAGGAGGAGTTTCAAAGAATACAAAACAGCTTTGGCTTGAGCAAGAGCAAAGACAAGGCGAAGGGCAAGAGCAAGGGGAAGAAAGAAAAAGCTCCCTCGGAGGATGATGTTGAGGCTGATGAAGACCTAGTACCCAAGAAGAAGCCATTGAGAGGTAGAAAGAGACAGCCTGAAGTAGAGGAAGAAGATGAAGATGAAGAAATGGATGACGTTGCTGATGACCAAGCAGAAGTGGCAGAGGAAGATGAAGAAGAAGTCGAGGTAGAGAAACCAGCTCCTAAAAAGAGAGTAAAGAAGCAAGGTACTCGGCAATCTAAGCGGTCGAAACCTACTCGGGCATGATACCGATTAATTTCGTACACATGGAAATGGAGTTTGACGGGGATTGTTGTTTTTAATTTGGCCGGATGGATACGATATGGATGAAAGCGGGCGTTAGTGACAGCGATGATTCAACGTGAGGATTTCTCCATTTCCACTATAACTAGGTACCTACTACTCATAGAATATACTCATTAATGCATGTGAGATGTTGAGACAATACCTGTCCCGTCAAGTAAATGTATATCTTTAAATCTTCTGCTATTAATTTCAACATTCTAGATCTTCCTCCGACTCTCGTCTGAATCCGGATTTAAGCTCTCCATTTTTCGAATACAGTCAATTCCACGTGACAACCCGACCCGACGCGTCAACTTCGCGATTTCCATCTCCGTTGTTGGTCACATTCACACTCGCATCACCAAACCATTTCGCATAATACAACAACCAGCAGCTCAAACAACAACCTTGAATTTTGGACCAACTCACTCTCCCAACTTCACCTTCAATCAACAACATACCAAGTCACACTTACAAATTCCTCAGAAATCTCCCATTTTCACACGATGCCCCAGAAGAAAATGTCATGACCACCTCCTCATCCACATCCAACCTCGCACCCCTGCAACCACCAAATCTCTACCACCTCTCCCCTACATATCAAAAATGGTGCGCCTTACGCTGCGCAGATATCATCACTCTCAAGGACCGAAAAGTCTACGTCGAAGGTTCATTCCCGCTCTCTCCCCTGCCATGTCCCCTTCTATTTCCTATCCTCCCCCCCTCCCCCCGTTTCCCTACAGATAAATACAAGAACGCAATAGATGAGCCCCAACAGCTAGCTAATCCACGAGCCCAGGTAAACTCATTCACCACCACCTCAACCATCCCATCCGCTACATAAAGCTCCTCGGCCTCATCGTCTCAATCGTCGATTTTGCCCACCGTCGCGTCTACACCATCGATGATTCAAGCGGCGCATGCATAGAATGCGTTGCTCTCCTCCCACCAAGGAATGCGTCCGCCCCCTCCAACCCCCCAACTTCAACCTCAACCTCAACCTCCGCCTCACACCCGCCCCTCAAGCCCCAGCGCCCCGGTCAACCCCCCCGAGCCCTCAATCGAGCACCCCCAGATCCAGTGGGACGACATGGAAGAATGCAAAATCGTGCGCATCCTCGGCGTCATGGGCACATATATGACGATGCCGCAGATACAGATTATCAAGATGGGGATCGTGTGGGCAACACGGAGCTTGAGCGGAAATGGTGGGACGAGTGCGCGAGGTTGAAACGCGAGGTTTTGGGGAGGGAATGGCGGCTGAGTAGAGAGGAAATTGCGCGATGGGAGAGGAAGGAGAGAAGGAGGGGGAAAGGGGAAGGGGAAGGGGAAGAGAGGGAGAAAAAATTCAAAGGAGGGCGGCGGAGGAAAAAGGAGGAAAAGAGACCCGAGAATCAGTGACGACCTCGCAAAAGAGAAACCTCATCCCTCCACTCTCACTCAGCAGCCAGAAAAAAAACCGTCAAATCATCTCCAAACGAAGAGAACCCCCAACCCAAACCCAAGCCCAAACTCAAAACCCAGAGACCCACACATCCCCCTACCTCCACCTCCACCTTCACCTCCAAATCCACACCCAACCCCAAACCGGCACCTCCCCCCAAGAAAGGAATCATCCCCGTCGCCCTAACCGATCTGGCCAAGTTTGATACGTTTGGTTTATAACTATCTGGCTTTGGTAACCTGCCTAGCGAGTCGGCTCAGCTGCAGAGGATCTTGGAGAGGATGGAAAATCAATCTTAATTCTGCGTTTGATTTGGGGATGAATCGCTTGCTGATGACTCTATTTTTGTTTTGGGGGGAGAGGGGGCGGGGAGGGGATTCTTACGATATCTGTTATGGGGTACGTGGACGAAAGTCTTTCGTTGGGTCGCTTTGCGTTTAGGGGTATATATATATATATATATATATAGGATTGGAAATATGCATTTGTTAAATAGTCTGCACAGAGTTCATAATTCATTCAGTTTGTTGTACAAACAGTCTATGGCATGACTTTGCAATTCCAAGATGCCCTAATACACACACACACACACACACACACACACACAAACACCCGTCTATCTCTCTTGAAGGCTTCATCAAACTCAACGCATCGCATTACTCGCAAAGTATCATATACACAGGTGACGGCTCCGCAGCTCACTAGCTATTATTTACAATTCATTCCTTCCTTCCCAGTAAACCTTCCCCAATACCCTCGCCTCAAGTCCCAGAAGCTTTTAGTAATAACAAGCAATGTTAAGTTAAAAGTACCGCCCGCCTTCCCAATCTTCCCCCAAAATTTTCGATATTCGCCGTTCATATCCAGCGCTAAAACGCCATTGCCACATGAATCGATACAATCAGTATCAACCAATACACATACTATATCACAATCTCAGATTAATATCCGACCAAGCCCTTGAATGATCTGACTGCAATGCCGGGAATATCTCCCGCCCCAGCAGGAGCGTCTGGGTATACCAAAAATGCAAGGGCAATTATGATATACAGACCAAGAAGCTATGTAAATGTTAGTGGAATGGAATGGGAACCTTCAAGTTGGATCGAATCTTACCATGCAGCCTTCCAAATAATTACTCTTGCCATCTTGAACGACATAAGTGACGACCAAAACACTCAAGAAGAAAACCACCGTCTCGAATGTTTCAAAATGCAAAGTCATGGGTTCATCAAGGATCCATCCTAAGATCACAAGGAAGGGAGTGACGAAGAGGGCAATCTGCATACTCGATCCGATGGCCACACCCATCGCAAGATCCATCTTGTCCTTGACGGCAACCACAATCGCTGTTACGTGCTCCGCTGCGTTGCCAACAATGGGGAGGAGAATAAGACCAACAAAAGTTTTGGAGATGTGAGCACTCTCAACAATCGAGTCAATCGAATCAACCAAGTAGTCGGCGCAAATAGATACGGCGACTGTAACGATCACGAGAACGGCTGCCGCAGCCCATGGACTCATCTGGGGTGCTTCTTCCTCCTCTCCTGCAGCTTGACTTTCGGCATCGAATAGGTTGGCATGCGTTCTGAGCTGGAAGACCAAGTAGAGACAGTAGAGAATCAAGAGAATGATGGCGGTCCCGTGAGAGAGAATCAAGATATTAGTTTCCGTGTCCGCTGACGATTTACTGAGGACAGAGTAAAGCTTTGCAGAAGTTAGACACAGGTTCGCAGACACAGGGCATTTTGGCTTACAGTTGCAGGGATAATCAAAGCGCTTGCAGCAAGGACCATCAGAGATGACATGGTTCCGGCGACAGTATCGTTGAACTTCTGCTCGATCCCCATAGATGTACCCGTTCGAGTATTGTGGATTCCGCCGGCGATGAAGCAGCATCCCAGCACTAGAAGAGAGTTGGACAAGATACTACCCAACATACTTGACTGAACAATGCGGATTTGACCTTGCTTCAAAGCGATGATGCTGACCTAGAAGGCTGCCATTAGTTCCTCGCTTGCAGATCGCACCATGTAGCACCTGAACGTACAATAAGCTCCACGGCATTGCCGAATGTTGCGTTCAAGAGACCGCCTAATGTTTCTCCTAATTTCATTGATATCTCTTCCGTCGCAAACGAGAGGATGGAAGCCAACGGGATGATGGCGAAGAAGTTGAGTATGAAGATCACGACCGGATCCCAATGGGTAAGGCCCGCGATGATCCCCAAGGGTACAAAGATCAACAGGACATTGACATAGCTACTATACAATGTGATCTTTCCCACATGCCATGTCAAGGCCGAATAGCTAACGACAGCTCTGTCACTATCCATTCCTGGCGTATGCTTCCTGCTGAGAAGGAATTCGTGAACGCTGCTCTTGCGCCTGTCATTTCCATTTCCATGCCCATTGGCACCCAACAGACTCGAGGATTCATCCACTCCATTCGACATATTTCCTGGATTGCCTTGGTTGCTTTGGGTAGTGAGGGATCTGATTCGCGCGAGTTCCCTTCGGAATTGAGGTTGTGCTACATATCAAAGAAATCGTAAAGTCAGCCCAACCACCCCGTATGTATATTCAATATTGAAATTGCAATGCGCGCCGCAGCCAAATTAAGCTTCCAGGAAGTCCCTTGATCATTCGCTGGCAGATTAACCGGCCAACCAGATGTATGGCGGAAATTAAGAAACAAGGTTTGACACGGGTGAGATAAGTTAAAGAAGTAATGCTTGGCTGCAAGATTGACTAAGTCTTCCATCTTCGTGATCCAGTCCTGTGATGGAGGCGGTACAAAGGTTATTTGGGAGTGCGGTACCATTCACGTAGAGAGCGGATACGAAGTGTAACAAAGGGCTACTTTGACTTCTTGCTTATGATATAAAATTGGCGAGCAGATGAGCCACGAAGCTTTGAAAGGGATAAAAAAAAGGTTGTCAATTGAAATTTGAAATTTGAAATTTGAGATTGATACATGGATATCTTCCCCAAGGTACATAACAGAGAAGAGAACGACGACAGGGTAATTTGTTGAACTTACCAACCATATTGGCAGGTTTCTCTCTCTACAAAAAAATGGGGAGAGGAGGATGCTAATATGAAAACTCAGAATTTCGATCTAGGAACAATGGACGAAAAGGGTAACGGGTCAAGAGAAAAGCACAGTAATGTAATAGAACGGGATGGGATCATGAACGTTGCTGCGCACGTGGCTATCGAAATTTCTGATACAAGCTTGACACTTTGATGTGCGGGAGAAGGCTCAGAAGGGATTCCAAGTGATTTCTGACTACTAGGGAGGTGCTGCGCCTCCTTTTCAGTGGAGGACGTTGACAAAAACGTCCTGGATACGTGAAGTGAGCGTAGCTACCGAGATGATTTTCCCTTGGGAGTTGATGGTGATGATGATGATGATGATGCAGATGTGCTGATCAAACCCAGAAAAGTGGATGCATATATGTGGATGAAGATGGAGATGTGAATTTGAATGTGGATATGATGATATGATCTGAATGTCTGTTTCACGTAGTAGGTGAGGTTATGAAGTGATGAAGTGAGTGAGTGAGTGGTTGAGTTGAATTGAGTTGATTGAGTTGATTGAGTTGATTGAGTTGATTGAGTTGATTGAGTTGATTGAGTTGATTGAGTTGTTGATTGAGTTGATTGAGTTGATTGCTTTTCGATGATGAGATCTTTCTTATCAAAGGGGAGAAGAAGGGGAAGCAGAGGAAGAAGAGAAGGAGAAGGAGAAGAAGGAGGAGGAGAAGAAGAAGAAGAAGAAGAAGAAGAAGAAGAAGAAGAAGAAGAAGAAGAGCAGACGATGAAAAATGAAATGAGTGACGATAACAATAAGACCTATGTAACGGGAAGGAAGAGATAACTCTCTTACCTAGATAGATATGGTTGTGTGTATTGATTGTGAGTTGAGTTTAAGAATCTGTATGATTATTATGATTATTATGGTTATGGTTATGGTTTGATGATATATATGAAATATGATATGTGGAAGGAATGAAAGATAAGAATATGATGATTTAGGTGTTGATTGCAGTTGTTGAAGTTGAAGTTGAAGTTGAAGTTGAAGTTGAAGTTGTAGTTGTAGTTGTAGTTGTAGTTGTAATTGTAATTGTAGTTGTAGTTGAAGTTGATATGCAATTGATATAAAAGCTCAAAGCTATTGCTCCTTAATAAGTTCTTGATTGATTGACTGATTGATTGACTGATTGATTGATTCTTTCTTTCTTTCTTTCTTTTTCTTTCTTTCTTCTTCCTTTTCCAAATGAACAAATGAATTGAATATATATGATGTATATACCAAGGTTTACCTCCCTCCCTCTATAATTACAATTACTATTACTATTACTATTACTACTATTATTATTATTATTACTACTCCCTACCTCTTTCCTTTCTCCTTCTACTCCTCTTTTACTTTTTTAGGTAAATAATATTTAAACTTTGATTCTGCCAAGGAAAACCTCCTCTAAGCTTAAAAGGTTGTTTAGTGTTGTAATCAAGAGAATCAAGTTCCAAGTTCCAAGGTTCTTGCTTTTTGTTTTGCTTTTTTTTGTTTTGCTTTTTGTTTTGCTTTTTGATCTTGATGACTCGAGAATATATATATGTATATATGTATATATGTATATATGTATATGTTACGGGAGCTGCCTCTAGGGTCACGTGGAAGTGTCTAGAGATCTCTCGGGGTGGTTTAGACTAGACTTCAAGTAGGAATTCAATAAGGTTGTAACTGGTTGCAATTCTCGTAACTATAGTAATGAAACTAATGATTGTTCTTGAGCACGAAGCTCTACATTATAATGAAACCCATTCCCTTATATAGATCTTCGTCTTACTTGGACAGCTGGGACAGCCGGTCGCTCCTGGAGCGCTGTCGTTCCTGAGCTGTCCATCACGGGACACTAATCCCGTGACTCTTGGTGTCCTAGCTTATTCTTTTGTCCTAGGGCTAATCCCCTGGGACATTACTAATCCTAGTGAAGCCTTCTTGCTTACTGTGTTCTGTCTTTCCTAGGACCTTCTGTCCTGGGAACTGTGTTCTAGGTTTCTAGGGTATCCTATGACTAATACTATATACATGCCTGAGGCTTTCCTTGGGTACCTAGTGTCCCTCGGTATACTGCAGCTGAATCACTGAGGCCTATAATACCATTATAGCCTATAAGTTGGTGATTCTACAGCCTGTTACTAATCCGTTGTAACAGTATATTGTAAGTATGTATATGTATATATGTATGTATATATGTATATATGTATATATGTATATATGTATATATGTATATATGTATTATATGTATATATGTATATATGTATATATGTATATATGTATATATGTTATGAATACCCTTTGTAATAATAAATAAATGAACAATAAATCATAAATCATAAATCATAAATCAGTTGAATTTAATATATTCCGATCTCATATGAATCCATTATGGATGCCGAAGAGAGAGAGAGAATGTTATCATATACACATATAGATATACAGATATTTATTTCTATATTCATTACTCCATAAGCTGTTATCAATTCAATATCGATCGATCGCATCTAGACATCTCGACCTTGCAAGGGGCTTTCTTCTTATTCATTCTCCCTTTTCACCTCTCACTTCTTCAGTCCAAAACCAAAGGTAGCATTGAACATGTGTTATAACACCTTGGAATGCCAATCCATCCCAGTTCTCACGCTTCAAATACCGAAAACCAACATCCAATAACCTCCAATAACCCCCAAGTATCCCCTCCATCATGGTATTCTCCGGCATAAGCACGCACCTGGACATGCATTGCAAAATACCCATCCATGTAAGATCTTGGCCATTCCAAGAAAAGCGAATCGGTGCAGGAAGAGAAAAAGTGAGTGGTCCAAGGATGGATAAATACAAAGGTACCAAGCAGCTAGAAACGCTCCGGTGGAAGCTATGATCACGTACCACTCCCAAACCATGCATGTCTTCATTCATTCCTGCATTCATTCGTGCATTCATTCATGCATACATCTCGCGTTTTACTCCGTACATCCACCCAGGACCCCGGACGTGCAGTAGCGAGCAAGTAGTGTAACTACTATAACGGTATCTAGTATCTTATTCGTTGTTGCTAACCAGAACCATTTATCCTCATCGTAAATTACTATAATAGAAACAAGAAGCAAGAAACAAAAAGCAAGAAACAAGAAATAAGAAACAAGACGCGAAAATCAACAATCAAAACGTAACTATAAAAAAAAATGAAAAAAAGAAAGAAAAAGAATAGGAAATAAAAATAAAAGATTGAAAATAAAATAAAAGATAAAAAAAGTCCTAATTCTTAACGTATAATCATTATTTACTCTTATCCCTTAACCTATATTTAATATATTATATTATATTATATTATATTATATTATATTATATTATATTATATTATATTATATATATTATATTATATTATATTATATTATATATATTTATATATATTATATTATATTATTATATTATATTATATTATATTATATTATATTATATATATTATATTATATTATATTATATATATTATATTATATTATATTATATATATTATATTATATTATATTATATTATATTATATTATATTATATTATATTATATTATATTATATTATATTATATTATATTATATTATATTATATTATATTATATTATATTATATTTATTTATATTATGTTATATTATATTATATTATATTATATTATATTATATTATATATATTATTATGTTATTATATATTATGTTATATTATATTATATTATATTTTATTATTTTATATTTTATTATATTATATTATTTATTATATATATTATGTTATATTATATTATGTTATATATATTATATTATATTATATTATATTATATTTTATTATTTATATTATATTATATTATATTATATTATATTATATTATATTATTATATTATATTATATCATATTATATATTATATATCATATTATATATATTATATTCATATTATATTATATCATATTATATTATATCATATCATATATTATATCATATCATATCATATCATATCATATCATATCATATTATATCATATCATATTATATCATATCATATCATATCATACTATCCATTCCACATCCATTCCACATCCCAACTCTCCCGTTTCACAACCTAACACAATACAACCAAACACCGTTTCACCAAAAACCAATCCTCACTCCATCCATCAATCAAACCCATCCCGCAAACTTTCTCACAGCCCAAGAGCGCACTTCCAAATCTCCCATTCTCTTTCGCCCCCCCCTCCCCCAAAAAAAACTCGCTCGGAAAACAGAACAGCATAGCACAGCACAGCACAGCCCCCTTGGCAAAAACTCGACAAACGAAAATCATCAAACCAATAACCATACACACACACACACACATACACATATACACCCACAAATCACAATGCCCAATTAACAATTTCGTAGGTACTGAGTAGCTAGCTTGAGAAGGCGACGGATGCTTGTGCTGTGCAGTGTGTGCGGATGGCGGTATGGTAGAGTAGAGTAGAGCAAAACGGATTCAAATCCCCAAACCTGGAAAGAATAAAACTAGGGCAGGGTAGAATAGAGTAGAGTAGCCCTGGGGAGTAGAAGACAGATTTCACAAAGTATCCATAGACTTTGCGGAGTACATGTAGTACAACATAACATAGTACAGTAAAGTACAGTAGAATATATATAAACTTTTACAAAGTATAGATATACAATATATATAGATTCTATAGAGTATATATATATATATATATAGTAAGAGTTGGGGCTATAGCTTATCACACCTTATGAGCGAAATTGTCTCGACTGTTACGGGAGCTGCCTCTAGGGTCACGTGGAAGTGTCTAGAGATCTCTCGAGGTGGTTTAGACTAGACTTCAAGTAGGAATTCAATAAGGTTGTAACTGGTTGCAATTCTCGTAACTATAGTAATGAAACTAATGATTGTTCTTGAGCACGAAGCTCTACATTGTAATGAAACCCATTCCCTATATAGACCTTCGTACTGAAGTCGACCGACAAGTCGATCGGCTTTTGATCACATGACACTTGTCCCGTGATTCCTATTGTCCTAGCTTGTCTTTTCTTTGTCCTGGGGCTTAATCCCCTGGGACATTACTAATCCTAGTGAAGCCTTCTTGCTTACTGTGTTCTGTCTTTCCTAGGACCTACTGTCCTGGGAACTATGTTCTAGGTTCCTAGGGTATCCTATGACTAATACTATATACATGCCTGAGGCTTTCCTTGGGTGCCTAGTGTCCCCCGGTATACTGCAGCTGAATCACTGAGGCCTATAATACCATTATAGCCTATAAGTCAGTGATTCTACAGCCTGTTACTAATCCGTTGTAACATCGACCTAGGGCTCATCTTTTCGATATTCGAATTTTGAAAATTCATTTTAAATTTAGTTTTTAATATTTTCTCTTAAGATTCGAAATTAATATACATTTTGATAATAATAATAATAATAATAATTAAAATTAAACGATTCTGCATTATATTAAGATTATTTCAATATATAATATAGAAAATCTTAATTATAAATCTAAAAAAAATGCAGTATTAAAAAGTTAATTACAAAAGATATAATTAAATTTAATTAATATATAAGATATTATAAAAGAAAATTCTATAAAATCTTTCTAATATTAATAAAAAAAGATTAATCAAATTATAAAAAAAATCCACCCGGAAAAAAAAATAGCTCTTAAATAGAGTAGAAACGTTTTTCGCTTTAAAGTTTTTATTTATATAATTCAATAAAAACTCTATCGATATAAATACAAATAATATATATTATATTCTAAATCCTCTATTTTGAAAAAAAAGTAAATAAAAAAGAGATTGGAAGTTGTATATTTCTATTATTAATAGAGTACTAGTAATATTACTATTATATAAAAAAGGGGAGGACATTAAAGGAAAGTTATTGTCGGGAAATGGATCATGTGACTTTTGGGCTGCTGTACGAATAATACGTCTAACCGTATTAGGCGTACTAGCACCTCGAGGACGTCTATAAAGTCGTCCTCCATTCCATAGATTACATAGAGAATAACAACGATGATTATACAAAAAGAGATTTAAGTACTTACACTTTAACTGACCAAGTTAATACCAACAGTTATATAATTAAACGAAAGCATTTCTATCTATCTATTTATATATACATACATACAGGCCGCGCGACCGCCTCGGCTAACGGACTGAAAGTGGCCTTGGCGAATGTAGGAAGATCAGGGCCAGCACACATAGCCCTGCTACAGTTGGCATTTGAGGAAGGGGCTGATGTAGTGTGTGTGCAAGAACCCAGCGTCTACCCTGGAACAAGAACGCAGAACCATCCAGCATACGAATGCTATGCGCCGGTTGATGCATGGGAGCGAGTACTTACGGCAGAGCGTGAAGCAGAGAGGCCAAGGGCGATGTCCTACACGCGAAAGGCGGCTAACCTGATCACCCAGCAGCGCCGGAATGGCGACGATCGCGACATAGTCTGGCTGGAGGTAAATGGCTTTCATATCGTCAATGTATACAGAGAGCCTAGCACTAGGCGAATAATCGATTATATAACCAGCATACAAGTCCCACCGAATTTTCTCATCGGAGGCGACTTCAATGCAAAGCACGATATGTTTGAGCCAGGAGTCGGGTCCTCCAATCAGGGCGCATCCTTAGCTGCCTGGTCCCTTAGTAGCGGAGCGGACTTCATCGGGGAGCCGGGAGAGCCCACACACCGCGCTGGCCATACCATCGATCTAACCTTCTCGAACATCCCGTTCGCGGAAACTACGGTTAGACACGACCTGGACTGCGGTTCGGACCATTTCACTCTCGTAACACTGCTACCAGGGAGAGGCCAGGGAGCCGATGGCAACGCGGGCTACCGGGTTACGGAAGCAAATCTACCGAGGTTCGCGCACGCCATTAACTCTGGGATCTCACATTTGCCACAGCCGGCCGACGTGCTGGATACGCGCGACCTAGACGACATCGCTGCACTTTTGACTACTCTCTTCCAGAATGCGATCAAGGCAGTAGGGAAGCGCCCACAGGGTACGGCCAAATCGGCGCCCTGGTGGACGCCGGCGTGCGCTGAGCTACACGCCGGCTATGCGAGCGCACGCAGGCGGGCTGCGCCGGAGCAAGAACGCAAACGGCGCGACATGCTCTCGACGATACGGAATGCCAAACGTGACTATTGGCGCCGGGTTATCGACAGTGCAGCGGACGACGCCGACTTATATAAGGTAGTGGGGTGGCACAAGCTCGCCCCATCGCTTAAGGCCCCGCCGCTGATTGTGAACGGTGTAAGTATCGAGAGCACCAAAGAGAAAGCGGAAGCCCTGCTAGAAAAGGTACTGCACCGATACGACGATTCGGACGATCTGGAGTACGATCCACTTGAAGCGGAAGGTCGGCGACCGATACTGCCGTGGACCACGGCTATCTCGCTCGAGGAGGTGGAAAAGAGTGTGATCGGCGTATCAAGCACTTCCCCAGGGGCGGATCGTGTTACTGTACGACTACTAAAGGCCTGCTGGCAGCATATTAGGGCGTTTATAAGAGACTTCTTCCAAAAGTGCCTTGAACTATCACACTTCCCATCCGAATGGAAGCTAGCGGAAGTGGTAATGCTTCCAAAGATCGGAAAGAAGGATAGGTCGTCGGTACGCTCTTGGAGGCCGATCGCACTCCTTTCGTGCATCGGCAAGGGCCTTGAACGGCTTGTTGCTAGAAGGATCTCCTGGGCAGCGATACACTACGGGGTGATCAGCCCGCAACATGGCGGAGCCCTCCCCAAACGCTCAGCTGTGGATTTAGTAGCCTCCTTCGTTTACGATGTGGAATCGGCTTTCGCTCAGGGGAAGGAGGTGACGCTAGTTACACTGGACGTGCAGGGCGCGTTCGACGCACTGCTGCCCAGAAGGCTGCTTGAACGGATGCGGAAGCAGGGCTGGCCTGTGAAGCTACTCCGGCTAATCGGCTCGTTCTTGGCGGACCGCAAGGTTATGGTCCGGCTAGAGGGCATGTACACCGCGGAATCGAAGACGCAATGCGGAACCCCACAGGGTTCGCCGTTATCCCCGATTCTGTATGTACTATACCTGGCTGAATTGCTGAATCAGGACCGCCGCTCTCTACGCTTCGGGTATGCGGACGACATTGCTATCTACAGGGCTTCAAAGTCCGTGGAAAGCAATGTGACTATGCTAAAGCGCGACGTGCGCCAGGTTATGAGGTGGGGAGCTGAGAATAAGGTAGCCTTCGCGCCAGAGAAGCTGGAGATGATCCATCTTTCGCGAAAGCGGAACACAAATGCTCCCAGTATTAGAGTGTCACCAGAACTTACGATCACGCCAGTAACCGCAGTGGGCGACGAGCAACCGGCTTTGCGCTGGCCCGGCGTCTGGATAGACCGCAAGCTATCCTTTAAGAGGCACGTAGCCGAGCGCTCAACTAAAGCGCTGAAAGTTGCACGCCACATTAAAGGGCTAGCGGGCGTAAGGTTCGGACCACCTGCTGCGTCGTTAAGGAAGGCCGTAGTCACATGCGTACAGTCCTCCCTACTATATGGGTCGGAGGTCTGGTACGGCGGCAGGCGGAAGCCTAGCGCGTCGCATGGCTACAACCGCAACCGGCTGGTTAGCACGAGACTTGGCCCATTGATCGAGAAGACCAATAAAGTTATGGTTCTAGCAGCAAGAGGAGTCCTTCCTGCTTGGCGTACGGCGCCCACGGCAAGTGTTCTGCGAGACGCGGGACTACCGTCGGGTAGCACCGCCCTCGAGCACGCCCGCATACGCTTCGCGCTCCGGCTCAGGACGTTAGACGCCGCCCACCCACTGGTGCGCCGGCTCGAAACCCCGATCCTACCCTGGCAGCGCGCAACGAAACTGCGCTGCGCGGATACGCTCATCCCGCACGCTCCCAGGCCAGTACTAGCCCAGCCACATTTCTCACCTGGCTGTAGGACTGATCCTACAGAAGGAAGCACAAAGGAAGCCGCAGCAGAGCAGTTTAATACGTGGTGGAGCCAGCTAAGCGACAACACTATCACCGTATTCTCGGACGGCTCTGAGCAGTACAAGGACGGTGCCAAGTTAGTAGGCTACGGATACGCCATATACCGCGGCCAATCGCTAGTTAGAACAGGAAGCGGAGCGATAAACAGCATCTCCCACGTCTTTGACGCCGAAGCGATTGGAGCCCTCAAAGGTCTGCAATGCGCGCTGGAAATCCTTCGGCCCTTGGATGAGCATATATGGATGTGCATCGACAGCACTTCGGTGATCTGGTGTATGCGGGCTAACGCGTCCAATACTTCCCAGTGGGCCTTCCTTGAATGCCATGCCCTCATAGACCAGTTCAAAGTCGGCATTAGATGGTCCCAGGCCATATGGGCATCGAAGGCAATGAGACGGCTGACGAGCTGGCTGACGCTGGCGCGAACGAGGGTCGCATGGATGACGACCGTTCGGCAGAGCCCACAATCAGCGGAATAGGCACAACGGCAAGGGCCCTTGCCGACGCTGCGACCTCTGATTGGTGGAGTCGGTGCCTTACAGGACTCTCGGCATCCTACCGCAAATGGGGACTCGGGTACTCTATAGCGGAGCCTCCAGAACTCCGCCTCCCTCGTACGCTGCTCCACCGGCTTCTAGCCGCCCGAACGGCTCATGGCGACTTCGCGCAATACCATAGAAGATTCGGCCACACCGACGCTGAGCTCAACTGCCTTTGCGGATACGCGAAAACTCCTGAGCATCTCGTGTTCTGTGAGATCTCCCAGCGCAAGTTCCATGCCTGGCCGGCCAAGCCGGAACGCCCACCTAGTCGCCCTAAAGAAGGACGGAGGTACATGAGCGCAATACTAGCGCACCCCAAGCTGTTCGAGGATTTTCTCACAGTGACGCAATATTTCGCCATCAACGCCCGCGCACAACAAACGCGCGATCTGACAAGTCCGGGTGGTCCCCAACAGAGCTACGGCTTACCGAGACAAAACCGCCATTCTTTAACTGCTGTATAGCGATAGGCCGCGCCCTATATAATCAGCGCACGCATCATACAAAGGCACCGCCCTAATGTAAGAACCGGCAAATTAAAGTGCTCCCTATATGCACATACGCCTTCTAAGGACAGCAGCTATACTTAAAGATCTGCTACACTTAAAAGGTAAGCTAGCAAATAAAAAGCGCTAACCTATAAATATGTAGGATTTAGAAGAGAGCGAGCAGGGACGCTCCTCCAAATGGAGGGAGGAGGACTGCAGGAGTAGCGGGAAACGGCACTGTCTAGGTGTAGGGACTGAAGGACGGGGCGCTAGGAGTACCATCAAGTATAGCAACAGGCTATGCACGGGAGGCGCGCGGGAGGCCCTGCCTCCGTCGCGGGCCCGTCGCCAATACCCTTCGGGAGGTCAGAACTAGCCATTCTATACGGAGACGTTAAACTGTATATAAATAAATAAATAAATATACATACATACATACATATATATATATATATATATATACATCTCAGACGCACTCGAATTTCGAATGCAAACCTTAGAAGTGAGAGATCATTGTATACCTACCTACCTACCTATCCACCATCAACAAAAACGAAAACAAGAACAAAAAACCCAATAAAACATCCTATTCCATCACCCACTCAAAAATCAAAACAAAACAAAACAAAACAAAACAAAACAAAACAAAACAAAACAAAACAAAACAAAACAAACAAAACAAAACAAACACTTAACCTCTCTCCCTTTATAGCCACCAATCCATAAACCATAAACCCCAAGCCCAAGCCTCAAACCTCAAACCCCAAGCCCCAAGCCTCAAATCCCTTTCTTGGCTAATAATACATGCGAGCGAGTATGAATTCCAACACCAATCAATACAATAAACCAATACAATAAACAAACCAAACCAAACCAATACAATAACCAAATAAACCAAACTTCACCTCCTCCTCCTCCTCCTCCCTTATAAAATCCCCCAAAAAATAATCCAATAAAATATAGCAACCATCGTACATACATACATACATACATACATACATACATACATACACAATTGATATCCCTATCCCACATAAAAAGAGCTCTCAGCATGGGTTGATCGTTCATTTAGCGACTAAATGATGGATGGGTAGGTGGGCATATGTTTTTATTGATGGTGTGGGTGAGGGGAGAGGTGGTAGATAGATAGGTAGATAGGTAGGTAGGTTGTAGGGTTCAGATGAGTACTTACCTACGTAGCGAGATGTAATTTTATAAAGGGGAGTGAGTAGAAGCGAAGGGCTGAATAGGAGTACGGTAGGCGACCTAGCGAAAATCGAGAGGGTGGCGGCCGACGAAAAGGCTGCTTATAAGCATGATGCATCAGGAAATGTACGTATGAATGATCTTGATACGATTTTCATTCAGCTAAAAAAAAAGTTGAAAGACATCCATCTACAGTGGTATTTCCCCCCGTAACGCCCACGTTACGCCCTGCTAACAAACCTTCCCATCCCATCCGTGTCAACTCACTTCGACTATACCCTGGTCTTTCCCCCCAGTATACCCAACCTAAATTATCTTTTTCTTTTCCTCTAAACCCTTTTCCTTTCCTCATCTTCACTACTGTATGCCGCGTCTTCATTTTCCCTCGTCACCTCACTTTGTCTTCGTCTCATCTGCCCTCTCTCCTTCATCGCTCCCCGAATCTTCAGACTAACCTCATCAAAACTGGCTTTCCCATCCAATGCACTGAAACTCTTCAATGGGAAGCCCGCTGATCCTATGGCACCACCACTGCTGCTGCTGCGACTCCCACTTCGGGATGGTGGCCGTGTTGCAAATAGTGCGATGTTGCCTAGATTGCCAAATGACTCATTACGTGGAAGATTTCCATTCATACTTAAGCCACATCCAATAGAGGCTCCTGCAGTATTGCTCCTGTGGATAACACGTGGTGGTGATTCATCCGAATGGCCAGATTGATTGCTATTGCGTCGTAACTCATTTTGATGAGGCGAAGTAGGAGTCTTAACATCATCGCGAATGAAAGGATCGGCCACTATCCTGGAAGCATCAAAATCGGGGAACATTTCTGGACCAAGTGTGTTGATGACGTCTGTAACTTGTGCACTGAGTTGTGCCCTGCGCTCACGAAGTTTGAATATAACGTTGCTGGAAGCTGGGTTGAGAGCCACAATTAGAGGCCGTAGTGATTTGGCGATATCCATGCCAACTTCACCGAAACGAAGCGCTGCAAAAGTAATGGCTGGGAAGAGTATGTAGCCGAAAACGAAGATTGCCCAAACTGGAACCCATTCGGGTACATAGCCTTGAACTCTGTTTTTGTAAGTCCAATATGCAAGACTAATGGTATAAAAGTTATATAAGATCGGTGCAAAAAGCTAGGGCGACCAAAAGTTTCCACGTTGCCATAACATCTCGACCTTGGAGTTTGACCGTAGATGCAGCTAGAGCTTCTTTTGATTTCTTTATACTAATCAGTTTGGAAGCTATGAACACAGGTGCAAACAAGAAAAGGCCGGGGATAACACCAATAGACAGAACAGCAAGCTTTCCTAGGCGGTAGAATAGAAGAAATACAGCTTTTGGAACAGAGAACTTGGCGTATTCGACTTGGTGATCCCTGAGATTCATATAGCGTAGCTGTCTGTTGTAGTCCAATACAGATTTCTTGAGTGAAACAATCCGTGGATCATCTTTGTAATGTGTATAGCCTTTAACCAGTCTTCGATTTAACTCGACTACCATCGGAAGTGGGAGTTTCTTTCCAGTTGGATTATAGAGTCTTCGAGCGGCTTGAATCAGCATGAGAGTGTCATAGTCCGGACTTGTGACGGTAACAGCAACAAGGGCTTGGTACACAATATCCAGCAATTGACTCACAGCCCCTCTTCTGTCCCCACTTTTGTAAAGCTCGACAAGCTCTTTTGGTATGTCGATAGGATTTCCAAACTCAATTACGGCCCTGGATCGGAACTTGTGGGCGTGAAAGTAATTCATACCACATGGCACAATTTGAAGGCCACTGTCGGGATTGCAGCCAAAGATCCAAGTGCCATAATAGCCACGCCTGCTTTTAAGGGAAGTAATTCGGTCCTGTCGTGACTCCCGCCCTCTGGAAAGATTCCAACTGCTCCACCTCCACTGAGACGATCGAAGACGGCATCATAAACTTGTGTTTGATCGACTTTGGGCGCGGTCTTGTACTTCGATCCTTCAAAGCCTTCCTTAGCACCCTTGACGGACTCATCGCCAAACTTGCCATTTTCATCGACATCTTCTCGTCCAGTAAGCTGGATCATAGCATTTCTACCTTTGAAAGGTTTTTTCAACCTCAGCTCCTCTGCGCTGATTACTTCAGCTATCTCTGTATTGGCCGCGGTTCCTTCGACGGTGGGTAAAACTAACAATCCTCCAACTTGTATTTCTTTTCCATCAAACTTCGTACCAACTCCACGAACGAGAAGCGGGTCATCGATAGGGTCCGGAAGGTATATTGTACCAGATCCAGGCTTCACCATATCCAGAGCTCGTCCAACAGGGACCGCGCCCACTTTACGCGCAAACCATCCCACGATGAATCGACCCATAGATTTCGCAGCGATAAGGAAAGCGGCGCGACGATGACATTCATTTCGGAGAGTGCGCATAAGAATAAGGGGGTCCACGAACTAGTCAATTGTGTCAATCAAGAGCTTCAGAATTGTAAAAGCCAACTGTCGCATACCTGGTTGGCATGAGGGGCTGCTACAAAGATAACAGGCCCACGCCTTGGAACTTTCCATGAACCTCTCGGGTGAACTTCTCGAAAAAAGAGGTCAACAAGTATCGAAAATATCCAGAGAAATACATCATAGATCCAATTTGTCATAGGAAATTGTTCCTTGTGCTTGCCCTTTTGAGGTACATGCTCGTGAATCTGCTGCTCGTTGGCCATTATGATAGTGGGGTGTAGATCAAGATTACCAGCGCAGAGAAAGGAGAGAAGTAGGTATTCTCGCAATTAGTAATGGGGAGGTGAGGCTCAAGTTGATTATCTCGTGCACTCGGTTCAACAAAATGTAATTTTAATCTAGATTGTTCAACCGCAGCTCAATGATTACATTCGAGTACCAAGGTACGGCGTTTTTCGGACTGAGCTTGTTAGTTTTTGCTCAGGTATTCTTTTTTTGTAGGCCTGATGAGTCGTATAGATCCAAAAGTCATATCGAGCGGGAAAAGAACAGATTAGTTATTTTTGGCGGCACTTATCAATTGGAAAGAAGTAATGTATCGGCGGCGGGGTGAGGGAGAATGAAATGATTTCTCGATTTATTAATGAGACTAGGTACTCGAAGTACATTTTTTGCTTTTTCACGGAACCGGATTAAATTCCATACCCGATCCGTTGACATTGCATTGATAGAACCGATAACAAGCGCCTGCCCTTCGTAAGCGACAACCCCCTTCAATTTTCCAAGTCTCAACTTAGGCACCTTCAGCCACTAGTATCTCTTATCTTAGGTTCTAGCGTAGAATTGAGAGCATCTCCTCTTGGATATGGAAATGGTTGTTTTATTCCCATCTCATCTGTATTGACTGACTGGTTACTGTTCAAGTTTTAATCGGTTTGCTGAACAATGATAATGACCATTACTCCCGAGGTCATCAATACAATCACGTGTAGCAATGCAGGTATGGATATGAACAGAGTTTCCAACATTCAACCAACAAACATCAAGACCGCCGGACCATCAGTTTGAAGTGAATCAATAATGAAGGGTTGTAACTTTCACTTCAAACATATTCCCACGATTGTGGATTAGGATTTGACCTCAGCCCTTTTGATCTTGTGAAACGAGGCGCTTAAGTTATATATGATACGACCTACTAGGTAGTCTATGTAATTTAAGGAGGGAACGACAGCCATATACAACTTACTCCCCAGAATCTCATTATTTCTAACAAATTCCACAAATCAACCACGAAAGAACGAAAGATCAATAAAATGGGTTTACCACCGTGGGAGACAAGTGAAAGTCAAACTTTCGCTTTAGTAACAGGCGCAAACAGGTATCACCACCCCGAAGTGTTCCCATTATTTATAATAAGCTGCAAGGCTCCTGGTTCTAAATGTTGACAACTTTCAAGTGGTTTAGGCTTTGCTATTGCTGCTCGATTAATTGACGACTTTCTAACCTCATCCGACACCCCTCCTACGAAACATTTAGTTCTTATTCTTACTACACGTACTCAGCTGAAGACTCGATTCACAATCTCGCGCCTGCGTGCCCATCTGCGAAAACTTGTCGATTACTCTCAATTCGCAAACGCACTACGCGCGAAAGCTGAGGCTCAAGGAAATGTATACAAGTGGCAGGATATGGTGGCTAGGGTCCATTTTCTTGGAGTTGAAGTTGACTTGTGCGACTTGAAAAGTATATATGCAGTCACGGACAGGCTGGTCAATGGAACTATTGGTAGCCCGGATGCTACTACGATGGATGGTCTGAAGCTACCTGTTGGGTCTCCTGGAACCGCTTCGTATTCTCCAGACGTTCAACAAGACAGGTGGGCATTGAGCCAGAAGGAAGGATCTGATGGTGAGCAGAGATCTTGGGGGTGGGGTTTAAGCGGAATCCGGATACCCAGATTGGATGTCATAGTCTTGAATGCAGGTATTGGAGGATGGACAGGAATCAACTGGCCAAAGGCTGTATGGACCGTCTTGACAGACATGACAGAAGCTGTAACATGGCCATCTTACAAGCTTGCGGATGTTGGAGCTATGACAAAACCACAACTATCTGTTTCTTCAAAATCAGCCGATAGTTCAGACGGTGAGGCTACAGAATCTTTAACTAATGGCGCCAGTCCAGAAGAACCACCCCTTGGCGCAACATTCTGTTCTAATGTTTTCGGGCATTACATTCTTGCACACGAACTCATGCCTCTACTATCACGAACGGCTTCCTCTTCAGCCACGGCTAGCGGAAGAATAATATGGGTATCCAGCATCGAGGCACAGTCACAACATCTCAATGTAGACGATATACAAGGTCTGGAAAGCCATGCACCATACGAAAGCTCGAAGCGTCTTACAGATGTTCTTGTCCTTTCAAGAAAGCTACGGGCAGCAGGCAAAGCCTCTTCCTCGTGGTTCGACTGTTCGGATGTTCGCGTGAAGGAGTCTCGATCAAGTGACGGAGAAGATCCCAAAGAGCGCCTTCCGACAAAACTAATAAGACCCAAGATGTACGTGGTACAGCCTGGAATATTCGTTTCAGAGATCATGCCCTTGAATTTCGTCTTGGTCTTTTTCTATAGGATGATCTTCTACCTCGTGAGATGGATGGGTAGCCAATGGCATACCATCAAAGCCTATACCGCTGCTGTAGCACCAGTATGGGTAGCATTATCCCCCGACGAAATTCTAGACACAATGGACGCACCAGCTTCCAAATGGGGATCGGCCACTGATTCAAGTGGGAAAGAACGTGTTATTCGTACAGAAGTCCCAGGTTGGGGATGGGAAGGCAAAACTCCAAAGACGATCGATACGGGCGAAAGAAGAAAGGGGAGAAAAAGGGATGCCGTACCGTTGACTAGGGAAGCGAGAGAGGACTTTGAGGTATTGGGTGTCAAGTGTTGGACAGAGATGGAGAAGCTTAGGAAGGAGTGGGAGGAGCTTTTGGGGGTGAAGAAATGAGATAGGGGTATTGTGATGTTTCATGGGGATTCAAGAACATGTAGATTGATGAAGCTATAGTTGGCTTTCTATCGTGCACAAACATATGACTAATTAATATTTACTCTTCTTTTCTAGCCCAAATCTTTACATACCTACATGTCATCATTTGCTGTAAAACTTGAAGAGTGTTGTCTTTCTTTCTCAGGCTCTTAATTGTCTCTCTAATGTAATCTATCATGTTCATGTTGATAGTATGTTGTTCAGTCTATTGGTGTAACGAAATATAGCTGTTTTATGATGCTTTGGAGGGGTTAATGTGGAAAGTTCATTGAGAATATATAGTTATACACATTGGTTTTGTCTTGGCAATAAATTATCGACTTTGGCTCCTGTTATTAGCGCATCATTTCGTGAAGCATATGCATGGCCTCTCTTGTTCCTCTTGGTTTAAACATTTGCAATAGTTTTTAAATGTCCTATCTCAATCGGAACATGTCACGGCATCTAAGTGTCTCGGTTGATCTAGATATCTAACCCCATCTTAGTGCTTGACTTGGTTCAAATGTATCCTTTATCAATCTCAAATTTCATTCCTCTTTCCCACCCATCTCCAACTTCCTGATTTGTCCCAATCTTCCCCGAATCCACTCTCCAAACGCAACAAACATATGCACGTCCCCATGCCCCTCGCAAAACTTCAACAGAACTTCATATCTCTCTTCAACATCCGCCCCAGTTGCCCAAATCACCTTGGCTAAATCTACTGGACATAAATACGGAGGCTGTCGTGCATCTTCAATTATTGACGCGCTGCCTTGCATACAACAAGCATAGTATATACAATGGTCGATTCCGAAACAATGACTCAGTTCGTGGGATGCGGTGCGGCAAATTCGGGAGAGGTAGAGGCCTGGTAGAATATTTGAAGAGGTATCTGGGGAGGATGAGAGTGAAAGGAGGATATTTTTTGTTGCGTGACTGCGAGAGCCAAGGGACTTCCTTCCATGGCATACTCCCCATCATCTTCTGCCCTCGTTTTTTTCCCTTCCTTATTCCTCTTAGCCCTACAAATCCCATCTGCATACTCCACACAGTGACTCCCCGGCCAGGCATGCACCCTCTGCACGTTTTGAAGCTCATCTAAAACTGGATTGTATCTCGCAGTACTAACAACTGCAACCCCACTCCCCCCATATGCACGCCCACAGATAAACTCATCATCGTCATCTTCATACAAATCATGGTTTATGAGCATTAACAGCGCAAATGCATTTTCTGGTAAGATATCAATAGCGAGATCGAGGAGATCGGAGAGGTTTAGTTGGTGTTTGAAGGGGGAGGATGGCGTGCTACGAAAGCGGATACCTGTTTTAAAGGTGCTGGTACGGAGAGATATATAGGTAGGAGATTTTTTTCTCAAGGTAGATTTGAATTTGTGTTTAGATGGTTGTGGTGAGGTGTCTTCCCAAGGGGTGAAGCGAAGAAGCGACAAATCGAGGCGTTTTACAGGGAGCCCATGGTAGAACGCTTGGAGGTAGGAGATTATATCTGACATCCAGTCACCCATCTTGCAGTTCTCCTCTTTCCACATATTTCCCTTTTTGCTGCCACTCTCAATCTCACACTCATCCCATCCCCTCATAAACCCCTCCACTCCCTCTCCATCAATTTCCGGCGGCCCCACAACATATATCATCCTCTTAGCTCCCCTTTTCCTTTTCCTGGAATCTTTTGTCTCATCTGCCTCCGGTACTAAACCCCTACGTTCCCCCCTCTCCCAACTCCTAAATGTTTGACCACCCTGTTTTCGGATCAATCGCCAAATCATCACCCTCCAAAACCAATGGACCTGGGAATGTAGATGCACAATCCAGATCCGACGGAATTTATGAAGGACTGTATCTGTGATTGCAGTCCTCTGAATACTGCTAGATGTAGTAGCTGCTGCACGGTGGGAAGGAGAGACACGTGAGAACTGGGATTGGGAAGGGTGGGGTGTGGTGAGGAGGCATGGGTGTGAACAGACAACAGATGGAGAGGGCTTATTGGGTGGCATGCCTGGGGAGCTATTCTGCTGGTCCATAGTAGGGAGCGATAGATTGGGTTTCGATGGTTAAAAGGTGTTGTGAATGGGAAAGAATGATAGAAGTAGTCACAATGTCACGTGGTCACCAGGCAACGACACCTCTACCAGATGACATTTGCGACGTTCAAAGGTAAAGTCAAGTCATTAATATTAAGTGTATAGCATAATTTCCAGTCTATATGTTGTCTTTAGGTCAGTGATAATTGTCAAGTGAATACGGAGGTCACACATGAAAGACAAAAGGAAAGACGAAGTAGTAGTGAACATATTAATTATTAGAATCCTTCTTTCTTTGTATTCTCTCATGAACACAATTGATCAGATAAGATCCGACCAGTTCAAGCCAGACCAACCATATGCTATGCTACCAATGCTATTCTATGCAACGTAAAGTTATCATTCGTTCCATCCATTCCCCCAAGAATGTTCATCAAATAACTCGGGGTATTCCCAAGCCAATCCCAATTCCAAGCCAATTCTGTCAAAAGACATCCGATCCATAAAAATCCAGATTTTCTCATCCTAAGACCAAGAACGTCTTTTTGACCTCTCTTTCCACATTCCCATCCCTGATGTAATGTGATGTGATTCAAACTCCAATCTAAACGCCCAATAAACTCCTCGCAATGCATGATGTGATATGATGAAAAAATAAAAACTCGAAAAGGAAATTTTCATAATTTATACAAAAAAATTCGTAACTCAAACAATCCATTTTCATGCATCCAAACCATTCTTAAACTCCCAATTCACAATCATAATGAGAAGTTAAAAGCCATCTCACGCAGTGGAAAGGTTCTTTTGACCACTAAAGTATCGTGTCAAGAAATTGCCTTTTGATTTCTTAGCCGTGCGACGCTTTTCCTCTGCCATTGCCATATTGTCTTGATGAGCCATGTTTTCGATTTTCGTATGGAAGCATAGGTCGGAGTTTGCCATCGGCACCAGCAACATGAACAGTGACGATGTCGCGGACAACACCTGAAGGAGAGTAGGTATCAGATTGCATAGCATCGTTTTCTTCGAGGTAGCTGCTGACGGATGATAGAGGTGTGCCAGAGCGAGATAATTCGGAGATGTAAGACGAGGCAGAAGATGACATGGCATCAAGGGTGTCAGTGGTACCACTGCGAGTAAGACCAGGAACTTCTGACGAGGAAGGTGGTGAGTTGTAGTTGTATGTGTCATTGGTTGGGAAGAGGGATTGTTGTTCGCCATAGTATGACATGTACTTGTCTTCTGTAGCAGGAATCCAGTATCTTCCTGTTGGATCGAAAGACATATGTTGCATTGCAAGAGCTTCTTGTTCTCTGATAGCTTGTTGATGTGCTTCGTGAAGAAGGGCTTGCTCTTGTCTTCGATCCAAGTCGATTCGTATCGGTGTGAGGAAAGGTTCCAGATGGGTGTAAAGGTCATCCTTGTTAACGATCAAGTCCCAATTGAGTAGCTGGAGTAATTGCTTTTCCATGAGATTGACTTCTGTTCTGGTAAATGAGAACTCATCGTATCCCCGAACGTTCGAGTACTCAGCCCAATGCTTGTTTTTGGGTGATGAATCATTGAGAAATTTAGCCGATAAGATCAATGTTGCCAGAAATATCCTGTGAACTGTACACCTCAAACCCTTTGCAACTGGTGGTAGTCTCTTCTTCAGTCTAGCCAGGTATACTAAGCTGGTCATGAGTGTGGGTACTTGAACGTTTGATCTCTTCACTAAGGAAGCAATGAATCTCTCTAATGAAGGCAAATCTGATGCTGACACCTTCTCTTGGGGAGGGGTTCGAGGAGGTGAAGGAACTTGACTTGAAGTTTGTGTGGATTCGCACTGAATGACTTCTCTCGCTTTTTGAGCAAGATAATTGATCATATCTTGAGTAACTGGTTGGAAAACAAAATGATCTAAAGCCGCCTCGTTGGAGGCTCTAGGGGTATTTGAGTTGAGAGACATGGTTTTGAATATGATATTGTACTGGTTGTAGTCGTTGTGCTTCGATGTGATTGACTTGTGTATCGATATGTTGTAGATCGAGTCTTGATTTTAGAGTTTGATATTGAGATTGAGAATTTTGGAATGATCTTGTAACGAGGAGATAAAAATAGAAGAGACACCAAGCTACAAAGTCATAAAAAAGAAAGTCGTTATTGTCCTGAACCGTATTGGCCTGACCGTATTGGGGGGGGGAATATGCGACGGTTCCTATTGTCTCTAGACCTCAATCCTATTGTGGTCTCTCGGCTGAGGTTAAAGTACGGCTCGGCTGTATGAACAATAAGGAAAAGAAATTGTCGAGAAAAAATACACACGATAAAAGTGAATATAATCTTTCAATAAAATTTCACAGGAAATTAAGAAAGACAATGACGATCATCAGCTCGTAATATTGAATTTTAAAAATTTCGCGATTGAGTGAGAAAAGATCCGACCAGCGGAATCCTATAGAGTGAAGTTGGCGCAGCTGGTTACTATACGTGGAGGCACTGAGAGGATCAGTTGGCTATATAAAAACCCGAATTGCCTCGCCTCAAGCCTGACAAAGGCGGATCGAAAAAGCAGGGATTCTATTTTTTTGGGTCAAGGGTGGCTGAAGATTGGGTCAAGATAATAATGATGAGATGCAGATAGGCGCGTGAGATGTGAGTAGGTCAGCGAATAAGTAGGTAGGCTAACGCAACTTTAAAGCAGATTGCCAATTTGTTATTTATGTGGGCGACTGTTGAAACGATAAGTCTGATAGTTCAATATGTTTTGTGTCGTTTTGTTTTCGTATGGATCGTGTGGTCGGATGAGTGTATGTATATATGCACTCCTTGAAAGACTTATGATATTGACCGACTTGATGATTGACCCCAGTGAAAATCAGTTGGTTGAAAGTGCCGGGTTTAGATTTGTCGATGCGTTTTATCAAGGGTTGTTATAAGATGTATCGATACCTGGGTAGCTGAGGATATTGAGAACGTTAAGATTTCTATATAAAGGAAGAATAGCGAAAGTTTCCAATGAGGAATGTAAATGATGTATAGGAGAATTGCAGACGATATATGTAAATATCTTCTTCTGTCGATCAAGGTTGGAGGCAGGTATGTATAACAGTTTACGTTTTCCTTTTCTTAAGCTTTAAAGGAGTTTTTAATTGATTTTCATATGCTCCAATGCTTTTTCGCTCTACAGTATCCGGCTTTTCCTTGCCAGAACCAAAGAAAGTATTTTTGAGTCCGGCAAGGAAACGTTAAGTTCGTTAGGGAATAATTGGTCCAGGTTAAACGTGTATTCAAAACCCAAATGGAGCCCTTGGCGCTGGAAAAGGAATGCTTGGGATTGATGCCCCTCGCTCTCAAAATGGAACCAAGGATGCGAGTGGCTCAATGGCTAATCGCTCAGGATGACAAGGATTTCTTTTAAGCTATAACAGCAGCAAGGCATGTATTGGTAGATTGGATTCTCGAAAGGATAGGCGATGATTGAAAAAGGGTCAGATTGGTGGCGTTGATGGACCAATGCAGCCAAATGCAGCGGGTCTTTTTTAAAAAGGGTTTCAGATGTACACAGTAGTCGTGGTTCAGCACCACCTTACGCCCGAGGATCAGATGGCAGGCGAGACAACCACACTAGAGGACAAGGGCTAGGTTGAAACCAAAGCAGAAGGGTTTATTTTCGAACTAATCGATCAATCCAGAAGATCTTGAGAGTAACAATGAATGATTTGTTCGTGACGCTGCTTCTAGGATGTTGTCAGACAAGTGGAAGGTAAAATGTACAACGATGCACCAAGAGCTGAGCAAGAGTCAAAATTCGAATTTCGAAATTCAAAATTCGAAATTCGAGTCTATGCTTCCGTGTAAGAGGGAGTAGTAATAAGTATGGGCAACGAGCTAAGGTGTATGTATCGTGAGCTGGGGCATAAGCATAAGTATAAGCAATTCCACTGGTCGTTATGTTGTGTAAGGATGACCTTTGGACTGTAGTTCTATCGTTCTCGTCGCCTTTTAGATTGGGTTGCTTGTTGGTTTCTTCGATTTCTTGAGTTGATTCGTTACTCTAAACTCCTCTGGTCAAGTGCCGTTGAGAAAGGGTTGAAGTAAGGCTGTGCGGGTATGAGTTAAGAATCCTGAAACCACTGGAATAATTCAATTTTTGCGAAGCTATTCAACTAAACACCAATAATTGTGTATTGGAAATGATGCGTGAGGGAGAATGTACCAAAGGGGGGATGATTTATTGACGATGATAAAATGGAGAATTATTGGGAATCATCAATATGATTCCACAATATCACAAACTTATTCACACTATGACTGGTTACGATCTCACATCACTCCGCATTGCGAGTAATGGTCAACACCGGTATTTAAATGGATCAACATATACGTGTCGAGCATTCTGAGTACATATTTCGAGCGGTGAATGTGACACTTCAGCGAATATCCCATGATTTGGCAACGATCACACAACAAATATACCCTGTATATACAAAGATATGAGTCTGAAAGTATAGAATTTTTCGAAATTTGTGGATGATTGATCATTCATCAGTCAATGCTGTAGGGTTGTATAATGCTTGCTACCTCCACCTGGGCACTGTACACATCATGCGCAGTCCGGGGATGACGACGTTTTCTTCACAATTTCATGATGCCCAGATACCAGGTGCCCATATATCACCAGCCCAACCAACCTCTTCGAAAGAAAGGTAGGTAGATATCAAGAAACTTGAAGAAAGCCAAAAAAACGTCTGATTTTCCCCATGGAAGTCGTAATAATACCCGTGTATGTGGCTGAGAGAGATGACCGATGTAAAATCACCTGAATTAAGGAATGCTTCTAATCATGACATGGATATTATAGCGCATACTCCGTCTGGCTCCGAATACAGTAGTATACACACCTGCCTCCGTACTCACCATGGTAATGCCGAACGAGATTGCCCCTCCCCCTCATAAGGATAGGTTTCCAAGACGAGGCTTAGCTTGGTATAGTACGAATATCCATGATAATGATGGTGATGATATCGATGATGGCGACGATAAAAGATTGATACTCAATCATTCAGTCATGCATGGGAGGCCATTGGTGAAATACGAAAAAGCCAAGCGATGGGGTAAGGATCAAAGTTCTTGCGATATTACTTCTGAAGTAACCTTCTAGATAACTTCAGCTAAGGGATTCAAGTAAGTAAGTCATTGGGTAAGTAATATATTATCAGTAGTAACCTTAAAGATGTGTAGATCCAATTAGATTTCGGATTAACAGATTCACAAGGCTTGGGGAGAAAATCGTATTTACTTGTTGAGCTTAATAATAATTTATTAACCTCAACCCAGCCCCCTTTTTCTGTTGACTAGCCATAATATATTCGCCAACGAGAAAGTATCTTACTGTACGGTAAGTAATAAGTATGTCAAGCTACTTCGGTCAGGGCGATACGAAAGGCAGACATCATGGCAAAACTTCTAAAATTCTTCTTATATTGATTGTTATTGTTGTGTAATTGTAAGGTTACTGGTCGAAACGAATGGCTTCGCCTGAAACATCCACCTGTTGCACCCATCTCAAATATGTTTCTAGATCTGTTTCCTTTCAGGCTTTCACTGCCACATTACCATCCGAACATTGTCATCTAATTATTGTATTTCTTTCTCTGTCGCTGTCTCCCCGGGGCTCTTGCGTTAGGCTAGGTAGGTATGTCTTCATACTCCTCCTTCTTTGCCGTAGATCCAAGACATAATGATTTACAATAGCATTAAACCAACCTATGAAATGTTTATATCCATCGACGCCAGCCCTAGTTCCTTCGTATAATCTGAAAAGTTATACACCCTCAAACCCCATAAATGGCCAATTAGATCATCAGACAATACCACATCCGGCCTCTCCATATATCACGAGTAGATTTTCCACTTTTCAAAGCTTCATACAGTGTGGCAATGCGATAAAACTTGGAAAGAAGCATGTCAAATTTTCGATCATTTGCACACACCCATAATGCGCATTATTTCTCGAAAGATGTCTTACATTAATCATGCGGCCATTCCGGACTTTTTCAACAATTCAACACCTTTCTTTCTTCAGTTGTGCAAAATTCCTCTTGGCTATGGCTGTTGATGATGATATTCATCCGCCAGATCCTTCTTTCTTTACAGTATCATGATCTCATCACAAATATGATGATCATGTTACAGTAAAACATTTTTAGGCGTTGCGGGTCTCTTTCAAGGTCTCATAAAAATGCAACCGGGCGGCTAATGGTTACACGCAACGCGCGAAAGTCGCTTTATTTATCTCTTTCAACCGTCTTATTCAAGCGTCTGAATCTATTTTTGTTATCCTGACGATAATTGGGTTTGGTTGAAACAACAAACAATATATTCTTATACGCATTATCTTGCTTCCCTTGCGCGCTTACTGTTTTATGCGTTATCATTACCCAGCGTTAGAAGAGATAGTCAAGCAATCGACAGGATATGCACAATGATCAACAAAACTAAGTGGTTCTATGTTGAAATGTTGAAACACCAGATACCGTAAGGAATTGCTTTATGAATCGAATCCAAGAAGCGCTTTCGTCATTTACTGGTCATCATATCATTTCGTATATTATTAAGGATTGCATTATTGAACATCAAAATCAGATGCTTGATACTCCTCCTTATACGCCACTTCCTTTGTTATCTTATTCACGTGTTCTTACATGAACATCATGGGGTAGTTGCTCGCAAATTTCTTTTTCGTTGTTGCTATGCTTATTCATAGCGTGACAGCATCCTTCTTTGCAACAGTCGCTTCATGACATGAAGGAAGTGGCACAGTATTGACGATATCCAGTGATGATCATCTGTATTTATACTCCTCCATCGCATATTTGGATTTCAGTACGTAAAGTCTTGCGACAATGGTGGTGACGGTAATTCCGAATACAAAGATTCGTTCCTCCGATGAGAGCGGAGGAAGATGTGGCTGTTTATGCTTTCTCCACACTTTAATATGAGTACAATATAGTCATCGCAAAGTGCATCATTTGATTTGATCCGGAGATACAGTTGTGGGGGCAAGGAAGAAAAATTAAATCAGGAAGAATGGTTTGAAGTGTACGGTAATTGTTAATCCGATTCAATGTCTAATCATTAGATTTTTCGCTATAATCTCATGCCCGATGGCATTCTACCACGATGGAAGCAAGCGTTGTTGATTTAGAATGCCATACAAGTAAAGCTTTTAGCATGTTCTTTTACGAGAGGAATGAAAATAGCTGTTCTCCATGTAGATACATCGGGACAATTGTGCTTTCTTGTCTCGATGCACTAACTTATCCATATGTTATTATTCAAACCAAAATGAGCACTTTTCAATCCCATAAAATGGTGCTATGGCACTGCAAAATTAAGGTATCCTCAGTTACTAACATCATCATCACAAACATCCATAGTCCTGCCTGTCGTATCTATGCCACCTTGATACTGAAAACATACAATTCCTTCTAGTAATTGTACGGTGTGCATGTCGGATCCTGTCCACACACTAACCAACCACAGAACCCAACCCCAAATCTCACCTCAAACAAAATATTTATCTACGCCATCATCAGCCATATATATGTAGGTATGATACAAATGCACAACCTCCTCTTCATATATACATGTAACATTGCTGCTTCACATACCGCTTTCAGACTTTAACATGTTGAAGAGGAATGTGTGGGGATATACGGTACCCATCTATTTAGCCTATATTCATCCACCCATCCAGCCATCTGATACAACATTAATGATACCTCATATTCAGCTCATATAATCACAAGTTGACAATCATATCCTGGGCAAATTTCATTCAAAATTAAGTTCAGTACTGACAGTGATAAGATTACAGTGTGCAATAACAAATCTAGCATGTCCTCATGTACGTCGGCTAGATATCTTTTTAATGATGGTTGGTTGGTTGATGTTGAAATTTAAAGCACATGTACATGTACATATGTTGCTATATTACTGCAAATATATATACTCAACGATTAATATGAAAAAGCAAAAAAAAAGCTATAAATGACGCGCATCAAACCAGCGGCTGGTTATATGCCCGATTGTATAAATAGATCACTACATGCACTTCAGCTCAGCTACCCGCAAACACATCGCCCAGGACTTCTCACTTAATCTTGATACAACAAGGTAGTACGGTAGATTAGATGGTCTGTACTTCCGATAATGGCCGAAGACTACACGTATGATAGCCCCGATGATACAATGATGCATTTGTGACAAGTTAGTGTATTTATTAGTAGATGCGCCATGTGCCGTTCTCGCTAATTATACTTAGGGGGCGGGAAATGAAATCTTTATCATCGGTAAGGCAAGATCAGGCGAGCAAGGCGAGGTTTCCCGAATTTTCATATACGTGTCAGACGGGAATGAATAGGTATCCGCGAGATTATGGGGGTGGGTATAAAATCTGATATCAAATAATTGGGGGTTATAGCTACGGTAGCAGGTAGGGGCCTGATGGTGGTGCAGAATAAGAGGCAGATGTGATGGGACGAAGCGGATCACAGTGACCATATTTGTGCAGCAGGGACGGAGAACCATGAATAATCGTTGAGAAGAATGGTTTCTCGGCGATCACACCATTGTCTCCTTGAGAGCTTACATGTGACGGGGATAAGAAGAGGAGATGACACTAGGAGTTCAATTCCCGATGGACTCCAGAACTCTGAGATCCGCGGTGAGCTGAAGGTTCTTGGTCACAGGCTTTATGTTTTTATTCCCGGTGACATTGAGTATAGAACAATGTGCATACTATGACGTTTGTATGATCTGACACATATTTGTAATTATAATGTAATTGAGATTGAACAGCCACGTCCCGAAGCAAGAAGTCTTGACAGTGAGAACAATTCCCAGTGAACGTTCTTCTGAGGAGCTTTTGGACGTTTATGTGGGATAGGATTCCTGGAATTCTCATTCCAATACTCGTGGAGTGTAAGAGTATCACGTAGGTAGTTGGGTCCAACCTCCAACATACTATCATCTTAAAGGCCTTGGTTTTAAAGCGAGAGGCGTGTGTGTATGAGATAGCCAGATTCATATTGCATAAATATTCTATTTCCACATACATGACGGATAAAATTGACGAAAGAAGCAGGGGAAGCTATACAAGAAGAGACATATTGCGGAACGGGATTTGAATGAGACGTCAACCTGGGCTTGAAAGTTGTTGCTTGGGTTGAAATCTCGGTCATCTACCTTGATACTCAGTGTTTATTGCTTAGTATATATTCAGTCATGTTTACAGTGTTTCTTCACCGTGATTGATATTCCTTTTAGGTTGAAAATTCGGTGTATTGCTAAGTGTTCTGTGGAATAAGAAAATTACGACGACCTGGGTATATATAGTCCCTCAAGGACTTATTTGGTCGCAGAATCAACTCCCTCGCTGTTGTGTTATCTCCATCTTCCAGGACAATTTTGTCTCATGCATCAGTATCATATGTTTCTAGCTTGTGTTGAAGTATGCCAGCATTTAACTTTCAAACTGTATCCTATAAATCCCCAGCATCATCTTGATTCCCAACTTCAATCAAGGTGATCCTCCCAATCCTATAATAATATTATTAGTATTCAATCCATCTCATAAGACAGATGCTATAACACCAAAAGAAACAACAGTATGAGTAACATACCGGCAGCCAAAGCTAAATACCACGTTCGACTCGCTCCTCCATCCAGCCAACTTGCATCAAACGCACTTTGCGTAAAGAAATTCCACGAAGTGCGAGGATCAACGATCGCCAAATTTGCATACAAAATGCCCCTCCAACCTCCTACCACGCTATCAACCCTGCCGTTCGAAAAATAAGTATTCCATTCCTCTGTCACAAATTCCTCCGTCCTCGTGAGTGTTGAATGTGGAAGAAGTGGAAGCATATGTATTCCCTGAACATACTCTGGGGCACCTCCAAAATATGTGGTGTGGTCGATTTTGTTCTCAAAGAGAATTCCGGCTGCTTTGTTGCCAATGAAGTTGGATGGTTGAACTGTGTTTGAAGACTCGTACAGGTAGTAGTTCTGTAGGGATCGTGCGGTTATTGCTAATTGTAGATTTCCTCTCGCTTCCATATTTGCGTCTCCTATTGTACGACCCCACATTTTGATGGCGTAAGCGGATAGACTATCTTCGGAAGAGGATTCTTGGTCTTTACCATCAAAGGTTTCGTAGAGACCATGGGCCCAGGAATGTCCATGATACCAATCGAAATTGCGGGAAACGGGGAAGTAACTGTCTGTAGATGAAGGATTAGCAAAATCTCGCACCATAGTGTTGATGTATGCTTTATTATCTGCTAGCCAGGTCGGATCGAGATATCCAATGATAGCTGCGGCATATACAAAATAGGCGTAATGGAAATGGTGATCGTTGTAGTAGCTGTTTTCCGAAATCTGCACCTGGGTCTCCAGTTGTATATGACGCAGAAGAGGCGATACCTCCCCAGGCAGCTAGTTTTCATTAGTCTTAGCCATCGAGCATGAGAGATCAGAGGACCTACATTCATATACAAGTGGGTATTGTTGCTTATTGTTGATAAACAATGCAAAGTTTTGTTTCAAGGTATTAAGACCTGCTTGTGCCAAAGATGTATCTCCAAGGAAATCATGAGTTGTATATACAATTCCGGCAAATTTAGCGAGCGCCTAAATAAAGTTAATATGATGATAGAAATTAGTTAGATATTCATACCTTCCCACTGTAATACATGGAGTTCAAATTTGTTTGGGCTGTCATATTTTGCGATATTTCACTTGCAGCAACTTTTGCGATTGTTGAAATAGCAGCCGCAGAAATAGAATTTGAACTTCCTTTCGACGGACTCCATGGTGCAAAATTCAAACTAAGTGGCAAGTCCTCTTCCAACCTCCAGGAATCAGCGACAACTACAGTCGCCATGCCCTTTGTCGTCGTAGCTAGCTGTACCCCATTGATTACAGCGCACATAGTGTTATCATCGAAAGACTCTAAATGATGGGGCAAGGCGAACATTGCCAAGGTTGTATCACTCATTCCCGCCTTCGTGAAAGACAATGTATAAGAGCCCACAGCACCATTCACATTGCCTGAAACGCTCGCAGAGATCGGATAGGCACCGCATGCTTCATCATACATTGCTTCATGTGCAGCAGTTGAGCTCTTCGCAATCTGAATGATACCACTGAAGCCACTGTTCGCCTGTACCAGTCCATTTCCCACAGCTGTTAGTGTAAAATTTTGGCCAGAAGACGAATAGGCATATAATAGCCACGTCTTTCCATCTTCAAGCAGTATTGAGTATTTCGTAATTCCTGGTTTTGGGGGCTTAGAGCTCAAAGTTAAGGTTCGGAAAAGTATACCACTTTGTAAAATCGGCGTGGCACCAGAAAATATAGCCGTCACAAATCCCATTCCTTGAACCAGAGGGAATTTGATAGCAGGGGCAGCACCAGGGGAGGGACTCAGGTTGACATTGACAGAAAAGGCTGTCAAGCCATTGGTTGTCAAGGTTGTCGAATTTGATAGTTGCTTTGCCGAAATTACTAAAGATTGTAGGCCAATAGGATTTATGAAGTATGAAGCAGGATTTGCCGTAGCGTTCGGCCCGAACACTCGCTGATTGGCATCAATATGAACAATGGTCATTCCCCAGCTGCTAGTTGCACCTCCTCCTTTAGACCATGCTAGTGAATAGGGATGAGTCCAGGCAGGAGCAGATTGGCTACCGAGATAGAAGTTCGAGTAAAATTTGTTGGTATCACGAGGAGCGCTTTGTGACTGTATCCCCAACCGAGGGACTGGGTGATCCGAGCGAGAGCCTAGGTTAGACGGAGGAGGTGATGTGTCAATTGGCTGGAAGATATTTGCATCTACCGTTACATTGTTAATTGCATGATGAACAGGCGTTGGTGCTGTTGGCAAAAGTCTCGTCACGGGCGAGGGAATGGATTGTGTGAGAATAGGAACATCAGTAGCGTGGCCATAGGTTTCGAGGATAGATGGAATATATCCCGTTGTAACAGGCTTCTGGGTTCTGGGCGGAGGAAGAACTTGTACTGTAACTGGTATAGTTCCCGAAATCGAGGACGTGGTCAATACAGATACAGAGGCAATAACGGCAGTAGCTGTTACCGAGGAATTAAAGGTTGCTCCTGGCGATGGACTGGATAAAGATCCACCTGAAGGTTCTTCTGGAAGAAGGGACTTGGGTTGAAGCTCTCGCTCTGTCATCACTGGCTGAGGATGCCTGATGAGAGAATGTGGAAACAAGGGAGCACCTGCACCAAAGGTCGGTGATTCCTTAACCGGGTCGTGGTTCTTGGGGAGCAGTGGGAAATGAGAATCGACCTGTTCATGGAGATAGGGCGCGCCATTCACAATAGAGGCGAGGACATGGACGAGAAGAAGGTTGACAATTTGCTTCATAGTTGATAGACTTGTCGATTACCAAAAGATTCAGAATAGTAGGACCCGAGTCAAGTAAGAGAAGCTGATAAGGAGAAAGAGGATTTGAAGGGCTTCAGGGCCTGAAATGCATACGAGTTAAGTATAAATCAAATATGCCATTCACTTCTTATTCCAAGTGTTACGGGCAAATTTGAAGTGCTCCCACATTGAGAATAGATTTCTCATCCAAATGATATGCTTGTTGTTATTAGATAATAACAATTAAGATTCGACAAGGTGATAGGATGATAATTAGAACGTGAGTAATTCAATAGACTTGTGTCGGAATAACAATCATAAGGCACGTTGAATGGAAATTGGCAAAAATTCAATACTTGTGGAATGATGAGAGCATTCGGTATCAGGAAGGTACATTCGGCCCGTAGTGTATCATGAGATTCATACTACTGGTGAGTATATTTTCAACTGGTATAATCTAGAGGCATTTAGCTGGGGTACCTTATTACAGATACAGAATAGTATATTATAGTTATTGATGTTATTTTATTTATGAAGCATAATATAATTATCAGTAAAAACTTAAACAAAGCAGAAAACAAGACGATCGACATCGTTAATTCCTTTGAATCATATAAATACACTACCTTCCTCGGATATTACATTCCTGAAGAAGCTATAGTTTATTTCAGATTAATATGCCTACTAGTATATGGTGCCAAAAACTGCCATTGTGATGAACAACACAAACACTTGAGTGATGTCTAGTTGCATGAATCCATGATAAGTGTTGGATTTAGATTTGCGCATCAAAGGAGATAAATCTTGAGGATCAGCAAAAGCGCATGGGTCCACTAGTCGCGTGTATTGAGAAGGAACTCGTGCTAATATGAAAAAACCCCATATGATACCACCTGGCCATTTGTAGAAACTTCTAATGGGGCATTTATATGATTCTCTAAAAAAGAAACAGTATGATTGGTTCTTGTCAAGGTTTTACCCCTTATCTTAGCGTACCTACTTAATGTTTTGTACTTTCTGATGACGCGAGTACGGAATGTCGCGAGACCAGATCTCACAAGGAAAACGGGAAACGGTTAAATTCAATTCGAGGAATGCACATCTCGTTTTGCCATAATTATCAGAATTTCGAAGAAAAACGTAACCTGAAAGAAATGAGGGGAGGATATATTTCGTAGCATATTTTTCCCCCAAAAATTCCCGAAAAGTATCAGATGAGCCCGACGTTATGATCATCATCCATGAGTTAAGAACTACTGTACTCCTTCATTGGATGGAGGCTCTAAGAATTGTCTTACCCTTCATTCGCGTCATGAATCAGATGCCCAGTCAACCATAAACCTTTTACTACATTGGGTTTGGTCGAAAATATCTCGATCTTGAAACTTTTCAGAGAGATAGTAGGAAGATAGGTATGATATCAATATGATGGATGGTATCCGAGTTGAGAGGTGTTGGTACAAGAACAAAGAAAAGTTTACCTGCGGGGTATCCGGAGAGGTTAGCACGTGCACAGATCAAGCTATGATCTTTGCTGTATTCTCTCCTCGGATTTGATCCATCATGAATCCATCAATCCATGAATCCATCGATCCATCAATCCGTCAATCCTGCCCAATTCTACTACTACCTACCTAGTAGTTACTAGGAGTTACTAAGCAGGTAGGTAGATAGGTAGGTAGGTAGGTAGGTACTGAATCCAACATTCCAATAGTCAATGCGATCCTTCATCCCATTCATCAATCCTGCCCATTATATTAACCGATCGGAATGCATAATGAACTTGAGGCAGGATGGATATCTGCATAGAATTTGGATCCATAATTAGAATGTCCGATCAGCTAAGGGCCAGGATTGACGAACAGACTTGATCAGATAAGATAAGATATCCGAGAAATACTCATTCTATTTGGTTCTTCTCGTCTCTGAAAGGCGAGATATCATCGGTACCATAATCCTACCTATCATACTAATAACGTATCTAGCTAGGGAGGTGATGACGAACCATCACGATTCCTTCGATATGTATCAACAACTAGGTAGGCAAGTAGGTAGGCAGGTAGGCAGGTATCATTACCAGGGACGTAAACATCGACTGTGTTCTAAGAGAACTGGTCAGAAAATTTGGTAGATTTGGTACGTAAGCTCTGAAGCCCTCGCGAAACCATCAGTACTAAAGAATGACGTTTGGCCAAGCAAGAAATGATGAAGTCTTCACGTGATCTATGGCTCGAAAGTTTGGTTGCATGTCTGTCCATCTGAGCTCATATGGACGTCCACCCGACCTGCCAACCGCGTAAAATCAATGCGAGTCCATCCGACGTTAAACCGATTTCATTACTTTATACACGGCATACATACTTGTAGTATAAACTTTTCAATTCGATAATTCAACGTTTTCATAATTCATAGAGGTTATTTCATAATTCCCTACGCCAGTTCCGATGATACCCGCAGATCTATCCGACATTCTACCGAGATGTTAAATCTTTATAATCTCAGATGGACAGATGTACGCGTACGTCCATCCGACCTGTAGACTCAAATGAAGGGAGTGTTGGACCTTGAATTCGAAGGCGTCCATCTCTTTTGTTAGCGCCAAAATTTGAAAAGCTGTGTTGATTGTGAATAAAAGCTAGCGCCGATTATATTCCCTGCCTTGCAATATCTCCAACTTTTGGAATTTCAGTCAGAGTTGTTGGTCACGCTTTTAAGATGTGATGACACTTTGGAAATCCTAGTTTGTTCAACCCTTCATTTTGTCTTTGCAAGCACGGATTTTTGATCTTTAACTGAGTTAAAACAAATCTGTTTTGATTTATCGCAAGACTTCAGTTTTAGATCAGCCGTGGCCACTGGTGAGCCGCACGTCAAGCAGGCATACTTCATGCTGAGCAATAGTGCTGAAAGTTTATGACATCGTTCACTCAAGAATTCATGAATCAAGTAATTCGTTAAACTTATAGAGCTTTGATCCGAATCATGCTGGCCTGTCGAATAGAGTCACTGAATTTTGTGATTGTATTGTGACCGACGACGGAAATCGGGGTTCTGGTGTTCACATCATTTTTTTTGGCCTCGACACCGATTTTAAGGAGGCTCAACCAGTCCTGAGTTGTTGCAATAACACTCCCTTCTATATTTTGACATTTTGCGATGGCACGTCAGCTCCCTCTCTTCTGGCTGTTTGGAACCATTCCTTGGAATGCTATGCTTTTAGCTGGACCTTGTCCTCTCTAGACCCTATTATAACCGTCGTCAATATACTTGGTTGTATCCAGGTCACCAAAAGTCCATCATGTAAACTATTATGATATCACAACCAATATTCTCTGCAAGTGCATCTGTTCAGATTACGAGTATCCTCATCAGTAACCGAGATGCCGAGTTGGGCATAAGAATGAAAACTCACACACGGCGGTCATAGGGTGACCAGACACGATGGAAGAAGCGAATATATCCATGGCTCTCAGATTTTTCACACCAAATACTCTCGCCTTTGAGTCGACCAAAGTGTTGGTGATATTGCTTTGCTCCGTGGTACCAGTTACTAATGTAAGGAACAATGCATTTGTAGTTCGCCTAATCAACGCAAGTCTTTTGTCATCAGTTTATACTTTTTCACTTATAAAGTACTCTGGGTCAATCAAAACAGGCTGTATAGCCTCAGATTCAAACAATCATCTAACTCGCTTAAGCCCGAAGATTATGCCTCCACCGTTTGAAGGATCCGATAGCAAATTTGGACTGATCACGGATGTAATTTTGTGCTCTTACATATGATACATTGTTCCCATAGATAGCGGTGCTACCAAGGTGATTGTAGCCGTTGTCTGGTTCCATTCCACATTAGGGACATCTCTAATTGAATTTTTCTGGCAATCAAGGAGCCTGGTGATGCTTAAGTATTCAACCTTGAGACACTCTGCCGAGAATTGGGAAAGCTTCTCTCCAATTGAGTTGACGAAAGAAGGTGAAAATCTTGATAGAAATTGCCAAATGCTAGAGTGCCTCGATTAGTAGGCTTCAAACTTCAGCGCATCAAGTATTGGAACGATATCACTTACAAAGCGAGTCTCGTCCGGTACTCATCAAGATACCAGACTAATTCTCTGTGAATTTACGCTCCGTTTCTATCATAAACTCAGGAATTTCTAACGAAGAAGCTTATATGAGCTTTACACGGTAGATTGCCTACATAATAATATACTCGTGTAAATAGCCTTGACATAACGTAACTTATGGTGAACCGGGTCATATGGGGAACCGGGTCACATTTAGCCCATCACTGACTTCAAACCCCAACAAATTTTGCTATGCATACCGAATCACCTCTTACGCCTTCTCAAATTGAAGAGAAGATACAGAATGCTATTATTGCCCTTCAATTGAAGGAATTTAAATCAATTAGAAAGGCTGCAGAGTATTTTGAAGTTCCTAAGTCAACTCTCATAGCTAGGGTCGCTGGAAGGAAATCACGTACTCAATCCCACGAAATGGCTCAAATTCTTTCAAACGCAGAAGAAAATACTCTTGTACGATGGATTTCACGACTTACCATCACTGGATTCCCTGCTACACCTATGTTGGTGAAGGAAATGGCCGACGAAATTCGTCTTCGACGCGTTCAGGTCGCGTCATCTCGAATTCCTACCTCGACAGAAATTCTACCTATAGGCCACGAATGGATCTATAGATTCCAAAAACGACATCCAGAACTTAAGACATGCTACTCACGTCAATTAGAGTCTAATCGGGCTAAAGAGGCAACACCGGAGAATATTCAGGCTTGGTTTGACGCGTTTCGTACGCGTCTCATTGAACGAAAGTATGAATTAGATGATATGTATAATATGGACGAAACCGGATTTGGAGTTGGAACTACTCAAAGTACGCGTATTATAGTCGATTCTACTCAGAAATCGAATTGGAAAGTTACAGCTGGCAAGCAAGAATGGATAACTGCATTTGAATGTGTCAATGCAGCTGGAAAGGCTCTATCACCTATGGTCATTTTCAAGGCTCAGAATACGAATTCTGCATGGATTCCAAAGGACACACCTCAAAGCTGGCAGTTCTCTACTAGTACGAATGGATGGACCTCAAAATAGTCATGGATTAGAATGGCTAAAAAGGGTTTTCGAACCAGAATCCAAGAAAGTGTCAGGTGACCGACCTCGACTTTTGATCATGGATGGCCATTCAAGTCATATTACAGACAGCTTTATTGCTTTCTGTATATAGAAGGATATCGATTTACTTATATTACCTCCTCATTGCTCCCACTTGCTTCAACCACTTGATATTGCGGTGTATGGGCCAATGAAACGATATCATGCTTTAGAGGTCGATCGATATTCTCGAGCTGGTGTAAAGCGAGTCCAAAGAGCTGAATAGGTAGAACTCTTTCAAAATATTAGAAAAAAGCACTGAATTCTTCTAATATTAAAGCTGGCTGGAGAGGAGCTGGTTTAGTACCTTTTGCCCCACGAAAAGTACTCGATTCATTACCATTTAACTCCTCCCAGCAACCTTCCACTCCACAAATGAGAACCTCCAATCAAGATCTAGACTTATCTATACTTAGGAGCTCTCCTCCAGATGGGACAGAGCTAAGGCAAGCAAATCAGACCTTTAATAAAGCTCTAGCAGATAATGATTCTCTTGCATCACCAACTCGTCGATATGCCAAGAGAATGACTAGGCTTGTAGAATCTCAAAATGCTGAGATAGCCCTACTTCGGAAACAGCTCGCTGATGCTCAGGAGGTAATTGAGACTCGAAAGAAGAGAACTAAAGGCAAAAGAGTCAAATTACAAGGTCAATTTGTCTTTAGTAGTGAGGAAGTACTGAAAATGGTACGTGAGGCGGAGGAAAAACCTAAGGAGAAAAAGCCACGAGGACGACCACGTAAACGTCCAATTGAAGAATTAGAAGAGGAGACTGAAGAAAGAAGAGCCAGATAGTAGTTCAAGTGATTTAGAGTTGGAATTGGATGAATGTGTAGCTCATAGAACAAGATCACATAGAGAGAATTGAATTTTGTGACCCGGTTCCCCATATGACCCGGTTCACCATAAGTTACGTTATAGCTTTCCATGATTCATTAAAAGTAGCAAGTTTCCTACATATGCCGTTCAATGCCCGACTTTGATTGCAACTGTCGATACATTATATCCCTCAAAATATCTATAGGGCTAATACCAGGCACTAAAAGAATATCCCTGCACAAACATGGCATCATTCTTGGCAATAGGGATATATTAAGGTTCTCTCACGTTGACATAGACCCCAATTGCAGACGTTCAGCATTTTTTCTTCCCCCAAGTACGAACAGGACTCAAAAATCGCAGTTGGAAGACTTTCAACAGGATATGTCGGGAAATGGATCATGTGACTTATGAGTTGCTGTAAGAATAATACGTCTAACCGTATTAGGCGTACTAGCACCTCGAGGACGTCTATAAGGTCATCCTCCATTCCATAGATTACATAGAGAATAACAACGATGATTATTACAACGAGATATTTAAGTACTTACACTTTAACTGACCAAGTTAATACCAACAGGATAGGAAAGAGCCGTGTGTTCAATTATACATGGCCCTTAGCACTCATCCGGAGCAAATAACGTATCTGCTGCTCAACAGGAGTATATTGCGGAAAATTCGAGCTGGCTGGTATCTCTAGGACTTTGAAAATCAAAAGGTATTTGATGAGTCCTTCGGGGCGCTAGAGACGCATCTATGAAGTATTTATAAATGATGATGATTGTTGGCAGTAAGTGAAATAGGTTGTTTATTGAACTTCGACCGCCGGTCACCGAATTTGTAGGATTTGGATTAGAGGACAGCGAAGAACGTTTCAATTTTGAGCTAGCAAGCTATAAGCTTGCGTAGATCCTGGCTCCCTTAAATTTTCTTCGGCATTCGATCTCTCTTCTAACTTAAGCTGCCTCGTCGAGATATATGGCTCCTGTCGTCAACGTTTATTTAAGTCGGTCGGAAATACCGGGTTCACGATTCACAATTTACAAGAACATGCCAATGCCCGGAGATCTTCAAAAAACATCAGAGGCATTAGAGTAGATCGAATTTCTCCTGCTATGAGATTCTTCATATGCCATTCATTATACGCAAAGCTCCATGGACCAGTGCCTAGCCAATGCACGTGTTTGCATAGAATTACGTAACCTCTAAATTCTATATTTATTAAATCTACAATAAAGGCTTCGACATAGGAGCAATGATGCCTTGTTTGACCATAACTCTCGGCTTGGTCGAATCCTGGAATGTCTCCTTGGTAGCCCATTCCGGACCAACAGGCAATCTCAACGATCGCTCATACTGTTGGCGATTCTCGAAAGGATGAGGTAGTTGTGATGCATAGTATTTACCATTCTAAAGTAACCGTTAGCAAATGTGAAATTAGCCAATAAGAAAGGTATAGGTACCTTCTTGACACGCTTTTCATTAATAATGACGCGGGTCAAGCTTTGCATCTCTTTTCTGTTTTGCTCCTTAATACCCTCAGACTTAGTGAGGAATCTTCCCTTGTTCTTTGCCTTTTCTCTTTTGCTCACACCATCTCCTACCCAACTTCCCCAGCCAGGTATAGTATTATCAATGACTTTCTCATCCTCATCCTCAATTGGTTTGCTTCTTTTCGGGCTTCGAAATCGCCAACAACATCGGCCCCAGCAAATGCACGCTTAATTAGCTCCTGATCTTTGATGGCAAAGGGGAGGTGAATAGCACCATCGTCTTCACTATCTTCATCAGAAGCCTCGAGAATCTGAGCCGTTTTAGACTTGGGCTTTTTGGACTTGGGCTGCTTGGCCATTACAGCAGCTTGTGACAGATCGAGCTCTTCGACATCCATAGCATTATTCTTCTTGTGTCTCCGCTTATTGGCCTCTTTGTTGCTGACAATACCAGATTTAAGGGGCACTTTTGACCAAGCTCCACCTTCAGTCGCAACCCCCGGCTCGGCAACAAATGACTTCCCAGAACTTTGGCTAACAGTTTTAGCCTTTATTAATTTTGGTGCGCTCGCAGGTGTTTTTGGATCATTATCCATTCCTGTGAATTCCACATCCATATTGTTCTCACTAATCCTCGGAGTCTGCAGCTTCTTTCAAACTCATTGAGTTTTTCGTGGTTTTGTCTGAGCATCCTTAGTTTTGGACACAGGTCCAAAAATTCTACGTCCAACATCACCATCTTCTTCCTCTTCACTAGAGCTTTCCTCTCCTGCAAGCTCCTTCCGCATCTCTTCCACCATTTCATCATTCGCCTTCTTACGAGATGCTTCTGCATTCCGCATGAATTTCATGTTTGCCAGCTTTGCACCAGGAGCGGAGTCATCAACAATGTCGTCCTGTCCAAGCTTTTGTAGGCGTCGAAGAATTCGCTTCTGCTCGGATTCTTCGTCGTCGCTTAAATCATCGTCAGAATCATCCACTGATTCGTCCGAGTCATCTTCAAACTCTTTTCTCACTGCTCTCCCCTCTACTCTCTTCCGTAACTCCTCCTCTCTTCGTGCCATCTCAGTGATACCATCTCTTGCATCTTCATCCCCAGGCTGCTCGACCTAAAGTTTTGGTGGCTTTAGCCCATTTGCTATTTTCGGTGCTTTGCCCCCATTGTCTCTCGGTCGCACGCCTTCTGTCCTGAGCCTCTAGCTCATCCTCAGAAGGAACGAAGCCTCCCTCTTCAAGAGCTGCTCTATTTTTCGCCTCTTCCTTCTCACGCTGCTTGCGGTGAACTTTGCGATAAGACTTGCTCTTGATTTTCTTTACTCGCTTCGCCTTGAGCTCTTCTCGGTACAAGAGCTCGCGAGCCATGCGCAACTGATCCCTGCGAGCCTTGACTTCTTCCATCGTTAATTTATTCATTTCCAATTCCTCAAATTCCCTGATTTTTATCCTCGTCATCTCTGCCACCCGCAGTAGCGAGCCCACTCTCCTCGAGGATACTTTGAATAGTGGCTTCGAGCTCATTGAATGGCTTGGATTTGTGTTGTTGATTGGAGTCGAGTGTTTGCACGTGCAGAATCTGTATCTGGATCCGCCAGAGGGAAAACTAAATGATCCGCACGGCGGTTGTGTTTCACGGTATCTGTCCATCTGTCCAATGTTTCTTTGCTTTATCATAAGCTACACTGCGATCGAGGCGGTCCTGTTGACGCCTTGCGAGGGGCACTTCAAGCTTGCCAGTCACCTTTTTTCTTGTCATCGCCGGTTTCCAAGAACTTCAAAGACTTTTTGATTTGGGGATCACTGATTTAGGTAGGCCAAGATCTTCTAGTGTAAGTTTGTTCTTTGTTGTGAGACCAAAAGTCTGAGGGGGTAGCATATTCACTCGCTCCATCACTCCGCTGTTTCGCAATGGCTTTGCTCTCATTCTGCGGAAGATTTGCAAATGAGGCTTTGTAATGCTGCGAGTTTCGATGGGTCTGTAGAATCATCTTCGTCATCATCTTCGGCAGAGGATGCAGAAGATTGTTCGTCACTTTCTTCATCCTCATCATCAAAGCCGGATTCATTCGAGCCCTCTGCCTCGGCTTCATCATCATCTGATGAAGCATTTAGCATATCTGCAAGATCAACTGCACTCTCTCCCAGATCTCCTTCCTCCAATTCTGATCCTGAATCTTCTCCATCATCATCCTCATCCAGATTTAAATCTTTATTCTGAGAAGTGCGTTTCTTGGAGCTCTTGTTATTACTTGAGCTCCCCGAAAATGCATATCCTTCAAATTTTTCCTCATCACTCTCTCCAAAAGCTTCATCGCTGTCAATATCGCTATCGTCATTACTGTCCACCACGCCCATTTTCCATGTGTTCCCTTCGCTGTCGCTTCCCTCGTCAATATCTAGCTCATCGAATCGACCTTTTGCAGGTCCCTTCTTTTGTTTCTTCGCACTAGAATCTTCCTCGTCGTCTTCATCTTCATCATCCTCATCCCTGTTTCGCTTTCCGGGTCTATTTCCACCTTCAGCATGGCCCAATCGACTTTGTCTAACTCTATGACGTTCTCCAATTTGCTGCTGCGCGGCAGAAAATGCATCGATGGCCTTCTTCTTTGATTTCGTTCTAACCTTTGGTTGCTTAAGCAGCGACCTGCCGTGCGATTGTCTTCCTGGCATGAATTGCACTTTCGGTTTTTGAGTCGCAATTTCGTGCTGTAATTGATGATGATGATTATCTTTTTATCAATTTTATCGGGAAACTTTTTTTCTGCTATTTCCGGATAAATACGGCCGCCGGATTAAGTCCTAGCGTCCATACAAAGACAATTTCAGAGCAGCATCCTTCTGGAAAATCTAAGCTAACGCCTATAAACATCAATCTCAATCATGCAGCCCACGCAATGCTTGATGAAACGGGTAGCCCGACATGCCCTTAGTACGAAGAAAGCAAACAAGGGGTATTAAAGGGTACCGGAACCGGCTCGACGGGTCGACATACACAACACGGAGGGTATATAATTGAGTGGGATAAAGTCAGGACATATGTTGTGCCGCCGAACCTCAAGGATTGCAAAGTATGATTCCGCAAATGCAAGTTTTGAATGCTCCATAGAGTGCTGACGGAGAGATAGCTCACACCGTTTGTCACAAAAAAAGATAGCGCCACCCAGAGGAAGGTTTGAGAATGATCCCAAAGGGGCTTTCAGCGGAGAAGCATATCTGCGGAAGTGGAAGGAAACCTCTGATGGAATGACATAAATGGTTAGTAGAGAACGGAATGAGTGATTGTATTCTTGTAAAATTATTTTACTAAATATACCTAGGTACTTAGGGTTGCGTGGGAAATTGGCGTTGGCAATTGTATCAAAAAAAATGTATCAAAACGATAAACGATGAATATCATACCCCTCGAATTGAAAGCTGGGGTGCGGAATGAAGCAATGGGAGTGCACAGTATATATTGAAACTGTGTGTACATAGCGGACCATCTATACTATCAACCAAAACAAAAAACCAGGAAGCAAAGTTATTCCTTGACCTTTGGAAAGCATCAAAACTCCCTTTTTATTTTCCATGGTCACTTCACTTGTCGAGTTTATTTGAACGACCATGCGAATAAACCGAATCATGCTTTCACTGTGTAGGCTAAGCATATTCATCCAATACAGTTTGCCTTTCGGTTGTTCAGAAGAGCGGCGAACCGAAGAGTGGACCAAGTACTTAAAGCTCCATTAGTACTTATGTTGGAATGTTCATATTTCTTACTTGGCTCAAGTTCAGCCATACCAGATTCATCTTTTAGAACATGTTTTTGCATTTTTTAAATATTCTACGTCTGTTCTTGTCTTTCCTCCAGCCCAACCACCCTCGGTGCGTGATGTGGCGGGTTCGCAAATTAATACCCCCTTTTAATTTATCTATGAATTTTGGATGAGAGTTTTACCATTTTCAATGGCAGTGAAAATGGTGGCTGTAATTAAGATTCCATGCCACGAACGAGAGGGATCCCATCCTCTTTCAGACATTTCAATTCTGTGGGAATCTCATGAATCTGCATAAATGATATAGGAAACTGGTGGCTTATTATACAAATCGAAAATGTCAAATTGATAAATCGCGCTGTTCGAGCTGATTTCGATCATTATAATAGATACAAAACTGCCGTCTTTTCTTTTACATAGGTCCATTGTTACAAAGCCTTACGGAGGTCACTTTGAGTATGGAAGTCAATATAATGGAGGGATTTCAGTAAATCTTACTCTACAAAAGTTGCTAAAAATTATTTAGATATTGGAAGTTAGTAATTAAACATAGAATACGGCTTTTAAATAACCGTTTATTCATTCAATTATGTGTTATTCTTGTTAGATGTAATCCCTTAAAATATACTTGCATTACAGTTCAATACTGTATATACGATACCTAGAAGTCTCTGTATTTTAATAAATATAGGAATTGTATCACTACAGTGGACCTGCAAGGCTAATATGCCCGAAAGAGCCTATAGTAGCATTCATATTCAAGCAACCTCCGGTTGAAGATTGATATATCCCTTCCATTGTAACAGTATAATAAGTTGTAAATTGAGACACGGTATCACCATGAAATCAAGCTTGAATAGATGGTTGTCAAAAAATTTTCATTAAAATTCGTAGTCATCAATATCTAATTTTGTAGCCAAAATCTTGAGGGTGTAACTGCCGTCCCTCTGGGTATATTCATCTGTACCAGCGCAGAAATTTGCAGCATTGGTACTCTATCATCCTTTAGTTTCTCGTAGCTATATTTGGCACTGGGCACTAAACGAGAAACGTGTAATCTCGAAGCTGCGTCCGATGGGTATAGCCATCTCTCCCTGGCATTTTGCGAGCTTTTCCGAGCTTGGTAAGGGAGCCGCTTTTCCCGTTTCTTATCCGTATACATCTCACGGCCTTCTTTCCTACCACCTTTTTGTTCAATTTATTCCTCCAATCCTGCATTAGCAAAATTTTATCTCTCAAGGTCTCTTGCGCGCTTCGCCTCTGCCTTTTCCTTCAACTTTTCGGCCCTTTCCCTCTTCCATCTCCCTCCATAGTACCACTCTACAATCAGACATGGGCTGCAGGCCAGTGTTACTCCAGCAAAGATTGCAAATGTTTACTCCAGATCCCAAGACATCGATGATCATCTGCACAACCGCCACACCGGCTGCTCCAATCAAGCATCTGATCAGATTGTTCACTGCTGTAGCGCTTGCTGATTTGCCTGGGTATAGATCAATAACCAAAGCGCTGTTAAGAGAGAAAACTGCGGTAGCTGTGTATGCAATAAAGAATTGTAGGACCAATGGAAGAGCTATTAGCTCGAGATTCAAGCTAAAACCGTACAACGCAGTCGCCACGACAAAGATCAAGACGATCCACCAAATATTTCTCATTCTTGCAACTTCAATTGGGAAATCTAAAAGTTCATTTGCTTTGATAGGAACGCTTTCGGAAATTTTGTGTTGTTTGCGATAACGTGATTCAACGACTTTGTAGTCATAGTCCATTAGATAACCTGTGAGGTAGGAACCGCTAATGCATCCGAAGCCATTTGGTAGAAAAATTAGACCGAGTTCCAGATTGGAGAGATCGAAGTGCTCAGAGAATAGGGGCGGTGGTACTGGAAGTTACCATGGACCAAACGGTGTAGATGATGGCACCGAAAAACAGGGTGACAAAGACGTCCTTTCTCGAGGAGAAATTTAAGAGGAGCGACGACCGAGGAAAATGTAATACTCTTCTTCGGGGGAATTTCTTGATCGGGGTATTCTTGGGATGGTTTCGTGTAGAACAGAGGTCGATGAATACCTTTGAGGGCGATGGAACCGTTCCCTGCCACACTTCGAAGGGTCTCTGGAAGAAGTACGATTATTAACAGAAGTGCTAGCGCACCCAAGCCAAGAAGAAACCAGAAAAAATTGCGCGGAAGCCGAGGTATTGGGTTATGATACCCCCAAATACGGGACCAATAGATTGACCTAACATCCGAACTGCATTTCTCATGTCAGTGACAAGATTGAGTTACTCGGTGTCTTAAAGTACTTACTACCACCGAATATACCAATGAGACCACCTCTTTCTTTGGGAGTTGTGATATCTCCAATGACTCCAGCCCCTAACCAAATGATCAGTTAAAGTTGTCACAATTTCATGATCATTACTAACCAACGGCTATTGTTGCTGCACTCCCAGCAGCCTGTATTGCGCGTAAGACCATGAGGGTTACGAAGTTTTTCAGTCAAAGCAAGACCAATATTTGAGGCAAGATATACAATAAATGTGCCTATATGAAATTAGAAACGTCCTAGCTTATTGCATCTGCGAACTCACCCATAAACGTTATTCTCCTTCCTTTTGTGTCGCTAATTGGTCCCCAGAATGATGGAGCAAGCCCTTGAACAATCATATAAACTGTCACAGTAAGACTGACAAGTGAAAGAGAAACATTAAGTTCCTAAAAGCCATTAGATTGAGACAGTGTAAAAAGTTATGAGTTTAAAAATATACATACCGTAGAAATTTCTTTTAATGCAGGAAAATAAATATTACTGGATAATGGTGAGAACAAGCCTGCAAGAGATACTATATATACAAGCTGTTTTTTTCTTTGAGATAGAAAGGACGTGGTATGGAATTTCTTCAATCTCTCTCTTGTATACACTATTGGCGGAAGAAGTAACAGCACTATCAAAACGCTCCTTGTCGTCAAAGAACTCGGTAGATCGTTCTACGTCAGGAGACTCTGGAATCCTTGGGTGGTTGGGCTCTATGATAAAAATGCCATTGGGTCGCTGGCCGAGAGCCATGCCTCTGGCTTCAGCTTCTTGTCGATTTGGGGTATTCGAGACTTGTTCTTGAGAGTTGAAAGGTTGTGGCTGCTCTATAGTTCCCCTTGATTGATTGAATGACGATGCTGGATTGCCATTGGCAACTGGGGTAGAGCCAACTGGTTCCATGTTTGAGATCAAGACTGTAATTGGAAAAGTAAAAGGGAAACTTGTCCAGGGGCCAATGTCAGATCAATCGAGTTGAGAAGAACAATGGGTTGAATAAATCTGGGGGAGAAGGATCTTTCTCCATGTTTATAGTCATCTCTGAGGGAGCTGTGGATCGTCTAAAGGCCTGGAGATGATTGCGCACAGCCATCTATCACTTCAAGCATGCGAAAAATCTTTACCCGCAGCCCACTTGTCGGGATATAATTGAGGACCCGAATTTCATGATGGAGCACTGGTGGAGGCAGATGAAAAGATAAAAAGGCAAGATTGAACAGAAACCTTGCACCGACTGTAGATACATCTCCTATTATGGTTTTGTTGTGACTTTCGTTTGAGGGTTAGTATGGAATAATGGGGTTACTGATAAAATGAAGATAAGATAGATGTTTAATAGAGTGTGCCCAGAGTTAGAACAGTGGTTCACCAAGCACCCTAGGAGGGGCTCGAGAAACTCATACTGAAAGAAATCCCCCCTGCAAAACATTGTCATCCTTCCGCTTTTGGTAGGTATGGACATGCAACAGCGGGCAGAACCGCTTGGCAGAGTAGCATTGCCCTGCGCACGAAATAGATTGCGAAAGTGATTAAATCAGCATCCGAGAACAGCAACATATCATGGTCATTAGTAGCTTGCCACTTGGATTCTCGGCACATATTGAGCAATCCCAAAAAACAGAAAAGAGGAAGATGGATTGGTTGAAGGACTTCTTCTTGCATCGAACTAAACAACATAGCAAAACAACTATGAAAGATGAACTCGATAGTTCACACCGCAAGCAAACTACTCCGTATAATGCAATAAATAGCGGAAGGTACAACAAAAATAGACAACTGAAGGAACGAATGATACATAGTAATACTTGGCACTGTAAATAGAAAGTTAAGATGATTCGTCAGTGAAACACATCCGTAGAAGAGCCTCTATAGTATAGGGGTGATCGACAAGTGTTTAAAAAGGTAGAAGATCAAAATTTAACCCCGAGATCCGAACAGCCTCAAGGCTCAAGGCTCAAGGCTCAAGGCTCAAGGCTCAAAGTAGAGTTGGGCGTTGGTTTGAAGCCTCGAAGGACATGCAAGTAGGAGCATAGACTCGGGATCAGATCCGGTAATTGACCTACAGAGTTAAAAATGGAGTACCGGTGGACCGGTGGATCATAGGAGTATATATGTGATAACAGATGGTAGCCAAGCTTCCGCCCAGATTTGCCCAGACACGCCAAACGGCTGGATTATATCACATACATATTGACCGCGTCGCATATATGCAGTGGATGCATTATCTGCTACGGCATTGGGAAATAATTGCATTTACCTGAGCGCTTGATTCAAGTACCCCTAGCCATATTCGGTTAGACCATGTTCCAGGTTATCCACATCTCACCTCATCTGAAGATTGAGATCTTTGAAGATTTTCATTACGACTTAAAAAAACGCCTTATCAGCATTTGCGGCGTCATCATTGTCGCCGTTTTCATGTGAATGTTGCATATATATATGTAGCCAAGCTCTCTAGTGAGAGAAAGTACTATTGTACTTTGCTGCCCCGAGTATCGGCTGGCGACATGTATTCACAGTACTCTATCATTATGCAGCCTCTAGGAGCCAAGAAACTCAAGTTTATGAATGAGCGAGGTGGTGGGCCGATATCTCTTATTTCGTCTTTTGTGATGGAATGCATCTCGGACATCTTTCAAGCAAGGTATTCGCAATAATAGGTTCTGTCATTTCTGTCAACTGTGGATCATCTCACTGCCGCAGATGAGAACGGGTGATCGACTTTCTCCCGAGTTCTGTTTTCTAGCTTTTCGCGGAAAGAAAGATTTGAGTCCGAGCCTTATTTCCAAACGAATTGAATATGAATTTTTGGAGACGAAGTGGATTCTGAGTGCGATCCCTGTCATCAGCTTGAATGAGAATGAACGCCGTCGACTCGTCTATCTCCCATCATAGTCAAACCTCCATACTTGGGCACTGAGCAGCACCCATTCGAAACAAATCCACTACGTCCAACCCCGATATAGTTATTTGGGTGTTTATTTTTCCGGTCCAGGGTCCTACATGCAAGCATGAATTGACTCAAGGCTACTACATATTCGAGGCCTTTCGATCAAGCAGATCTTCAAAGTAGGAAATCTGACACGATCATTTAACTTTCACAAGGCACCCTTAACCACAACCAAACAGGAAAGCTAAGTAAGATATTGCAATCGCCCGCCAGATAGGATGCACAATGCTTGCGATGTGATCCAAATCCTTTCTCTTGAGCATATGCGCCCAAGGTCTTGTGGGGGTATTAATATCAATGTGACAACTTCGCGTTTCATTCCTACCATCTTGCCCAAAGTCTATTTTTTTCTGCGCTGTTGATGTGAAAGTGTATATGAAGTGGAGTGGAGCGTGATTCAGTCTGCCCAAAGTTATCCGCTCATGAGAAACAGAAAGGATCAATACAAAAGAACTAATGATGGGTGAGTACCGGCTACTTGAAATCTGTATTCACCGCAGGCCACAACTTCTCTAACATGACCAACGCCGTATTTTTTAATTCCCTAAACACCTACCGACGACACATAACCTAAAAAGCCAGCTTTTTGTTGCCGATCTCTACTGGCCTTGGAGAGATTGGACTACATTCTCCAGGGCAACCTAACTGCCCAATTTATTAATAGTTTTTTATGCTTGATAACCGAGACGTATCGATCTATTTGTACCCCTCTCCAACCCCCCACCCCCCCCCCCTAAACAAACATTATCTCTGCGGACTTGTGGGCTAGACACGTAACTATTCAACGTTTGTTTAGGGGGGTAGGAGACGACCTACAAAAATCCTTCCTAACCAATTATCACACCATCAATCAACCTTAAATGGTGGTCCGGTATAGAGTGTTCGTATTGGAGTAATATTGCGGCAAAACCGCGAAATTGAGGCGCCACACCGCACTACGATCATTGTCCTACAAAAGCTGCCAAGGGCGAGAATCTATCACTATCAATATTGAACAAAGGTCTCGAGTGCATGTCGCATAGACTTGCCAGCAAATTTCATTGATCTGTTTGCGTTGTACCCAATTTCGCAACTTGATAGACCGAGTATAAATCGGAGCGATAAAGGATGCATGATTCTGTATTGTAGTGCAACATCTATGCAATTGCCTTCATGATCGATACACAAAAACAAAACCGTTATCTGTGGAGATAAATCGTCGGCAGTCTCATCAAGGAAATTTTCCTCAATCGTGGGGTCGGCTACTTTCGATAGCAAGTATCTGATACTGGGGACACCAAAAAGCTCTGTGCCTCATCGCAGGTGATTTTGATCCAGTTGTCTGGAAAGATTATAAATAATTTTATGCAGGGGGGCAAACGTATAAATATCTGTATGTCAATTCAGAAATAAACAAAATGGTGATTTTTAGAAAAAGAATAAATGGGGATATGTGCTGGGGAGGGAAGAAATTTGGAGTACAAAATTGTAGTTCTGAGCTCTTTCAAATTCAACTTTTGACTTTCAACCCCTTTGAGGGTTATCGATATCGGGATGTTAAACATTATAGTATACATAAGGGAGGGGCCGGAAAAAAGATAGGATCCGGAGCAGAAGATATCATGAGACCATGCTTCAGATTTATTGTCATTCCTGTTCGTGGTCATTGGATGTTGAATGAAACCTGGCTCTCGAGATGATATATTCTGGGAGTTCTTCTGAATGGCGAGCATAATATTCAGTCTATATTTCAAAAATCCAACTGGTAACATCTATTTTGAGGATAATAGTGAAACTTAAGACATCGTGAAATGAGGCTCAACTCGCCTATGCAGGTTTAGTTGGGCAAGAATTAGGCTATATACCTATTACGACGAGTTGAATATGCGAAATTAATTTATACAGAGGCTCCGTATTATGAGGTGATATATGCGAAATAGATGGAAAAGTTGCGCATACTTCGAAATCGGTGCTATAATGCCATATGATGCAACAAAAAAGATATCTGGAATACATGTAAACGGTATGGAAGTAAGAATACAAGAAATTATCGGGGCGCGGACCCAGAATTGGCTCAAGAGAAGGATGAATGACTCCATGTCATACGGGTATTGGTATAATGAAAAAGGCGAAGGTTTTTTCTATGGTGGCCAATATCATGGTCTGTATGTTGCCGTGATAGAAAATAATGCAATGCTTGGTATTATTTCGGTGTTGGAGAGAGAAAAAGGCGATCGTAGAAGAATAGGGCTCCGTTGGGGGAAACAAATATATATAGGGTCAAATATGCATACATAGACAGTGCCTGGAGTATCCCGCGGCACTTCCAAACAGAGATATATGAATTGTGCTAAGCATGTAGTTGGATCAATAGAATGTACCTCTCCACCGGAAAAGTTCACAGATACTTCGTGGATATGGATATCGTTAATTTTACTGCTTGTTTGATTTTATTTGAATGAGTATGTACAGTGGTGAAGCTAAAGTCTCTAGAGGAATCGTTTCTCGAGCTACCAAGTTGATGTTAGTACTGATCAGAGACTTCAGACGAAGGCTACATATAAAAAGGCCCAAAGGTAGACGTACCCTCCATGGGTTGTTCAATTCGAATCCTAATGGGGCGCTTGGATTATCGGTTTGTCCTCGAAGAAATCCGGTCAACCTCCTGTCACGATCCATCACTATGTTTCAGTCAGTGCCATACAGGGAGGTCTAGAAGGTTGAGGGTAAAGGTTACTTTGCTATGTGAACGATTAGCTTTCCATGATCATATGAGTCCTAGGCGAAGGAATACTCACCCTGTCCCAAGCATCTACTGAATGCCTAGCTCTCTTTCCGCCATTCTGCATAGCTCTAACTCCAGACAATCCAGCGCCGGTAATACCGAACATCTGCGCGACACTCATTATTATCATTCCTGTGATGGAGGGACCCAAAAGGTGGTAAAGGTACGAACGGCAAGCATGATTCCATACGGAATGAGAGCTTCAAAAGGGACACCCATCGTGATATCTCGCAATTATCTGTTGATTCTAATTAGCTTCTTGATATCGACATAGTTTTGCAGAGTATTTCATACTTTGTATTTGTTGTTGGCTTCACAATTGAATTGGTTAGACTCTTTAAAAGCCTCAGAATTGATTGACGACGTTGGACCAAACTGGTGTGAAATGATGACTAATACTCGACAGGCGCTCTGAACGACCGAAATGACTTTGGGGCATTGATGAATGAGGGAGCAATAATACAATATCACAAACGATTATCACTTCGGATCAAGCTTTATCTACGCGTCCGAAGGTCATACGCATACAAATTCGTGGTTTTGATAATTGTTTTTCGATAGATTTGGTTCACAACATCGCGTCCACTGCTCTGAATTGTAGGGCTAAGTACCTACCCAAAAACATTCATCTAGCAATTATTTGTGCAAGTTGCGCATTGATTAAGTCAATCTGGTTGGCTTTCTATGCCCTTTGCAATCCAATAAATTGAATCGGCGACGAAAATTGAATATTCTTTCACTTTCTACTTGACCATCTGACGGGGCGCAGAAGCAACGATCCCATAGCTGCTCATCCACCTTGGCCTGATTCTCCTATATTGTCGGCATTAACAAATATACTTTTGGCCTAAGTACATCTAAATCGCGCATGAAAAGCATTATATAAAGGATGGCGTCAGCGGCAGCAGCAGCAGCAGCAGTACTCATGGATGAGGAACCTTCACGCAGCTTGGCTACTTCTGAAGACGACGCCGAGTTCGAGGAGGATGATGAAACGATCCCCGACATAATTAATGAGGATGCAAACGCATATGCTGCCAATATTCAATTACAAAATGGGTTGATGGGAGATCACAGTGATAAGGAGGATGAGATGGAGGGACCGGGCGGCGAAGAAATGGTTACAGACGAAGACGCGGACGGAGAGGAGGACGATGAAATTCTTGACGAACCAGAACGTATGGTGGAAGATGATATCGATGGGAATGTGGAACTGGGCGAAGGAGACGAAGATGACGACGATGCCGAGGGAGTTGGTGCTGTCAAAATACAGCCAGGCCTAGAAGATGAAGATGATGAAGATGTAGAGAGTGGCTCTGACAGTGACAGCTCTGCAGAAATCGAAGAAGATGATGACGAATCTAAAGACTCTAGTGATGTCGAGGAAGAAACTCGATGGCAATCTAATGGGGAAGAAGGAGAAGAGGAAGAACCCATAAATCCGAATCGCTGCATGTATGTTTTCCTTCTTACTTGCTGTTTGTACATTACTAAGATTTTACTAGATTCTGCGAGCAAGATGAAGACAACGACCCAGGTGAAGAATTCGAACTTTATTTGGCATGTGAGATGTGTGGAGACAATGGTATGTTGACCCAGTATTTATGATCGGTAAGGCTGACGAGGCTGTAGCACATCGACAATGCGCCCGAAATTCCAATGCACTCAAATCAGATGAAGGTATGTGTTATTCTACATCGCGGAATTGAAGTATGCAGCTAACAATACTGCAGAGGCTGAAAAATGGTATTGTCCGGGGTGTCACGAAAATCGCCTCGTGCCCGGAATTCCAAATGCAGATATCCATATGGTTGAAGGTCCAGAGGAGGAGGGAGAAGAGGAGGAGCAAGAAGATGTAGACGTGCACGTTAAGGCGAATGAAAGGAGAATTTCGAGGGACAGAGTTCCAGGAGATTTGTTGCCGCCAAAACGTGGTACGATCAAATCAGATTCACATTCGGTCTTCGAGCAACTAATAACCCCAGAAGACCCAATGGATGGCTCGCGTCTGTTGCGCAAAAGAAAGACTTCCTCGGTGGATGTTGAAGAGGGACTAGTTTTGAGAAAAAGGACCAGGGATCGAGATACCCTTTCCGATAACTCCAAGCCATCATTTGAAGAACCACAGGATGAAGCTAGAGTCGACCACGACAACAACTTGTCATTGACCAACGGTAAAAGACATAAGAAAAGGGTTAATGAACCTAAGAGCCCACGTGTTTCAAGATCTCTACGCCCAAAAGCTTCTTCTTCAACTCCGCCTGTCAATATCATCGAAAAATCAAGTGGTACTATCAAAATTTGCTTTCGCATTGATCCAATGGAACTGAGACATATTTTGTCATTACCTCCAAGGCCGAAAAAGAAACGTGGCGGCCGTGGTGTTTCAAAAGCTCGGTCTGCAGCCATTTCCACAGCTCTTATCCCTTCGAGTTACTCACAGCCCTTTTACCCTTCTATCCACGATAGAGAATTGGAGGAGCTGAAATCTAAACCCTACGGTGGCATCCTCGCTGAAGCTGATGCTGACACATCTTTAACACTACCCAGAGCAGAGCATCGACGTCAATTCGAGGAGGCTCGTCAAAAGGCAGAAGAAGATTGGAAAGCTAGGGCAGCGGCTGCTGCCGAGGCTGCTGCTAAAGCAGGATTAAGAAAAGCAAGAAAAGTCTCTGGTCCAGCAAGCCAAATTGAATATATTGATTTTGGAGCATATCAGATTGATATCTGGTATGCTGCTCCGTATCCAGAAGAATACAGTCGAAATAAGGCACTCTTTATATGTGAGTTTTGTTTGAAGTACATGGAGTCCGATATTGTTGCTTGGAGACACAAAACCAAATGTCCATGGAAACATCCACCTGGGGACGAAATATATCGAGATGGAAAGATCATGATTTTTGAAGTAGACGGACGCAAGAATCCGCTTTACTGCCAAAATCTTTGCCTTTTAGCAAAGCTCTTCCTCGGATCCAAAACTCTGTACTACGATGTTGAACCATTTCTCTTCTATGTCATGACGGAATACGACGAACTGGGCTGTCATTTTGTAGGTTACTTCTCGAAGGAGAAGCGACCTAGTAGTCTCAATAATGTTTCGTGTATCCTAGTGCTTCCTATCCATCAACGGAAAGGCTATGGCCACTTGCTCATCGACTTTTCGTATCTTCTCACACGCGTTGAGAAGAAGACTGGCTCTCCCGAGAAGCCCCTTTCGGACATGGGCCTGGTCTCCTACCGTAACTATTGGCGACTCGTTCTGTGCTATTTCTTACAAAGATTTGAGCCCTCTGGACGCATTCCTAGCGTCAAAGCCATCTCCGACGAGATGGGGTTGACTCCAGATGATGTGATTTCAGGCCTTGACGCCATGGGCACTCTTGTCCGTGATCCCATAACCGGTACTTATGCTGTGAAGTTGCAGCCCGATTACTACAAAGAGGTTATTCGTCAACATGAAGCAAAAGGATATGCAAAGCTCAATCCTAAAGGCTTAGTCTGGACGCCATTCGTCATGGGTAGGGGCAATGCTTCTGCATATGATCATGCACCACCACTCAACACTGTCGCCCCACGCGAAGAGGATGAAGACGAAGTACCTAGCGTTGAAGGTACATCCAATGCAAGCGTTCAAGGCGCTGCTTTGAACGGTCTGACAAACGGTGATACAGAAGATTTGATAATGTCATTAGGTACGATGACCACTGAGGCTTCTGAGATCATTAGAATTGCAAGTTCACAAGGTAGTGTTGGGAAATCGGCGATGTCCCAAAAACTTAATGACATTGCTAAAAAGTCATACTACGATCTTGCCTCTTCGATCCCTGCCGTACGATTCGTGGTATTCCCTCCCTTACCGGGTGCGCGAAGTCGAATCGTCTCACGCCCGAACTTAGCACGGCCTTCCCCACGCGCAAGGCTATCGGCCGCCTCATCTGCTCGACCTAAATCTCGACGGGCAGTAGGAGTACCCATTCGTCGTGCATCCACTACATTCACACCTACATCAAAGCCACGAACTGCGGCACGTAGAAAGAGCGGAGGCACAGGACGCGGACCTGGTAGATGGCCAAAGGGGACTAAGAAGAGCGATTTTGGGAATGCAGAGAGTGGCCCGGGCTTACCGCCTAGATTGTTAAAACAGAGAAGCAAATTAGGAAACGAGGTACTACTTGGCGACGAGGAAAAAAATGAAGTAGCAAAAAGTGACCAGGAAGGGTCGGCAGTTTACGAGACCCCTGCGCCGAGATCGAGGAGAGATAGGGATCCGTCTCGCAAGAGTGTCGGATTGGGCAAGCCCATCCTCTTGGGTAAAGGCAAGGGATCGGGTATAGGAAAAGGCAAAGGCTCTTTTGTTGATGCGGAAGGCGATCAGAAAATGGCTAATGGGCCGGCTCACAGCATACAAGAAAGAGGGTGGTAATGTGGATGCGGATGCCCACGCAGATCCGGATTTCAATGCTAATGCTGATCAAGGGATTGGTGATATGGATGCCGATGGTGAAGATGAATAAAGTGACCCGTATGCTAGCTAGATGGGATTGTGAGTTTGTGGGATCAGGTTATTTGGACTGGTGAGCAAAGATACCTAGGCTATGAATGGCGTTAGGGGAAAATGTCATGAATTGGTATTGGGCATTGGCAAAAAAATATCCTTTTGCAACTTGGGGCAAACATGGCGTCAGTGAGATGGCTTTTGATGGAATCTTCTTGACGTGTAAATATTTATGTATTACTATTTGCTTTACGTGTATCTTAGGAAGATACCACTGAATGAAATCTATCCTGTGCGATCTCATTCTTCAAGTACAGTCAGCCTAATGGTAATATGAAGATATCTCTGAAGTGAAAAGAAGGGATGATGCCCGCTGTGTCGACCTTTCATTTATGGGTCATATGTATATTGCAATTTATCCCAGATCCTATCATTCACTCCCCAATATCATTAAGTCCACTAACCTACATCCCGCCACCCATTTTATACCAAAAACAGCCATTTCGATCTACTAATAACTTTATAACAAATGAAGCTATTAAATTGAAATTTGAAATATAAGTCTATAATAGAATTATTAACAAACTCCAAAGGGAATTAATGTCAAGGTACGGGTAAAGACTTATATTGTACCATAAGGGTAGAAGAGCTATGGAAGAGTGAGGTCCTACTTATAAGAAGTAGGACGCGCTAGTAACTCATGCCTGAGGCACGAAGGCAACTACAGGTCATGTAGTTTTATTTATTTATTTATTTTCAGTTTAGCGTCTCTATGTAGAATGGCTAGTTCAAACCTCCCGAAGGGTATTAGCGACGGGCTCGCGACGGAGGCGGGGTCTCCCCGCGAGCCTTTCGTGTATAGCCGTGTGCTATGCCTGTCGGTACTCCTAGCGCCCTTGCCCTTCCGTTCCTACCTCCGAGCAGTGCCGTTTCCCTTTCCCCTGCGGTCCCTCTCCCTCCATTTAGAGAAGCGCTCCCGCTGTCATTCTTGCCCAGTTTGCGCTGCGTTAAAGAGTGTATGTGTGCGTAGGAAGCACCTTCGTTCTGCCGGTTCTTACCTTAGGGCGGTGCCTTTGTAGATTGGATGTGCTGCTTAGGTAGGGCGCGGCCTATTGCTAAGTAGCGGTTAAAGAGTGGCGGTTTTGTCTTGGCGAGCCGTAGCTCATATGGGAACCACCCGAAATTGTCTGATCGCGTGTTCGCTGTGCACGGGCATTGATGGCGAAGTACTGGGTTACCGCGAGAAAGTTTTCGAAGAGCTCGGGATGCGCCAGTAGTGCGCTTAGGTATCTCCGCCCTTCCTCGGGGCGGCTGGGCGGGCGTTCGGGTCTAGCCGGCCAGGCGTGAAACTTGCGTTGGGAGATCTCGCAGAATACGAGGTGGTCGGGAGCCTTCTCGAACCCGCAGAGGCAGGTGAGCTCCGCTTCGGTGTGGCCGAACCTTCTGTGGTACTGCGCGAAATCGCCGTGTGCCGTTCGGGTAGCCAGGAGCCGATGTAGCACTCTGCGGGGGAGGCGCAGTTCTGGGGGCTCGGTTACGGAGTATCCGAGCTTCCATCTGCGGTACGAGGCCGAAAGGCCTGGGTGGCATTGACTCCACCAATTAGACGTTGCAATGTCCGCGAGGGCCTTCGCCGTTGTGCCTATTCCACTAATCGTAGGCTCCGCTGAGCGATCGTCGTCTGTCCGTCCCTCGTTCGCGCCGGTGTTAGCCAGCTCATCCGCTGCCTCATTGCCTTCGATACCCATGTGGCCTGGGGACCATTTAATGCCAACCTTGTATCGGTCTATGAGGGTATGACATTCGAGGAAAGCCCACTGGGAGGTGTTGGACGCGTTTGCCCGCATGCACCATATCACCGAGGTGCTGTCGATGCACATCCATATCCGCTCGTCTGTAGGCTGGAGGATATCCAGTGCACATTGCAGGCCTTTAAGGGCGCCTATCGCCTCTGCATCGAAGACATGGGAGATGCTGTTTATCGCTCCACTCCCAGTTCTGGCCAGCGTTTGGCCGCGGTACACAGCGTATCCGTAGCCTACTAGCTTTGCACCGTCCTTATACTGTTCGGTGCCATCCGAGAATACAGTGATCGTATCCCTGCCTAGCTGGCTCCACCATGCGTTGAAGTGCTCCGCTGCGGCTTCTTTCGTCCTTCCTTCTGTAGGATCGGTCCTGCAGCCGGGTGAAAAGTACGATTGGGCCAGTATCGGCCTCGGGGCACGCGGAACCAGTGCGTCTACGCAGCGCAGCTTAGTTGCGCGTTGCCAGGGTAAAGGCGGCGCTTCGAGCCGGCGGACCAGCGGATGGGCGGCGTCAAGAGTCCTAAGCCTGAGCGCGAAGCGTATGCGGGCGTGCTCCAGGGCAGTGCCGCTAGAACAATGATCTTATTGACTTTATCAATCAGCGGGCCCAGCTTTGTGCTGACTAGTTGGTTGCGGTTGTAGCCGGCCGCTGCGCTAGGTTTCAGTCTGCCACCGTACCAGATCTCCGAGCCATATAGCAGGGAGGATTGTACGCATGTGATTACAGCCTTTCTTAGCGATGCAGCGGGCGGGCCGAACTTGACGCCTGCCAGCCCTTTAATGTGGCGTGCAACCTTTAGTGCCTTCGATGCACGTTCTGATACATGCCTTTTAAAAGAAAGCTTGCGGTCTATCCAAACGCCAAGCCAGCGCAAGGCGGGCTGCCCCTCGCCTACCGCAGTCACTGGGCTGATGATAAGCTCCGGCGATACTGCGACGCTAGGTGAGCTTGCGTTCCGTTTCCGCGAGAGGTGTATCATTTCCAGCTTCTCCGGCGCAAAGGCCACTTTGTTCATAGCGCCCCATCTCATAATCTGGCGTATATCGCGCTCTAGCATGGCTACGTTGCTTTCCACTGACTTTGAAGCCCTATAGATCGCAATGTCGTCCGCATAACCGAAGCGCAATGCGCGATCCTGATTAAGAAGTTCCGCCAGATACAGAACGTATAGAATCGGGGATAGCGGCGAACCTTGTGGGGTTCCGCATTGCATCCTCGATTCTGCGGTGTACGTGTTCTCCAGCCGGACCTTGACCCTGCGATCCGCTAGGAACGAGCTGATTAGCCGGAGCAGCTCCATAGGCCAGCCCTGCTTTCGCATCCGTTCCAAAAGCCTTTTGGGTAGCAGCGCATCGAACGCGCCCCTGCACGTCCAGTGTAACCAGCGTATAGATTCTATTATAGGTTGCGAGTATATATATTAGACTTATAAAATAGTCTAATAGTAGAAGCTATCTCGATTATAACGATGAAAGATTATATAAACGATGTAAACACGTGATTTAAGCGAATATAAGTATAATATTATTTTGTTTAGCTTTCTTAACTTGCTTTTTGCTTACTTTTTTAAATCTACATTGAGGGAATTAGACCTTTGTTTATTGATATCTAGCTTTCTTTTTTCGGAAATCTTTTCCTAATCCTGTGACATTCGTCACCCTCGTCTGTATTAAGGTTGCCTATTAGGGTAGTATTAAGGTATCTTCTAATGATTGTTGTAAAAGCTACCTTTCCTTAATAACTAGCTAACTAAGGTATTTATACAAGAGAGATAATATGCTCTTTCCGCTGTCGGCGGCATCGCGAAAACGTCGCGATCGTCGCGATCGTCGCCATATTAGTAGGTGCTCTAAATACCATAGAGGGTGACGAATGTCACAGGTAGCGACGTTGCGACGATCGCGATGTCGCCGACAGTGGAAAGAGCACTCTAGCTTTCGTGTATAAATACCTTAGTTAGCTAGTTAGTTAATGAGATCAGCTTTTACAACAATACAGAACAATATCGTTACAAATCCGGCTATTCCTTCTAAATAAAGAGTTTCTTAATTTCTTTATTCTTATCGATCTTTTCTAATCTATTTTAATAACTAGATTTTATATAATATATTTAAAGATTTAAAAAGAGATAAATATTATATTATTATTTTAATTAAAATAATACAATACAATAGATTTAAAAAGGAATTAAATTTTTAAGATTTTTTTATAAAAGTTATTAAAGAATGAAATTGTTACGGGGCCACGTGCGTATCCAGCGGATACGCTATATATGGAGCTACAATATAGCATAAAATACTACATTCTAATCTGCCCTTCGTAGCTCTTCGAGCTACGTCTTGTATATAACCCTGTACCCACTATTAGACCTATATTACCTGCCTTTCCTACTATCGTGCCGTGATAGAAATCTCTAATCTTTCATTAGTATATAAATCCTATATAAAATTTGGAAATTTTTGAAAATATTTATAAATCTTAGATAAAATAAATAAAAATAAATTTTTTTTTTAAAAATGTTTATATTACTTTTATTATAATACATTATTTCAAATATATATTATACTTTGTACTTAATGATCTATTTAGAAGTATAAGTTTTACTAATAAATAATTTATATAATAAAATATATAATTACAAATAAAAGCTTGACTGTAAAATATAATATATTAAATAAATATATATTTATAGTTATCGGTTTAATCTGGAAAAGGTAAAAGTCAATAATGTGGGTATACCGTTGTATCTTATTATTACTCTAAAGGATTACTATCTAAATGTGTAGAACGACAACTATATAGAATGCCCAGGCGTTAGCGCATAGCCTAGCGTATCACGTGATTATACCAACAATAGTCTATATTATATTTAATAATAATAAAAACATATAAATTATTTTTAATAATTTTTGTTAAAAAAAGTTATTAGCATTTTAATTAATAAACGTTCAATTTTGTATAGGATTTACATACAAACGAAAAACTAGAGATTTTATTCTTTTATAACATTTTTTTCGAAAAAATTGCAAAAATGTAATTGTCACGGCCCCAACTACATGACCTGGGTGCTTCCTACGCACACATACACTCTTTAACGCAGCGCAAACTGGGCAAGAATGACAGCGGGAGCGCTTCTCTAAATGGAGGGGAGAGGGACCGCAGGGGAAAAGGGAAACGGCACTGCTCGGAGGTAGGAACGGAAGGGCAAGGGCGCTAGGAGTACCGACAGGCATAGCACACGGCTATACACGAAAGGCTCGCGGGGAGACCCGCCTCCGTCGCGAGCCCGTCGCTAATACCCTTCGGGAGGTTTGAACTAGCCATTCTACATAGAGACGCTAAACTGAAAATAAATAAATAAATAAATAAATAATAGAATCTATTAATAATTATATTATAAACTTATATTTTGAATTTCAATCTAATAGCTTTATTTTTTATTAAAGTTATTAATAGATTAAAATAGCTATTTTTAATATAAAATGGGTAGCGGAATAGGGGGGTGGCGGGATGTAGAATAGGGACTTAATAGCGAAAAAAAGTACTTTAGTTTTCTTATATAAATATCTTCATTAACTAGTGTTACAATGGATTAGTAACAGGCTTTAGAATCATTAGTCATAAGGGTAGCCAGGCCCAATGAAGATAAAACTAGATTGAAACCAAAAGGTCACGTGATGGACAGCTAAGGAACGCCAGCGCTCCAGGAGCGGCCAGCTTTCCAAGCTGTCCAACCAGTAACGAAGGTTTATATAAGGATAGGGATTTCATTATGTAGAGCTTCGTTCTCAAAACAATCATTAGTTTTATACTATAGTTACGAGAATTGCAACCAGTTATACCTTATTGCCAACCACCTGCTTGAAGTCTAGTCATAAACCACCCCGAGAGATCTCTAGCCACTTCCACGTGACCCTAGAGGCAGCTCCCGTAACAACTAGTTATTAATGAGATTAGCTTTTATAATATTACAAACGATACCATTATAAAGATTTAAATTTTAAAAAAGATTAATTAAAATTAATATTATCTAAAAAATAATAATAATAATAATAAAGAAATATTTGATTTAAAACTATATTTAAAATCTAATTTCTTTATTATTGTCACGGGTTCAATACGTAGTTATGTGGATGCCTTAGGCATCCACACTCCATATAGTCGGCGTCCTCTCCGCCTCCTTCTTCGCTCCTTGTAGAATATCATACATCTTACCTAGTACCTATCTCTTGCACCGTGATATATATTATTATTATTATTATTATTATTATTATTATTATTATTATTATTATTATTATTATTATTATTATTATTATTATTATTATTATTATTATTATTATTATTATTATTATTATTATTATTATTATTATTATTATTATTATTATTATTATTATTATTATTATATTATTATTATTATTATTATTATTATTATTATTATTATTATTATTATTATTATTATTATTATTATTATTATTATTATTATTATTATTATTATTATTATTATTATTATTATTATTATTATTATTATTATTATTATTATTATTATTATTATTATTATTATTATTATTATTATAAGCTGCGTAGCACGAGCTACGACGTAGGTCCTAAGGTGCCGGAGACAAAGCTTGAGCGTAAGTGTATGTTACAATAAATGAGTCAATGGCGTCAACCTCGTAAGATACCTAGGTAGGCTTAGACTTACTCTAGCCATTTCTGTATTTAGGTCAGGCCTCTTTGCGCATTCATACCTTTTTTTGTTATCCAAAACCAAACAGAAGACAAAAAGAATCAACCAATTTATTCTCTTATCTTCTATCATTACCTTACTTTGATATTTGAAGCATATTGATGCTCTAAAAATTGCACTTATATTCATATATATTCCTATTATTCCTACATAATTATACATTCAAGCTAAATTGAAGATTTACGCTATTCACCAGTCGATTAAAATGAGAGTTTACTGGTTTGACAACAAAGAGGTAAAAAGACCCCTCGCCCCACCGCATTCCTCCATCTATATACCCATACTGACAGGTGCTTTGATGTAGGGCGACCAAACGCGAACTCCATGACTCTGGTCGTGATGTTGATCCTGACTACTTGAAGAAGCTCGGAATTCTTTGTTATACCTTCGCAGATGAAAGCAGCGTCGATAAGCTTGCCTCGGAGAGAGGCTACAAGAATCGCGATATAATCACCGTTTCACCAGAGAAGATGGGTGATGTTTACAATGAGAAAGTCAAGAGCTTTTTTTATTGAACACTTGCATGAAGACGAAGAGATTAGATACATCATAGACGGAGTGGGATTCTTCGATGTTAGGAGTGAGGACGATGAGTGGATTCGCATCAGGATGGAAAAAAGACGATTGATTGTGAGTTATCATGCCATACATAAAATCATAGACCTGGACTGATTTGAGTGAGTAGATTCTTCCACCTGGTATCAACCATCGTTTCACCACCGATGAGCAGAATGTACGTTTTCAGAGATCAGATTCTCAATTTCTCATGTGCCAGTACTGACGGGAAAATAGTATATCCAGGCCATGAGATTGTTTCAGGAGGAACCCAAGTGGACGGCTATTAACCGTGTGCCAGAAGTCGAGGTCAACCCATTCCTCAAGGAATATTTACACACTACTCCTGCAATTGCAGGCTAGTAAAGAGGGTCGAGATTAAGCGATGGATGGGCACTTCTAGACGATGGAAGTGAAATGACGATGATGAAGAAAATGAAGCACAAGCAACGTGGATTTGAAATTTTACAATGGTAGATAATAGCATGAATATATCCCGAAATTCCCAAAACAAATTGTACCTGATCTATCCGTGGATGATTATGCATGCCACTGTAATGCGCTGCTTCGCTGCTTTGAAATTTGATATAGATGGGCAAACCAGAAAATTACAACCTCCATAGACCTAGTTTGGATTCACCTGCATACAGAATTGACATCCTACTCGTCTACTCTTTACCCTATCGCCACCCTTCACTAATTGACAGCCTTCGTCATCATGGTCTACTACCATCAAGGTAAAAAAGATGCCGAGGCTCATGCTCATTATATCATGCCATCAGTCAGTCAATGAACGAAGATGAATGAATGAAGATGAAGATATATATCGAAGATAAGATGAGACAAGATTTTTGAGGACGATGAGACAGACTCCTTATTAATTACCCAAACACCCAACACCCAACACCCATCACCCAACACCCAACATCCAACCAATACCCAATACCAATACCAACCAATACCCAATACTCAATACTCAATACTCAATACTCAATACTCAATACTCAATACCCCCTCCTTCTTGCTCCGCCATCATCTTTTCAATCGCATGCATGGGGATAGTTTTCTTAAACTTGCACAATTGAGAGGTCCAGCTTTTCTAGTCCTAGGTACCTATAGCTAGGTATTGTATCATTCATCCATTTTACAATAAAATCCCTCTCCCTATTCTCTCCAGAGCCCCAGAATTAAATTCCTCCATCAGACATGCAAAAAACCTGTTGGAGCTGACCACGTAGGTAGCTTGCCCCGCTGTTGGCCTATCAATCTACCGGCAGCTTCATTGGTGTATATTGCCATTGATTTACGAAAACAAACACACACCTTTCACGATATAAGTCTAAGCGAGGATTCGAGTATTGAGGGCATAATACTTTTACTTGATTTATAAGATGACGGAGAGAGATGTTTCTGATGCGCTTGACTTCGAAACGGGACTCTGTACTAATTACCACAAACGTCATCGAAACATGCCCCTCCGTGCGACAGCTTGACTCCGGAATCCACCAAATGCGTCGAAGTCAGCACCACCAATCCCGACGGCAACAAAAAAGTCAAACTGCAGCTTCCCATGAGCTGTGAACCCCCGGGACCAAACAATCCGACTGGATCAAAGGTTTGGGTAGTGAGTGTACTCCAATTCGGCCCTGCACATGTTATGCATCCGCCCAAGTCATTCCACCGGTCCCAACTTACCAACTTGTTATTTAGATATTTGGCGCCACTGGACATATGGGACAGAGTCTAACGAAAGCTTGTCTTGGCAAAGGAGACAAAGTTGTCGCCGTGGGTCGTATTAACGAAGACACTGTTGAATCGATACAGAAGAAATTTCCGCATACAAGTTGCTTCAATACTCTTTGCGATGTGCGGCTTCGAGAATCCGTTTCCACAGTGTTCGATCGAGCCCTTGAAAAAGTCAAAACGTATTGATGTCATAGCCAATTGCTCTGGGTATGGCGTTATTGGCGCATGCGAAGATCAGGACGAGCACGAGATACGCAATCAATTCGAGACAAATTTCATGGGCACGGTACATATTATACAATTGAGCTTACCATACTTCCGCGAGCAAGGAGCGGGGAGATATTTAATTTTCAGTAGTACTTCGGGCGCATTGGGCGTTCCGGGCCTGGGGCCATACTGTGCGACCAAGTATGCGGTGGAGGGAATGATCGAAGCTATGCTTTATGAGATTGATGCCTTGAATATAAAAGCTACATTGGTAGAGCCGGGCTTGGTTAGGAGAGATGAACCGGATTGGGCTTTTCGTCCGTTGCCTACTTGGGGACACTTTTTAATCAAATCCCCTAGCGAGCCATATTCTGATCCGTCTTCGCCCGCGCTGCATGCAAAGAGAATGGTTCAATGGCTGGGGGATAAACAACCTACAAGTGCGATTAAATGCGCTGAATTGGTTTGGCAGTTGGCTCATTGTTCTTACCCGCCTTTACGGTTGCTTTTAGGAAGCTATGCTATAGAGAGTATCAGAGATCGTCTACGGTCAATCATAGAAGAGTTTGAGGATTGGCAGCATTTACATCACCCCGCAGACCCTGCGCTTGATAATGAGGATGATGGGGATGATGGGGATGATGGAGATTGATACTGAGCCGGCCCCTAAGAAGAGCGCGGATCAGTCTGCTATGGCAGATGGAACCAACGTGACTAAAGTAGAATCGGATGTGGAAAGTAGCTCATGATAAAGTTCAAGCTACAAGTAATAATAATGATAATACGGTATAATATGACTGCTGTTGTGCTATTGCTTGCGACTGCGATGTGATCAAATGACTACAAAGCCTCGGCACATGGATACAACAATACGACTAAAGCAAATTCCCGCTAAAAGGCCTTCTACTAAGCCTATCCAGGAGTACTGAAACAATATATTAGCGAACAATAAAGTTCGCTCCCAATTGATCTTAACACCAAAACGCCTTCCCATGCAGTCTTGTTCCGGTATTCTTTGATGCTTTCATCTTACTTCCGGTGCTGGTGCTGCCGCCACCGCAATATCGTTATTGATTGCGTCGGCCGTTTCTTCTCTTGGTTGTCTTTCAAACAATCTTCTCCAGAACATTGGTGGGTCGAAGGGGCGGTGTCCATTGTGCAGAGGTGGATAAACATCTGAGAAGAAATACCAAATATGGCCAATAACAACTCCCATCATCTCATCTTTTGGCACTGTTCCATGTAATACTAGACTGAATCCCATCAAAACCCATGGTAGATACGGGGCCGTAAAAACTAATAATCCGAGGAAACTGAGTTGCGTATCGGGATTTCGTCTCGACCAAATGTATACCAAAGTTGAGGACAATGGGTGTCCTAGGAATGGCATTGAGACCAGTGGATTTATACAGATGAGACATGTCGTCGCATATAGTAGCAGCCAGGAGAAATGCGCCGGCGATCGACCGGACGATTCTTCAAGAAGTCGCGAGTATCTAGTTAGAAAGAACACGTGAAAAACGAGGTCCAGAGACAGAGGACAAAGTATATAAAAGTTGTTAGAAGGCGCCAATACTATGATGAAAGGTCAGCAAAACTCCCAAAAACAATTGCGCATGCGGATACAAGGAAAGAGAAACTTGCCTGCGACTTAACAAAGACAGCTCTAAAGCTATAGAATAGTTGAAAAGGAGTGACAATTTGACATTGAACCAATGCGCTTGTAATCACCGTGGCTGTCGTCCACCATCTTGTACAAACAGGCATCTCCCAAAACCAAGTCTCTAACGGAAACCCAGCTTGACCTCCATCTCCGTTTCCTAGCATTTGATCCATAATTGGATATGTTGTATGTTGGCGATATTGCGACAATCAGAATCAGGCTCGGTTTTGAAAGTTACCAAAATGAGGAGGGACTGCGCAATCGAATGTCCTGTGTATTTGTAGGATAGAAATAAATAGGTTGGGGAGGTTTAAATTCTTTTCTCTTATAACTTCAGGTAAGCTAGATGTGTTTAGTTCAGTAATAGATTTCATGGAAGGAATGTTGTATGTAGGTTTGTGACTTTATCTGTAGGAGTCATGACATTTGTTTGAACAAGTTGTCCTGTTCTTTCGATCCTTAATCTTTTGAAGGAACGTCCCGCGGCTTTTCGGGTGATAGAACTATCCTTGATAAGGTGAGGCTCGTATTCTCAGCCTTGTCGGCAAAGCCACATTTTTTCATATAGGGTCAAAGCTTTTAACTTGTAAATACCTATGGTTGCTATGGCTTCTGCATTCATCTATCTATACTCCAGACCTTCTTGGAGATCTTCCTTCAACCTTATAATACCTAGGTATCGAACACAAAGTAATTTTACCACTCCAAGAGCTTAGCTGATATCCCCGATTTCAATTGAGTCCTCGCATCAGCCTCCGTTACCTGCAAACACACACGCGCACATTTCGCGCTTAATCGCGTCTTCGATCCCAGCCCAGCCCCCAGACTATTTCTCAAGAATCCGCGCAATTGCTTTTTAAGAATATATTCTGAACATCATAAGACTATCGAATACTATCGCAAGTATCAATGTCTCATGTTCAGAAGAAAAAGCAGCGCTTATCGCTGGATGAAGAATCAGCACCAGATAGTCCGCCATCCGCAAAAACTAGACCGGCAGGAAAATCTGTCGCAGGGAAGGGAGCTGTAGGACAGAAATCAAGGGAAAGTGCAGTTAGAGGTAAGCTAGATTAATTTGCCATTTTAATCGGCGGTTTGCGCGCGCATGGGAAGGGGGAACATTTTATGTTGGAATTTTGGATTGAGCAAAAGATACTACACAGATTAACTCCAACTTACTGACGTGCCTCGACATAAAATAGCCGGAGACCCACTTCCTCAAGGAAAGAAGCGACGTTATAAGCCTGGTACTTTGGCGTTAAAGCAGATACGCAAGTATCAGAAGTCTACTGACCTTCTACTCCTCAAACTCCCTTTCTCTCGTTTGGTATGTATTTACACCCAATTTCAAGCTCAATTGCAAAATCTAATATGTGATGTTACTAGGTTCGCGAGATTGCACTCTCTGTACGCCCTCAAGGTGAGGGTATGCGCTGGCAATCTCAGGCAATTCAAGCACTTCAAGAATCAGCTGAAGCATTCCTTGTTCATCTGTTTGAGGACACAAATTTGTGTGCGATTCACGCCAAGAGAGTTACAATCATGCAGAAGGACATACAACTTGCGAGACGTATTCGAGGCGCATGGGGCGGTTTGGGCTAAGCTAAGATAACTACATGCTTAATAACTTTCGAATTGCGTGGGATATATGCCAAATTGGCTTTTTTGGATGGGAACTTCATTTTAATTATAGGGGAGGCGTATATGGTTTTCACGGCTTTGTACAAGTCTGGAGTGAATCGGACTTATAGCAAGCTGTACAAGCATTGATGTTCTATGTTAGGTGAAGTGAATTCTTGCTCCTTTCTAACGTGAGACTTGGCTTGTTCAGTTAAGGTAGCATATCTGTGTCTCGAGATGCCTCATATATTCATATATGTATAGAATCTTATCGTGTAAGACCGGAGTTCTTACAGAATCCCCTTTTCAACTGTATGTGACTGTTGTACCATCTTGCGCGGGTTCTAGCAATTTCCAATCGCATTTGATATCATTCTTCGCAAATGTATCCAATATGACGTTTGCAATTGCATCGAAGTTCTCTGTTGCAAGCGCAAGAATGGTTGGACCAGCTCCTGATAAGCATATTCCACAGAGACCAGGGTGAGATTTAGGAGTAACAGATTGTAAAATCTCAGGTAAACCAGGGATCAGACCTTTCCTGTAAGGTTGATGCACTTTGTCTTGCATTGCAAGATAAATCTGCTCTGCATCAGGTGGTGATCTTCCTAGAGCTAAAGGCAGAAGAGCAATTCTTTGAAGGTTGAATACCACATCTGACCTAGAATATGAAGATGGTAGGACACTTCTAGCTTTTGCTGTAGCGACTTCGAATTGTGGGATGATTGCAATGGCTTTGATCTCGGAGGCCCAAGTGAATTTCATGTAGTGTCCGATTCCAATTGGTGGCTCGGGAGGGTTGGATCCAGTATCTACTCCTCCGGCAGGTTCGGGAAGAACTTCACTGAGTGGAATTTCTTTACGTTCTGTGTCTTCGGCGCTCAACTCGTTGAGGTATGTTCCTACAAATCCTCCGTATAATGCCGCGGCTACGTTGTCTGGATGTCGTTCTGTGTGAAGCATTAGATATGTTGAGCCTGATGGGCAATTGAGACATACCTATCATAAGACAATAATCCAACATCCTAGCCTTTGTCAACTTTAACTTCCCAACTTCATTAGCTAGTGCAACACCAGCTACCACCGCGGCACCAGACGATCCAAGTCCCCGTCCCAATGGAATGGGGTTAATGATATGAACCGATGTCTCGGAAGGAAAGCTTCTTTGCCCATGGCATCGTAAAACATATAGTGCAGTTCGTGTAATGAGATTGCTATCGGCGGTCAAGGGAACCTCTGCCGCCCCTTGTCCTTCATATGTGATTTTGCAGTTGAGAGGGGCTTGAGATGTAGTAGTTGGCGTGACTTCAGCCCGTAACTCGAGCCATATTGAGAGGGCGAGACCTATAACATCGAATCCGGGGGCCAATGTTCGCAGAGGAACAGGGTACTCCTATTGGAACGTTAGTTTCGAATATCTAGCATCTGAGTCTCGACGGGAATCATCCAAATAGTTTGATATTGGTTTATACGTATTTTAGTGAAAGGAAATAGAGATGACGAACTTATGGTAATCATATTGATCAATGATATTCAGAAGTTTAAGATTGGAAGAACAACTTTGAGTTCGTGGTTGTGCATGACATGAGTACAAAGTGTGCTATCGGATCATGCGATCAACTCCACTATTATTTTCTTATATCAGCCTTGCCCGATATCGCTGGATTAACAAAGTCAAACCGAATGAAAATTCGGTATTATAAACAGGTCTATGAACCAGGATTCCAAGGTTCCAAAGCTCCAAGGCTGTATCTAGTCGGTATCTCGGGAGTATTTAGAAAGACTGAAATTAGAAAGATCTGGCTAAACATGATTTGTTCGCTTGTCACAGAATATGGTTGTTGAAGCGCCGATTTATTGATATCAGACCTGTCTACCTCAATAATAGTGATAGTATGATGATAATAAGTGATATTACTTGAGTTTACTGAACTCTACTTGGGCTTATTAGTTCTATGCATCCATCTATCAATCAAATTGAGGTAGCTAGTATGTAGAGGAGAGGATTGAAACGATGTACAAATCGATTTGAGTATCAAATGAATATTCCTATATAAAATCAAATAGTTGAAATGACCTGTTTACCCTGTCTATCCTGTCTGTCCTGTCTATTCATCCTATCTATTCGATTCAGATGACTTAAGTTGTTTTATTAATCGGTTAAATAAAATCTTGGAGGGGTAAGGTTAACGTGGGTGAAAGTTACAGTAGAGGCAGGCAGATTGGCGGGGTAAGAGAATTTTGCCAGGCGGTGGCACTAGCGGGCAGAAAATGATCACATCCTTATGATTTGATCTTTAAAGTCTCTTCTTTAATTCTCCAGCCTTTTCTATAACTCAGTGCAATCTTTTCTTTTCAATTTCTCACACGATGGAGCCCATTAGAATTCTCCTTGTTGGAAATGGTGGTCGGGAACATACTTTGGCCTGGAAACTCAGCCAATCTCCCCTCGTTGAGTCTATACTTGTAGTCCCAGGAAATGGTGGGACCGCGAATCTCCCAAAAGTTTCGAATGATTCCAGCGTCAAGGCAGACGATTATCCTGGACTCATTAAATTGGCTCAGAAGCACAATGTCAATTTGGTGAGCTTTTTGTTCAACTCGGTTTGAATGTTTAAGTCTCTTTGGGTGTTCAATTTTGTTTGGATGCTCAACTTCACTTCAATGTTTAAGTCTTACTGCTTATTTCAGCAATTACTGACCCCTCATCTGTAGGTCGTTCCAGGACCAGAGGCACCCCTCGTTGACGGAATTACAGACTATTTCCGTGCGGTAAATATTCCTTGTTATGGTCCCTCAAAACTTGCTGCTCGTTTGGAGGGAAGTAAAGCATTCTCGAAAGACTTCATGAAGAAATACAACATCCCAACTGCCGCTTACGAGAACTTTACAAATTACGAAGATGCGCGAAAATACATTGATAGCATTACTCATAATGTTGTCATCAAGGCCAGTGGACTAGCAGCTGGAAAGGGTGTTATTATTCCGACTTCAAAGGAGGAAGCTCACCAGGCTTTGAAGGATATCATGCTTGATAGAGAATTTGGAGATGCCGGGGATGAGGTTGTTATTGAGGAGTTTTTAGAGGGTGATGAACTCAGTATTCTCACTTTCTGTGATGGTACTCATATGATTTCTTTACCTCCTGCTCAAGATCATAAGAGAATCTTCGATGGTGATCAGGGTCCAAATACTGGAGGCATGGGCTGCTATGCGCCTACAAACATCGCCACAAAAGAATTGATCAAGGAGATCGAAAAGGCCGTATTAGAGCCCACGCTCCGAGGTATGAGAAAGGAACGTACACCTTTCATCGGAACTCTCTTTACTGGATTGATGATTACTAAAAACGGACCAAAAACCTTGGAATACAACGTTCGTTTTGGTGATCCAGAAACCCAAACTTTATTACCATTATTGAGTGCAGATACGGACCTTGCAAATATCATGCTCGCATGTACCGAAGGATGCCTCGATGCTGTGGAAGTAAAGGTTGAGCCAAAATTCAGTGCAACAGTTGTGGTAGCTGCTGGGGGTTACCCAGGTCCATATTCCAAAGGCACACCCATGGAAGTCGATACACCTCCAGCTGGTGCCAATATATTTCATGCTGGTACGGTCATAAAGGATGGTCAATTACAAACATCTGGTGGTCGTGTCATTGCAGCACAAGCAATTGCTGAAAGCCTGGAGCAAGCTGTAAAGGATGCTTATGCTACAGTCAATCTCATCAAATTTGATAAAATGTTCTATCGCAAGGATATTGCTCATCGGGCTTTCAGATCTAAGCCTGCCACCAAGGAAGCACTCACATACGCATCCGCAGGTGTCAGTATTGATGCTGGTAATGAGTTTGTCGAGCGTATCAAGAAAGCTGTTGGTTCTACCCGAAGACCAGGAGCTGATGCTGAGATTGGTGGTTTTGGTGGAGAGGTTGATCAACACATTGCTGGTTACCCAGGTGCTCCAATTTTGGTTGGTGCTATCGATGGTGTTGGTACCAAACTCATGATTGCGCAATCTATGGGCAAACATGACACGGTTGGTATTGATCTGGTCGGCATGAACGTCAACGATTTGGTTGTTCAAGGTGCTGAGCCGCTTATGTTCCTTGACTATCTTGGCTGCAGTAAACTCAAGCTTGAGAACGCAGCAGCTTTTGTAGAGGGTGTTGCCAAGGGATGTAAAGACGCCAACTGTGCACTTGTTGGTGGTGAAACCGCTGAGATGCCAGGCATGTACAAGAGGACGATTATGACGCTGCAGGTGCCGCCATTGGAGTTATGAATCAGGAATATAGATTACCAAAAACAGAGATTATGGCAGAAGGCGATATCCTCATTGGGTTAGCATCTGCGGGAGTCCACTCCAACGGCTTTTCACTTGTCCGAAGAATTCTTGAGAGAGAAAAGCTCGCTTACACAGCCACTGCTCCATGGGATCCTTCAACAACTGCTGGTCTAAGTCTCTTAACACCCACTCGCATCTACGTCCGATCTTTGCTCAAAGTCACCAAGAAGCACCTGCTCAAAGGCTTGGCCCATATCACTGGCGGTGGTTTGACTGAAAATGTCCCTAGAATGTTACCTTCTCACTTAGCCGCTGAGATTGACGTCGCTACATGGCAGTTACCCGCTGTCTTCAAGTGGTTGAAGAGTGCAGGTAACGTCACAGCTAGCGAAATGGCTAGAACATTCAATACTGGTATTGGTATGGTGGCCGTGGTTAGCAAAGATAACGTAGAGCAGGTTACCAGGGAATTGGAGGAGTCCGGCGAGAAGGTCTTTACCATCGGGAGATTGGTGACGAGATCAGGTGAAGGTTGTGAGTTGAAGAATTTGAACTCTTGGGATCAAAACTAGGAGATTTCAGGGATTCGGAAGGGAATGGGGAGAATTATCAATGAAAATGGCGTTCGGGCATTAGGAATACCATGAAGTTAGAAAATAGACACCAAAAGGGACATTAAAAGTTATATATGCTGGCTGCTATTTAGTAAGAGTTTTTTTTTAGTTTTTTTTGAATATTACATTTTTGAAATGAGTTGAGAATTTCTAGGTATGCAGACAACCTATTTTCCATCGCTCTATGCATACCATGCCATTTATTGTGATGCCATGCCGAATGAATCTCTTTATCTTTTCCCTGTTTAACCAAGAACCCAATTGCAAACATACAACCACTATCCATTTCCTTTTATTTATTCATTTGATCTTCCTAGCATTGATACCTCCCATTTTCTTTCCTTCCCCAAGCCTCACAAATCATCATCTACCATCCCCTCCCTTGCATCTTCTCCTTAGGATCCATAGTCCCACAATTCAACCCACCATTGCCTCTCCCAAATCCTCACTCACCTCGGCCAAGACCTTCGCATCATTAAAATGCGTCGTCGCCTGGACAATGGCCCGAGCCCTCTTGGCCGCATCTCCACTTTTGAAAATTCCACTCCCAACAAACACCCCATCACACCCCAGCTGCATCATCAAGGCCGCATCCGCCGGCGTCGCGATACCTCCGGCGGCAAAGTTGACGACGGGGAGTCGTCCCAGCTTTGCCGTCTCCTTGAGGAGTTCGAAGGGAGCTTGGATCTCCTTTGCGAGGATGCGGAGTTCCTCATCGGACATGAGGGAGGCTGCACGGATCTCCGATGTGACTTGGCGTTGGTGGCGGACGGCTTCGATGACATCTCCGGTGCCGGCTTCGCCCTTGGTGCGGATCATGGCTGCGCCTTCTGAGATGCGGCGAAGGGCTTCGCCGAGGTTGCGGCAGCCGCAGACGAAGGGAATCGTGAAGGGGTGTTTTTCTACGTGGTGGAGGGCGTCGGCGGGGGTGAGCACTTCCGATTCGTCGATGTAGTCTACGCCGATTGATTGGAGGATCTGGGGTGGGAAGGGCGTGGTTAATATTGATGGTTTGGATGTTGGGTGGAGGGGAACTAACTTGACATTCGACAAAATGACCAATTCTTGCCTTGGCCATAACGGGGATGGTGACCGTCTCCATGATTTCTCGAATCATTTTTGGATCAGACATGCGGGCTACGCCTCCTTGAGCTCGAATATCGGCGGGCACACGTTCCAGGGCCATGACTGCTACTGCGCCAGCTTCTTCTGCGATTCTTGCCTTGGAGGTTGTTAGCGGCGTTTATGAATTCGAATCTCATTTTGAACAGAGAAGGAAGGTGAGGAAGAGGGTGAAGATTATAACGTACTTGTTCGGCATTGACAACATCCATAATGACACCTCCCTTCAACATACGTGCAAGGCCGGCCTTGACAGTAAAAGTAGAAGAGACATTGTTGCCATGGCCATGGCCATTGGTGGCGGAAGTAGGAAGTTCGTTGGACATTTTATTTGTATCGTTCATCATTTGCAACATAGAAGGTTAATGTTATGGCTGGCGTCTTCAAAGCCAAGAAGATATCGAATAGATAGAAAGGACTGTGAAAGAAAGGAAGGTAGGTATGGGTCGAAGATGAAGTAAAAGTCAATTGAATATCTCTATCTGTTGTCTATGTTTTTTATTATTTTCTCTTTGATGAGGGGATAGATACAATATATGTAGTAAAAAGAAAGAGTTCCGAGATCCAAAATTAAAAGGCACTTTTGTTAGTAAAAGTCTTGGAAGAATCCAAATGACTTTTCCGTTTTAATGATGATGATGATGATGATGATAGAATAATAGAATAATAATAACAAAAATAATAACAACAAAATAATAACAACAAAATAATAAAACAAAATAATAACAACAAAATAATAATAACAAAATAAAATAATAATAACAAAATAATAATAACAAAATAATAATAACAAAAATAATAACAAAAATAATAACAAATAATAATAAAAATAAATAACAAAATATAACAAAATAATAACAACAAAATAATAACAACAAAATAATAACAACAAAATAATAATAACAAATAATAAACAAATAAATAAATAATAATAAAAAATAATAATAAAAATAATAACAAAAAATAATAATAACAAAATAATAATAACAAAATAATAATAACAATAATAATAAAATAAAACAATAATAACAAAATAATATTAATAATAAAATAATATCCATAAAATAATTCCCTTTTCTTATCTACTACTTCATTAGTACTTATTTTGTTTATTCATTCATTCATTCATTCATTCATTCATGATTAGGTTTATATACAGTTTAACGTCTCCATGTAGAATGGCTAGTTCATGACTAGGTTGACATGTTGGTAAGTTGACCTTCCAGGTAAGGTAATTGAAATTCACTACTAATAAGAAGGCACGTTCTCCTCCGATCGGTAGCAATGCCGAGACAAAGAAATAACAGGAAACCAATAATGAATTGTCTACATCGTATGTGATGGTAGGGAAGATTAATAATAAGGTTGGCGGGGGGTACTAGCTAGGTATTTGATATTATAACAAAATCCATATTTTCATCCATTTTATTATCCATTTTATAACAATTATAACAATTGTATTAATTGTATGAATTGTATGAATTGTATTAATTGTATGAATTGTATGAATTGTATTAATTGTATTAATTGTATGAATTGTATGAATTGTATTAATTGTATGAATTGTATGAATTGTATGAATTGTATTAATTGTATTAATTGTATGAATTGTATGAGTTGTATTCATTGTATTCATATATATTCAATCAATCAATAATAATTATAATAATTATATTAATTATATTAATTATAATAATTATATCAATTCATATCAATTCATATCAATCATATAAATCAAATAAATCATCTAAATTCCACAACCATCATAGTAATTTGATTGGTCCGTTCATTATATTATATTGTTTTATGGTAAACCTGGGGGATAAGGTTACGAAATGCTCGACCCCTGTTTTATCTGCGATCGAGGGGTATCTGATATCATGGGTATCAACGGTTTAGATCGGGGAAGGAGTTTGCGAGGTTTGTAAGAGGGAATTTTGGGCTGGTTGGTTTGATTTGGTAATACAGCAAAGAAGTAGCAAGGTTGGTTGATTGATTATTTGACTCGATGGATGAATGGATGGATAGATGGATAGATGGATAGATGGGTATAGGTAGCTGGCTATTCATTCCATAGGTATGGGAAGCTTCGGAAAGGGGTCAGGAGACGAGGAAGAAGGAGAAGGAGTTTGCGAGATGGGAATGATGTACTGCATACCATAGCAGATATCTCTTACGAGATGAAGACATGAATGAGTCAATTAGATATGCGTTGGGTTTATGGTTTTATGATTCGATTTGCACATAGGAATGGGGAGAGTCATGAGAATCATGTGAAAGTGTAGATAGAATTACTAGATATATGTATATGAACGGGATTGGTAGTTGATGCATTGGATAAGGATGAACCGAATGAATGAATGGATGGATGGATACATGGATGGATGGATACATGGATGGATGGATACATGGATGGATGGATACATGGATACATGGATACATGGATGGATGAATACATGCATGCATACATGAATACGAATAAGAGATAAGAGTCAGTTGGGATTGCTTGAGAGAAAAGTACAAACAATGTATTGGCATTGGTATTGGCATTGGTGTTGACATTGGCATTGGCATTGGCGTTGGCATTGGTATCCATGGGTATTAGTTCTTTCTATTCGGTATTCGAATCAAAGTCATCATGAGATATATTCATATCCATATCCATATCCATATCTATACTCTATATCTATAACAATGTACCTAGAACCCAGTCAGATGAATAAATAAAAATATATAAAGTGCTATTGATATCCAATGTTCTATCTCTACATACCTGGTACATATATATCAAATATCTACCTACCTACCTACCTCGTACCCAATATCATCACCTCAAATACAGAACCAATCAATCAATTGATGATTTCCCCAAGTTCATCTTACTTTACCTCTCCCCTCATTATGAATATGTACATGAACATGAATAAAATCATTCGACATTATTCCCATGCCCCTCTATTCTTATCGCTATCATGACGTCACTGATTTCACTCAGAATGTAACTTCACTTCACTCCACCGTCAGTTCAAAACAAACAAACAAACAAACAAACAAGCAAACAGCCAGCCAGCCATCAAACCCCCAATCTCCAACCCCAGCCCAGCCTTACAACTCCCATCCCATCCCATTCCATTCCCCCCTAGAAAAAAAAGAAAGACAATGTCCCGTCTCCTCCTCCGCCCCCTCTCAGCAGGAGCCCTCGGCCTCACAACCTACACCTCCTACACACTCCTCCAAACGCATCGCTTCCCCTCGCGCCTAGACTCACTGAATTCCTCGCTATCAAAATTATACAAAAGATGCCAAGGTGCCTATTATCAAGAATGGAGGGGGGTTGAACCCAAGGGCCGTGAGGCAGATTAGTAGCGGGAGTATAGTTGGTGAGTTAAGATTCTTCTTGATTTTAGATTTTAGATTTTAGGTTTTAGGTTTTGGATATTAGATATTGGATATTGAATACTGGGGTTCGGGTGAGGGGACGAAGACGAGAATAGAGAAAAGATACCAACAGCACCAAGGCCAATCAACCCACCAACAAACAAAGCACTAACCCCAGACCAAAACACAGGACTCGGAGCCGGCCTAGCAGTCAGCACATTCTCACGCTCTCTAGCACTAATCGTCGGACTGTTGATTGTCGGCCTACAAGTACGCAACTCTTTTTGTCCTCTTCCCCCCTCCTCCCCCAACCCCAACCCCCAATCCATCTAACATGCCTCCCTCTCCCAGTGGGCCTCCTCCCACGGTCTCGATATCATCCCCACAGATCGCATCCAACGCTACATCAAACACGTGAATCTGCGATCCGCGATCCAAGATAACGTAGCCTTTAAGGTTTCATTTGGGACGACTTTCGCCATGGCTGCATTTATGCGTTTCTAGAGGCTTGTTATGGGAAGGAGAAATCCGAGATTTCATGTATTTAGATTGCTCGCATTGAAAATACAATCGCGATAGAAGGATGGATGCAAGGAAAGAGACGGTGAAACGGCATAGATAAGTGAGATTGTATTTGAGCAGAGAATTGTGTCTATCTATCTATTTGGAAGTTGATCGATGATAGGTTTTCAATCGTGTTATTTTAGGGTATCGAATTTTCGTCATGAAAAAAAAAAGAAGACTGGATCCCTCGATTGTAGACTGATCACTTCTCTCTGCTTGTTTCATTCATTCGCCTGTATTCTGGATATGACCTACCTGCTCTACTTCAAGAAGCATATGCAAAATTCGATCCCCTGCACGCTAACCAGAATTCTCTAACCACCACATTTGTTCCCTTGGCACCACGAAGACTTCATAAAAGTTAGCTCACAAGTCTCATACATAATATAAATTCAGACGAAAAACTCACTTCATAACCTTTGTCAAAAACACCATCTTCTCCTTCTGGTCTACCTTATCACTTGGAAAATTGCCATCCATCAACGCAGCCTCTAACCAACTCTTCGCTCTAACCTGACTAACGACGAGTTTACGTAGCGGGTCAGAAAGCTTATCAAGTTCGCTGCGAGCAGCGGCCCCACCGATGTTATAAATGAGGGCTTGTGAGAGGAGGGGACCGAGGTGTTGGAGGGCGTTGGTGATGGCTTGTTGAACATTTGGGTCTGGATTGTTGATAGGGAGGGAGACAAATGAGGACTGAGGGTTGGTCAGCTTCGGATATTTTCGATATTAGGAAATACCAGGGGATGCTGGAACGGTTAGTGCTTGCTGTATCTTGTTACTTACCCAAATTCCGCAGCGCTTTGTTTGGGCAATGGATCGCGGCCAGTCAGGGCTTTAAGGGTAAACATGAAAATATGTTCGAGAGAGGATTTCGGCTCATGATTCAGGAGGATATTGAGATTCTTTGGGGTGGAGATTAGACGATGGAGAAACTCTATGCTTGGTTGGGAAATTTCGGGGTCATTGCTAGGCTCTGTAATTTGTTAGCATGAGGCCTTTTCTCCCCTTTGAATACGATGTGTTGTGAATCTGTGAAATTCCAGCACGAAGACATACCATGATTTATAGCTTCCATCAGCCCCGAGATCCATATCAATAAGGAGCTTAGAACTTGATTATTATGCTCCACTGATGCGGTATTACAGGAGTTGACAAGCGAACAGGCGGTATTGATGACCGTGATCACACGTGGTGTTTGATAATTGGATCTGAAGATGAATCTAAAATTAAGAAGTTAGAGCCAAGTAGAACCAGAATGTACCTAGAACACAACTTACTTGGCTACATCTTCAAGAGGGAAGACTAATGGGCCATCTTCTTCGACTAAGCCAGTACGGAAAACGTGCGAGGTCTCTTCAATTATCTCACCATGATCAGGGAAAGCTTCATTAGTTGTTGTGAGGATATTTAGCACCTGTACTTGAATCTCCCTTCCATTACTATTTTTCCAGAATGAATAACTGTTTTCATCCTTGTTAAGATCAACAGGAGTATCGGCAGGGACTTGGAGGCCTTTTCCAATACTGGTGAGACATCGCAACGCAGTGAGGGCAACTTCATCGGCAGCCACTTGACCATCAGGTAAGGGTATATTCGAGGTCGAGTCTGTGAACTGCGAGCTCAATAAATAAAGACTTCTTTCATGATCGCTCTGCACAAATTCCAACAATTGCCTGAGAGGAGCGAGCTTTAATTCATCGCTTGGCATTGCCTCAATGATTGATGCAATGGCGCCGATAACACCTTCTTTTGCGTAGCTTTCCACTGAGTTTGCCTGAGTGATTTCGCTGTATTGCTGCAGGAAGGCACCAAGTTCAGGGACAAGTACTTTGCGACAGGATGAACAGAGCATGGCAATAGACTTTGATGTTACTCTGGCCAACGTAGGTGAATGTAACATGCTAAACATAAGATTAAGTGCGCTGGGAAGATGCTGTACATGGCGTTCAAAGTAATCCGGATATCCATTGATTACCATGAGAAATGCCTGTTGAGTACGTGAAGGAACAGTCGAATCAGACTTTGTAAGCATAGAGAATAGCGGTGATCCAAAAACCTTATCCAAGTACTCATCCGACTCTTCCTTGATATAGTCTTGAAATTCGGCTAAGCACGTTAACGAGGCTTCGAGTTCGCTCCAAGCATCTCCCTTCTCAGCCGATTTTAAAACGAGATCAACGAAGCTGGAAACAAGTGATAAACCAAGTAACATGTAAGACTGCTGTATCAAATCTCCCACGTCTCTCCGAGCGTCTTTGAATCCAGTACGCTCACTTGAATCCCATGAGCTGAATATATGTTGTGGTGGAAATTGCATTTTATGCCAGCACTTCTCAATGGCTTGCATCAACACTGATCGAGCTGCTGGTAGCCAGGAAGGCGAAGCATCCATATTATATGACAATTCGAGTACAGTTTCCAGATAAATGGCCCAAAATTCTACCGCGGGAACAAATATCTTGTCTTCATTGACAATGTAAACCATCGGTAGCGAGTATTCCTACAAGAGCAGAGAGTATCTGCTGACTTCGAGGGTCAGTGGTGATATTTTGGGCTAGATCTTGCACTGTGGCATCGCCAAAGCTCAGTAGAAATTGGCCAAACTGCACTGAATCAAAATCGAAATCGCCCTGGATCAGCTTGGTGTATCTTTCTTGTGCCCAGGAGCTACTGAAAAGATCGTAAAGCATAGTAAAGTCATCTTCGGACAGGAATGATGAGTAGTTGGCTAATACGTCGGCAAATAGCTCCACGGTGATCTCGTATAGATCATCATCGATGATCAAACATCAATGCGGGCCGCGTTAGAGTTCTTAAAGGATCAAGAACAATGGCAGCGTCGAGAAATGCGCGATGAGAGTAAAGAACCCATGACTGTTCATGTTAGTAAGGGTGCAGCAAATGGTTCCTTCGATAACAACCAATTTTTTGGCATCATTAAGGCGTTTTGGGCTTTTTCAAAGAATGAGTTGCACAGGTACTTTCGAACACTTCCTTTGTCTTTCAAGGCTTTTGATTATCGTTCGTGGGACGGCCTTGGGACGTTGCAGCACATCTCCAACTAAGGATTTTCCAGATTATCTCTGAACCTCAAGGGCTAAAATAGACCTATGATAGACACCCTGATCTCCCAATATAATATACACGCCATGATGATGCCATGAACGGTAATAGGTATGAATCTAAGACTAACCTGAAAACATTTCATTGATTCCTGGCGAACTTTACTATTGATAGGACTCCCTGTGTTGGCAATCCCCTTGGTCATTATGGTTACAATATCATCGACATTCTGGACAACATGTTCGTGAAACTTATGCCTAGGGAGTGTATTAGTGACTGGATAGGTCATACGGACATCATACACCCACTGCTTCATTGAATTTGAATCTGTTTTTCCAACCTCTTCTACCAAAGTCGCAGAGAACCACAATATTGCCAAGTTCTTATCATCTGGTAGATTCTGGGCAAGGACTGTCATGGCAGGAGCATCTTCGAGTTTATGGTAAGGAACAGCTTCGCCAAGGCAGAGGCAGTATGTCAGATGAGCAATGCAACGAGCCCAAGAGCCAGAAAAATGTAGGAAGTAAGTGACTAAAGTTGTGCACAACTTTCTGACTACGAGTGGTCCACAGCCAGAATTCAGACATTTGACAAGCCATCCAATGATCCTTTGTAGCACAACTTGTGCGTCCTCATCCTTTAGGGATTGTCTGAAGCACGGACGTTAAGAGAAATCCAGATATAGGGATAGGAGCCAGCCTACGAATCAGTATTAAGCTTGACAGTAAACGTCAATGCTCCGAAGAATTTGACATTTTCTGAATTTCTTCCCAGCAAGCCATTGGCCAAATCCCAGCCAGCAGGAGAACGTTGTAGCTTCTGAAGAGTCTCTTGAACTTTTGAAACTCTTTCCGGGGGACCAGGCTTATACAATTGCTGGATTAGCTGTAAAATGCGTCAGTAAGACTCCCTAGGTTGTGTATTACTACCAAGTGGAAAGTGTGCTTGTGAGTGGAAAATATTTTGACTGCTCTCGTGATATGCGATTTGGAGGGGAAAAATAGTTGAATAAATAGTCAACTATCTTCCACCAACTTGGATTATTTATAACATCTTGCAATGGGAGAAACTTACAGCTTCTACCTCATCAAGTGATGAAGGGAGTAATTCATTCTCCATATCTGCTTAAAAGGGTATCGTTTCTTTACCAACCCAGCAAACAGAAAACACACACGATCTAAAATAGCAAAACGGCACAAGTTAGGAGGAATAGGTTCGATACATGCATGACATGAGTCAGAAGATGTTAGGATTTCTAGGTTCAAAAGATTCCTCGGTTACTCTTCCTTGAATGAAGTTTATGATGATTCAGGGGGGGAGAGTGATGTTGTATTTTGGAAGATTGCAAGGTTGTTGATGGCTGGTGAATCTTTTTGGTGCAGCCTTATCAATTATATAGAACTACCGAAGTAGCTGAAGGTAGCCTTATTATTATTATACTTGTAAGCCTCGTCAAAGTGGATAGATAGATATATAGTTCTAACCAATCACATCACCTGTTGGGCAATCAATCCATGGCCTGGGGATCTCTTAAAAATAAATAAATACCCAAGTAGGAAATTTAAAATAACCTTGGAATTATTATTTCCATCGTTTATGGGCTTTTTGAGAAATTAATTGAAATCACCTGGATACCTGGGCAAGGGAGAAAGGAGTTCACTAGTCATTCATGCGTATGTATATTCATGTCACATGGTTTATATGAATATAGTTTCATTAGTTACATTTATTTCTTTTCCTTGTAGGTAAATAGCTGGAGGTACTAGAAAGGTAAGGAAGGAATCATCAATCAACCCCACCAGCAATGACAACAAATACATCCATGGATACCTTGGTACGATACTGGCATTGGTTGATATTGGCACTGGTTAAGGTTGACATTGGTTAAGGTTGATATTGGTTAAGGTTGACATTGGTTAAGGTTGATAATTGGTTAAGGTTGATATTGGTTAAGGTTGACATTGGTTAACATTGACATTGGTTAAGGTTGACATTGGTTAACATTGATAATATTGGTTAATATTGACATTGGTTAACATTAACATTGGTTAATATTAACATTGGCTAACATTGACATTGGTTGATACTATAAATAATACTGCTTAATATTGGTATCCATGGATTGACTAGTACTGGCATTGGCTGGTATTGGTACCGGTTGGTAAGGTTAAATCATCTTGATAGTAGCCTTATCACTTGCTCCCAGCTTAATAAGCCTTCAACACACACCACAACAAACTTTGACAATATAGGTGAAGCATATCCTATCTATCTAGATTTCTAGTATCTACTTATTATGAGTATCCATGGATGTATATTCATTGGATTTAAAAAGTAAAAGCCTTGGTATCTCGTGATCAGTTCAGCATATATAGGAAGAAAGTGAGTATTACTTTATTTTGGTGTGCTCTGTATACAGTGTTTTAGAGCTTTTATATACGCTTCTATAAATACCCCCTCCTCTTTATCGTAAAAAGAAAAAGATTTTTTAGGAGGGGTGGAGAATTAATATAACAGAATTGATAGAGTTTATTAAAAAGAGAAAAATGAAAGTGTATATATATATAATAACAATAATAATAATAATAATTGGAATTGCAATAAAAGAATGGAAAAATATAAAAATGGTAAAAATTGGAAAGTATTGGAAATACAATTATATAATTATATGATATTATATAATTTCTTTTTTTTGTTAGCCTTAGTATGAGCCATTTACGCTATATAACAAATAACGGAATGTTCCATAGGATAATTTTTTCGCAAGCTCTAAAACATCATTTATCTATTTATCTATTTACCTACCTAATAATATCTAGTACTTAGTACCTAGTACCTAGCACCTAACATCTAGCACCTAGCACCTAGTACCTCCAGCTACCTAGGTAGCTATCTCATCCATCCATCCACCCCCGCCATCCACCCCCCATTCAATCAACAGTAAATGGTCAAATTTATAAAGAATATTTACCCAACCTTGGAATAACTTGTTAACTTTCCTTGATGCAGACCTACGGAGTATCTAGCTAGGTAACTACAGCACTTCATAACGACCTCATACCTGTACACTGTACCCTCCCTCATTCGTACCCTCTTCACGTTACACCGAGCCTCGCTGTTATCTGCCCCATCTTCTTTGACCACTCAATTCAGTTCCACTACCTTACCTACCTACCATCTTGGGAAATCGATGCAATACTTTCGACCCCTAAGCACTTGCGTACGTGGAATTCGTTTTTGCAACTCTTTTCAACCACTTGCACAATCTCTTCATACTCGCATTCGATATTCATCCAGCTTCGCCAGTACGTTCATTGCAAATCGAAGTAGCATTCTTGGTAGTGACTTGGGGTGTTGACGAGATCTTAGAAATAGACATGGAGGCTATCAATACTACGGAGCGCTTGGCGGGGTTGAGGGAGCTTATGAAGAAGAACAAGGTCGATATCTACAGTATGTAAGTCACCTAGTGGCCATGCTTCCATGTGTCAATCTCGACTAACTACTCTATAGTCGTTCCTTCGGAAGATAGCCATAGCTCCGAATACATCGCAGCGTGTGATGCGCGGAGAGAATTTATATCAGGATTTTCAGGATCTGCTGGGTGTGCAGTAGTGACTCTGGACAAAGCTGCCCTAGCCACGGATGGTAGGTTATGATATTTGGTATACCTAGAGACTCTGCTAAGTTTCTCATAGGCCGGTATTTCAATCAGGCGTCGCGCCAACTTGATGGTAAGTAAATGACGGAGTCTATCACCTTGTCGGACTCGTCCAAACGCCCATGGTAGCTACTGGGTTCCTGGAAGACTAATCATGATGATTTAGACAATTGGCTTCTTTTGAAACAAGGTCTCCAGGATGTACCTACGTGGCAAGAATGGGCAGCTGAACAGTCCGAGAATGGCAAAGTTGTCGGTGTTGATCCTACTATAATCTCTGCACCTGACGCCCGAAAGCTCTTAGAGAAGGTCAAAAAGCGCGGCGGGTAAGCATGAGAGATTCTTTGCTTCACACAATACTAAAACTAAATCACTATTGATTTATAACCTCATCAATGATACTAACTTGATCTTTATAGAAGGGATTTAATCCCCGTGGAGGAGAATCTGGTGGACCTTGTTTGGGGGACAATCGACCTTCTAGCCCAAAGGAGCCGGTCAAGGTTTTGGCACGAGGATTTGCTGGGAAAAGATGTCAAGGCAAAACTTCAGGACCTCCGAGCGGAATTACACAAGAAAAAGAGTTCGGGCTTTATCGTTTCCATGTTGGACGAAATCGCCTGGCTATTCAATCTACGCGGAAACGACATCCCTTACAACCCAGTTTTCTTCTCTTATGCTGTAGTTACACCCCAACTTGCCACTCTATATGTGGATTCGAGCAAATTAAGTGACGAATGCACAACACATCTCAAGGATAATGGAGTATCCATCAGAGATTACTCGGAGATATTTGGTGAGCTCGAGGTCTTGAGCAAATCCTTGGATTCGGAAGACGCCAAAAGTAAAAAGTTTTTGGTTTCAAGCAGAGCATCATGGGCATTGAAACGCGCTCTTGGCGGTGATTCTAAAGTCAATGAAGTCCGAAGTCCAATCGGTGACGCTAAAGCCGTTAAAAATGAGACCGAATTAGAAGGAATGAGAGCTTGTCATGTTAGAGATGGAGCAGCACTCATCGAGTATTTTGCATGGCTTGAGCATCAGCTCGTAGTCGAAAAGGTTGAGTTGGATGAAGTCACCGCGGCCGACAAGCTTGAGCAACTACGGTCAAAGCAGAAGCATTTTGCTGGGTTATCCTTTGATACAATCTCCTCGACTGGGGCTAATGCGGCAGTCATTCATTACAAACCAGAGCCTGGCAATTGTTCGATAATTGATCCTAAAGCTGTTTACCTATGCGATTCTGGAGCGCAGTATTTCGACGGAACTACTGACACTACTCGCACGCTCCATTTTGGTGAGCCAACAGAGATGGAAAAGAGAGCCTATACACTTGTTTTAAAAAGGAAATATTGCTCTAGATGTGGCTGTCTTCCCCAAGGGAACTAGTGGCTTTGCTCTAGACGCTCTCGCTCGACAATTTCTCTGGGTACGTCATCCGATCCCTCAATTTCCACCGATCGTACTGACAACCAAATAGGAAGAAGGTTTAGACTATAGACATGGAACGGGCCACGGAGTCGGCTCTTACTTAAATGTTCACGAAGGGCCCATAGGAATCGGAACCAGAATTCAATACTCGGAGGTCCCATTGGCACCTGGAAACGTCATATCTAACGAGCCTGGTTATTATGAGGATAGTGCGTTTGGTATCCGAATCGAAAACATCATCATGGTGAAGGAGGTTGAGACTAAATACAAATTTGGTGACAAGCCATATCTGGGTTTTGAGCATGTCACAATGGTGCCATACTGCCGTAAACTCATCGATGAGACTCTTCTTACCCGAAAAGAAAAGCACTGGTTGAACGAGTACCACGCCGATATCTATTCTAAAACTAAAGATTATTTTAAGGGAGATGACTTAACTATGAGTTGGTTAGAGAAGGAGACCGAGCCCTTGTAATCGTGCATGGAGGAGGGGTATATGCCGGGGGGGCAAAGGAATGAGCCGTGACAGCATAGCATACATACATACTATAAAGCATATTTCGGATAGCGTAAAGAGGCTTCGCTGTTGTTATTGTTGTACTTGCATCTAGTACAGCAACCCCACTACCCTGAATTGTGGAAAGCTTTGTGTCGTGAAAATCGTGTAAAACATCCCACTTCCCGAAGTATCGTGGCCAAAGTTCATTCAGCATTATGGAGAGGTATCGATCTTTTGGCAGGGATCACGTGCATATCATTAGTCTACTTAGAGCCAATTAGGAGAGGATATGCCACGCAGTTGGTCATTTTTAGACATAGCCATTCATCTACGGAGGACACGGGAGGGAGTACAGTAACTTCGAATGGTGAATTAATCCGGCTTCGAACAGGAAACGAATAACAAGAAGAAACAAGGAATCAAAGGGAAAAAAAAATTTAGTTCTGATTCTTTCATCTTAATTTTTTGCTCACCGCACAATCAAAAAATCCACAATCCACAAAATGTCATGAGTAGGTAGGTACCTCGTATGCATTCTCACAAATCTGCAGTTGCATTTTTATCGGTGCACTGTGTCCTATCTTAACTCAATTACCTACCTAGTATTCAGTCCTCCCAACATCCCGCCTTCAATTCAGAACATTATGCCGAGCCAGAATGTCCGTCGCATGTCATCGATATATCGTGGCAGCAACTGCTCTTTTATTCCTTTGCAACCTACCTAACAGGGTAAATGCTAGCAGTGTGTCCACTAACTCCGGCATAACTTCTATGTTTAGTGCTCCAAATACTACTGGGGCATGCGAGTTTAGGACAATCAACTACATAACAGATATTCTACCTCAGCAATGTCTTCGCTCATCTTGGAGCAGCACGCACTCTCCGCATACTACAAACACGAAAGCTGCCGGTCCAGTCGGGACACTTGAAAATCAGGGAAGGGATGGCGTAACAGATACGCTTTCAAATACCCCTTCTTCCAGCGAGTATATTGGTCGAACGATCGATGGAGCAGGAGTGGCTGGCGAAACAAGTCGGACCTCCGAGGGCCGCCAGTCTACATCATTGAGCACATCTCAGGACGTACTAACTTCCACTACATCTGCAACCCCTATCGACGAGGGGGAACTCAATGATGCCTCGTTCTTGTCGTTTGAAGAATGGAAGAAGCAGATATTGGAGCAGGCTGGACAGCAAGATTTGAATATTGGTAAGAAGAAGTCTGCAGAAGCGGCTAGAAAAAGGGAGTCGGAAGCCTTTCAGAATAACCTCGAGTCTCTTGGCGACGACGGGGAAATCGATCTGGACTTTGGTGCTTTCAGGAGCGGAGGAACGGAACAAAATTCGAGAACAAACGAAGACAAACAGTCGGGCTCTCAAAATTCACAAGAAGAAAAGAGTGATTCTGGGCGTCGGAGGGATCAGCATCGCAGCAAAGATGCCGGCAAGACTTGCAAAGAACGCTTTTCCTACGCATCGTTTGACGCGGGGGCTACTGTCCTGAAGACTCATCAAGGTGCAAAAAATTCGAAAGCTGTTTTAATAGAGAACAAGGACTCCTACATGCTTTCGGAATGCAAAACACAAAACAAGTTTTTTGATCATTGAGCTTTCGGTGAGAACTGTATAGATTCAAGGAAAGAAATGTCTACATTGCTAACAAACCACTAGGAGGATATATGGATTGACACTTTAGTTCTAGCAAATTATGAATTCTTCTCCAGCATGCTCAGGACATTTCGTGTTAGTGTTAGCGATCGATGGCCTGTGAAGATAGATAAATGGAAAGATTTAGGTGTCTATGAAGCTCGAAATTCCAGAGAAATACAAGCTTTTCTGATAGAAAACCCGCAAATATGGGCCAGATATATACGCATCGAATTTTTGACACATTACGGAAAGGAGTACTATTGTCCACTTTCACTCGTAAGAGTACATGGCACTCGCATGCTTGAAAGCTGGAAGGATACTGAAGCTAATAATGATGATGACGAAGAAGCGGATGAAGACCCCGAGGACGGGTTTGTTCCAGAAGCTGTGGCAGAAGTTATTCAGACAACATCAACTGATGTACAAGCTGCACATGCAACAGCGAGTGGCCAAACTGAGCCGGCCGGATCACATGCGCCTCTAGACATTCAAAAAAAGGAGACGCCAGTAGAAACACATTCCTCACCATCGCCCATACCGACTTCTTCTTGGAAGAAGTTTGTTTTCCAGAGCCCCAAAATCCACATCATAAGCCCCAGTGATTTATGCTTTGCGTCGGATGCTCCAGAGCATATTCTCACAAGTCGGGCTGCTGTAGAAAAGGACTCATCTGATGGAAAAACCTCCATGCAAGTTCCACCTTCACCTGAAATGATATCCACGGCCTTTACAGATAACGGGATCACGTCCTCATCATTGTCTTTTACCGGACCCTCCGCACAACAGACATTGTCCGAGGACAAGCCATCTTCAGCAAGCACGTCTCTTACCCAGGAAACCCATGATTCTTCAAAAACCACTCTTGATAGTTCCTATTTGACAACTACGACAAGTTCCACTCCAGCTGTGATTAGCAAATCCCAGAATGCTACAGGTACAAATAAGACTCGTAGTACAAACACCGCTTCTGGGTCTGCACCTTTACCCACCATTCAAGAGAGCTTCTTCAAGGCTGTGTCAAGACGCTTGCATCTGTTAGAAACGAACTCAACTTTATCATTGAAATATATCGAAGAGCAATCAAAGATGCTGCGGGAAGCCTTTCTGAGAGTCGAAAAAAGGCAACTTCAAAAGACAACTGACTTCCTCGAAAACCTTAATAGTACAGTTCTCACAGAACTTCGCGTATTTCGTCAACAGTACGATGAAATTTGGCAGTCCACTGTTATATCCCTTGAAAGTCAACGAGATGAATCCCGTCGAGAGATATTGGCTCTAAGTACTCGTCTAAACATTCTAGCGGACGAAGTTGTCTTCCAAAAACGCATGTCTATCATCCAATCTGTGCTGCTTCTTCTCTGTCTCGGCCTCGTGATCTTCTCTCGTGTATCCAGTGCTGAGTCTCTCGGTTTCTCTCTCCACAATCGACGCTCCCGTATGCTCCGCAACACCAATAGCATGGGAAGTCCACTCGATACTCCGGGCTATACCTCTCAAGAGCGTGGAGATTACATTGGTGGTGCTAGCTCTCCTGTGGAGCAGTGGCCCATCCAGCATCGGCGTCAGCCCTCAGATGAATCTGTCAATTCTCGCTCACGATCCCGTGGTTGGGGACCCCCAACACCTATATCATCATATTCTCGTTCTGATAATGAGCTCACCCCTCCACGTGCCTTTGATGATACCACTACTACCGCAGCCGGAACTACTACCGGTACATTTTCTCGACTTCGAAGAAGCATCACTATGAAGTACCAGAATTCTAACCCTTTGTTATCTGCATCAAAAGAACATGAACTTCTTCGCACCTCATCATTTGGACCTTCCCTTAGATCTCAAAACTCATCGCCTGCCTCTTTCTTATCGGTTGTGGATGCGAAAGAAAGGGGTGGTGGTAGAGACAAACATTCTAGTGGGTTGGCCAGTCCCCCGCCCAGTGATATTGAGTGTCACAATCCTATGGACGATATGAACCTTACGCCCACGGGTATTCAGCGTGAGATATCGGAGGGGTGGAACGGTAATGATATTGGTGAGTATAAATCCACTCAGATACCTAGACAGGAGGGTCCTGGCAATGAGCGAAAACCTTTGCCTGCTTTACCGGATGGCGGCCCAAGCCCATAGTATTGTTTGTCTTTACATCAACTTTTGAGCTATTATTATTTTACTATTTAGCGAGGAGTCTGGTTTTGGAATTTGAGGGCAGTTCGTGGTCTTGGCATACACCAGAATATTATGTTGTATAGCTATTATATTGCGAGTAAAATAACATTTTGTGTATTGATTGCAATGATACTAGTTTTCTGTACGGTTCCCTATACATGTTTGCCGCTATTAGCACCCTCGCTGTCTTTTGGCAGGTTTCGCTTGTTCCTCAACGTCCCAACCGCATTTCAATAAAACCTAAATCCTCAACCCAACCTGAGTACCATTCTTACTCATAGTTGTGACTCCCTATCTCTCCTCAAACTCCTCCACCAAATCACGATTTTTCATAACCTTAACCTTCTGCATAATCCTAGCCACAGTGATCAATCGCAATATGAGTCACACCCAGATCTCCAACTGGACACCTTCGTAGCCCAGCTCCGAAGGGGAAATCGATCCATCAATCAAGTTTGCACTTTGAAGTTACATCCCCAAAGTTTCGGACATAATCTCTCTGGCTATCCTTACGTTTGTCTATACATTCTGGAAACTCATGGGATTTTCTCTATTCGTTTCTTGATGAATATGGATATGGATATATATATCAGACAAATCCCTTGTGGATCCCCTTTAGAATCTGGAATCTGGAATCTAGATGGGAGGATGGGAGGATAGGAGGGATGTATCTTGAAGTGTGGTATGCTTATTTGTAGCATGGGATATAAGTGCGTTGTTTTGGTGGCGGGGTAAGTTGGGTACTTTGAAGTTCGAAGTTTAAAGTTTCATGGGGTTGGGGGTTCAAGAGGGGCCTTTGTGGATTATATTGGATTGGGTGGTTGGAGTTTTTGGGCCTGTTTTGTTCTTATTTTTGTATATGGAGGGGGGCTTGTTGGGTTGAAGATGGGGTTGTAGTTGTGTTGTGGGGGGGAGGTATACCCTGGAGCTCGTCCCATATGCTACATGGTATTCTTGATCGTTTTTGGATGATGTAGTTGTTTTTTTTTACGTTGTTGTGAAAAGATCAGAACTATAGTGTCTTGGGCGAGGAAATCCCAAAACGGTAATACCATTTTCATTCCTACGCCTCGTAGTAGATGGTAGTAGTCATCTAGAAACTTTGCTGTATATGTTGTCATTTCTGGAAGCAACGTTGGAGTCGATTCGTTGAATAGTATCTCTAATGCGAGATCGAGTGCCAGATGACTAGAAAGTGGTTGCAGGTCAATGATAGAGCCATCTTCGGGAATGAACGCCAAGAGCTGTGTAACGTGCTGCTCGAAGAATTGTGGATTATTTGCTGCCTTTGCGAATATTGGAGTGAGCATGGAACGATGTGTTTTCCATGCAGGGCCATTCGTAGATATCAATATATTGACAGCTAAAGGTATGATCCGAATGAAATTATGGAACCTACTCCAAATGATTCAAATTCTGCTCCATAGATAACTTCAATGAGTTCTGGGGACTCGGTAAGGATTCTAGCAATACTGGATGGAAATCATTGAATTTTATGGCCACATCTTGCAAGGAGATCCTCATCAAGGTTATCAAGCGGTCGCTTTTCAATCGTCTTTGTAAATTGAGAGTAGATTATATGAAATGCGAAGAGCTGGATCTTTTGAGAAGGAAAGTTGGTGGTGGACAACTTTTGTCGCTCGATAAGAACTTAGGCGGTTCCATATACAGTAGTATTGATAATAAGAAAGATAACTGCTCACAGTAGCACTGATTAATAGCTGAGATGTAGCCTGCTATAGAGTGCCATTGATACAGATACTAAAGAAATGTTTCGATCAATGTAGTATGAAAACAATGACTTAGGAGAATTACAGATGTTTTTCTCGTCTTTAGACTTTGGAAGAGAAGTATCTTGGGATTAATGAGATGTTCCAATTAGACCCATTGTCAAGCTTGCAGTTAGTTGATAGCCTGTTATTCACATAGTAAAAGTAGCAAATACCCAATTTTAGGCAAAGAAACCAACGAGAACAAATATCTAGGATATAATACTTATATCCCTTCTTTCCCTATCTAGAAATGATCACTGCCTTAAAATACTGCGTGAAATCCATGACCGCTAGCCTCCAGTAGCTCATGTCTCGAGCATGGTGAGATCCCATTTCTAAGGGATACTTGCTTTTGGAAGAAACTTGACAAGGAGACATGAATTGATAATTTTTTGGTAACTTTAGTGTCCCTTCAGGTCATCAATCACCGGTCTTATACGAGCGATATTGGGATTCTCGGTTGCCAATGATCCACTTTCTTAATATTAGATAGCTGTCCTGTCCCCCTATTTTATGTGGGGACCTCTAGAAGAACCAGTAAAATGATGAAACCGAATAATTTCGTGAATATTACAAAGCGCTCCAAATCAACAAAAGAGTAACCGAAAATTGTGCCAGCGAAGCTATCAGCCTTATGACCTATCTGCTTTAGCGTTAATGGACTAGAGGTGCTTAGCACATCTGCAATACGACATAGCAGTCTAAGCGAGGATGACTGTATTGAAGCAACTGTTGAAACCTATCCTACCTAAGACTTCCAGCACCATATTCTAGCGCCAACTGTCACATAGTAAGATAAGTACTTACTATAGTGTGCCCTATAGATAGGTAAACACGTAAATATATCCTATAAGAATGATGCCAATTTCCCAGAATTCCGTCTTAACTACTTTGGAATTTAGAAAACCACGACCGCTCTCCCAACAAAAGTATCAAACAAAGCCATCCGATGTAAGCCATTTTTCTCGTAGAGTAAGTGTGATACATGGAGCTCGTAGTATGGTATCGAGCCCTAGAAGGTACGAAATCCTAGTGGGAAATTTTGTGATTTACAACTGATTATAAGCAAACAATGATGATCAAACTTCAAACAAGGGGGAGATATTAAGAGGGTTTCAGAGCGGGACGCATGGTGGCACAGCGCTTAACCTATCTGAGGACTTCCGCAAAATTGCATAGAATAAATACTAAGTAGGTAGGTAAACAAAACAAAACAAAACAAAAAAGTGTGAATTCCATCTACCTTCTTCACCACTACATTAACCTTACCACCTTATTTCCTCAAACAAAGATTTGACAATCAATACATTGCACAAATTCAAAGCAATTTAACTTAAGATGAAAGACTATTGAACAATTGCTGTATACCCACGTCACACGTAATACCTAGCTACATACTTCGTACTAGGTACTACCATCCATATAGCAAACACCCAAGCGAATCTCCTTTCTAAAATTGACCAATCAACCAGTCCACCCCTGCTTGTTTGCTTACAATAACCTTATTCTTCACCCAGTCAACAAACTGCGTCATTGGTTTTTGTTTACTTTACTTTTTTCAAGAAGCTCTTCCATGTACTCACATTTACAACGACAATTTTGCGATAAGATTGCTGATATTAACCAAATATTAATTGCCATGGCACTCGACCCGCGATTAATACCAGGTGTGGTATCAACTGCTTCGACTCCTTCTTTACAATCAAGAGAAGGTAGTGTCATGTCTATGGCCAGAGATACGGGTGGAAATGTTAGAGTTGTGGTCAGGGTCAGGGGATTTCTTCCTAGAGGTAAGTAGTTTTTGGTATGGAAAGTATTGAAGCAATGAATTGACCCCAATGTAGAAATCAATAGAGGAGCTGAGTGTCTGGTTGAAATGAGCCCAATATCACAAGCAACCACCCTCCTGGTACCTAATGATACAGATCCTGCAAATACTCGCATGAAGATGCGCAAAGTCATTGAAGAGAAAAAGTTTACATTTGACAATTCCTTTTGGAGCCACAATAAATCTGACAAGCACTATGCACACCAGGAAGACGTTTACAATAGCTTGGGGAGGAATTTTTGGATCATAACTTCGAAGGATATCATACGTGCATCTTTGCATATGGCCAGACTGGATCAGGAAAGAGTTATACAATGATGGGTACTGAAGATCAGCCAGGATTAATTCCAAGGACCTGCGAGGATCTATTTCAGCGAATTGAGGCAGCACATAATGAAAGTCCAAACATTTCCTACAATGTCCGTGTTTCTTATTTCGAGGTCTACAACGAACATGTCCGAGATCTCCTTGTTCCATTCCATCCAAATCAGCCACCTTATTATCTTAAGATTCGTGAATCCCCTATCGAAGGACCTTACATCAAGGACTTGACCGATGCCCCTGTTAAAAATATTTCCGAAAATCATGCGATACATGAAGATGGGAGATGCCAGTCGTACCACGGCAAGTACCAAGATGAACGATACCAGTAGCAGAAGTCACAGTGTCTTTACAATTATGCTCAAGCAGATTCACCATGATATGGAGACCGATGAAACAACAGAACGTACTGCCAGAATTCGACTCGTGGATCTCGCAGGTAGCGAACGTGCAAAGGCAACAGAAGCAACAGGTGCCCGTTTACGTGAAGGAAGCAATATCAATAAGTCCCTAACAACCCTTGGTCGTGTAATTGCTGCTCTCGCAGATCCAAAACAATATCGTACTGGAAAGCGCAACAAGGACGTTGTTCCCTATAGAGATTCAATACTCACCTGGCTACTCAAAGATTCATTGGGTGGAAATAGTAAGACCGCAATGATTGCATGTATTTCCCCGGCCGATTATGATGAGACACTTTCTACGCTTCGCTATGCAGACCAGGCCAAACGAATCCGTACCCGTGCTGTCGTCAACCAAGATCATGTCTCCGCTGCCGAGCGTGATGCCCAAATTGCTGCTATGGCCGAAGAGATTCGCATCCTACAACTTCAGGTTTTCTAACTCCGACTCTACCCGCAGAGAGACAGAAAGTAAAAGCTCAAGATGAGAAACTCGAACAATACCAGAATAAGATCGCTCTTATCCAAAGAATGATGGAAGACAGAACCATGATATCAGAAGGCAAGATTCGAAGCTTGACAACGGAGAATGAGGCTTTGAGATTACATTTGAAATTAGCTCTAGAAAGTTTGAAGAATCCAATCAAAGTGGAAAACACTAAGGCTAGTAGTGTACACAACCTTGGTGTTGGTGGCGAAGAAAAGTTGGAGCAGGTGAATGAGGGTGAGGAAACTGCAGAAGAAGATTATGAACAGGAGTATACGGATGAAGATGAAGCTATTGATGTCGGAGTGCATGAAGAGAGAGCAAGCGAGGTTCAGGGTTTCATGGGCAATTTGTTGAAGGATCTGGGTATGTTCAGAAAGAAGATCGATGATGATAAGGGCCGTTTCGGTAGGGAATTCGGCGTTGTATGAGTATTTTTATGAGGACATGGGCAAACTTCAATGGGTTAGTGTGGTTTACGACGGAAAAATGAGACAAGCGTTGGTGTTTGGGCGTTTTGTTATTTTATTATACCAAGGGTACCGAGGACAGGATAGGAGTGTTGGATATGTAGAGTTAAGGTCACGATTCATGGCATAATGTATAGAGTAACGGAGTATTTGTTACTACCTGTTTATCTTTCGGGTGGTAAATTATGTTTTTGCCGTTACTGTAAAAACTATACACAAAGGGTTAAGCTTCCTACTGGTCTGCTCTTACACACTTTCAAAATAGTGAATTTTCATAATATGATACTTGTCAGAGTAGGTCCTGAGATATAAGAATGTAGATATACAACACGACTATTTTAAGGATTTTTGTGGAGTGGATGGACTTTAATTTGGAGATGCTATGCTTAAGTGCCAGAACTAAATGAACAGAATAGGATTGGTTTCGGTACCTAATTGGGGTCTATATTATGGGAAAGATGACTACCACCTTGTAATATGCCCTATTAGTACCTCATTCCCGCACTTGTTGGGATGGGGCCTGTAAAATGGAAATGTCGACTTGCAACATATGATATAAGTCTGATTTCAGGTTTGCCACTGGGTTGGGGTTCGTACTCTAGCTTGCAGACGAATGATGACACTTACCATACAGAATAGCAAAGAGACTAATGTGATATGAACCTCTTGATTCATGTTCTTATTATCCATCCATTTTATGTTTACAAGGGCAAGTGCCGTCTATTCCTTCATACACCAAAGTAATTTTGAGGTCCCTTTTGTCTAACGCCATATCCACCGCCAAGTGACCGAAGTTTTCGGGTTAAGATATCCCAATTCCAATTTATACAGAAACCCCAGAGACCATTCCACTCGCCTTTTTACACATTTCGCCATCTCTCAAAGTTCCTCAATCCCCGCCTTCTTAGACTCTCCCATCTTCCTATCACTATCCGCATCTTTCTCCTCCCCTTCGCTGTCACTATCACTCTCGCTTCCACTTCCCCCTTCTCTCGTCTCCTCCAAAACACCTAGTCCCAAATTCATCTCCACATAACTCTCTCCCTCCCTTACATCCTCCAACCCCCTCTCTTCTCCACCACTCATCTTCTTCATCAACTCCTCATTCGCCTCTTTCATCTGCTTTTAAAAAAATCTGGAAGATTGTTCAGGCCCTCTGAAGCGCCAAATCCACTTAGTGCAGATACACGCATGACGGGACGGGCATTCAGTGGACGAATGAGAGGGATGTCATCTTCAGATTCGGAATCAGAAGAGGCATCTGATAATGAGGCTTCTGCTTCTGATGATGATGTGACTTTGGATGAAGTTGGAGACGAGGATTCATGTGATTTTGTGGATTTGGAGGGTGTGGTGGATGGCTGAGGGGTGTTGGAGGTGGTTTTTCCGAGGGTGATACGTTTTCTGGATGGGAGTTTGGCGTCGAGAATCTTTCGGGTGATGATGTTGATTCCGAGTCCATTTGTTCGGGGGGTGGCGAGGAGCGTTTGGTTGCTGACATGGTGAGTGTGTCAGGTGAGTTGTTGGGGTGAGGTAAGATTGGATAGGGGAGTTCCAAATAGTCTCAGATAAATAACTGGTCTCTGTGATGGGACCCGGCCAGTGATAATCTGAGAGAGAAAAGAAGCAAAAATAAAGTTTGAAAGCTGTATATCTTATAAGCATTGAGAGTTTCAATAAGTGATGTATCTATTCGACTAGGGTACTCACGGGCTTATGCGATAAATAAAGGGTTACTTGAGTAAAGCAAGAAGAGAAATGTGTACTGTTTGTATCCCAAGAGTCCAAAATACTTTTCTTTTTACTTGATTTCCTAAACACCAATTGAAACAAAAAGATAGCAAGGGTGAAGTTGTATGCAGTAATATTTCATAAGTTGATATCGTTGTCTCGAATTTGATTTGACGATTAGATACGAAATGACTTACTTTCACCTCTCCAAGAAAAAAACAAAAAAACCATGATCAAAAAACTTCCAATCATTTCTCACCGCCAAATACTGCCATAAATCACGTTATTATTATCACATCCACTCACCGGGCGTGTTTTACTCTCCTCGGACCGCGCCATATATATCATGCCCTGCAATTCTATACAACCAATCGAGCCAATGTGAAAGCCGAATAGATATTGCAAGGGGCGTCTACACTTTTGAGAGGCCGTTCGGGCGCTTGTTTCAGGGTTTCATTCTGATGGGATCCACTGCTTCAGATGTGATCTGCTATGCATTATCTTGGCGCCACCGTTACTTATAACATGATCCTTTGTCTCCTCTTATAATAGGATTGCTCTCTCTTTCATCTTCTCCACCATCCTTCTCTTCATCCCACCTTTGGCTCGTCAATCTCTTGGTATATTTTCCTGCATCTTGAAAGCGGTAAAAGCATTTTCAAGTATCCCACTACAGTCTTTCAACATCACATATACACCGTCTATACAATATGGCGTTACGATCATCACTCATTACACGAGGAATTGCTAGCACGGGAGCAAGCGATACTGGATCGCCTGCTCGTGATGATGCCAAGAAGAATATGTTGAAGGCAATGCGTCCGTTGCCTACACAACATTATTGGAATGTATATTTCGATAGGTCAGTGCTCTCTTTATGGGATGTGTGGATTCTGCGGGGTATTGGGTTAATATAATTGCTAACGGAATATCAAATAGACAACAGAAGGATCAAAGCCAGCGGCAGATGGGAGCTACAATGCTACCCTTGACAAACTTCCTACACAGATCGAGTCGATTCAGGACTTTTGGCGCTATTGCAACAATACTCCTTTCGATCAGATCAAGATGAGAGAGTCGATTTATCTATTTAAGCAAGGTTTTCAACCGGTGTGGGAAGATAGAAGAAACATAAATGGAGGCAGCTGGACATTCCGGGTTCCCAAACAAAATGGCCCGGACTTTTTCACTAGAGTTCAATTGATGGCTATAGGAGAGAAGCTTCAAGGCTGCTTGGAATTAGGTAAGGACTTTTACGTCAATCTTTCGGTTAAAATAAAGCCAGCCCCTTTATTTGGGAGAATTGGAGTGTTGAAACATGTCAGAGGGCTAAGGAGATTGCAAGTGTTGATCTCCAGCGTGTTTGAATTATTCCCGGAAAAGTGTTCCATCCACGAGTTGGAAATGACAAAGGTTATGAGATGGGATATAATCTGAAATTGATAATGACATAAAATAGGTGATCAATTATGTGGTGTCGGTCTCTCTGTTCGGTTTAACTCTCATCTCATATCAATCTGGCACCGTGATTCTTCCAAGCAAAAATCCATCGACGCATTACTCGCTACGGTATTAGAGGAACTTCCCCAAGAGCTAAAACCTAAGCCCGACAACTTTTTCTATAAAAAACACTCAGATCACGCCGGATTCAAAGCTCCTCCAGCCGAATCCGCACAGACTGAGGTCACTGCGCCTAAAATTCAGACGGAGGTTCCAGCAGTTTAAAATTGCTGTTTCATGGTATCAACAAAGTTATGTGGGAATAGGCGTCACAAGTATGTCAGCAAAGGTCAGATAATGAGGATATTCATGAGTTGGAAAGGTGTTTGGCCGGAAGGGGCCGGATTTTGCATGTTTTCACGGGCGTTAATACTAAGAACAATCAGCTAAATAAATGAAATTTGTGTATAAAGACAACGCTATGCCATTCTTCTTTGTATGTGACTCCATTCATGGTGATGTCAAATCAAATCCCTAACGCCATGCCAGAAAAGCCACCGGTAAATCATAGCCCCAGAACTCCATGTGCACCAAGCACTGAGGATCCCATGTCATGTACCGAATAAACCCATCCATCAATCTTCCGACGTTCATCTCCACATCCCTGCCCTCCTCATTACCCCCTCAAATTCATCTCTTTCCACGCCTTTCCCCACACCCTTTCCCCCATTCGCCTCCAACAACATACTAACTAGCAAATCCTCATCCACATCCTCCTTCAACAACATCGCCACCCTCTTCAACGTTGCCAATGTAATTTTCCCCATGTCTTCTCCACCTCCGCCTCCGTTTTTCTTCTGTCCTGCGCTTGTGAATAGTCTAAAGGCATCATCCACATCTTTTTTATGAGAATCTGACGTTCTGGTCCGAGAATGAAACTTGATGGCGCAAATGGCGAGGAAATGTCGGTAGACGGTATACCCTTCATCTTCGGGGTCGAGGATACTGTGGTATTCGCGAAGCTCGGAGGAGGTGGGGGTCAGACCGAGTGCTCTAGTTTTTTGATTAATATAACTTCCTCAGAATGTACCTTTAGTTTCGAAAATCGTCCGAATCGATGAATGCTCGGAGAGCGCAAAGTAAATGGCACATACATCAAAGCCCTCCGCACATCACCAATCGCAATAACACCCTCCTTCTCCCCCTCCATTTTCTGCGAAAATAAAGAAAATGCTTCTTTGATCTCCGTTTCTTCTGCGGCAGTGATATTATGTTCTTTAGCTAGCTTGGACCGCGGTCCTGCTGCTGGCGCAGAGGTATCTTTGCGTTTTGCCAGCTGGTATTTTGTTAGGTCTAGATCTAAGTTGAGGAGAAGAGTATGAATACCATTTTTGTACCAAGCAATAATACGAACAAAGGGTTGCGGAAACGATATTGTAAACTGGGACTTAAAGTGCAAATCGCGACTTGATATTCATAAAGTTCGCCCTCGATGACGCGAAGTGCCTTACTGACGAGGCTGAAGCGGATCTGACTAAATTGACCAATTGGCTGTACCTAAGCTAGACTGGATTTCCACTAGCGCATAAGCTAGCAAGCCAGATTAAAAGCTCGAAATTTTCTCTCCAGATTTTCTATTTTCTCCAACATCACAATATACATTCATGTACAGAGGATCCTTCAGCAAACGAGGTACTTGCTCACTGAATATGTTTTCATGAGTTGACTTCCTTTTCACGAATGAAGGTAGGTATTCATCTTCACAATTTCTCTATAATTTCCCATTTCTTCAGGACAGAGAAAAGGAATCCCCCAAACATAGCATAGCTTCAAAATATTGCTAGAGCTTGCCGAGCCTCAACCCAGAGCGAGCAAGTGTGGACAGTGAAGCAAGAATAAAACTCGGGTCACGATTTTGATTCTTCGAGACTTTTCCTTGAGGTATCCTCCCTATGAGACTCGTCAATGAGTTTTGTGTTTGGTTCCTTTAGGAGACATTTTTGGTATGATGGAAAAAGTTGAAGCGGGTGGAGGGATGCAGTTATGTAATGGGAGGTGTTGTAATCAATTATAATTCTACTCCTTGATCATGTTTTCTCGCCGGTGTGATATGTATGGTGTGCAGTGAACTATTCGAATTCTACATGATTGACCAAGTTGGTCCCAAAGGGGCATGGCGAGGCTGGCTTTGCGACTGTATTTGGATCTCATTGTTGGAGCTTATTCACGCCCTGTGTTGGCAGACAATCAGCAATCATGTAGCTTGAGCATTGTAAATTAACGTACTGTTTTTGTTGTCAGTGTTCATGTCAATCTTCAACGCTCCCCCTCTCATTCATCTATCTATTTTTTAGTATATCCAACATCATACCTACCCTATACCAATATTGTTCGCAAGCGCATGATGGTATTCTATCATATTCACCTCCCTCTGCTTATGCCAAACCCTCATACTCCCACTCGAGAGATAATATTTCTAGAGTTTCCTCAGCTCAGTCAGTTGCTCCTTGAAGAATGTCGATCAACATCAAACTGTGAGGTTTCTCTTTGCCATCCAAGCAAATCGGAGATGGGGAAACGATACCAGGGAGTATGAAGAAGAAAGAATCAGGTTGAAATGATCAGTGGGGATTCTCATTTGGCCATTTTACTAGAGTAGTCCATCTCTCAAGCGATTGGGCAATACAATCCTCTCAATGTGACATGTAACATTGCGGATGAATGTATGAGTTCGCTCTTAGACTCTAGTACATCCTTCACCGATGCACAAATGTCACTTTCTTGACGAAGAACCTTGTGTATATTGACTATGGGGTTATTTCTCTCTCCTCTTCCGTCCGTGTCCGAATTACGGTATTGCAAGGTAGACGTCGCATCCAAAGCCTGCGATCATGGGCAGGAGATTCGGTTTAGTTGCAGCTTGTGCTCGAAACTTGTGATAGACTTGTTTTGGTTGAACTTGAATGTTGTAGGCAAAATGTTGCTTGGTAAGTATTTTGAGGGGCTGCATATACAGGTGCGAAGTACGTTTAAGGTGTCTTAATGCAGAGTTACTGAAGAGCGTCGATGTTTCCATTGGGGCTTGCTATTTTATAATATTTCACTTTGAATATGTTGAAGACAAACATGGGACTGGGGAATGCTAATCTATTCATTCGTGTATTTGCTCCCAAAGTTTTAGCATCTATTCACGGAAACCGAAAACTAATCTAGTCTCTTTGAGAAGGTTTTATGATGCTCAAAGTTGACATTATGAATCTTTGAAGAGGTCTCCACGCGACAAATATGAACCAGAATTATTAAGATGGTAGATGGTTTTGTTGATTAAATCTGAATTTGAAGAATCACTGAGGTATCTTGTCGATGTCGGATGACCACTTGCACTTTTCACGATTCATGTCGCCAAACAAATCTTCTCAAACCCCGCCCATCAACAAGGAACAAAAAGTCACTCCTATCCAAGCCAAACAAAAATCATCAAAATCATAGGATAAAAATCACAAAAAGACAGTTCACTGGCAAGCTCAGCTACATCTGCCCCAGGTGTGCAATTCCTCCCCGATGGAGGATTGGAGAGCCCGGTCGCATTTTGACATTGGAGGCACTACTGCAGTGCGCCACCCAACCCACCCGGCTAAGTGGTCTTTCCCTATTTTGTTAGTGACGGGACTGTTTTGTTTCGGTATATATATTCTAGGAGAAACATGAATGGCTTAAAAGTGAGGTGCAGCTCTTTTTGTTGAGGCGAACCGAAAATTTCGTTTATTGAAAAGTGACTATTTTGACATCTGTCTACACTCTATTATTACTTCTTCCCCATTAATATTCAATCTTACAGTTCATTTTCTGCTCAATCTTTATCTGCCATGTACCTGGTATCTCACTGAGTTGCTCCCCTTACAAATGATTAGACCTATGAAAACACCAAACCAAATACCAAAGCAATGTATCAGTTATATTGGCTCAGAGTAGCTAGATAGCTATGATCACATTGTCAACAGGGATAACTCAGGCGGTACTGTAATTTAAGCTTGCCTATTCACAGATATTCTCTGACAGCACAATTATTCTACCACAATTACTCCTTTGTCTCTTGCTCTTCCGCTGCACCCCTATCCCCCTCTGTATCAACTTCAACAAATTCTTCTCCAGCTCGCTCGTCTTACCTTTCCACTTTGAAACAACATTCACTATTATAATGATCCATGTTTCCACGGTGATTTGCGCTCTTCCTGAAGTTCAGCGAAATATTTGTTCCAAGTCTCATACAAGATCTTTTCGGACCTTTTATACCCCTTCTCGTCCGTCGCAAAAGGAATTTCCGCGAATATTTTCGCACATGGTTTGTTGGAAATCCTTCATTGGACCCTCTGTCGCAGAGCAAATAGCAGGCACCAGGAAAAATATAGCATAATTCTTCTGAAGTGATTGCGATCTTGGCGCCGAAATGGCCGCGGGTATGAAATTCGGTGACATCACGGTAACGACTATTGTAGACTTGAGACTGATGCTTGTTTTGATATCTTCCGCATGTGTATTGTAGAATGAAAGGTGCCATATTGGACTGGGAGATCGAATGATGAAACGTATAACGAGGTGTTCTGATAACGTGCAACAGTTTTGAAGGTGAGAGAACCTTAGATCTTTTAAGAGTCTGAGAGTATGGTGTTTAAGGCCTCTTGAGGAAAAGAACACACTTGAAAAGACTTAGTTTTCGAGATTGCTTAGTATGAATCCAATGGATAATCATTCATACAACTAGTGCAATCCATGATGAGTCTCCATTGGCAAATACATGTCAATGTACTTTTGGTGTATGAATAGCTACAATGAATGAATGGCCCCTACATCACTCTTAAGAGAGATTGTTTTCCAGGCATTTAACCCTAATCATCATAATTTCTCAATGTAGGCTATTCTTGCGGGTTTATAAAGCAGCTACAAATTTATTGAAGGCCCTTTTGATTGAGGTGAAGGCAGACTTCTACCAATATTGGATGTCAATGCACCCTCCAGGGAGGAATCCCAAAGATCAAGAGCCCTTCCATCTCTATGATGGCTTGATATTCTCCAGATACGGCATCGTTCATAGCCGTTTCATCATTGTTCAGAATCCTTCCATCATCCTCCACAACCTTTCTAGCACCTATTTAGTGGGTAGCTTCGTGATGGTCCTACAACAATTAATGTCCGTTGATGATTGATATAACCCCCTCATATTCATTTTCTGGAGGAAGAATTTCATCATATTCAGTCCCCGTCAAATTCTGTCATGTCTCCTTAAGACAACTGGCACAAACATCATACAGCGATTCTGTTGGGAAAATGCGGGAAGAAGTGTAGACTAGATAATTTAGAGTGGTGATATGAATTGATATGATTAGTGTTTGGTTGCCAAGATTTCATTGTAGCGTGGTATGCAGATGTAGAAGAAGAAAAGTTAAGAGGAAGGGAGACACCCAAGCTCCCATCCTTATACATCACAAAAAAGTGAGCAATGTCAAACGAAACTTGGGCATTGGATGACCGCAAACTGGCAACAACTCTCACCATTTACGCTGCCAAGAATGGATGATTATGTTTTATTTGATCTCTGATTCTAGTTTATTATCTCAAGCGCGTCAAATGATTTGCTTTAATAGTTAGAATCAATATGAATGCTAAAAAGTGGCTGTAATAAAGAACGGTGTAGTCCAGACTAATTACAACAATGACCAAGAAATAGTTCACAAAAGCCAAACTTGCAATAGTTTTGCATGACACCACTCAGATTACTGGTACCCGTTCTGGCAAATAAAGAGTATGAGTGTTTCGATTATTGGCCCTCACCCACTTGACAATAATTACCATCCCACCAAAAAAGGTATAGATTCAAGCTCTCAACCCGAATCACACAAATAGAGAGGAATCATCCAACTGCAAGAAACCGACCAAATGATTGCCCACGGGCCATGGCTTCCTACATGACTTTAGCTATCTCTTGTCCTCCCACCATCTTGAATTCAGCACTGTCAATCGTCTATAACTGAATGCACACTCGAACTGACAAGGTATTAAAAATTCTGCATGCAAAGGCAACATTTGTGAAGAAGTTCTGATTCATACTTAAACTTGTGATTCCAGAATTGAGGCTGAACTACGGGATTTGGAAACGATCAACCGAGTATTCATCTATTGTTACCCGACCGATGATAGCGAGTACAATTTGAACCGACACCACCTCTTTGCCCAAAGGAAAAGATTAAATTTTCTTGTTTCTGGCATGGGGAGTGTTTATTACGCCCTGCCCTATAGCTATATATAGGCTTGGCATCTTGCTTCAATAGATTTATAGGAAATATTGGAACCTATCATGAAGCTTCCATAAGCCAATAACTACGATGAAGAGACGCTAAGATTGAATTGACGTCTTGATGTTAATCTCGGTTGTTGAAAGGACCTTGGGATTTGAACCTCGCTCGCTTGCTTGTGTATATATATATACCTATATATATGGGGGAAATCACCCCTGCCCCACATTATATAAATCTACCCAAGTTCACGTGCTTTGGCGATTTGATTCTGGCGCGTTTCCCCGCGTCACTTTTTGCCTCTTCCTTTGTTCTGCCTCTTTACTTTTTGTTGCAACACCATCACAAAAAATTCATCACACTTCAATTCACGATCTTAAATATAATCGCATTATTCTTCCAAACTCACTCTAGGATATTAGATCATCGTCACAGATTAAGATATACATACTAATTATCGCGATTCGAAATTCATCTTTTGCTTTCACAAATACAACCTTGCCATTAATCGATAAGATACAATTTATCACAATCTCACAGCACACAAAACCGAGACAATGAGCTCTTCAAATATATCACGAAAAAGAGAGGCGCAAAAAAACAAACACGTTTGACATTCGATTATATCTCCGCTGAGGTACCTTCAGGTTCTCCTGCCAAAAATCAAGGACCGTCGCCTGTTAAGGTCAGATATGAGAAAGTGAGTGATGACGCATCTATGGGAAATGGAGGAAGAGTTACTCGAAGCGGTAAATCTTCAGGTTCACTATCCAAGGCGAGTTCTAGCATCAATGCAAAATCTGGAAAAAAGGTGAAAAATGGAAAAATCAATTTTGGGTCATTACCTATGCCTGCGAAAAGCTCTCCGAAAGATGATACTGGTGTTGTAGATATTGGAGCCGCCAGTGGATCACGTCGAAGCACACGGGGTTCACAAAAGCGGAAGCTCAGTATACAAGAGGCTGCAGATTCAGCAGAAGAGTCTACGGTTGAGGTTAAGGCAAAGACCTCGCAACGAAATAATAAGGACACTGCAGCAACAGAAATTTCGGATTACGAGTCGGACGTTGAGATTACAAGTTCTACAAGAAAAATTTCTGCAAACTGTACATCCAGAAGACGCTCGTTCACAGGCCGGGGATTTATTCAAGGTGGAAGCACATACAACGCCCCTCTCCCTTCGTCCGGAACTCGAGGCAGAGCACCAAAAGCCCTAGGTCATAGCCCAAAACATCCTACCCCTTCAAAGAATAACCCAAAGAAGAGATCGGTAACGTTGTCCGATACAAGTGACGATGATATATTTACATCAACATCTAAACCTCACGGCTCACAACGGCCTGATCTATTTAATCAGAAGATAGATGCATCAATTCAGAGTAGTGATGAGTCTCGTGAGGAGGCGGATGACTCTGAGGATGATATACTGCCATCTTCTACTAGACGTCGACAAGCGACACGAATAGTCCCGCAAGTTACACTTCAGAATGATTCAGATGACTCGGATGATGAGCCTCTGACATCTCCCATGAAAAGGAAGCGTCCGACGATTATTTCCGACGACGAGGATAGTGACATTGAATCACCCGTCAAGAGAACGAAGGTCATGAACGAGGTTGACTCGGTTAATGATTTGCCACCAATGACTAAGCCATCCGATATCACACCCCCTCAACATGACAGTCCGGGTCCTTCTCCACAAGTCAAGCGAACAAAACGTTCGCCTAAGAAACATAGAACTGCCAAGCAAAAGCAATTGGAAATCCTTAAACGTAAGCGTGCAGGAGAGAGTAACCCTGTTCTTACAGATTCTGAATCTGAAGAAGAAGAGCTCGTGGTTTGTATGATTCAGGTAGTGATGCACTAATTACCTTTGAGGACGAAGAAGATGAGGAAGACGAAGCAGCAGAGGAGTTCCAGGAAACATGGAAACGAAAGTCACCAAAGAAGCCTGTACGAGAGAATGAGGATGAATACGATTCGGACTTTGTTGACGATGATGATAATGGCCTTCTTGGGGTTCCAGACTACGCCATGATTCCCCATGAATTCACGGCTGCAGCTCACAAGCCTCTCAAGGATCATTTCAGTGAAGCGGTTGAATGGTGCGTTCAGAATAAAATCAATCCCGGATTCAATCAAAAACTTATGCCCATCTACAAATCGGCCTGGAACAAGCTTGAAAATGCGTATAATGGATTGAGTGGCAGCAAATTCGTCTCGACTTCATGGACTCGCGACTTCACGAAAGCTCTTTATGCTCGTCCAGAATTTGTCACGAGAAGACTTAATCCCGAAGAAGCTGTTGATCTTTTGGGCGAGACCAAGTGTGAGGCTTGTAATCGTAGCAAACATGTTCCGACGTGGGGTATTTCGCTTACGGGTTCCGCATACTATAAGGACAGCTTGGCCGAAGTAGAAGAGGATGACAGTAGTTCTGAAGATGAGAAAGATACAAGGAGTTTGAATAGCAAAGATGAACCTTTTACCGCCTCAAGATAAGGAGTACATGATTGGCGCGTAAGTTATCACTATTTCGAAAAAAATAGGAATAAAATTGCAGCAGGTATTCAGACTAACCTTTTGATATAGTGTATGCAAAGAAAATGCCGAAAATGCTCATACGCTCATCCATTTGAAGTATTCACTCAACCAATGGGTTATAGGCAGTCTAGAAAGTCAGGGATATCTAAGCATTGAGAAGCTTGCGAAGAGAGATAAGATGAGCGCAAAAAAAAGACAAAAGGAGGTAAACGAGATTGTAGATAAATGGAAGGAAGAGAAAGAGATCAAGGAGCTGTATAGAATCTGGAAACAGCAATTGGAAACGGCGGAAAATGCCAGTACAACGGGAAGACGTTGACGAAGTGGTGAGGGTTACATTGACTATAGCGCGGGAGAGCATGGCGATTTAGGGGGGTGGGGTGATCTCACGGCGCATAAGTGGAAGTGGATATGGGGGTAACTTAATCATTATGGGTATTAGGGGTTTGTGAGCAAAATTTAAGGGCAAGAGATGACTATCTAATAAAATAAATTCATGATTTCAGAGATAGTCGATGATTGAAGATTCGAAACCGAAATTTGGAAGTAAAATTTGACAGTAAATAATCATGATACAGCGAGATTTTTGAGATATTCGGTAAAAGTATTAATGGCTAGTGATTATTGGTAACGTGACTTGACTAGAAGTGGGTCATGTCATGATATGGGTCAAAATCACCCTTTATTTCTTTATTTTACGCGTTTATTCAACACACAATGGATCAAAAGTCATCAAATCATAATGAATCGGAAGATAATATTCAAAAGGCTATAGAAAGTCTAAAAAATAAACGGTTTACTTCAATTCGAAGTGCTGCTATTCATTTTAAGATTCCAAAATCAACCCTAACAAATCGAATGGCTGGACGACAATCACGCTCTCAATCTCACGAATCCTTTCAAAAACTTTCCAACGCGGAAGAGAAGACTCTAGTACGATGGATCTCATGATTGACAGCTACTGGATACCCTGCAACTCCTGGGTTGTTGAAAGAAATGGCTCAAGAAATTCTGAATCAACGCGTCATTTTCGCGTCATCATCTACCCCTCCATCCTTTCAATCAAATCATATAGGTCAACGATGGATCTATAGATTCTTAGATCGATATCCTAAACTTAAGGGAACCTATTCTCGTAAATTGGAATCTGCAAGGCATAAAGAAGCTACATTTGAAACAATTTCAGCGTGGTATTCAACGTTTCGAGCACGAATCGAAGAACGGCATTATGAACTCAAGAATATATATAATATGGATGAGATAGGATATGCAGTTGGAGAAACGGAATCAACACGTATAATCGTGGATTCTACTCTCAAATCGAATTGGAAGGTTACAGCAGGAAAGCAAGAGTGGATAACTGTATTGGAATGTGTTAATGCGGATGGAGGCTCTTTGCCCCCTATGATCATTTTCAAGGCTCAGAATACCAACACTGCATGGATTCCAACTAATACTCCTCCAAATTGGTATTTCTCAACAAGCAATAGTGGGTGGACTTCTAATAGTCATGGCTTTGAATGGATATGTAAGGTTTTTGAGCCAGAATCTCGAAAAATATCAGGAGATCAGCCTCGATTATTGATTATGGATGGTCATTCTAGTCATATTACAGGAAGTTTGATTGCTTTCTGCATTGAAAAGGAGATTGATCTTCTGATTCTACCACCTCATTGCTCGCATCTACTTCAGCCATTGGATGTTGGAGTGTATGGACCAATGAAGCGATATCATGCCCAAGAGGTTGATCGATACTCTCGAGCGGGAATACAACGAATACAACGATCTGATTGGGTACAGCTTTTTCAAAAAAAAGAGGAAAAGGTCTTACTTGTCAAAATATCAAAAGCGGATGGAAAGGAGCAGGTTTGAATCCATTTAGTCCTCGTCAAGTTCTAAATAATCTTCCAACCCCGCTTTTACCACCACCTTCCACTCCAAATACACCAGCAAATCCAGAAGATCTAGATATTTCTTTGCTTAATAGCTCTCCCCCGAATGATATTGAGCTGCGACAAGCAAATAAGGTATTCAATTCAGCTTTATCCGCTAATAATCTGCCTACTTCTCCAGTACAGAGATATGCAAAGCGAATTACCCATCAGATTGAAAGTTTAAATGCCGAAAATGCTATTCTTCGAAAGGAACTTCAAGAATATAAAGAGTTACTTGAGACACGAAAGAAACGAAAAAAATGGAAAGAGAATAAAATTAAAAGGTGAATTTGTATTTAGTACTGAAGAAGTATTGAAAATCATCGAGGAGGCTGAACAGACACCCTTGCCTAAACGACGACGTGGGTAGACCATCTAAGCGTCAAATTGATCAAGTAGAAGAAGAGATGGAAGAAGAAGAGGATAGTGATAGTTCAGTTGGATCAGTGATAGTTGTAGATCACCCTGTAGCATGTAGGACAAGGTCAAATAAAAAAATATGATTTTTGTGACCCATATCATGACATGACCCACTTCTAGTCAAGTCACGTTATCTCATTTTCATCATAACTTTGATACTCGAGGGGCTAAGATTATCAACAAATACCTAGGTAGCTCGTTTGAAAAAAAACAAAAAAGAAAAAAAAGAAAGAAAGAAAGAAAGAAAGAAAGAAAGAAAGAAAGAAAGAAAGAAAGAAAAAGAAACAGAAACGGGGAAAAAAAAAAGAAAAATAATAGCTGGAGTCTCGTATCAAGATTGAGGTACTAATTTGTTCACCCTTTTTGTTCCAGACGTGGCGAATACAAGGATTTGATCATGTATGTGTGTGCACTGCTGTGTAAAGACACCTCCGCGTGAGGCAATTGAATTGATGGACATCGGGATTGCTGGATATGGAGTTGGTGTAGAGGTGGGTGTGGCTGAAGGTGGTAATTGTGAGTCTGGTTGGTTGTTTGTTTGGTTGTTTGTTTGGTTGTTTGTTTGTTTTGAGGGGAGTTATTTATGTTGAGTGTAGAGGTGTATAGGTGTATAGGTGTATAGGTGTATAGGTGGTGTTGATGAGGGTTGAGGGTTGAGGTTGGTTTTGATGAAGTCATTGTGTTACCTTGTAAGGTTGTTTTGGATTTAAAATTTGAATAAAAGGGAAGCAGGAAATATAGTAAGGAGTAGTGAGGTGTGATTTGATAACTTGATGATTTCATGGGAAGTTTGCAATTGGGAAAATCATCATATTATATCATATTATATCATATCATATATCATACATCATACATACATACATACATACATACATACATACATACATACATACATACATACATACATACATACATACATACATACATACATACATACATACATACATACATACATACATACATACATACATACATACATACATACATACATACATACATATAGTAGATTGGTATAACCTTGTTTGTACCTGAGAAAGATTCTGGGGAAATGAGATTGGGTGAAGGTGAAATGAATTGGGATATGCGACGGGGGGGGGGATGGGGGAGTTTCTTGGTTGGAGACATGGGTGCATGTTATCTAGTAATTGGACATTGGACATGGATGATGGATACGTCAGATTTAGGGGGGTTTTCTGGTGAAGAGGTGAATGGCATGATTGTTGGAGGAGTACGAGGATTAATGGGTTGAGTAGGTAGGTAGTGAGAGTGAGAGTGAGGTAGATTAGATATTAGATGAGTGTGAGTGAGTGAGTAAAATAATGAGTAAGTGTGTGTATGTATGTGTGTATGTATGTGTGTATATGTGTGTATGTGTATTAAGTAATGATCATGAGTAGCTATAGCTATAGATAACAAACAAAGAAACGTAAGTATGCTTTGAGTGAAGGCGGTAGTTGCAATTGAAAGGTCATTCGTTGAACTTCTATTGGCTTACGTCGTATGATGATGTATATCGTAGTTACTTGGGTAGATACTAGGTATGTATGTAAGTATGTATGGAAGTATATATGTATATATGTATGGAAGTATATATATGTATATATGATAGTATATATGTATATATGTATATGTATATATGTATATATATGTATATATATATGTATATATGTATATATGTATATATGTATATATGTATATATGTATATATGTATGTATCCATGAATGTACATGTGACAATGAATACCCGTGGACATGATAAAGTGAATGAATACTTCCTTGATAGAAATCAAATACTAATAAGTGAGTCTTGAAGGTTAATGATCATGATCAAAATGAAAACGGGAATGAATTCATGACGCGTTGAAAGAAGACGAGACGAAAGAAAATTCTAGATGGAGTGGATGGATTGGAGTGGATGGATTGGATAGGATGGTTGCTTGATTCCCATTCCAAGGGATTTTGAATTTATTTATTTATTTATTTATTTATTTATTTATTTATTTATTTATTTATGGATATTCTATAAGGAATCCCATCTACAATAACCTTGGAACCTCCAGCTGGAAGGTATAGATCTTGAATGCATCTAGTCTATTCAAGGTTATAGTTGAAAGGGATGAGACGGAGTGTGGCGTTAGCTTCCGCCAATTAGATGATGGATCTATTTCCTAGATAAGCTTAGTCTCAACTAGCTACAGATACCTACCCAATTGGGTAAGAAGGACTAACAAAGTGACGTAGTAAATGAGAATGGGAAAGCACGATTACGATTTATTCTCATTGCATCAAGCTAATTCAGGTTCAAGGTGGTGAAAGAACAAACAAGGCTTCTTTTATCATGATCAAATCAAACCAATCTTCAGATCAGTTCAGATGAAATGAGATGAAATGAAATGAAGTCAAGAACAAGGAATTAAAAAACAAGGCAAATGAAGTAAGAACATACATACCGTAGACATAGATGATATGATAACATGGAAGAGGAAGTACTAGGCAAGGCAAGGAAGGCAAGTGCGATTATCTAAATAAGAGAATCCCTTTCTTGTTATATTGATTTTTTGATTTTTGAATTTCTACTCTTCTCCTTCTCTTTTGAGACTCGTGATAAATCCAAATGCCATACGAGACATACTACGATACATACCACCACACCTATCATACATCCCATCCATACATCCAATACCTCCAATACATACACACCTACCTAACCTGATCTACCTACTACCTATCGATCTAATAATATCTCCAGACACACACCAGCACCACAACACTACGAACGAATACGTACTCACTCATCCTTCAACAAATATCAACATCCATTGCCATTACCAATACCAATACCAAATAGTTTTTGAATATCAATACTAGATATCAATACCAACTAGGTCTCTAGTATTCGCTTCAATCCATCCGGGCTCGTTAAGGTTGACATCAAGCTTCACCTAAGTCCGCGGCTTGCTTCATCACACCGCATACCTTTTTCAACTTCTACGACTCTCAAACTTTGAGACCACACCATTACTATACCCGAATAGATAGAAAAGACTTCTTTCTTCTACTTTCGAGTTTTCTACATCCTTTCTTTTTCTTTTCGTGATACCCAATTACTTAAATCTAATCAATAAACCACAATCATGTCTGTCAATGTGCCTACCAATCAACAACAAAAGGAAGCGGATATCCAACGTAAGCTGCAAATTTACGGAATCTTCAAAGGTATGGTTTTGTTCTTCGTGTCATCTGGGATATCTCCACAGATAATTTTGCTAAACATGATCTTGTATAGCCTTCCAAGCTGGAAAGGTTCCATCGGTAAGTATTTGGTTCTTATTCTGTATCTGTGTGCAATTGCTAATCCCTCATCTTCAGAATGAGCAAATCGATATTGCCCTCAACAGCTTTCTCGCCTCGCGCCCTCTATCCAAACCATCCGAGAAACTTTCCCAGGAAGGTCAAGTTTTAGTTCAAGAATTCCGTTCCGTTGTCGAACAAGCACAACATCTTCTTCTTTCCAAGAACAGTGATGAGATTCTTCAGGATTTCATCTGGCAGTGCCAGATGATCAATGGCGGGGCAGCAGCGGTTCCAGGAGCTCCAATTGACCAACAAACTGCTCAGCAACATGGCCAAGAGGCAAAGGATGGTTTCAAGACGCTTGGTCAACTCACCATTACCAACGGAGAGTTCCGCAAGCTTTGTGAGTTAACATGATGCGTCAAAAGTTTTGTGTCGAGTGCTAACGTTTGAATTAGTGAACGACGCTGTGGTTCTTCTACGTGATATTGCCGGTGATGCTGCCACTAATGCTGCTGGCAGGGTCAACCCTTCCGAAGATCAATTGAATCAAATCGATCGACCCGCAGATGATAATGTCTGGCATGATAGCCCAGATATATCTTCTGGTAACTTCAAGAATCAGATGAAGCAGAAGTTCAAGAAAAATCAACCCATTGACAAAGATGATGCTAGAGATGTTGTTGGTAACGCTAGTCAAAAAGCTCACCCAAATGGCTCTCGTGATCCAGCGGATACTGCTCAGTTGGCTGGTCGTGATCAGCAATACAACTCAGCTTCTGGGGTTGATGGTCAAGCTGGTGCTCAAACCGGCGTTGACACCTTGAAGCAACGTGCTTCCGAGAATGTTCCCGAGGAGACAAAGCAACGAGGTCGCGAGACTAGAGATAGAACTAAAAACTATCTCCATAAAAAAATGCCCGAGGAGCGACGAGAGCAACTTATCTACAGACTCAAAAAGATGGTTGTCGAGGTTCAAGGCCATCCAGATTGTCAGTTTAGTAAAGGTTCCCTTCAGTTATTGAAGCTAACCATTGGCAGATATGCAAGCAATCACCACTCTTCTCGATTTAGCCGAACAGTACGGAGGACACGCACAGCACATTGGCCAACAAGGATCTGGGGCCGTGAAAGGTGCACATGCTGATGATTCTTTAACGACGGCTGAGAGAGACTTGAAGGTTTGCAACCCTATGGAGACATCAAAGGTACTCTTTAAGCTAACATGACGCAGACACTGCTTGAGCGTTTTGCAAACTACACATCTGCCGATGATCTTATTGATTCGATCAATGCCATCTATCAAGACGCTGATAGAGACCCAGAATTAAAGAACTGGTTTAAGCAAATTAACGCCTTCGTTCGCGAATGCCTGAAGGAACAAGGTTACATCATGGAGGATGATTCTACTAAACGTTGGAATGAGCTCTACGACAGAGGCAACTTCCTTCTCAGAGACCGCTACAGACCCCATACCGATCGTGTCGTTGATGAACTCAAGTTTTTGGCCCATGAATTTGATAATGACCCACAGAATAAGAAATTTGCACAGACCTGCCAAAGATTGTTCAATGATTTGGGCAATGATGAGAATGGCAAGCCAACATTCAAGACACACTTGGTAAAGGACTTGGTCAATGTCATTATCCCAGCAACTTTTGAGGAGATTCGATACATGCCAATCCCTAGACTCGAATACAGAGATCCTAAGACGGAACTCGTCGTCGAGAATTTGGTTATTGAGAGCAATAACCTTACGCCAAACCTGGTCGATGTTATGCATGGTGTGTTTTAATTCTTGTTTCCAAAATTTCCTGTGGGCAATCAACTGATTGAATCTATAGAAAGCAACTTCCGCTTTGGCCGCAAGGGATTTGAAAGTAAGAAGAGAGGCTCAGTCACTGTTAACGTTTCAGGAGTTCAGATGGACCTGAGGGATGTCTCCTACTATTTCAAAAGGAAGAGTGGTTCACCAATTCACCATGACCAGGGTATTCTTGACATCTTTCTGGGTGGCACTGGATTCAGTTTCAAGATGAAGTTATCCACTGCCGAGCAGAAGGACAGACAAAACTTCCTCAAGGTTGATAACGTCAAGGTGGACATTAAGCACTTGAAGCTTAAGATCAAGCAATCGAAACACAAGCTTTTGTTCACTGCTGGTAAAGCTTTAATGATCAAGCCTCTTACAAAGGCCATTGCAAAGGCTGTTGAGGCAGCTATCAAGCAGAAGTTTGAAAAAGTTGATGCGTTTGCATATGCGATCAAGGTTGAAGCCGACCGAGCTCAGAACGACGCAGCGAACAACCCCGAGAATGTCCCCAACATCTATCGCAACTATGTCTCCGCTATTCAGCGACAACTCACCAAGGGCAAAGCCAAGACAGAGAAGGTTCAACAGGCTGTGCAAGATAAAGAGTTTAAGATGGTGATGACAATGGACGAGTCAATGTTCCCCAACGTCAGCTTGCCAGGTGGAATCTCATCCAAGGCAACCGAGTACAAAGATCTCGCCAATACTGGTGGACAATGGGGATCGAGCGTTTTTGGACTTGGCTCAGCTCAGAAATCATCCAGCCTCCCACTTGCAAAGAAGGTTGAAAGAAAGCCACACTCAGTAGCTCAAGGTGGTGTGAAAGGTCCACAAAATCTCGGTAATACAAGCTCCATTGCTTCAAGCGGTTCTCCAAACTACAACCAAGGTGCTCAACTAGGTAGTCAACAGGGTTATGGCCAACAAGGTTTTAATCAACAGGTTGACCAGGCTTTTGGCAATGCTGTTGCACAACCTGCCACCGTTGGTAACGGTGCTACAAAAGGTGCTGCGAATGGTGGCGCCTTGAACCAAAAGAATGTTGTTACCAACGGTGGACACACTCAGTTGGGACTCAACAACCCGGTTCTTCAAGGTAGAGCTTAACCACCTCTATCCAACACACTCTTTACTTCACGTATGTTATGCGAAATGAGCTTGTTTCTTCATAAGATACCACTACCGCGGATACCACTTGTATTTTTGGGTGTCGGTGGGTGAAAATGGCACATGTTACGACGATGTAATGGAGGAGGATTTCATTTGTTTTTGTTTGCTTGCGTGGACTTCATTTTGATACCTATTTACTCTCTGGTTGCCGATTTATTTGGTACTCTTAAGATACCACAGCTTTTTATTAGTGGGCTGGGAATTGAAACAAAACCGATGAATAGGCAATGGGCCGTAATAACATTCATTGGTGAGAGTGATGATGAAATCGTGATATGATGGATGGGACTTTTTTCGACCATGATCTTTGGTACGAGATAGCGTTTTCTTATGCGAAAGTAGGGTTATCATAGTAATAAGGATACCTATAGCGATTATTCCGACTTTTCCCCGATGTGAATTGATGTTGAACAGTGATGGTGAAATGAAGGAGGTCGTTTAACTCCGGGCTGCAAATCAAGGGAGTACTGTACTTACTGTATGCGATAAAGCTCTGATCCTTGCCACAGGATTCAAAGAAGCTTGTGAAATAGACAAATACTTCACAAATTGCCTCTTCATCATGATCAGAACATGGTCAAAATCATAGATTAGGTAACGCTTCAGAAATCACATTACTTAATGGCATCGATATTACCAGAGATTACTTACCTTGCTAATCTACGATCTCAAATGAACATATGATTACTACAGTAGTCCGAGACGATTTTACATGCTTTTCGGCGATTACTGTATGTAGTTCTAGGTTGATGGGGTAGAAGGTAGAAATAGTTACCCCACATTTCGTCATTGATTACATAGCTGGTTGATTAGCTCAGTCACGATAAGTACTTAGGTAGGTAGGGACCTAGGTATTGATAATGCAAAGGTGTTGATTTGAGAAAGTGTTCTTATTTGATGGGTAGGGAAGGAAGTAAGTAGGTAAACCTCTGGGCAGACCATGATAGCATTGTTTTTTTTTCGAGAACGGCTGGGATTGCGAATACGACTAAGACTACGAGTTGGAGATCGTTTTCTTCTTGGGGGTTTCGAAGGTTGCGGGTGAGTTGGGGGTAAAGGTATGTTGAGCTTTGGGGGGTTGTGTGTATGTGGTGGGATGGGAGAGAGGGGAGGGGGATTGGAAAAAGGGAAGAAAGGATAGAGCTCAAAGAATCATTACTAATCCCGTATCTTCAAATAGGATCTCACGCCTTCAAGAACGATTTTAAGACAAGCACAGTCACAGCAGCAGATACAGGCACAGGCACAGATACAAACTCGCAAAATGCATATACAGAGTATTCCGATGTGGGAGGGGACGTCGAATAATTATGCGTATTTGGTGGTGGATGAGAAGTCGAAGGATGCGGTGGTTATTGATCCGGCGAATCCTGAGGAGTGAGTTTTGGTTTTGTTTTGTTTTAGAGGTTAGAAAGTGCGAAGGGGGAGGAAAGAAGGGGGCAAGGGATGGGGGAGTTTGAGCGGGAGATAGAAGAGCTGCGATCGGATATATCAGGGAAAGGCTAATGATTATATCAATAGAGTCGCACCAGTTTTGAAGAACAAATTAAAGAGGGAAAGATCAATTTGGTAGCGATTGTCAATACACATCAGTGAGTGGCAAATTTCAATCGAAACAGCATGAATATACTAATGAGTCCTATCTAGCCACTGGGACCACGCAGGAGGAAACAACAAACTTGTAAGATCGCCTTTTCATCCCCTCCAAACCTCTTCAAAACGCAACTAATGCCTTTGATTCACTTTAGCTTGCTTATCCAGAGTTTAAAGGCAAACCCATAATTGGCGGCAAAGACTGTGAAGGAGTTACAAAGACACCAAAAAATGGAGAGGGATTTAAAATTGGAGGGATTGATGTAAAGGCACTTTATACGCCGTGTCATACTCAGGATAGTATTTGTTGGTTTATGGAGGATGGGAAGGGAGAGGGGGTGAAGAAGGCAGTTTTCACGGGTGATACTTTTGTTTCATGGTGGTAAGTCTTGGGGACTTTGAGAATTGAGAGTGATGATGATAGGGCTGACAAGAAATGCTACAGGATGTGGCAGATTCTTCGAAGGTACCGCCGAGGAAATGCATACAGCGCTTAATAAGACGCTCGCAGCCGTACCGGACGATACATTTGTTTATGTAAGTTTTTCTTTCCCTTTCTTTCTTTCCATGGTCATACAAACTATAGAATCCAATACTAACCGTTACACACAGCCCGGCCATGAATACACAAAAGCCAATGTGAAATTTGCTGTCTCAGTTTCTCAAAGTGAAGCAATCAAGGCCTTGGAAGCTTTTGCAGATGAGAATAAGGAAACACAAGGGAAATTCACGATTGGAGATGAGAAGAAACATAATGTTTTCATGAGAGTGGAGGATCCGGTCATCCAAAAAGCTACCGGGAAAACAGACCCGGTTGAGGTCATGGCAAAGCTGAGGGAGTTTGAAGAACAATTTCAAGTGAGTAAGTATATATCTTTCCTATAACAGGATGAAGATACATACTGATATGGCTTTTAGAGAACCACTGGCAAAGATGTGATGACGTGATGGCTGTTGGGCAAATAGATACTTGGTAGTATCCAACCAAAATTGGCATGCAATATAATCATGTAAAGTTATATAATCCATGATTATACTCCCATCAAGATAAAGTCTGAATGCAGTTGAGAAAAATTTCTATACCAATTGGTGAACGTATTTTTACCCCTCACTTATTGAAGGAGAAAAACGTCCGAAAAGAGGGCACAACATGAGGAGGTGGATTTATGTATATGTTGATGATAAATGACGTAATCCTTCAGATGATTCTTGATTTCGGAAGTTTTGTTCCTCACTCGCCCTACACCATAGAATTCAATATACATAGTTAATCGATCTACTACTCTGCTATCATTGCGCCCAAAGTCGGTTGATTCATAAACACGCACCAAATCAATATTAAAATAAAATCCAAATCATCTTTGAGTAAAGATATCAGAGTCTAATAAAGTTCTGTATAACTCGACGCTAATTCTTTGTCAGCTTCTCGAACTAGCTGGGAGTTTTTTTGCATTCCCTTGTCATTATGACGCATCAGCCTCTTTCACATGGTGCGCCGGGTCCAGAGCCGAGTTTGAAGGATAGTGTTTTGGAGATGGGTGCTGGTGGGTAAAATTTTTGGGATTTTTTTTGGGGGGGGGGGTTCTTTGATGGTTGGTGGTTGGTGGAGGGTCGGGTGGAAGAGGGGCTAGGGGTTTGGAGCTGGGATGATGGATATTGGGAAACTAATTTAGTATTTAGGTATGACGCAGAGTTTTGCGCCGGTCAAGGCGATTTGTGCACATTTAAATGCGTTTCATGTTTATGTGGATGAGCCGGATAGGAGCGTGGAGGCAAATCATTATTGTACGCATTTGAGTGCTGATGTGAGTTGGGACTTTCTTTTTTTCGGTGGGGTTTGTGTGGGTGGTTGGTGGTCGAGGTTGGGAGGATGTGAGATGGGGGTTGGGGATAGGATTGGGAGGGAGAGGGTGGGAGAAGGAAGGGCTGTGGTTCATAGCTGTTGGGATATGACGAAGTCGTCGATCAGATCTCATCTTCAAAGAAACTGGGTGTGAGACTTTCGGATGTGCGCCTAGATTTGGGAAGAATATGGCGGATGAGATGGTATGTCATCAGGAGAGCACAGTCGCTAATCCTAGATTGTATGTTGTAGGTTCGTCAATGTTTAATCTACGATGCGCCAACGAATCCGGCGAGATTAATTGGAGTCGAATATATGATTACACAGAGGCTTTACGAGAAACTTGACGAGGAAGAGAGGAAACTTTGGCATTCGCATGATTATGAGGTTCGATTTTAATTTTCCCTTACCCATTGAGTAGGAATTCATATGCTGAATTCTTACTTTGGAATTAACTTCATGAGCAATGAAACGCTGAATGATTTTCACTAACTTCTGCACGAAGGTTAAATCTGGCATGTTAATCTCTCCCAATCCAAAAATTCCAGATGCTGTCTGGACGGTGGCGGAAACGGAGGAGATGAAGGAGGTCGTAGGGTTGTATGGGAAAACCTTTCATTTTTGGCAGACGGACAGGGGGGATGAGTTACCGTTGGGTATGCCGGTTTTGATGGGGAGTTTTACGAAGGACGAGCAGGTATGTGGTGGCTTTTTGGATTGGGAGGACGATGGAGAAGCAGGAAGAGAGGATAATGTTGGAATGAATTTACTGATTATATGTGGTGGTGGATAGGTACCGTGGGATAAAGTCAAAGAGAGAGATGAGAGGTTTGGTGTTGAGACGGAGAGGAAAAGGGAGGCGAGGAAGGGGATCGAAAATGTAGATATTCATCCGGATGCGGATCAAGTTTGGAAGAAATGAGTAGTTAAAGGAAGAATTCATTTGTTCTCTTAAATTTGATTTAAACGGATGATATTGACATCAACATCGAGATTATTGAAATTATTATTCACTATATATATTACTCATGTATTATATTTGTTTTGATTCAATGTGGATACAATGTGCGAGTATTCATTCTCCCCTCGAGTTCCCCACTTTCAATTCTAGCCCCAACTCTAATTACCCGAGCTTGGCTAAAATAAATATAAGAACAAGCCATCAATCGTCAACAAACAACACAAACACCCAAGCGGCTTTAGCTCACTTGGGAGAGCGCCAGACTGAAGTCCACTTCTGTTCACAACAGCTTCAAGCAATTGATCTGTTTATCTGGAGGCACTGTGTTCGATCCACAGAAGCCGCATTCTGCGATCTCGAGTCCACTCGGGATACTAAAATTTTTGTTTTCTTCTTGGCTTTTCGTTTTCTGGATGGCATACATAGCAAAGGAAATGGAAACTTTTTACACTTTTAAGGAAGATGGTTTTACTCTTATTTTTTTTTTCATCCTTGTTTTGTGTGCGCTTAGTAAGAATTTGGATATTTACATAGATATCCTTCGTAGTGCTAAAAAAGGGAAGAAAAGTTAGTTGTAGGTTTTGCTGGGCTTTTGACCTTGATAATTTCATGGGGACGATTTTTAGGTAGATGATTGAGTCCTGGTGGTCCTGGTGATTTGGGATGATGTATATTTATTACTGGTCCTTGAATTTGTGTATCGGCATTCCGCAGTCACTTGGTTCTAGTCGGGATAATCGTGTGATGCGCTAGCCTGCGCGCCAACGCCCCGACATCATGCAGATTATATCAGTCGTTCTACGACGATCTAGATAGTGATCCTTCAAGCAATAACAACAATATTTACATCAGATGTTCTATTGACTTCACCCATGGTGATACCAACAGTTCTTCTACTAAAGTAAGTACCCAGGATCTAATACCCATCTACTTGGGTATACGTATATGTATCCGCTATCCGGCGTATGTGAAATCGCCCTGAGCCAACGAGCTTCTTTGCACGCATTGTTGGTGGCTTTGAATGACAACTTCACTGCTCAGGGAAGGAGAATCGTATCGGGTAATATCTTTGGATAAACTTCAGATTTTACTACTACTGGTAACAAGTAACCACCACCAAATTTAGCAAAGATTCCGCAGCTTTGGAGTTTCGAGGGAGGCAACCAGGTAAACAATCATTGGTTTGAGAGAAATGGAGATTTTCTCCTTGGTGGTATTTATCTCTACAAATAGTTTGGATTTCCTGTTCTACTCAAGTTTCCTGAGCATCCATCAGATGGATTACTTCTCCCTGTTGGAACCGCTCATCAAGTCCATGTGCCGCCAACTCCCCTATTCCTACCAATCTGGCCGTTCCTGTGATTTGCAATACGCTCACTTCCACCACAAATACAATGTTCGTGTCGTATCGAAATAAAACAAAACAATCCTAAATTCGCTCCCTTCGTCCAAGTAAAGGAATTAGCAGCCATGGAAGTCGTAATTGTAAGTTCATCCTTTGCACGCATTTAGGCTTTCATCCGGTCTAATGCATTCTCTAGGTTGGTGGTTCTCCAAGTGGCCCCCTCCATGCAATTATTCTCAGACAGCTAGGCCAGACAGTCCGTGTTTCAGAAAAGTCTAGCTTGGATCTCTTACAAAGTTAAACGGCAAGATTGCGTGTTGGTCTAGAAGTTCAACAAGTGATGCAGAAGTATTTGAAATTCGATAAACCGTATACAACTACAAATCCGGTCGAGATCATCAACCTGAAGCATCGAATCCCTTTCTCCAGGTAGCAAAATGCACTTCACCACATGGAGTATACTCTACAATATGTTCAAACCCACCTTATTGATGTTGAGGAGAAGCCCTTGGCGATCTATGAAACCGAAAAAAGTGTGTGACGTGACCTATGATGGCGAAAAGGTTGTAGTAACCTATCCTGATACCAAAACGGGAGTATTCAAAACAATCCGCGCTGATTCGGCCATTGGGCAGACGGAGGCAACTCAACCCCCCGCAAAACCGTCCTACCATGTATAAGTCCCATACATGTTGGCTATGCTACCTGGAGAGGAGCTGTACCTGTCACATCAGCATCTGCAGCCTCGAGAAAAGCCCTCGAGAACCAGGTTCTAGTCTTTCGAATTGAGAAAGGCTACACGACCTTATGAGTGCTTATTCCCTAAATCGAACTTATGTCTGAGAAATTCATCGACTCCATCAGATGCCATATACCATCGGAGAGTGGGATTCTGGACCCAGAAGACTGCTAGTTCATTTGGGTTTAGTACGGAAGAATGGCCAAAGGTGCGGACGAACACCGTGATCTCTTTACCGGTGTATCAGGAAAGAGGTATTGGACCACCATTCCTCGCGACGACATGCAACCAGAAGTCTGGTCCCGGAAGCGAGAAAGCGGCGAAGCGCTGAGCGCGCCATTTTCAGAGCTTCTTGCGAAAACTCTTGATCCCTTGCTGTCTGCAGTGAGAGAATGTTCATTACCGCGCGCACGTTTTCATGGTGGGAAATTACTGTTTGTTGGAGATGCTTTTGCATTGTTTCGTCCTCTTGTCGGATTAAGCATGAACCAAGCTGTGATGCAGGCTTTGGGATTGGCGGAGGTCTTCAATGGCAAATGTAACAGGGCCGAGTGGGAGACAAAGTCCCTTGCATGTGCCCAAAAAAAAGCAAGACTGAATCAAATGCGCATGGGGAACATTGCTTTACAGGCATCCGTGGAATGCATTCTTGTGGGTATTCCATGTGGTCTCAGGTAAGCAACTCACGCAAGGTGCTCCGAGAGTTTGCTTTTCCAATTACTTTTGTACACTATCCATCATCTACAATTAGCAGCGCACTTCAAAGATATCCCGTTTTGCATTTCTCTACTTTGGTATAAGCAGAGGCGAGGTACTGTCAATTCAATATATGTACCGAAATGGTACATACTGTATGTATAATAATACCAGGCTCCCTAGTACCATCATTTCGGAAATCTCCCACTCCATACGAAGATGAGCATCCCCCAAAACGCCGGAAATAGCAAGAATAGCAGCAATGCAACGAGGCTACTTTTTCACGGATGACGAAGTCTAGCATTTGCAAGGGAAGCAACAAGGCTCTTTAGATCATTTGCAATTGTGACCCGAGTTGTACATGTATTAACGATTGTGACCTCGATTGTGACATGTACAGAGACAGAAACTAAAGTTGATAAATTACCGTAGAAATGGCTAGGCATATTACTTGCATTGTAGGAAGGAAAGGGCACCAACGCTGCGACAATGAAGTAGAGTCTCAACCCAACCCTGTAATATTTATCTGCAAGGGAGGGTTCTTGATCAACAGTAACCTTGGAACTTATAACAGTCGGCACTCTAAGATCCAAGCGATCGCTTTGAGTTCGAGTATCCCGCTCAAACAAACTTGAGCATCCCGCTAGGAAATACCAGAATTCCATCATATATACTCAGCTGCTGGAAGAAGAATACAAGATTATATCTAGTAAACGATAAAGTATTTGTCGAATATGGAATTTTGTATCATTGAGTGTGATTCCAACAATACTTGCCGAACACTTGCTTGTGCATGCGGGACACACATGTACACTCGCTTGCTTCCCCCCTTTTTGGGGGAATCGGTCGGTCGGTGGCGTATAGTAAATGCTCTGTCCTTCGTACGGAGTATATTGGCGATCGTTGCAAGGTAGAGATTTCTCCGCCCAAGCAACGTCTTCGAATTCCTTCAGCCAACGTAAAATATAAACAAGTCTAATGTTCAAGAGAGGGAGCGTTAGGTGGTATATGCCTCATCTATGAGACATTGCTCTTACCCATAAAAACCCATCTATAATCAAGTGAAATTTGAAGCCATTTCAGAGTATTTAGAGCGAATATTTGCTGTGTCGTATAGAATTTATATCACAATGCAATTCTATAGTGCTATATAAACCACTTTCGAACTAGAGGTTTGAATTCAGCTCAACCACACCCTTATCACGCACATAGAGACACGTTGATATCTATTTCTATTTCTATTTCTGTCGGGAAATGGATCATGTGACTTTTGGGCTGCTGTACGAATAGTACGTCTAACCGTATTAAGCGTACTAGCACCTCGAGGACGTCTATAAAGTCGTCCTCCATTCCATAAATTATATAGAGAATAACAACGATAATCATTACAATAAAAGATTCAAGTATTTACAACTTTAATTAACCAAATTAATACCAATACTAATTAATGATATACAAATTAAAGATTTTGGATTCTACCATCAATATTGGGTATTAAGAAATAGTTTTTTGAGATTAATAGGAATTCTGAAAAGGCTAATAAATCAGATATAAGATCTATTAAATAGATTTTTATACTGATTTAACAGTACTAAAGAATATACTTCTAGAATATAATCTTATTAGATAGGATTCTCTGTGAAAGAAGATATATTTGAAAGATTGATTTTGTTAAATAAAACAAAGTTATATTTGCGTTTATTACGTATCCTTTATACTGTACGTTGTATAAAGAATTACCTTATCCTTTATTCTATATTCTACATTTACATTTTACAATTTTCTACATTCTCACTCATTTCATATTTACATTTACAAAATGGCTATTTATTCATCTACTCAATTTTCGATGGCTATTTATTCATTTATTCAATTTTCGATAACTACAGCGGTATACAATAAGTTGGAAAAAGAAGATCAGATCGACTATTGTAATAACTGGTATAAAATTGTACTGATATACGATGTAATTACTAGGAAGATTGATGAGAAGGATTTCTCGAGATATATTAAATATAAGCGTAAAGATTTTGGGCTATTCACAATGAACGAATTTGCAACTGTTCATCAACTCGATACTCGACAATTTCGAAAAACTCTTCGAATCAAAGGATTCAATATTATCATATTAGGGGCAGATACGCAAAATGGATTATATAAGCGTAGAAAGATTACAGAGATTAATGGATTGACGATAATTCCAATCCAGCGGATGCTATAACTAAGAATAGGTTTTATCAAGCATTAAAGGATTTGATTGATACTAATAAATTGATAATCAAAAAGTTCCAATGGATAAAAAAAGGAGATTGAGGGTTGAGTATATGATCTTTTTACTTTTAGATAATTACCAATGTCAGGAAATGGATTATATGATTTTTGGGCTACTATACGAATAATACGTTTAACCGTATTAGGCGTACTAGCACCTCGAGGACATCTATAAAGTTGTCCTCTATTTTATAGATTATATAGAGAATAACAACGATGATTATTATAACAAAAGATTCAAGTACCTACACTTTAACTGACCAAGTTAATATCAACAATTTCTATTTCTATTTCTATTTCTATTTCTGATTTCAATTAATTAAATTTCTTTCGTAGAACGTCCCCGAATACCCCCCACCCCCCCAATTTCAACATGACATACCAAGATTTCATCCATTGTCATCTGCTCACGAACGGTCTTGAAAATCCTTTTTTTGATATCTTTCCTATTGAACGCTGAGGGTTAGGATCGATGTTGTTAAGGGGGGATGGACTTCTCGCCGAGTCCAAAGCTTTCTTCAACGTTGCATCTGCGAAATGAATTCATGATTAGCCTCTTCCTTCAACGTAGCAATGCACGCACCTTTCGTTGTACGAAACGAACACCTCGCTGCTTGATCAAATGTACTTGCAATTCGCACATGCTGCACCATACATATCCTCCTAGGTGACGCATTTTTTAAATGTGCCCTGATGAAATTGAGCGCAATATGTACATGACGGCCGCCTAATGGACTTCCTTTCGTAGGCCAAGCATGGTTGAAGTTTATGATCTCCTCTATTTAAACGTTTCAGGCCTTCCCTTCGCAGAGTTGGATCGTTCTGTGGCAAGGTTTTTTTTTGGGGGGGGGGGCGAATCTTCTCCCCGCTGCCGTACACGAATTCGGGAGCTCCAGCAGCTCTTGCCAACCACTTATTGTACAAAGCTCGTCTCGATCGGTCTCCTTTGCCTCAGGTTCGGCCGTCGGTTTCCTTGTCAAATGCTGTTTCCATCAGATCTTTGGTGTATTCTGATGAGGGATGATTCAGGTACGGAGGTTGTACGGCACAGTATATACAGCGTACCCCACCACCATCACCACCACCCACTCAAAAACCCACCAACCCCCAAAAAGGCAAAGGCCAAAAAAAAAAAGGTTCCTCCACCCCACTAGAAAAATCAAAAGATAGAAATCCATCTGACCTACGCAGGGATCGAACCTGCAATCTCTTGATTACAGAAAATCGTAGTCAAGCGCCTTGCCATTGGGCCAGCAGGCCATGTTATTGTATGGTGGAATGAAGACATTAAGGGTTATATTTAAGGGTTGGGGTGTTGGGGTGTTGGGGCATTTGATTTTTGATTTTTTGAAAAGAGGTCGAGTGCTGGATGGATGGATGTTATATAAATACCTTCCTACCTACCTACCTACCTACCCACCCACTTACCCACCTAGTAAAAAAATCAAACATCACATAATATCATATAATACTCACTTCCCCTTCCCCTTCAACCCCAACAAAGTCCAAAGATATCGAGGTAAACATCCAACCAACTATCTGCAAACAGACCCCCACTATCTCTCCCAAATTCCAATCTCCAAATTCCATCCATTCCATCCCATCCCATCCCATCCCATAACAACAGCTAGCTAATCCTACCTATCCTTCCACAGTAATTAATCAACAGGTTATCCACAGCTAGCTAGGTAGGTAGAGACTTACTTCACCCACCCACTCACTCACCTACTCATTGCCTTTCTCCCCTTATATTCAATTTCGTACGTAGGTAGTTTTATCTCGTACTCTGTGCCATATTACATTTGGATGATCCTGCTCACTCACATATGCAGCTCATAGTCATCGAGGAGATGTTCTGTAAATTTTCTTGGCCGTCTGTTTATAATGCTTTTATCAAGATAGCTGGTAGGTATATAGAGCGTTCACTTCACTTCACTCAGACAGTGAATGCAAATAGGTTGTTAGATATTATAATTTATCCTATTCCACTCCATTTCCTTGAAAGAAATGCACCATCACCACACCATCCATATACTGCCGGCCTGGTGCTGAAAAAAAAAAAAAAAAAAAAGGAAAGACTGCGCTATTCGCATGCTGCAGGGTTATCTCGAAAGAACAAAGAATAAGAAAGAATTTACAAAACATGATTTTAGGTACAGACGGAAAAAGAAATATTGACTGCTGAAGTCCAGGTGATGGTATCTCAACTCGCCCTCTCGACTCTTTCTCTTTCCCCTCTTTGCAACATAAAAAACACTAATGCTCAAGGAGAGCCTCCATACGTCATAAAATCCTGCGTGAACTCTTGCCTTCTAAAAAATGGAATAATATGTCAAAGAATGCGGGAGAGGTGTATTAACAAATAGTGACTATCAAAGTCGTATAGGGAGAAGTGTAAAAAAGGAAATGTTGTTTCAAGAGAGTGACTGTTGTAATTATTATTGTCCATATGAGGCCCAGTGTCCGTGAGTTTCTCGTAGGACTAGCTTTAGGTTAGTAACATGATTCAAAATAAAAAAATAGATGTTAACCTACCACTTAAAGTGTTCGTCTGGCTAGTTCGATCCTCACAAGCGATTTGCAGCTCGCCACCTTCCAAGAAAGCTAGTACAAACACTGTTAGGTAATTCTTGCATATCAACATCTGGAATTTCAGGAGCTCTGAATTCACCGAGGTGAAATCTTCGTGTTGCTCCTTTATCATTTCCATTAGCCGTGATAATAAGCAGTCCCTGAGAATCGATCACCATCGACCTACGCTTCCATAGGAGACTATCAGGAATTGAACATTTACATCGCCAAGATCATGAGCGGTTGTAGGTGAGGCTGTCAAGGACTGGGATGGAACAGATGAAGTTCCTGGATCAGGGAAGACTGGTGGTTCCGATTCCTCGCGAACTGTAGGTGAAATAGCATGTGCAATAGCTTTGCGACTCGAAGATAGAGAGGATGACATTCGCTTCATCATACGACTTGTACGACTAGACTTTTTGTCGGATTTATCATCATTCCCAGAAGACGTCGAGCTAGCCGTTGGTGGTGGAGAGAACTCGGAGCGTTCAATACTGCGGGCGACTGCTGATGGAAGATGTGCGTGATTTGCGTGCAGGAGACGTAACTTGATTGGCAGAAGGTTGTGATGGAGACATGACAGCTGGTGAAGATGCTGAAGGTTCAGCAGTAGATGAACGCCGACGCTCAGAAAATGAAGAACGACGGTCATTGATGAGGTCTTTGACCATTGCAATGGATGATCGCCTCTCATTATTAGTGGCTACTGTAGTTTTAGATGACGTTGATAAACGCCTCTCGGGTAAAGGTTCTTTCGGGGACTGGAAACCGCCTTTTGATGATCTATGATCAGTGGCGATTCTTTCAATGCCAGAGGTTTATAATCCGAAGGATCTTTGCCCACTTCTGGCTTTTGGGGAAACGGTTGATCAGGGTCCCTGATTATTCGCGCAGTGACCTGAACCGATTCAGGCCGAGATGGTGTTGTCTTAGGTTCAGAGGCAGGAGTAGGTTTCAACAGCGCTACCCTTTTTTGAATAGAACCTGACCTATCGCGGCCTTTAGACACTTCTGGCGATCCCTCTCGTGGCATATTAGGAGCTGGCGCACTCTTATTTAGAGAATTGGTACGGTCAGCGATGGAAGGAGTTCTCGATGGAACGAGAGCACTATTTCTTCGAACCGAAAAGAATGCAGGTGATGCAGTAGGACTTGGGCCCAAGGTTGATGGTGCAGAAGAATCAGGCGCTAGATTTTGAAATTTTTCGAATGCTTTGATCCTGTTCGCGACGCCGGATCCCACACTGATCTTTTTAGGGACGACTGGTGCGGCAGCAGGCTGCATGTTTATACGATTTAAGAAAATTTGCAGATGCGGATACAGGTCGAGACACAGGTCGGTCACCACCAGGTCGCGCAGTCAGGGGTGGTGGATTGGAATTGGCTGATTGTAATGGACTCGACACGGTTCGTGAAGTCTTGATTCCATTTTGCGTCGGCTGAGGAAATTGAGGACTTATTGGAGATTTAGCCACCGACATAGGTTTTGCATCTTGAATCACAGCAGATTGTAGCTCATCCATCAGTTCGTCATCCACGGAGTTATTGTCTTCTGGATTAGGACCACTTTTGTCAAAACTAGTTTGAATTGGCTCAATGGTGCGGATTTTCTTCTTTTGTGATAATTGATATCCAGTATCAAATGGACTTCCCATCGTATTTTCCGATGTCTTGAGGATAGGTACACTAGCAGACGTTTGCAGGGGTTCCGTAGAGCCAGAGTCGGGATCTGCAGGAGCTTTCAAATCTTGAGCACTCGACATTGTGATGGAAAGTACTGGGGATTTCGGTTTGACCTCATGCGAGTCTTGAGATTCGGCAAATTGCCTCTCTTCTTCGTGAGAGACCGTGGTATTATCCGTTATCGTATCTTGGGAGGCAGAATGACTAACACCAGCCACTTGCTCAGCATCATCGAGTTCCTTTGGTTCTATGCTTTCACCGTCTGGTTCCGAGTTTTGCAATGATATTATTACGATTGGTTCGCTTTCAGTATTTTCTGACGAATGAGCAGGGGTTCTTCGGCCATGCTATCACCAGTGACTGCCTTTGTAGAGAGCGCCTCTTGCACAGTTTCATCTGTTGATTCTGAAATAGAAGAGGCCCTGGTAGATTCTGCTTTTTCCGAAGGTCCAACAGGAGACACCGGGTAGGAATCGGTTCTTGTAGCGTCTGAATCGTCCATTTTCGACATAGCGCTAATATCAAGGGCGATTGCGGGGTTGTCTGCTTTGGTCATATCAGTCAGTAAAACCAAGGTATCTTGAATGTCTTGGGGGGCGCCTTGTGATATCGGCGGGCTCAGCGCGGAAGGTGTCTCGGTATTTTCAGTGGATGCTGAGGACTCTGGAGAGGTGGGATGATGGCAGTGCAGGTGCAGTACATGCACTCATTTGCTTCTTCCGCATTTCCATAGCCTTCATAAGTCTAGCTTTCTCAGGTGTAATTGTTGGAACCTTTACAACTGGAGTGGCTGACTTTGTTGACAACGTAGATCGGACCGAGGCCCCAGAGCTGGTGTTGGGTCGCCCACCACTTGTATGAGGACGAGAAGGGAAGAAGGTAGGTAGAGTTCCGTTTTCAGGAATAGGAGGTGACAAACTCATGCTGGGAGGTTCTCCAGAATCGTGAGAGGTCAAACTACTCACCCGCCCCTTTTTCGAAACCCCCTTTGTAGATATTTTCAACCCCTGTGGCAGCGTCGACACTGGACGATAGGCAGCGGTTCCTCCAGATGTGGCAAGTTTACCTACATCGAGAGAAGGGCGAGGTCCAAGTCTAACCTTAGGTTTACTGTAATACTCGTGAGATCCGAGGCTGTACAAATCAGGTCGTGCAGACTGGGATGATTTCCGAGGTGCGTCGTCAGTTGGTGGGGATAGGCGACGATGATCTGAAGTCAGCTTCACGCGGCTCCCTTGGGGGAGGCGGAGAAGTATCAAGATCGAAGGTCAAAGGTACTTTGGAACGAGGAGGAGGAGGCGACGTTTCAAGGCTGCTATTCGATTCTGCAACCATAGAAGAGAAAGTAAATGAATTCTGTAGATCCGGCGGTAGGGTGGTCGGATCAACTGCTGGCTGGGTCCCAGCCGTTGAGGTAATAGTTTGTGCAGTAGGGGGTGCTCCTCCTGAACTGTGGATTGCCGTTTTATTCTAATATCCTCTTCCTCATCCTCTGCAATTTCCATTAAACGACGCCGGCGCAAAGAACTAGTTGAAGATGAGACTGATCCCGAGGCAGTATGTAATGAGCACGCGGCAGAGAGGGTCGAATCACGGAGCTCTTTCGCCGTGGTTATCTCGAAGATCGTATCGTGTGGAGCGAACTTTTCGGTAACAGCATTAAAATGTACAGTGACGCGAGCTATCAGATTATCAGATCTTAGATTTCAATCCAGAGGTGAAGAGCAGAAAAAAAAATCAGTTTTTGAGATAGATCAACCAGGGAGCCCACCTTGAACCAGTCTTGAACATCCATCCGGCACATATTTGATGATTACGTTCCGTCGCCTATATCGTAGAAACCCGAACAGCGGCGATGGTTCTTCATATTGTCCAATCTTATTTCTTATTTCCACAATTCCCCCCGTTGCCACGGCCCATCAATTCTATTTCGTCTCTGGAAGCATACTTAAGGAGAAACCTACAATACCGGCACACACATCAGTTTACTATGTCACAGCACGAACAAAAGAGATATACAAGAAGATGTTGGGTATAGGCATACCATCCTCCTGGCTCAGCTGCCGCAGCATCATATGCTTCTTTGACCTCGCCATCATCCAATCCATTCAACGACATTTCCTTGGGCTCCTCGAAATTTGTGGTGGATCAGGTAATTCTCTATCAAACTTCCAATCTAAAGATTCGATTTTCAGGGGTAATCGCATCTGTACATGATATAATGTAATGCAGCTCATCTGCAAGCCCACCAAATGAATGCAATAGGAGTTCCAAATAAATGGCAGATTCCAAGAGAAGTTTCCAAAAAAATTCAAAAGCAAGGAAAGTAAAAAATAAATATCGAAGCCGCTGTAAGGCGTAACTTGTAAGGGACCTGAAGCAAGTAGAGTGATTATCGGAAATTACTAAAAGCTTCCAGAATGCGACGAAGTTGAGATTTTGGGCGTTCGGCGCTTAATAAATGACTCTAGTCGCGAATTGAACTTGAAGATCTTTGGGTTGAAATGGAATTGAGTTGGGTTGTTTTTGAGGAGGGGGACGCGGTTTTGAGAAAGAGAGAGAAAGAGAAAGAGAAAGAGAAAGAGAAAGAGAAAGAGAAAGAGAATAAGATTGAGATTGAGATTGAGGTTTTCCTTTCTTTTTATGAGGTTTTGATAGTAAGTGAGTGAGTGAGTGAGTGAGTGAGTGAGTGAGTGAGTGAGTGAGTGAGTGAGTGAGTGAGTGAGTGAGTGAGTGAGTGAGTGAGTAAATGAGTAAGTGAGTAAATGAGTAGAATGAGTAAGTGAGTAGATATAAGTAATAAGGAAGGAATGTATTGTTTTTATCTAAATGTGGATGTGGATGTGAGTGTGGATGTAAATGCAGATGTAGATGTAGATGTGGATGCTGATGCTGATGTAGATGTAGATGTAGATGTAGATGTAGATGTAGATGTAGATGTAGATGTAGATGTGGATGTAGATGTAGATGTAGATGTGGATGCTGATGCTGATGCTGATGCTGATGCTGATGCTGATGTTGATGTTGATGTTTGATATTGGTATTGATGGTATTGATGGTATTGATAGTATTGATATTGATATTTATATTGACATCCTTGATAATAACTTCAGAAATATCAAAGTATACCTAACCATAGAAAGATAGATAAGTAGGTTGGTAATATAAGTAGATACAAGATAGGAATCTCAACTTATCTGGGTATACGTAGATATTTGATATTTCCCCGCCTTTTCGATAAGTAATAAGTAATAAGTATTGAATTGATAGTATTATGTTGTATTTTATTGTATTGTATGTCCACGTGTATTGTAATATATTATATGTATATGTATTATATGTATTATATGTATATATGTATTATATGTATTATATGTATTATATGTATTATATGTATTATATGTATTATATGTGTTATATGTATTATATGTATTATATGTATTATATGTATTATATGTATTATATGTATTATATGTATTATATGTATTATATATATTATATGTATTAATTATAGTCAATCATATTATATCATTATATTCCATAGTTAAATTATTCATTAATTATTATATTTATAATCAATCCCAAGATAAATCCTAAAAACGAATACCGAATTCAGTCAATTAATAAAAGTGTAACAAGTCTTTTCATTAGAGCGTAGTCTTCCTTTTGTACAGATGAAGCAAACTAACCGACCCATAAATGGACAATTTAAGTTGATTTCAATAAACCTATTAATTATAACAATGAACCTACCTATTATTATAATAAAAAATCATGAAGATCTCTACTCTCTACTCTCTACCCTGCATAATCGTTTGAAGCTGTGTGAACTGATGGGATGGATGCATGGTTTGAATAATTTGGATGGATTGATTGTTATTCTTTTGCTTCTTCTTCTTCTTCTTCTGTCACAACTATAAGTATAATACAATACAATATCTACTGCTTTCCTCTCTTCCTCTCTTCCTCTCTTCCTCTCTTCCTACCCACCTACCCACCTACCTACTAAAGTAAATAATTAATATAAATAAATAAACTTATTTTAATCCAAAACCCTTAATTCCATCCCGAAAAAAAAATTAAACCATCTCCCCCAGGGCTACCCATGAACACAAAACACCTACATCTATTCATTCCCACAACTCTCCATCCATCCCATCTCCTCCCTCATCTTTCTCTCCCCCCATCCCATCCCATAACCATCTCCCATTCCAGCAACACCCTCATTCCCCCCCCCCCAAAATCAAACACCACAATCCGAACAACAATCCGATCTGATCCCCGAGTCTCTACTCGCCGCAACACCTACGACCAACCAACCAACCAACCAACCAACCAACCAACCAACCGTTAGCCGAAAGCCCGAAACCCCTTCTATTCTCCCACACGCACATGCACACGCACACGCACACACACATATACAGGGAAGCGGGCATCCCATTCGGATGTAATTTCACCTAATGGCATGGTAAAATGCTCGTGCGACATTGTACCATGCGACAGTACAGTACAGTACAGTACGACGTACGAGCAAGTACGAGTAATAACGTGGGACCCCCCCTTTTTCCACGTAATGTACGAGGGGTGGTGTATGTCAAAGCGTATCTGGCTGGCTATCAAGATGCCTACCTAATATATTAGCTGAAGAATACTACAGTACCTACGAATATTGTACCTACGAATATGTACCGAGGTAGATAGGTAGGTAGATAGGTAGGTAGATTGGTAGGTAGATAGGTAGGTAGGTAGGTAGATAGATAGATAGATAGGTAGGTAGGTGATAATGTACAGATGATAATGTACAGAGTAGGACACGGATGAAAGAGGGAACACGGGCAGAATTCTATGTAACATTTACCTACTACCTACCTAGATACCTGCAGACTAATATGTACAAAGACCTTCAGGCTCAAATATCTAAAAACATTATAATGGTTCCTATATATACATCAATTCTACAAGCTATTCCTAAGCTATACCAACCATGACTTCCCATCATGGTCCTTATACACACCTTCCAGAAAAATGGCATTAGGAACCGCCATCATCTCCACCTCGCATGTCTGGCATACTCATAAGCATCCTCGCTGCGATTCGCCCATTCCACCTCGGGTTCAATCCGTGAATCGTGTGGACGTGACATTACCTTCAATCCCGTGAAGTTACATTTTCCCGCGAAATCACATTTGAAGGTACCCGAGAGCTCCTTGCCATTATTGCTAAAAGTGATACTCTCCAATGTTCTATCAGAGCCGAGCTGGATCTCTCCCTCCCCAGTCTCCTCTCCTCTCCAACGATATCCCCACGTTGGCCGCCGAGCTGTGGGCTTATCATTGTCCTGGAGGGAAAATGCGCTCTCGGTGTAATTATTTGGGCTGCTATCATCCATATCATATTGAGGAATGTCATCCATCAGTACATCCCCATCCTCATCCATATAACTGTCTTCACGCTTTCTCTTTCCACTTTCATTTTGCGACCTTGGTACAGGAGTGGGTCTTTCGAAGCGCATAATTCCCTGGTATCAAATTAGTTCGTGCCAACTGAACCCCAAGTATGGATTAATAGTACCTCGACAACTATAAAATCAAATATGGCAAACATTTGCTTTCTACCATGTTTCTTTTCGACATAAATATCAAGGGTAAGTTCCGCATTTTTCTCTCCCCACTCATCCTCAATGTTTGGGCATTCGATCACATAGGAACCTCGAACATCCCACGAATTCCCGGATTTTGTAGCACCTGGAATGGCTCGAGAGACACTACTCGAAGTTCGTGCCTTTTTTGCAGCTGGTTGTTCGGGTTCATTGCCATCTCCGTCATCATCATCTACAATTATACTGGGATGCGTGCTAGTGCTTGGTGCAGATTTTCTACCTGTTTGATTCTTTTGTCCTTCTATTGAAGGTGGACGCATAGTATGAGAACCATTGTCGGCAAACAAGTTGTCATGGGTACTCGTGCTTGGTGCGAATTTTCTAGCTGTCTGTTTCCTTCGCGGCAATGGCAAAATTTGGCGTGCTGTGTGAGTTTCGGTTTCGTCAAACAAACTATCATGCGTGCTTGTACTTGGTGCAGATTTTCTGGCTGTCTGCTTCGTCCGCGTCCCAGAAGGTTTCTAAGATTGACAAGGTTTAGCCGTGTGTTCATGACAATGAGCCAATACTTGAGATGTATTGAAAAACAGTGATATGTTGTGGAAGTAAAATGCGCCATTCACAGGCCTTTATTAAAGAGAAAAGGATGGGGGAGAGGTATAGCAAATAGCAAATATGAGAAGCCAAGCTATTCCGGTCAAGATAGAGGGCCTTTCTTTATTTTCGCACACTGGTGCATATAAAAATGACGGGGTGCCTATGGGAAGCCCTTTCGAAACATACATGCCCAACGTCAAACCACGACTTAGCGGAAGACACTATAAACTTACAGGCTCAGATAATTGTGTTGGTAATATCGACTCAGATGCGCTATGCTTTAGTGTTTGCTTTTCATTTGCTTTCGGTGATATATCTTGCTGGGACCGAGATGCCCGCTCAATATCGCGCATTTGGTTCCAAACGGCATCTCTACTTCTCCCTACAATGATCCAACGATCCGGAGAAGGTGGTATGCTACCTCTCCAAGGGGCATCAACGGACACAGACTCTAGACCCAGTTTATCCGCAGCCTCAGCTAGAGCGGCTCTGTTTCCTGTTTGACAATGATAATGTCCAAATTCGCTGGTCGTCCCGTGGCAGTTTTTTGGAAATGCCTCACTCAAGTACTTCTGTGGATTGGCCTCAGCTTTCTCTTCCGCTGTTTTTAGATTTTTCCAATTTCTATCCCTCGCAATTTTGTTTTGCTTCTTAAACTCCCGGTTCAATTGGGTTTCTGCGGCCTTAAGCTCTGGAATCATTTTCTTCTTTGCTTCCCTTAACCTCAACTGCAAATCAGCAATAGATCCAGATTGGTTTAATCCTCTAAAGGCGCATTGGGCTCTCCACCATCCTGCCGGTTTTGTTTCAACATCCCGAGTATTGCCTGGCTTATAACCTTTTGGAGGAATCTGTTTTTCGGCGTGCGCATCGTAGGCATAGCTATCTTTGTGCAGTCCTTCTCCGCTACATGTGTAAGTGACAGATTTGAATTTATGCTCCAATGGTAGAATGAAGATTGGGTGTAAGTCTGCCATAGTGGTTGCAGTTTAAAATATTTTGACGATTGTTCGAAGTGTTCCCGGGTGCACTTGGTGTCGATATGATCGATACCTCTAGATATTGTTGTGAGAACTTGCGCATAAACAACACGAAATAAATATCATGAATGACCCGTAATCAATCATGGGATCACTTGAACATTTTTACCAAGTATTTCCGGAAAGTCAAAGTAAGAAAACACACAAAGAATGAAAAATGAAAAATAAGTATTTATGGTTTCGAGAATGTGTCCACCGGTCCATCTGTTCGGCCAGCCCTGACGTCGTTCAGCCTTGCCGCTAGCGTCATCTTAGCGTGGCGGCACCAAAAAATCGTTCAGGCCTTGCTTGAAGATAAAGGTATAAACCTTCAACAAACCTTCAACAAGCCCGGAATACCACTGCTCATACAGAATTACTCTCATTTCTTTTGCGAGCATAACAATTAAGAGTTTACGAGGATGGTTGAATTAACAGAAGTTGAGGATGAGTCCTTTGAGCAAAAGCAAGCCGGTCCATCTGAAGATGATTACTACACTGATACTGGTAGGCCATTCTATTGACTCGAAGCTCTTTCATAATTGGCTAATATATGAGGAATATAGATTCTGAGATCTCCTCCGATGAAGAGGATGAAGTCGCAGATGAAGAGACCTTCGCGGATCGCATAAGTGCCCTGAAGGATATAGTACCAGCGTCAACTCGAACCTTTATTTCGAACAAGGTGGATTCCACCGCAAGCTGGATCAAGTCAGGTTTAATGTTCGGAGGCAAGACTTTATGGGTTGTAAGCACAAGTGCTCTATTATTGGGCGTCCCGTGGGCGTTGGCATTTGTGGAGGAGCAGCAGGTGGTTGAAATGGAGAAGGAGATGAAGATGAGAGAGATGGGTGGAGAGGTGTGTTACCCCAACCTCATTCAGATTAGGATATTTTATACTAATACTTCCTGCAATAGCTACTCTCCTCGGGTACAGACACAGCAGGACAGTTGAATGCACAGCTCGGCGCACAGCAAGGCAAGCCAGCTTTGTAATGAAGGAATTTGCGATGATACGATAAAAAGCAATGAGTCCAATTGGATGGAGACATGATAGCATTGTACATCAGTGAGTGGCTTTTGAGGGGGCGCATGATTCAAAAGGTTTACGGCCACAAAAACCTGTGTTGTATTTCTAGTTCTTCTCACCTCATGAACAAATAATTTCTTCGGCAAATACTCAAAAGTATATTTACAAAATCCAGTTCAATCCCAAATTCAATATCCAAGATCCAAATAGTCAAAGCTTTTGAATATTTTCTAGGTATTGTCGCTTTAGCCGCCACTCGCCGTTATCATGAATCTGCTAGGGTCATCATACCCCTGTGTTGGATATCAAGGGTCCCACTCTCTGATGTTATGCGTTTCAGCAATTCCTACGATCATACTCATACAAGTGAATGACTATTTAACTCTCAAGACCGTAGCACTTTCTCTGGTCTCTTACTGATCTGCGAATTAAAATCTCCAAACTTTGGAGCAGATTTGGTCAACACAGTCAACATGTCGAGAACTCCGTTATTCCTAAATTTCGCTGGAGATTCAAAACGAAACCGTCAAATGTCATGGTTATTGGCGAGTTCTTCAAGAAGGAAGGAGCGAAGGTAATCACAAAACGTAGAATGAGAGTTAGCCATGAGCTAATAATGGGACAAGATGGCCTTTAGTTTTGAGATTTTGGAAGGGTTCTATACACTCTGGTACGACACATACACTTTGAAGACTCGGGAACTAAAGGCGAAACTAACCAATTCCTGGTGTAGAGGTTCTTTGGCCCGTTGCTATCCTTTCTGCTATATCTGCCATTGTTGTATATTTGAACCAGCATATAAGCAGTGATGTTACACTTCCAACCAGTATCGTAAGTATTCTCCACATTCGACGATTAGAAAGTGGGGTCTGACTGAACCAAGGTCCCCTCGTTATCCATTGTTGTGGGTTTAGAGCTTGTTTTTCGCAATCAAACAGCCTATAATCGATTTTGGACGGGCAGATGCCACTTCAGTACTCTGACGACTTCTATCAGATGTCTTACACGACACCTCCTTGTACTTGTTCCAGCACCCGCTCCCCTCAACTATCATCTGATTCGTCATCTACACCGAATGAGAGTAGTACGGATAGTCCTGCATACAAGGACTTTGATGGGGCAGTAGATGAAGGGCACCAGCCACTGTCCAAAGCGCTCGAGGCAAAGACGATTGAAACAGTAAAGATTATGATTGCGATGCTTTATACTGTCAAGAACCATCTGCGAGCCGATTGGGGTGTGGAGCTTAGTGCTGGAACATTCTTGAGCGAAGAAGGGCAAATTGATTGGCCTGAAGAATATAAGGAGCTGTTACCGCAGGGTTTCAAGGGCCATGAGCATATGGGTTTGGGCCTGACGTTACAGTTGGCTACTTATGTCGAGAAATTTATCAACATTGGCTGCAAGAAGTAAGTCATAGCCATTCTAAACCTCTGTATTGGGGTGCATCTAACAAACGTTTTGTGCCCAGGGCCTGGTTTAACAATTCAGCGTCCTCACAAATGCTCTCCGAACTCAATCAGTTTGTCGCTGCTTACGGTAACATGGAAGTAATTCGACTTGCACCTACCCCTGTTGCACATCTTATTCATTCTAAGCAAACGCTCGCACTTTTCTGTTGCATTTTACCATTTGCAATGGCCGCTGAGATTGGATGGTGGACAGTCCCTCTCGTTGCATTTGTAGCCTTTGCCCTCTACGGTATCGAAGGTATTGCACAATGGCATGAGGATCCCTTTGGAAGGGACAAGATCGATATCAATATGGATGACATTGTGGATGACGCAAGAAGAGAAATTGATGTGATGTTGGAAGCTTGGAAAAAACTTCAAGGACTGGACGGGAAAGGACTTTTCACGCCTAGCTCGAGTGCACCATTTACGCCCAGGGCGGAATATGGTACTTTGGTTTAAGGTACCTATATGAACGTAACGAAGAGATCTGAGATTGATATGATACTATTGCATTCGCATGTTTGGGAAGTTCTGGACTCTTTTCGAGGTTTTGTTACAAGCGTTTTGTGGAATATATGGCCCATTTAGTTTCATTTAGTTTCTGGCAAACGAAGAGTGGGGTTTTAGGGGGCGTCCATTCATCTAACGGATCTTTTAGAATTCCAATTTCTTATCAAAGTTTTCATCTAGAAGATCTTAGATGTTAGAATCCTGAGGAGTTTCTAGGAAGATTTGAATATTAAAAATAGATTGTTCACGCAATATGCATGAATATGACTCTTTCTTGCTCGTTCGCCCGACAGGCTGGTTCTTTCAGTAGGAAAAATCCTATTCTATTCATGTTTTCACTAGAGTGGGTAGATAGCGCGTTGATTTAGTACCTCTACTATTAGAAATAACAACCCTTTCTTACTAAATGCTATTGATTTGGTGGCCACTTCATTGAGACTTTAAGTAGGGAGGTTACTTTTTCCAAATTCGGGTTGAGGTGCGGGTCCATATACATTACAAAGCGACTTGCGTCTGGATATCGCTTGGTTAACTACATTGCGATGAAAACAAGGTATTATAGGCCAATTAAGGGACATTTAGTCTTTCTCTTGATTATGCGATCAGAATAAATAATCCATGCCTGGGAGTTGAAGTTGATTCACGTTGGTCAAGTTCGGTATAAAACCTCTGATCGCGCCCTTGGGAAGTAATGAGTGTGCTACAAGAATTCCTTAAGAATGTCAGGAGACACAATGCGTGCGATTGGTAAGGGTAAAAACTAAATATACATGGTCACAACAAAAAGTAACATAACCTACAGATATCAAAAATGGGAGCGGACCAATCTCTAATCTCTTCCTAAACAACAACATTGCCAAGCCCAAACCCTCTACATCTCAAGCCCTGGTAAAGATACATTCATTTGGTCTCAATCGAATGGATCTAATGCAGCGGGAGGGGAAATACAATGTGCCTCCTCAGGCTGGAAGGATACTTGGGGTGGAATTTTCTGGGATCATTGAGGAGCTTGGAGATGGTGATGTTGGGGATTTCAAAATTGGAGATGAGGTTTTTGGACTTGCTTATGGAGGTATTACGTTCCACCCTTGATGTTATCCTGATGCTAATGGCTGGATAGGAGCGTGTGCAGAGTATCTAGCATCATCGACAAAGATGCTCATCCACAAACCAGCTCAGATGTCTTGGTCTGTTGCTACTGGTATTCCAGAGGTATGTATCAATTTCTCGGTGTAATACAGTATTTAAAATTATATCTAGACATGGATAACTGCAACCCAAGCTTTGCATCTCGTCGGATGTTTCAAGTCAGGAGATAATGTCCTTTGGCACGCCGGGGCGTCCGCAGTATCAATAGCTGGTATCCAGTTGTCTAAAGCTGCTGGTGCTAACGAGATCTTTGTGACGGCGGGCTCTGATGAGAAGATTGAATTCTGCAAAATTCTGGAAGCCACACATGGCTTTAATTACCATACTGAGGATTGGGTACAAGAGATCTCAGATGCTACTGAGGGGCATGGAGCCGATGTAATTGTTGACTTCATTGGTAAGAACTATGCCCAAGGAAACTTTGAGGCAGCAGCTATGGATGGGAGGATTGTCCAATTGGCCAGTCTTAGTGGGTACAAACTTGATGATTTAGATATCGGCCCGCTCGAGAATAAGCGTTTGAGATGGGAGGGCAGCAGACTGAGGAGCAGACCCTTGGACTATCAAGGAAAGTTGAGAGATATCCTGGCCAACACCGCGCTGCAAAAGTTCGCTGATGGAACTTTCCAGGTTCCGATAGAGAGGGTCTTCTCGTGGAAAAATATTAGGGAGGCGCATACTTTGATGGAGAGCAATCAATCGAAGGGGAAAATCATTTGCGTGGTAGATTGACGTGATGGTTGGATAAATTATGTCGATTTCATGAAAATGTAATGAACATATGTCAGCAATATACCTTGATCCAAGTGAACCATTGGTGCACAAATTGATCATCCGAAACGGCGCTCTAATAATATGTAAGAGCAGAACTCCAAAGCACTTTCTCTAAGGTCTTAAATCTGGCTACGTACTCAGAGTATTAAGTACTAGTCTTTTTACAAACATTTTCGTCAGAATGTGTATCAGTGGCCTACTGGTCTTTATCAACTTGCTCCCTTTAAGAGAAAGCCTCGGAAAGTTTGAGGGAAGACAAGAATATTCATAAAGCGAGCATCTGGGAGTTAATGTTCTCGGTATTCAGTTATAGGAGAAGCCAGAAAGGATATCTTGGAAAGAATGAGAGCAGTGTTGAGTAAGATGCATAAATCCTGGCAGCCATTGAGAGAGTAACGATCCGAATGAGGATTATAGCTCGCAGGTACTTGAGATTACTTGATTATGCCAAAATTGTATTCAGAGTGGTGTATCAGAGTGGTGTATGAGACTGGCGTAGCAACCGGTCAATGGGGGACTCTAGCTTCATACTGCAAGTAGATTTTAGCTCTGTGTATCGGAACCTTCAATGATCTCAATCTTCTCACACACACACAAACACACACACATGCATAGAGCCACACGAAGGAACACTCGTGATAGATTGATTTCATGCCCAATAGAACAAGAAGTTCCACTCTATTACCCCAAATCAAGAGCCCTTCCTCTGACCCACCATGAAGACCACTAGGTAATAGCTTACAATTCCACCACGATCCACCAAACTCCCAACCCCCAACTTGCAACGAATATTCCCATGTCAAGGAAGAGGTATAATCCAATATTAGAGTGTCGCCGGAGCCCTTGGCCAGCCTTATCCATATTGCCCTTCAATATTTCATACCAATTGTCTTGCAATTCTCCCTTCTTCTTCAATCATCTCATCTAATGTTTGAAGAAGGTTTGCAGAAGAAACTGCTTCAGGCTGTACTACTCCTAATGAGTGTTGCGATTCTCTGTACGCACTCAAATCTTCTTGGCGTATGTTCGTTGCGGTCAAAGTTGAAGTTGGTGAAGCTCCTTGTAATTTCGGAGTTGATTGTGCCAGTTGAGCTTGATCTGGTGTCTTCTGAAGTGTTTGTGACTTTCCTCTTGGTGTGGATATGTCGAATAGGTGTTTTGACCAAGACTTGTACCTTTTCGTTTTGGTTAGAGAAAGTGTGTATCCATGGAGATGCTGTTTCCTTCTGTCGATATTGAGTGCCTTCTTCCTCCAATTGTCGGCTTATCCGTGTTGCAGCATCTTCGTACTCATCTATAGCTTCTTTCTCTGTGGCATCTCGCACAATCCACGCTTTCTCTCCTGGGAATTCGTCTGTTGGCCCTAATAAGCATCTGTAAGAAGTCATTCTTCCCCAAAGATCATGCACTACTTACAGAATTGTTGCCAGAAACATTTATCAGCCATGTAAAGCATCTTTTCGGTACTAGCTCTGACATATCCTCTGCTGTATTTTCTATAGGCAATATCGTAGATTCGCGTAGCTTCCTCTCTCGTGTACGAGGGATTGAATCTCCGATCTCTGATGAGCTTCCCTTTCATGAAATCTCCGCATGATATGTAGCCCATGATGAAACGCTAATCAAGGTATTTTTATTGCAGAGATTGTTATGGAGTTTGACTTGTTCGGTGGTGTTTTTTGTAAGGGTGATCTGAACTCGACGATATTTTGTGGGAAAAATCAATTTGAGCCGAGAATATTGGACAAGGAACTTCCAATTTTGAATTATGATGAAGTGATCACGCATACGGATCAAAAGTATACTATATGCTTTTTGATGCTTTTGTTATTATCGACAAACATAGACTTGATACTTTTAGTACAATAACGCTCAAGGCATCGTATCAAATTGTCCCAAAAGCCCCCAGTAACGCGCTGATCAACTCAATTGGCATTAGGTTATCATTTATTTACTCCCCTTCCTCTCCCACATCTCAAATTACGAAGGTTTCTGTAGTCTCAACCGCTCTTGATTCTCTGCATTTTTCCCGCCATCAAGTCCTCTCTACCATGCGTGCCAGCCTTTCTCCAAATGATTTGCTCCAAGCCCGAGCCTCCCGAGTATAAGAGTCCCGAAGACATTGGTGAACGCGTATTCTTGCACCAGCCATAATAACAGCATATTTATCATCCATGGTCATGAGCCAATCCTCCCTAGGATAAATTTGGTGAGGCCCTAGTGTTTCGTTAGTAACTCTAAAATAGTCGAAAATATTAGTACATACAATTAGAAAGCCAGAACAACCTATCCGCAATGAAAGTGAGGAGGTTTTCGCTTGCACCGGCACAAATGCCTTCCAATTGGTTGAGGGCGCATGCATCTTCCGTTCTGTTGCGAATACCATCATATAATCGCAATGCCCCCGCACGACCAACGTTAGTGCCTCTAACTAACTTCGCAATCATATAACCCTTCAAGGATGACATGTTTATCTCCAACCTGGGCAATCGTGGTCTAGTTAACCACGGAATTGCTGGTCCAGCCATAGTCTAAATGGTGCGGTCGGGTTGAGTTGGTTTGATTTGGTTTAAGTTGTTGTTAGTCGAAAGTATTGTTGACAAAAATGTTCTTAATACGGAGGATATCGCTGGTGCGTAGGAAGTCAAGCAAAATTCAAAATCTCGCTAAGTAGCTCAGAAACTGTGCCACCACGCCGTTAACGACGGACTTTACCGCAGGCAAGAACAGTAAACCAAGAAGCTAACATGAGGTATATCTCATCGCATCAATCTACAACCTCAAAATCAATTTTTTACCGCCATACAAATTCCCTCAATCTCCAGTTTTAAAAGAAGTCCCTCCCCCCGTCCCCCAACCCAACGAGATAAAAGCAAGCGAGATAGACTGTAGCCGCGCAACAGAAAAAATTTGGCATTCCATCCATCAGCCCACTTGACTGTGGTTGGTAAAGATTCTGGATAGATCTGACTCCGCTTGGAGATCTGAGAATAAAATGAATTGTTCTTTTTGCTTATCAAACTTTCATAAAGGGTCAATCATACAAGGTACTGATTTACACTCTCAAACTTGCTTTGTTTTCCCAGCTCGGCACTTGACCTAATTCTATAATGATAGTGTTACTATAGCTGACTTCGCCATCAACAGCCTACATCACTTTTTCTCGTCATCTCGGTATTGATCTCTGCAATCATCTCGTCATGAGTTTGAAGTCTAACACGTTGAGTCGATAGCAGCGACATGTAGCTTGTTCTCACCTATAACAGGTATCATATGCCAGTAAGAATGATTCTAAGGGCATATGTTGAAATATATATACTTACATGTCTACTTACATGTCGGGCAATTTCCCATATCAAAAGCGTCTACGGTAAAGCCTCTCTCTTCAACCGAATTTTCCTTAGCTTTTAACTGTCTGTGAAGGCAATTTTTCTTCTTTTAAGACTTTTCAGTCAGTTGCCTTCAGTATTTTGACTTATTTCTAGGTGGACTTCGAACTGCCTGCTTTTTTTGTTTGGTGATTTTGATATGTCGTTCGGCCTGGGCTTGAAATCTGATGCAGATTATGAGAACCCGATTGCCATCCAGAGAATATCACTCTGCTTGCAGTCAAGCCACCCGTGTTGAATCCAGAGTTTTGCTCTTTTGGTGGAGATTCGGAACGATGTGCCTATCATTCATGGATATATGTAATGATAATTGATCTGAATTACCCCATGCAGGGTTTCACAAGGCACATATCTTTTGAGGATTTTCATGTCAAGGATCTTGGGATCCTTCCAACTGTTTCTATTTTTTCCTTGAGGCTTCTGCAGTCCAAGGCCTACATAACACGTTCTGTCCTTCTACAGAAGCTCCAGATTATATGGTCTGCTTAATGTTTCTGTTATCGTCGAGCAATCTCATTGTAGGTCTTTATGATTGTAATTTTCTGGCGTAATACCATAACTTATGTATACCATAGTTTTGATGGGGTATTTATACGGTTGATTGTTGAGACTGTTGTGTTGAGACTGTTGTGTTGAGACTGTTGTGTTGAGACTGTTGTGTTGAGACTGTTGTGTTGAGACTGTTGCAGATAGGACACCCATTCATGTAGCTTCGTCATTGAAGATCATACAATCTGCTGGTTCGTGAGTCGAGTCACTGCGGGTTTCACGAGGGTCTGGACGGTCTTTACAACCATTCACAGATCTTAATCCTTTGATCTTTTGGTAGGTGCCTGTCGAGTCGTTTTCATCTCTGCATCGTGCTTGTGTCCTGCGGGAGAATTCCAAGTAAGTTCCACCTGCATATAATGACCAAGATGCTCTATTGGAATGATTAATTAGCCTGAAAGTTGGCTATCAATGCCCCGATAAGTATGGTGCTGTTCTATCCAAAGATTGTTGCTTGCCAACTGCAGCTTTATGACCACAATCGGCCATGGCCCACACCACTCGTTGATCATTGGACTCCATCATTTCAAAATTCTGGTTGAGGCCAAATTATTGGTTTGGCGTCGGTGGTGTATCTATGTTGGTGTGCATCACTCCAGCAATAAGTTGAGCTGATGGCGAGGGCAAGTGCGACTAGGCAGACCCTTCCCCATCATTCTTCGTATCTGTTTGGTTTCCTCGAGAGAAGAATAAAATCTTCTTTTCCGTTTGGCGATTGTTTGAAAGTAAGGATTGTTCTGTATCTTCTGTTCTTGAAGCTCGATTTGTCTTTGGTAGACTGAAGGAGAATACAAAATGATCATTATGAGGCTCATCGTTGAATTATGGATTGAACTCCATTGTTTGATAAATTGTGATGATTTATTGGGTATTGGGTATGGGTTTTATTATTTTGTGAAGCTCTGAGTTGATATAGAGACCGGAGGCTGTCAATCTAAGGAAATAAAACAAGGCAATTGCCTACAATAACAATTGATTAATTACAGAAATAGCGTCGGCAAATTAACTACCGATACCTTTTTTGTTTAGCTATCACAAAAAAAAACTTGAAGGAATCACCTGGGCATGCATTTATAGTTTGGATCTGGACACTTAGATATATGATATCTTTGAGCAATTGTGATATCTTCAACTGTAAGTCATGCCACATTCGTGTTATCCAATTTATATTGCACTTTCTCCAAAGAAAAAGCAAAGACTACTCAATGCCTAAATGAATTAATACTAATAACTAAACCAAAGAAATACCCTAGAGACCATTATCCAGGTATTCTTGCTATTTTCACTTATTCCAGATAGTAAACTTTCATCGCTAGGATGCTTACTACAAGACAACAAGCAGTTGATTTCCTGCTAGTTGAGTGGAAGTAAAACAATCGTTGCCCAAGGAAGATAGACTGGGATTCAATCGGCAGAAAGGAAAAGAGATAAAACGGAAGATGGGAAGGAATTCTTAAATGAGACCTGCACAGGTCGCGAAAATAGAGGGTGTTAAATGCGAGCCGAAATCACTGCGGATATCTCGTATATTCAGGTTGAATGACGGAATTGAAGGCCTGGGCTGAGTTTGGAGATCTAGTTGTATTTCTTCTCACTATATAGCGGGGCAGCGGCTATCAATTCTTCAGTATACCGCACCGCCCGTCTGATATAGAGACATTCAAATACAATGCAGAATGGCCTCTAGGTGAACAACAACAGTTTGGTAATCAATTTGTTTGAATTTAAGCATTCTCGCTTTATCTCTTAATATGCTCTTCGATTATACCAGCCAATGTAGCAGTAAGTGAACCACTTAATATTGCACGGATCCTAGGTTTCGACAGGCGAAGCTCCTTATTAACGGCAGCCTGGGCATGCTCAATTGCGGTATCTGCACCACGACTAAATGATCGACGCTCAAAAATCTTCACTGTAATCATTTCGCCCGTGGTGGGATCCTTGAAAATTAACTCGGGAAGTAAGAGAGGAGGGAGAGGTGTTAATGATGCGGGTTGTGCATCGATAGATGCGGGATTGAGATTGGAAGCCCCAGGGAAAGCAAGTCGAGCAGCTAGAATGGACGAAGGTGTTTGACTTTGAGGGTTAGATTCTGCAGCTAAACGTTGGGATGCTTGAGCTGGCAGAAAAGTTGGTTGATCTTGAGGATTGAGGAACTCCTCGAAGAGATTTTGAGCTAGCGCTTGAGATGGCTGGGCAGGATGGGAAGCAGAGTGCATCGCAATAAGGTCGATTCGTTTCCTGGTCGAATCGAGAAGCAGGTGTCGCTTGGGTTTTGGAGGTCTCCGATGCTTGCCCTAGAGTTGGTTGAGTAAATTGTGTTCCGAGGTGGCTTGAGTTCATTAGAGTCTCCGCAGAGAAACCCAGAGTCATTGCTCGAGTCGGTTGAGCAGACTGTGGAGTTGGTGGCATTGGGTTGATTCCCATTTTCTGTGGAACGACAAATCCAGGACCACCATATCGGCCAGGGAATTCTCCATATGCACCAGAAAGTCCAAATCTATCCCACATGACTCGTTCATTCCAGTAGTAACAAAAGCCCAAAGAAGTTTCTGGATATTGGGAAGTGACAGAAGCAAGTTCGGTATTGTAAGCCCGATCGAAGTTATCCGTATCGAAGTATGGATAGACGCCACAAAGATTCAACAACATAGACTGGTAATGTCTCTGATAATGAGCGTGTTGGATGTAGGGGACCGACATATTGAGGTAGGATTTTGTCTCTGATGTTATTGATTTCGTACTCTTGGTAGAATAACAACTGTAGATGAGGGGGTTGTCTTCCAGTAAGCATCAATTTTTTAACGAGTTTCGTTTGCAGTGCAGTCTGGTTTCTCTTGTCTGTTGATTGAATTGATATCGATGAGGTTTGACGCAGTCTGGGGGACCTCATGAACATATTTAAGGAAGTGGAAAGCATGGTACGGTTTTGTACGGTCTTCATCAGAACTAGCCTTGCCAGTGCAACAACCGTATCAGCATGAATATGAAGTGACGGAGCTCGCTCCAATGACTCCATATTAATAAATTATGCTTATACATAACTGTAACGCTAAGTAACGATGGACAGTTCCGTATAGTAAGGAAGCATTGGTTTCAGTTCGCTTGATCTGTCCATGAACTCTAAAAATATGGAAATTGCCAGACTCGAGGGCTTCAAACCGTGGCAACTTCTACGGCCATTTTCAAAACCTTACTATAGGCCTAAGTAGGCTTAGGCTTTGAGACTTTGTGAGATTGTGAGTTTGTGAGTTTGGTTCAAGAAGATCAAAAAATAAACGTTCCTAAAATTACGCGTATTTGCGTCGACCGTCATCATATCAGTGACGGTTCCGTGAGAAACCCATACAACCAAGAACATCGTCACTTGATCGTTCATGCCTTGCGTGAAAGTTATTGCGCTATTTTAATTCTTCTGCGATGGTTATTAAAGTTATTCCTGATACATAAGATACGCAGATTTAGCAAACAACGTCGAATTTTACTTCTTATGGAGTATCAAAACGTCCAACTACTTGGTTGTAGATCTCCCAAATGTCAAATCATTGGGCCTGCTGGTCTTTCTTCGAAGCAAACAAGTTATATCTTGCCAAAATAGTGTGGCTACTCCACAATGAAGGAAATCTTGAGTAGCTTCTAATCTCACTAGAAGTACCAACAGGCCAACGGAGGTTCAAGTCATTTCCCAGCAACAGAAATTGCATGGTCGTTCATCAATGACGAGGAAGTCACCGAAACACAACTCAACAATGGTCAATTGGTAAAGTCATCCTGACTGATAGATGCACCCATTAATATTCTAGATTTTGGTCGAGCAATAAGGAGATGATGATGTATTGATAAACATCCCAAACCAAGAGGTACTTGTTAAGTCATTGTGACACCTGGCGTTTGTATGATTCAACGATCCAGCAGCTTCTCTACCTCCCTGATTCTAGAACTTGGTTTTGTTAATTTATTGCTTTCATAATAGGCTTATTTTCGCAAATGAAATGATCTTTGAGTATTTCAAAGTCCAATCTTTTATATTCCATGGATCTGAGGATGTCGATCAAACGAAAGAAACACAAGTAAAGAGAGCTTAAAGATATCTTCGATGTCCCGCCCTTCCCCATGGATGAGTTGGCATGAACCACACTAAAGTAGAAAATCAAAAGCAAATCAAAAAACAGGTGCAGATTCACTCAGGATAAACCTCAACTTAGGAGCGGATACTCATGAAGTTTGGTTTGTCCACAAATGTTATTCAAATAAGGTTATCGGATAATTAGATTGTCCGGCCGATTAATAAGGTTTAGAACTTACTTGCATATTCGGAGTACAACGTGGAGTTGTTGGTACTAGATACCTAGGTAGATTGATTGTTAATGTTCTATGAAAGAACGAACATGTTGGATTCAGGTTTCAGAATCAAGAATGATTAACCACAAATTCTCGACAAAAAACGTCTTCGTGTATATATTCATTTGCAAGTGAATTTTTCATTCAGCCCGAGTATCCATTTCCATATTCTATAGTGTTGTCAATTTCTCTTATTTTCATATTACACTCATTTAGTTCCCGTCAAAGAGTTCGTTCTTCACAAGAAATAAACGCCCACACGGCAGGATATAGTCTTTGAATGTAAACAAAAGATGAGCGGGCTTAGAACAAGTATCTGGGCCCCAGGAAGCTATCGCCCTCCGAGTTCCAATCGCACCAGCTATAGCTCATCTACGCTATCTAAGGTGGCACCCGTGCGAGAGAATGTGCCCATCTCTACTCCTCACCCTCATCCTTTTCAAGAGCTAAGTAAGAATCAAGCAACTCAAACTGCTCGCGAGGTTAGCTTGGATGAAGGACTGTCACAAAATGAGCGCCGGAAAAACTCTGGTGGGCTGAGCGCCAGTCGATGGGCCCCGCGCAATTATCCTGGCAGATCCAAGGCAGCAAATCGTCAGGAGGTTTGGACTATGGTAGGTATCTGTACATTTTCTTAGAGGAACAAGCTAACCTTATACTCTTATATAGGTTATACCAATTTCACAACCGAATTCAATATCCCATGCGCACGATACCTCGCTTCCAGCATACTCCTCCCCAGACCTCGGTCTTCCTTACGAAGTACAACATTACATCCTTGGTATGATGCAGCGGATTATGGAGGAGGGATGTTTTGCTTTTGCGTCGCGATGGATCCCCGACGTGTTACAAAGAAATAACTGGACCTGTTCGGAAGCGGTTGAATTGTCGACATGGCGAACGATTCTTCCAGAAAATGTGCCAGCGGCAGCTCTTACTCCACATAGTAGACCAATTCATTTATGCCTAGCTGATGCTGTTCGAATACGAAACTCTGCTACCCATCGTCATATATGTATCAGTCGCGAACTACAACTTATGACACAACAGGCCGCAGATCTCATGGGCTTATTTTCAGATCAAACTAGACAGTCAAAATTTCATAGATTATGGACCGAACTATACCATTGGGAGAAGCTTAGCGCAACTGATATGCAAGGCGCTAGATACAAACTGGAGATAGCGCTTCAAGAAATCGGGGAACGACCCATGGATGATATGGATTGGACACCAAACGCAATTTCATTGCAAGAAATTCCTGCGGTTGAAGTAGAATCAGGAGAGGTTAAGAATTGCGATATTCATGACGCGATGGAGATAGACTGAGGATACACTCCAGAGGAGTTATAGGTATTGGCGAACTGGAGTTGGATCAATTGTAGGTTGTATAAATTGGAAGAATCATGGCTTTAGGAATATTCATTGAAGGTGTATCGGGCCGGTAGGATTGCAAATACCCTTTCTTTCGCTTTTCGGTATATTTAGCGCATCGCTAGTGAAGCTTGAGTTCATAGATCATAAGTTCTCCTAAGTCATTTTCTAGGCAAACAAACCAAAAAATCAAACTACTACACACAACATAGAGAAAGTGTGCCACAGCATATGAATATGCTTAAGACATTTCGAATCAAAGGATCACTGCAAATTAATTGCAGAGAAGGCTTATCAGAAGAGAACCAAAGAACTTGTATATTAACACAATTGGCTCACGAAACTAAAGATATAGAGACTAATCTACAACTACAGATTGTACTCGGGCACAAATATCTCTCCATTGAAAATCCACCCCTTTCCTGGCGGACCATAAAAGCACTCAAACCTCTCTCCACTATAAGCTCCAATCTCATTCAACCACTCCCCAAACTCACTCAAAAATCTCTAAATCAACTCTGCAAGTCTCACATACCACCACCTCACATTTCTCGCACCGACTTGCCACCGTCTCGTGCTCTCCAAACGAAGTTTTCAAACAACAGCGTCCACAGATATCATGCCTGGCCCCTTGTCCCACTGGAGTGCACAGGCGTTCACCCAGAGGACTGTGCCATGGTCCGTCTTCCATCTTTCGTTCCCAAAGATCTTTCAGAGCATCCAAGTTTTGCGGTTCCGAAGCGAGGTTGGATGCCTCTCCAACCCCGACTCCTTTGGTCACGAACCCAAATGATGCTTGGTTCCAAAGCTTGCTTGTGATCATGAGGATGATGTCTGTCCCAAGCGGATGTGAAATCTCGGCAAAGGATTCCCAGAAACAGCGAGCAGGCTCGAAATAATCGCCGGTGTCGTTTTCAACGAGGAAGGGATTGCGAGGACCGATGATTCGGAGAGCTTCGGCGGAGATGGATTGGCGCCATTCGTAATGCTGCTTCTCATAATCGAAGCACTCTCTTCTCAGAGGTTTGAAAGTAGCACGGAGTTCCTGGTCTTGCTTCAGCTTCTCGTCTTCAGAAAGCTGGTTGGATGCCGTTTGACTGCGGGAATGGTGTATCGAGTATTGCTGTTGCATGATTGATTTGATGAGATGGTTTCGGAACTCGATGTGCATACCAGCTCTGGTTTGGTAGCTGGCGTGGATTCGATTTTTGAACTTGAAGAGGATAGGGATCTGGTAGTCCCAGTGCTCTTTTGACCTGTAAAGAGCTCGTTTTATAGGGGATATTCGCTTATAGCGAAAGGTTCAGAGGATATCGGCAACTAGCCGTGCTTCTTCTTCGGCGGCGCGTTGCGCGGCCCTCTTTCTCTCCTCTCTCTGCTCCCTCTGGATGCGAAAGGCACCCTTCTCCTTTCTCTGCTTCTCTCGCTGCTTTCTCTGCTTCTGGTCTCTCTCCCATCTCTCGTTCGCCTCTCTTGTCTCTTCTGCAGCCATTCTTGCTGCTTCAAGAGCGATCAGGTACTGGTTTCGACGGATATCGTGGTCTTGGCGTTTTCTCGGTGTTTTTATTGCATCATATGCATCTTGTAGTTGCTGGAAGCGCTCCGTGGTATCTTCGTTTGGGTTCTTGTCTGGGTGAAAGGAAAGAGCAAGTCGTTTCCAGGCCTTAGAGACCTCTACTTTGGAGACATTAGAAGATATTGAGAGGGCATCGTAGGAATCCACAAAGTGGGGAACGGCCATGGTAGACATGATGGTGCTGCTGTACTTGATACTAATGGTAATTGAAGGGAGGTTGGTAGTGGTACAATTAGTAAATTTGAACGTTTGAAGGAGTTGGAGTGAGAATCTGATGGGAGTGGGAAAGGGAGACATCAAAATGATAATAATAGATACAGATACGGTTCGAGGTCACATTGCGAGAGCCGAGTATACGACAATTACAGTAGAATCTATTGTTCAGAGAGCCGTATTTTGCTTTCTATTGACCCCTACGTTTCATGTTCTGTTGTTTCTATTATTCTATATTCGCTTCTCGGTAGGCGAGGTTCGAAAATTTAACAATAGGAAAAAGTGAATTAATTCACTTGGTAATTTTCAAAAACTGAAGTCCATTCTCGCGACCAAGTTACATGTCTCGGCTATAATCATCTGAAGAGCAATAGATCTCCCCTGTGATTCAAAAATTAGCCTTGAATATATGACTTCATTCTCTGGTCAATGCTGACTTGTTCTGGCAATTGTTTCTCACAAGCAAATTCATTCGAAGATAACATGTGATCTACTGATTCAAATCATAATGGAACACCGAGTATAATTGCAACAATTGAGCTTTATTCTCACCTCTTGTTATCTTATGTATGAGCTGATGCTTCACAAGGGTTTAGAAACTGAAGCTCTCGGCTAATCATATACATCCCTAACTCAAAATTAACGCCATGAATCACTAAGAGTGACTTTTGTTATCAAAGACTATCATCAAAGACTTCTCGAGCAACACAGGCTACTACTACTTAAAAAAGAGAGATTGTGATCTCTCAGATGGGCCAAGTGAAGGAATGATAACGTGAATGTCTAGGTTTGATTGTGGAAATGAGGCGTATCTATCTTTTCAACCTTATTTTGACTAAGTATGACTTCCATCTTCAAAGAGACACTCGAGTGTTTCAGACGAAGTGGGTGGTCTATAAAGTATACGTGATTCTGATATTAGTCACCTATCTCTGTTGAAATAACAGTATAACAACATCTCAATGGGCATTTTCAAAGTTCCTGAATTCTATATATTCAATGAGTACACATATAATATATTGATCTCATAAATACAGATTATTCTAAAAATCACCAGATCTGCTTCTTATGATCGGGCTATATGATCCGATCTATCTAGTCCGCTCTTACTTTTTCCCCAGACCATATCTGGTTCATTCACCATACCTTGAATAAATTCAAAGGCTTAGATACTTAGACAACTTTGTCCAACATGATCTGAGAACTAACCAAGTTATACTCAAATTGTTGATAGCACAAAGCCGAAGAAGAAGTTTCATTCATTATCCACTGCTGAAGTCGCCAAAGATAGCTACATAAGATTACATCATAGACTGAATGATATAAGTTGGTATAACCATGCATATCCACCTAAAGAGTCGTTTTCCACTGAAGATGCATCTATCACAACTGGTCCTTTCCCTTCACCAGAAAATTTCTCTCACTATCTGATCATCAACATCTATACTCGACACGCTCGTGCCGAATTCCCATTACCAACCTTGGAAATTGTACTCTATCAAATTAAAGATTCTCCTATTAATATAGCAAAAGGTAAAAAGAGGCAAAGTGAGGAAGGAAGGGGGCGACCATTACGAAAACAGAAATTAATTCAAATACTGCTCATAATTTTATCGACATGTGTGGCATGATGTATATTGTATTACATCTCACCGGCACTTCACAGTCGGGCCATCAACTGCACTCTAATAATCTGTATACGCAGCATCCCGAGTTTGGTCCTATGAGAATCATCAACTCCTTACCCTCGCCAAGAAAATAAACGGCAGCTGTGGAGAAATATTAGGCCACCGGTAGTTGTATAGGGGAGAAAATAGACAGCAAAACAAGACCGGTATCGGCATCTATTTCCGAAGTTTGATGCCTTTACCCCGAACTTTAGATTCCTATCAAAAAGAAGTCAAACGTGTCAGTGAGAAAACAATTAGAGTTTACACAGATGTCAGTCAAACCAACGGACCTTATTCCTAACCTAGCGTTTGCCGGTATTCACCTATTTATAATAGTCGTTGAGAGTGTTGAGCTAAAAATTTTGGTGTGGGGTAAAAATTGATGATCGACTAGTATTAATGCGTGGTCAGTTGGTGGACTAGGTGCATCTTATTTTGGAGTTGTTGACAGTGTATGCTAGACGAGTAGACTTGGCAGGTAGGTAACCGTGAACTAGTCAACGATTGAGTACCTTGATGGTAGAATCTGGATATATGATGACAGTAGATTCTAACCCTATGGGGGCTTGAAAGAGTGCGTATCTGGGTCGAGATTTTGCCAGTGGAAAGAGAACTATTTTAGGAGCAGGTTGGTTTATGAGGACTTGAAAGTTTTGTATGCGATAGAGAAGTAAATTAGGTATGTAGATGGATGTGTATGAAATTTGCTATGTGGATTATTAAATTTTGTGCTTTGTTCATTATCCTCCCTGAATCCTATCATAATCAAAGATCTGGAATACTACACTCATTCTATTAATATATATGCCCATTACTTCCTTCTGTGGAAACAAAAATAATGTGATGTGAAAATCAAGATTATTAGCCATATCCTAAGGCCATCCATATCCAAGAACACCAATGCCTAAGCGTGTGATATGACAAATCACAGTAACGATAAAGAATAATCTAGTTCCCGCACCATTCCATATTCCCAGTATCCCTTATTAAATTCCCCTTGAGCCCTAAAGAAAAGAAATGTATCTGAAATAGGAAAGAAGTATTGTCAAGAAAAAAAGTCATTTAATCAAATGGTGCGATGTGCTCACTCTACAATAGAGCAGCAAAAAGACAGAGAGCAACGGCTGCCAAAGAGTCACCCATTTGAATGGTGCTAGCAGCACCGGTATATTCAGATGGAGGAGCTGTTGCGGTGGCGTATGTGCCATTAGTTGGGCTGCCATGTATGATATTAGTTGCGGTTGAGGCCTGAATCTGTCCATCGCCGAGTTGAGAGATGACTGCACCAGCAAGAGAAGAAGTGCCGGTTGCAAGTGTGGTTGCTGGAGTGGCTTGAGATATGGAAGCGATCGATGTAGCGCCTTGGATTTGACCATCGTTAATTTGAGTGATGTGCGCAGCGGAATTTGCGGCAGTGGCTGTGGCTTGGCCATCATGATATTGACCGACGACGCCAGTTCCAGCTGCGGAACCGTGCGCGGATGTTTGAATCAAGATTTGCGAGCATTGTTGACCTTGGGATTCGGTGTAAAGGTTGTAGAAATTTCCCGACAAGCATTGATAGAAAACAGCGGAACCGCCAAGAGCGAGAGAACCGTTTGAACAAACAGACCAGCCTCCTGTATAGATAGCTCCGGTCTGTGGGGGTCCATCAAATTGGAACTGATAGTTGGATGCAATATATCCTGTTCTGTCCTGTTGATCCTTGAGAATACCGCCATTGAGTGTGATGGCAAGGTCGGAACGCTGGGAATCGGTCAGCCGAGTTTCGGATCAGCAGAAATATGAATAAAATTTACCTTTGCCAAACTGCTAACATTCACAGCAGATATTGAGAAAGGACCAGGATAGCTAGTAGCACATCCTAACGGAGCAGATGCATTTGGGGTGATGAGAGCCGTGACCTGAGCAGAAGCAACAGATGTCAATCCTGCAAGAACAGCGAATGTGGTCTTCATGTTGGGTTTTATCTAGAAGCGAATGCGTGCCAAAGAGATAGATAATCCAAAAGCGAATGAGGATTTTTCAAGACGATCAAAGAAGCCTTAAATAAAGAGAATAGGTGTAACGACTGAAATGTGAATGGCAGGATACGAATGTTTATGTAGGAGGCTGAATAACAACTATTTTTGGTGTCTAGCTGCGAAGTCAGCTACTAGTGAGTGTCGAAGAGCAAAGACCGCGCAAAGCCAATCCTCCCTAGATATTTTATAGGATAGACAAGAGAATAGCGCTGTGCGCGACCAAATGGTATGACGTTTTGCCTTGTTGGCTGCACCTAGGCATATTGAATTACCTGATAAAATCCTAACAGTTGAATTCATAATGGCTGAAATTGACCTATCAATCGAAATCACAAAACTAAATTGTCTTCCGAGCATCTGGATCATAGAGGTACAAGAAATGGCTAGCGACACCCATCTAATCATGATTGGCTGGCTTGTGGCGGGGTAAACAGATTGAATCCTTAGATTTTATGGTGGATGAGCCATCGGATGGCTATACATGCATGCATAGCTAGATAGATATTCCAAGTGCCACCAACCAATCAAAAGCAATTAGACAGACTCGGAAATATATGCGAGATCTACACGTCTTATGGGTATGCCTATGTGCTAAAATAAAAACAATGGCAGGATTTCAAGAGTAAAGTTGGAAAGTATGTGAACTAGAGCTGACTGGGGAAGGGATAGTAACACAGTGAATAGAAAATGTGGGGTAGGATTTGCAAGCAACTCCTTGGGCATGCAGCTTCAGCCATTCGTATCGGAGGATTTACTTAGTGCTCATTGGCAAAGACTAATTGCCACGCGAAGTAGATATGGTAAATGGTCTGTGAAAGGTACGGTTTGATATAGCTTAAGAAAGGAGATTGATAGTAGATATCAACCAGAGAGTCATGGTTATCGAGTACGAAGATGTCACTACATACATCTATGCGTACAGAGGTACCGTGTTGAGTATTTGGATGTGGGTGAATGGTAGGAATGATGGGAATGATAGGAGTGAAAGATCAACTAGCTATCTTCCATTCTCTAGTGAGAATTGAGGAAAGGGCAAGAAAACCAATGGTTGATGTTTTCCGAATCAGTCTTGACTCTTGACATGGGTTCATGGAAGTATGTGCAGAATGTATCATCATAAGCCGCTCTTGCGCGTTTTCGGAGCGACGATTAGACTAATAGGAATGGCTTGGTTCTTGGTATTAGTGCAAGCCAAACAAAACTTGATGATTACATAAGCCACCAACCTACAAATAACCTAGAACAGCTAGATAGAAATATCTTGAGCATCATGAACATATTTGACAACACACCAAGAACCTCAAGACGGAACACAGGATCCCTGGATTCAATTCAGCCTCTATCTTGAAAGTCATGGCTCAATATACGTTCTCGACAAATATCAATAAATCAAAAATACCTCGCATGAATCGACTATACGATAGCTCAATCCCGCTCTCAGACATTTGTACTTACTCGGTACCTAGTCTTGGGCTTTCAAAAACTACATCATCATTGGTTAAGGCTTGTATCACATTTTCATGAGACAGAGAGTTACCATGATGACGATATCATAAAGCCTTCATTTCAGGGTCTATGTCAATGTCTTGCTCGCACATTCTACAAATCAATAGTCTACATGAATCGAAGATATTCCCTTGAAATATATGATACATATCGACATGTTTCCTCAGCATAGTTGGATCATCTGCCAACCTCTACCATTTACTATACCAAGCTAACGATTCCCATTTGCTAATGAAACTACAGGTTTCAAGGTGGTAATAAGGAGTGCGTTGCGCAAAGCAATGTTCGAACCTATCACCTTACGGGGCAGGCAGGCGTTTCTGACAGCTCAGGTCTACTACCTTACGATAAACAACAACCAGTAGGTAGCTTTCATGGACTTTAAAAAACCCAATGTAGAAACAAGCTGCACACCCGATCAAAGTGCTCTCTTGCACGATAAAGAATCGGCAAACGACGACAAAAACGAAGCTCCGATGGGATATGACCCAGGTCAATTGAATGCTTGGTCTGAGTTCATTCTCCCTTGAATTCAAGCCGACACTTACATAGAAAAATCAACCGCTTTACTTCTGATCAATCACCCATTTTTCGACATTCCTTTTTTCGCTCCATCATACCATCCCTCCGCTCTTCGCGCATCCGTTCAACGGTACATTTTGATACTCAATCCTTGTTAGAAATATTATAGCCCACGAGCAAAAACTACGCTGTTGGAGAAAAGGGACATCGTTAAGCGATGAGATATATGCGTCTTGCCAAGGGACAGGGACGTTTAAAGAATATCTGGTGTCATTGCGATAATGCAAATGAAGCTACAGAAATATAAACAACGGATATCGCTTTAGCATTCGCGGACTTTCGACTGAATGGGAATAAGTCTAAAGAGAGGGAATTTTATATAAATCCCTCGCGTTCAGTACATTGAACAAGTAAGTGCTCGCTGCAACCAATAAAAAGTCCTAGTCGCGAGAAATTTATTCAGTTCCCTCTCAATTATGAACCAAAGGATCCGGTAATGTGACTGGTGTGTCTGTCCTCAACCTGTTCGTGATCAGCTCCTCAAAAGTACTACTCCAACTAACCCTCGGGGTCAATGGTTCCAACCCCCATAACTCATCCAAAAACGCAATAATACTCGTATGCGTGTACTCTCCTCCCTTGTTCCGCCCTTTCTTCTCTACAATACCTTTCCCAACCCACGGACTGATCAAAAGGGTCGGAACACGGATGCCTAAACGTTTGAAATCAAAAGTCATTGGTTTTCCATCCGGTGCCGTTTCGGTATATGTGAGACTGTCCCCAGCAGGTACATTAGTTGGTGGAGGAACATGATCGCCAAAACCACCGTGTTCGTCGAAGGTGAGAATGAAAAGAGTTTCGTTCCATTGGGGTGATGAGCGGAGAGCTTCATAAATTTGTTTTATGAAGTTTTCGCCAAGCGAGATGGGGGATGGAGGATGGTACGATTGGTAGGAACAACATTCTGGGTTGATGTATGTAAACTGGGGGAGGGTACCTGCAGCCGCATCCTTGTAGAATTTTGTTAAAGGGCGATATTAGTTTCATAGGCCCCGGATGTGTAGGTCCAGTTGTAGAATGCAGCATCCGGGTTGAAACCAAGACCGGGCCCCAGGGTAGAGTTCTGGTAGTTTATCCAGGTGATGCCGTTTTCGGAGAGTTGTTCAAAGATCGATTTGACGGGAATCCCGTATGTGTTGAAAAGGTTGTCATTTCTTCCGTGGCCATTCGAAGTGCCACTCGTTATGTATGCACGGTTTGGGTTTGTAGGGCCCGGGACCGCGGCAAACCAGCGGTCGAAGAGGACGAAATTCTCGGCCATTGCGTTGAAGACTTTGATTTGATCTGGAGTATAGTAGTTTATAACTTCGGCAGCACGTGTTTTGTTGAAGGTATCGAAGGTGATTGATTGTTCGGTCACAAAACCACGCATGTTTTGAGCCTGTGTTCCATCTGGGTGCCATGTTGTGAAGACTTGAGGGGGTTAGTCTAAAGTGCGGTAGATAGATGGAACGGTCTTACGTTGCATGTTAATACCGCTGATGCTATGGTTGGATCATCAGCTGCGACATCGTTGGCACGAGGTCCAGCACAAACGTCCGCCTTTTGTGCAGGATCCGATGCATTCCTTTTCGTAGTTTAATTGAAGCCCTACTAGCACCTTGAAGTAACTTACATTGAATTGCAGTAATTGTGATGCAGTAATCCATCAATAGCTGAGTTATAACTAAGACCACCTGCAAAGGTATCAAATGATCTGTTTTCCTCAACGAGAACAACGACATTCTTGATTCGGCTTTTCCATGAATTATCTGTAGTATCATGGTACTGAATGTTCTGAGGAGCAGCCAAAACAAACCCCGACAAAGCTAAAATTTTTACCACCTCGAGACTGAACATCATGATACCGGCGAGAATGCTGCTTGCCCTTGAGATGAACTCGTCAAATCGTAGGGTTTCACCGTTCTCTATATACCTCTGGCAATTGCCAATTATTGGGCTGTATTTAACAGCAGAATACTAAATCTATGCACGTGTAGTCTGTGATAGGGTAATGGTACGTCAATATTGAAGTTGTACATGAACCTGCATTCCGCATATACCCTCAGCACAAATAGACCCTGAACTTGCAGATATTTTCGGGTGGTAAAACTTTTCTACCTTCCTAGTATTTCGATCGTCTTACACATGATATGACTTATTGGTCACTTGTATATGCAAAGGTTAGGGCCCTGGTGTTGCCACCTTCCCAGCAGAAGTTTTTAACGAAGACGTACATTCTCGTCGACCTCAATTGACATTGGACGAGATACTGATATCTGGAAATGGAAAGGTGGGGTTGATCTGCAGACACATATTCTGGTTGTTTATCCTCCAGGGCCAGTAGGCCAGTTGAATAACAGGAATCACAGCACATGTGGGATTAAAGAACGAATAAGAAATCGGGAGTTAATAAGCACTGAAATTGGTAAAGAATCGTGTAAACAAAGGACGTCTAGATCACTTGTGCTAATTTTCCCCTATAACGTGGTTTCTTATTTAGTAAATACTTCTCTTTGATATAATTAAGTTTTTAATATATATTAACGTTTGCTTAATACCTTATTTGCTTTCTAAAATGTTCAATTCTTTATATTTCACAATGCATTTTGATATACTAATCTCTTCGCATTTCTTATTAAATGAATAAAATTTCTATAAATTCAACAGCGCATTAGGCAGCCAAGCTTTAAATCGTCGCAAACTATAATCAGATAAATTAAGCTGCATATACTTTCACACTACACAATAAATCAATCACTGTCGCTACGCCTCACTGCCGCCAGCAAGAATGGCGCCTTAAACGCTTTAATAGCCCACAATCGCGAATACGGATATATACACACGTAAGCAACTGGTTACATTTTTTTTACTCTTCCAATATACCAGAATTCTATAGGGTATATTACCAATCCTACTAATGGCCAATCCTATTGGTATATCAACGTTTTCAACTGTATTAAATAAGCGTAAACGGATCAAACGTAAAACAACACTACAATACTATCGTAGGTCATAGGCTAGTAATACATAATGGAAGCTGGCTCTGGTGAACAATTAAATGGATTATATAAGCAATATTGCACATAATATTCAAAGAAATCTGTATTTTTTATAATAGTCTCTCTTATTCTACATTCAAAGAGAAAAGGCCTTTTTTATACTTTTTCCTATGAATTTAGCTTTTCCGTTTTCGTTAATCTCTTATCGATCTCTTCCTAATCCGTCCATTCTTTTTGAAATAAAAGCCTCTTTTTATATTCTTGTTACGGGAGCTGCCTCTAGGGTTACGTGGAAGTGTCTAGAGATCTCTCGGAGTGGTTTAAAGTAGACTTCAAATAGAAATTCGGTAAAGGGATAACTGATTGTAATTCTTGTAACTATAGTATAAACCCAATGATGAATCTTAAGCACAAAACTTTACATATCAGGAAACGCATTTCCTGATATGGACCTTCGTTCTGAAAGTAGATCGGCGATCTTGAATCGACAAAGTCGATTAGGCTAAGTGCATTTTTTAATCACATAACATACGTCCCGTGATTTCGATACAGCCTGTTACTGGTCCGTTGTAACATACCCTTCGGGAGGTCAGAACTAGCCAATCTACATAGAGACGTTAAACTTTAAATAGATAGATAGATGGATGGATGGATAGCTTTAGACGACAGACCGCCGCCCTTGCCCTGATATATAATAACTTAAGGCTCGGCGCCTGACGATTCTTAAACATGCTAGAAACTGAGTGTTACGATGCCTTACACTAGCCAGGTGACTAACGAATCACATGATGGGTTGTCCCATCAGTTCCATCGACTATTATCCGTGGGATCAGTGGGATCACTGCAATCGAAGCCTACTGCAAGGAAATATGATTGAGAATTTATATTGTAAAAGAGTACAAGGTGGTAGAGGTCACGTAAGAACAGCCTTCGCATGTACCGTAGATTACTAAGGGCTGATGGCTTGTAAGCTCGTTCAAGTGCGGGGTAACGCATTGATCTCTCGAGAACGTGCACGTCGATTTCGCTTCCATTTTCATTTACAATCTCATCGTTCTTGTGAAGATAAATATCCCACGGACTCTCTTAATACATTACGATATTGTCGATTGATTAATGACCTGCTGTTTTCAGCAGAATGAATTTACGCTCAGGGAAGATTATCAATCCGTCAATCATGCCTGCTGCAGCAACCACGAAATCATTTAATTGCCTCCATTGCAGCCTCCAGTTCCCACAAAAAATCTAGCCTTGAAGCATAATCAGAAGGAGCATCCAAAGTGCAATCAATGTAAAGAAAGATACCTTGGTCTGGTAGAACTACAAAATCATCGACAAATTACAGAACACTGCTATTGTCGCGAGTGTGATATTTATTTCCCAAATCTTAAAAAGCACCTCACGCATGCACGAAGTACTACGCATACGACTCCATATCACTGCTGTGACTGCGATCGAGGGTATACCAACCAGGAAACCTTGAGCTACCATTGCTGCGAGTGCGATGAAGCGTTTCGAGAGCAAAAGTTCTTGCAGAGACATCTCTCCGGAAGAAGCATAATTGCAAAGTCGGAGTTCTGACGTCGAAGAGCTCTCGCAATCTCTCACACAAGTGCAACGAGTGCGATGAGACATTCCGCCTCAAGAAACAATTAAGAAAGCATATGTCAAGCCATCGTAACATTCCTTGCCCAACCGGTGGAAAATGCAACAAGAAGTTCGCGATGCCATCTGCCCTCCTGAATCATCTTGAAAGCGGCTGCTGTAGATCGGGAATGACTCGAGTCAAGATGCACCTACTCGTTTTCGCCCACGATCCTAATCGTTATATTACATCGGTTGAGGCAGTCAAATCGATTCGCTCTTCTAACATGTATCTGCTAAGTACTACTTCCTCCAATTCCAGAGCATGTGGTTGAAGCTAATAATCAAGTCAAACTTCACACCTCTCGGATTTGGTCGAGCCTTCATCCGAAAATCCATCCAAAGACCAATTCATACCACTTTCTCCGGTTTCTGATGACGATGATAGCCTCAGCGAGTGGTCTGCTATTGACCGCGGACCATTGACACCTACTACTAGCGATAGTGACTGGTCAATCATCGGTGAAGCTGTCTTGACTCCTACCCATAGTAATAATGCCAGTGAATGGTCGTTCGTGAGCGGAGATCATGTGTCGTCGAATACGTTTCCGGTTGATACGGATCGTGATGCTAGTTCACATATAAGCACCATATCCCAGGCACGACATTGTCAACTCTGTGAGCCCAATCGAAAACCGTTCCGCAGCGTGAGAGCATACCAAGCGCATGTAAATTCAGCAGCTCACGCTCCGAAGATCTTTCATTGCCCCTTGTCACTCATTCCAAAGGTCAAAGCACTAGACCTATCAAAAACTAGGAGTTTCTCGACTTTGGGTGGATTGACTCAACATCTAGAGAGCGGGAAGTGTGAAGGCGGATTTGAGATGTATCACAAAGCGATTACCTTTGTGGAGGAGCAGTTGAAGCTTCTCGGATTTAGTGGTCTCAAGCTATTGCCGAATTAAAATGTTATTGCTATTGGTGAAATCACAATTCTAATTTGAGTGTTACAACTTGACAACCAAATTGCACTGATCTAACTTAAGTATTAGAGCACCACTCGTAACATTAATCGTGATGTATGACTGACGTGTTACTTGGATGACCTACACTGTGTGGCTCATTTATGAACCCCCATGTATACATGCTTGCGTCATTGGTTCGATTGAACAGCCTTTGCGGCTCGAATCGGTGCTTGTCTAGTATGGCGGGTAAAAATGGACGGCAGTTGTTCTTCAGAATGCTTCTTATTTGCCATTGTCAGGACAGGATTCGAGAGCCGTTCTTCTCGACTCATAGTATAAGTACGGTAATACCAGGGAAGAGAAGGTGGAAGAAGCCAAATCGGAGGCCGTACTAAAAGATGATAGAGTTCATATTCCGGGCAGCACAGAAACATCTGACAGTATTGAGAAATCATAACTTCTTTAGCCGAATGGAGAACGTTATATCAGTTCTTAAAACCGTGTCTAATTTGATAAAAGTCTTCAGGTTTCTTTAAGCCACTCAATTTTCTTGAACTGATACCTAACATTAAACCTGCCCACAGCAAGAGTACTAAGATTAAAGCCGTAAGAAGGGATAAACGTGGTATCTATTCTAAAACCCTTACGCAAATCGATCTTTTTTATTGCTCTAGTTGAAGCAGGAATATCGGCGCACAGCAAACGAACAGAGGCAGAAAGAAGCCATGATAGAAGAAAAGTCCAATTCTTAATTGATGTGGGATATTTTTGGGTCCTCTCGGTTTATCATTTTTGTCGAGGAGATTGCTCTAGATTCAATAACAAAGAGTGAGATGGAAACACATAATAATATTCATATGATTCGGATTTATTCATCCATCTCGTCCGTGTGAACCTCTTCTCGGTACTCGCAATCTCAGCCATCACTCGTCTGTAACTCATCAATCGCCATCATTGTTTTACCCATCATCACAATTGCTTGTTCAAATTGGAAACCCTTCATCGATTTGATATTTTCAAATCAGCAGTACTCCAGCTTGAGAAACACTGAGTTGCGACCTCCTCGCCCATATTTAGTTGATGTATTGTAAGGATTGTGTGAGGACGAAGATTAGCCTCATGCTCGGGATAAGCATTACCGGCGTGTACTGTATATTTTGGGCCATGTACGATGAGTTTATGGCTAATAGCAACTGCTTGTTCTTAAGATCGGCACCCCGCAACGAGCAGTCCCACGACCCACATAAATATGCCCCACTATTACGTTGATGAGCGGCTCGGTTGGCCTTACCCTGAATGCGGTGGGTGCGTATCGCTGAAGAACCCTCCTACATTCAGTCCGTACAATGTAAAAATTCAATAACTTCAAAACAAGTGAGCATACAAGAATAATACCCAAAACTCGCGTTATAATTTGAGCTAACGATCAGATTATCACCTACTATCCAATCCTCATTATCTTATAGGTTTAGAACTTCTGTAAAGGAAAATTTGGTTGTCACTAATTCATGATCAACGGTCCGCCCAAAAGACTGTATGGCTGTAAGTTTTTCAGCCGGACAATTTCCGGGACTGCCATATGCCGCTAATAGTTTGAGGGTGACTGATAGCCCTGCCCTAAAAGAAAGGAGAAGTTACGAGCTTCCTCGCCTTGACTACACCTACTTCCTTTGCTATCAAATAATCATCGTTATATAAATCTCTCATATTCTCCTAAACACTCAACATTATATTTCTTGAGCATTCTGTTCAACAGCCATCCATTTCTAAGTCAAATGTGGCAATAAAGTGTTTAAAGTCCATCGAAATGTAGTGTGTCTACAATCAAGGCCGCTCGCCGCTCATGTGGATGGTGCATTTTTGGTTGGTACATTTATTCCCTCGAGCTAACTCTGCTTACTCTGATTTAGGAGGCTTTGACCGGCGAAATCAATCTGCCAGATGACCATCCAGCAATTTTCGAAAGAATTATCAAGTTCCTCCACACGGGAGATTTTGATGCTACACCTTCTACTGACGAAACCGTCGAAGAAGCGTCAAGTAAATATGTCAAGGAGCCTTTAATGGAGCCATGCGATGAGAATTCACCTGTGCTCGCCACGGAAACCGTTTATGAAGCAGTTGACGGACCCCTGTCAATATTGACAATTTGCACACGCGTTTTCACCATTGCGGAAAATTATGATATTCCAGCATTGAAGGTACTCGCCAAAACAAAGTTCGAAGCAGCCGTATCTACTCGATGGAATACTGTTTCACTCTCAGCTAGCTTAAGGCTTATGTACGATGAACTTCCGGAGTCCGATCGCCTGCTCAAAGATATTGCTATTCAAGCTGCTGCTAGTCATGTTAACAAACTGGTTGACAGAGGGGAATTCGCAGCATTGTGTAAGGAGAATGGGGATATCGCATTTGATGTTCTCAAGGTGTCACGGCGCCAACTACATGATCTGTAGTTGCCTTCGTGCCTCAGGCATAGACCATTAGCGTGCTCTGCTTCTTATAAGTAGGGCCTCACTCTTCCATAAACCTTCCACCCTTATGGTACAATATAAGTCTTTACCCATACCATGACACAAGGCTTCTTTACATGTCGACCGCTATTATGGGAGGGCACAGGAATTATATCATGATATAAGTTAAGCACAAATATGATAATATAGTATTGGAAGACTTAGTTATATTGTTGGTAGGAATGATCGAATAACGGAGTGAAAATGAAGAATGATATTATCGAACTATATACCTATTCTGGATTTCTATCTAATTCACTTAAGGTTTTCTTTAAAGAATATCCTTATATTTATATACTTTAATAGCATTTTAGTAGTTTCCATTATATTTGTAAAATCAGTTTAAATCGAATCTTATCGATTTGTAGTAATCGCCGAAAGAAAAACTTAATCGAATATATTTGTAAGATCAGTTTGAACCGAATTTTATCGAATTGTAATAATTGCTAAAAAAAAAAACTTTAATCGAATATAAACGAAAATTCTACATTACTAAAAGTTCTATATCGTTGTGGGTTACATTATTCGTTATATACGTTCTATATTATTTATTCTATATTATGTTTATCATCACATAAATTAGTAGATTTAGGACCCTACACAGGGGACAGACAAAGAAACGGCAGCGGCTAGCTTCAATGATTGGTGGAATGCTTTGCCTCCCAATACGGTTACCATCTTCTCCGATGGATCCGAATCGTATGACGACGCTGGTAAGCACGTGGGCTACGGCTACGCGATCTACCAGGGACAAGCGCTTGTAGCTACCGGAAAGGGTGCGATTAACACGCTCTCGCATGTCTTTGACGCAGAAGCGATAGGGGCTCTGAAAGGGCTTCAGAAAGCGCTTACGCTACCATCCAATGCGGATACACAACGATGGCTATGTATCGATAGTACCTCTGTGATATGGTGTAAACGCGCGAATGCTTCGGACACTTCTCAATGGGCGTTCCTAGAAAGCCATCGACTAATCGATCGGCATGCGGTCAATATACGGTGGTCCCCTGGGCACCAGGGTATAAACCGGCAACGAGGCAGCGGATAGCCTAGCAGACGCAGGAGCCAAGAGCAATATAGTGGATCCAGGGCCTACTGCGCAACCTACGATCAGTGGTATAGGATCGATAGCACGAAGCCTGGCTCACAACGTTACAAGTGGATGGTGGCGCAAAAACGAGCCAACGTTGTCAGGGGGGTATCGCAAATGGCAACTAGACTACGCTTTGAAGGAGCCTATGGAACTCAAACTCTCTAGGCCAACTCTGCATCGACTACTTGCGCTGCGATCCAGGCACGGCGACTTCGAGGCTTACCATAAACGTTTCAAGCATGAAGACGCAGAGACTCACTGTCCATGCGGTAAAGCTAAGACCCCGGAGCACCTTGTCTTCTGTGAGATCTCGGTTAGGAGGTTCCACTCGTGGCCGCTAAAACCTGTTCGCCCACCGACAACCGCCCGGGAAGGGCATGACTATATACAACGGCTTCTTGCTCTCCACAAAGAGTTCGAGCGCTTTGTCACAACAACGCGATACTTTACGTTTTGCAACCGAGAGCCTAACGGCATCCCAAACAGCGCTCGACCTAGCGCCACACCCGACCCTCCCCTCTTCCCCCCCTCTCCTCCCCCCTTCCCTCTTTACCCCCCTCCCCCCCCTTCTCCCCGCTTCACCTCGGAGCCTAATCTGAGGCACGACCCATAGAGCGCGGCACAACACTCTATACGACGATACAAAGGCTGCATCCTAACGTAACAACTGCCCTTTTAGCACTCCATACCAATGCGATTGCCATAAAGCCCGACATTCACTCTTTTTAGATATAACAAGCAAAGGCTAATCCTTTAATGCAGGACGCTCCCTCAAACGGCGGAAGGAGGCTGCCCAACAGAGCTAGAGTTGTGAGAGACCGCCGGGAGGAGGCGGCCTCAGTGCTTCAACCTAGCGACGACGTACTATACGTACCTAAGTGGTGAGCTCTTGGGTCTTCGACCCACTAGTGTATCACCCGTCTCTAGTACCCCTCGGGAGGTCAAGAGTCTAGCTAGCTCATATAGACGTAAAACAATAATAAATAAATAAAATAAATAAATAAAATAAACATATAAGTTTACTGTTTTGAGAATACCCAAGTCCTAATGGAACAATACTTATCACTCAGCTTGAACGCTTTGCCATTCTTAGTATTAAGCCGACTTACTGTTAGACTGCGCAGAAATTACCCGCGCCGTACAGACATCCGCGGGTTGATTGATTGATTTCATTTACGTCCACTTTCAGTCTAAGACTATATAGGACGGCTAGGCCTCTAAAGGCTCTAGCAGATAACTTTTTTTATTCTACAATATTGGATATATTCAATTTAGGGAAGTGAAAACAAATGCTGGGGACCGGCGCCCACTTATTATACGCGTTGCATATAATAAGAAAATACGAAAATAAGGACATATGATAATCAAAGAGTTGATAAAAAACTCGTTCTTTCTTCTTCCTCAAGTAATACTCCTTCCATTTCTGCAATAACTCTTTCTCCCTCTATTATTGCTTCTTCTTCTTCTGCTACCTCTCTTTCTTCTGTTTCGTTTTGTATAAGAGCTCTAGTCAGATGCCATGCTCTTGTAGCGATTTTGGTGATATTAATGAATTGGATGGCTAATTCGATGCCGGTTTTCGTATGGAGTAGAAATTGTATAGTGATTTTGGATAAAGGTATCTCCTTAAATATTTCTTTTCTTTCAGCTTTATATATGGGGCAGCTAATAAGGAGGTGTTGTGGTGCCTCGATATTACCACATATACATTTGTTGTTGGCAAGTTTGAAGCGATGTAAATAGGATTTGATATATCCATGACCTAATTTGAGTTGAAAGAATGCGCTAGCAGTATTTCGATTGGTTCCGCTTGGTAGCTTGATCTTCGAGCCAATTTTCCATGGAAATAGCTTCGAGTAAGTTGATGGGGTTTGGTTTGATCTGAGTTCGTATTGATTGAGAGTATCAAGCCATTGATCTGAAGCACATTCTTTAACAATCATACCTAGTAGTCCAAAGCTTGTTTCGTTCGAAATGGGTCGTATTGTGGTTGCTTCCTTGGCTAGCTTATCCGCTAGCTCATTTCCTTCAACTGAGGTGTGGCCAGGAACCCAATTTAAAGAGATTTCGGCTCCTTTTGCTTTGATAACCTCTGCTGCTTTGATTGCTCTTATTTGGTAGGCCTGTCCTGGATGATCTGAAGGAGTTTTTTAGGCGGTATAGACCAGCTTGATTGTCTGAATAGATCTTGAACTTTTGACCACTGCAAGCAATGGAACTAGCATATTCGATAGCTTTTGTAACTCCACAAAGCTCTCCATTATAAACTAGTTGATTGGGACCGATGTTGCTTCGCTCTTGATATCGAATTCGATTATTTGACTGTATAGCCACTATGCCTACCCCAATACCAATTCCCTTTTCGGTGGAGGAGGCATCAGTGTAAATATAGGTAGTATCCTTGCCCCTGTGTTTTGAAAACCATATTATGAAGAAATCGCGGCATCTTTTTTTGATGAATTGCTAATATTAACTCTGAAAGGAATTTCTTTTTTCCATGGGGGGAAGTTAAAATGAATGATCTTTTCGAGTGAGGAAGGGTTGAAGTCCTGGTTTATCGATTCTCTGATTCTATCCAGTTGAATAGGTTTATATCGTTTTCTTCGAGGTGTAGGGATCACTCCTAAATCGGCTTGATATTGAGCTGAAATTTCTTTTTCGGTATTGATTGGATGCTTTGGTGATAACTTGGCTAATCGGAAAGCGTATTGTCTGATATTTGAATCTAGTCGGATTTTAGGAGGTTTTAGACTGGCTTCTACTTACTGTATTGGCAAAAGATGAAACGGCTTTCGAACAGATTACGGAACCTATGAGAAATGGTTTATTAAGATTACAGGAGAACGACAAATTCGTTCAAAAAGAGAATATCTAAGGTTCCGCTCTCGTTCCGCCGGAGTCGCTAGTCCCTGGATGGTCAGCGCAGATGGGTTGTTAACTCATTGTGGAAATGCATACGTTCCGCTAGATCCAGCCATAAGGGCGGAAATACTAAGGACGCATCACGATGACCCAATGGGAGGCCATTGGGGCAACCGAAAGACAATTGAGATTATTAAATCCAAATACTTCTGGTTTGGTATGTCAAAAGACATTAAGAACTATATAAAAGGCTGTGCAATATGTCAAAGGACAGCAGTTAAAAGGCATAGTCCCTACGGCGTTGCCCAATCATCACCTATTCCACAAGGACCATGGCAAGAAATATCTATGGATTTTATTACAGATCTTCCTCCTTCAAAGCTAGAGAAAAACGTTTACGATTCGGTATTGGTGGTTATAGACCGATATACGAAGCTTTCTCGATACATTCCAATTAACAAAACTATAACTGCACCAGATCTAGCAGAGATTATGTTTAGACACGTTTTTAAGGACTTCGGTGCTCCAAAAGGTATAATATCAGATAGGGGCTCTGTTTTCACAAGCCATTTTTGGTCGAGCTTAATGTTTTACCTCAAAATACGCCGCAAACTAACTACGGCATTTCACCCTCAAACCGACGGACAGACTGAAAGGCAAAATCAAAACCTAGAACACTATTTAACATGTTATGCAAACTGGCATCAAAAATAATTGGGCATCGCTCCTGCCTCTCGCCGAATTTACGTATAATACAACATATCACACGAAAATCAATATGAGTCCTGCCAAAGCGATGTATGGTATTAATCCGGAATTCAGCTACTTCGGCGAGGACGCCGACGCCGAAGGGAGGGCGGCAGCAGCACTTGAGAGACTAGAAAAACTTCAAGCAGAAAGAACAAAGTTTTAGGTAGAATTCTGGAATGCAGCTACTCAACGCAATAATAACACAAACAAATGGAAGAACGGACAAAATTTTATCTCTTATAAAATAGGAGAAAAGGTTATACTAAACACCAAAGAATATTAAAACAACTCCGTCCAAAAAAGAAAAACTTTCGACAGGTCACAGGTTATAGGTAATTCATTCAAAGTAATAGGAAAAACATTAGCCAGGCAAGCTACGAGTTGAAGCTACCTCCAACTTATAAAATACTAATGTTTTTTCAATCACTTAATAATACTCATGGTATTCACTACTCGAACCATGGGTTAGAATGCCAGGGAACCCCCGCCGCCGGAGGAAATTGAAGAACAAACAGAATATGAAGTGGAAAGCATTCTAGCATATAGGAAAAGAGGGAAAAACTATGCAATATCTAGTAAGATGGAAAGGTTATCAACCTGCTGAAGATACCTGGGAATCCACAAAAATCTTCAACATTCAAAAAGAATATTGGAAAATTATCAGAAGGATAATCAAGCGCCTCTCGAACGACGAACACGCGCCAGGAAATAAAAACTTCCAACTCAAACACTTTCTGAGCACCGATAGATGGCTGCGCAAGGACAGCTAAAAAATACACTTGGAATAACGAAAAACAAAGCTACGATACTGTTTCTCTATCAGCGAACCCATTAGCTATTTAAATTTTGTGGATTAGAATTACGATTCCAATATTCAATGAAGATAACAAAGGAAGTTATACAGTGTTGTACGGAAGAAATGGTTCCGGACTAGACTCCGGGTATATTGGATGAATAAGGTCTCGTCACACTCTTATGCGTAATGAGCTGTCACACCTTGCATCTGAACTTGTATATATAAACCTGGACATTTCCCTACAAATCCTGAGAGAAGTCAGACTCAAAGGATCTTAGGAACCCTAAAAAGATTATTAGCTAAATTGAATATCATTCCAAGCCTACTTACTACCTTGTTACATACAGGCTGCCGGTCTCCATTAAATTTCATATATACAGATATCAGGGTGCTTCGGGACGAATCACCTCAAAGGGAGGGCATTTGTTAGGACCGATTAGCACACGGCTATACACGAAAGGCTCGCGGGGAGACCCCGCCTCCGTCGCGAGCCCGTCGCTAATACCCTTCGGGAGGTTTGAACTAGCCATTCTACATAGAGACGCTAAACTGAAAATAAATATAAATAAAAATAAATAAACACATGAATAAGTCATATCGAAAATTAAAAGTCTTTAAGTCTTTACCTGTCATTTACACTAGTTGATTCTTTGTCACCTGTCCTAACACAATTATTCATTACAGCCAATCAGATATTGTCGTTTCTGATGTAACTATGGCTAACAATAGCCAATTAGATACAATCACAGCTTTTGGTGTAACCATAGCTGATGATAACCAATCAGATACGATTATAGTATCTGTATCTAACCGTCCAAATAACGAATCAAAGCATTTAGATTCTTTAGAAACTGAAAATAATCAAATTCCAAATAGATCATCGGGAGAATCTAGAGAGTCTAAGCGAATTAAAGGCTTAAATCCAGAAAATAGAGGCTTCTTAAATGAAAAAGGCAAATATAGAATAGTGAAAAAAGCAAATCTCGCTGTTACATTAAATGAAATTGCTTATTCCTGGCACTTTAACTCCATCAATAAGGGGGTGTATATCGAATTTCAATCAACTAGACGTACTAAAACTGATCAGTATATCTATTAAAGGGATATGTTGAATTCTAATAGATCTACTAATTCATGTAATAATAAACGTAATATGGAATAAGTGTGGAACGTGATGTGGAACATGCATAACGAGTAATGTAATCTGCAACGATGTGGAACCTTTAGTAATGCAGAATTTCGCTTATACTTGATTAAGTTTATTTATTTATTTGTTTGTTTAGTGTTTAACGTCTCTATATAGAATGGCTAGTTCTGACCTCCCAAGGGGTATTAGCGACGGGCCCGCGTCGGAGAGGCATAGCCTCCCCCGCGTGCCACCCGTGTGTGGCCCGAAGCCATACGTGATGGTACTCCTGGCGCCCTGCCCTTCGGTTAGTGCCCCCAAGCAGTGCCGTTTCCCTTTATGCTTGCGGCCCCTTCCCCTCCGTTTGGGTAGGCGTTTCCGCTTTTCTCTCTTCTTCATTCTACGCATACGTAGACTACTGCTTCCCTTATGCGAGGGATGTTTCGCTTCTGCCGGTTCCTAGAGTCAGCGCTTGTACAACGGCTGAGGAGTGGCGGTTCTGTTTCGGCGAGCCGTGGCTCTACTGGGACCACCCGAGCTTGTCCGGTCGCGAGTTTGCGATTCGCGAGCGTTAAGGGTGAAATACTGGGTGACTATGAGAAAGTTCTCAAACAGCTCCGGGTGCGCCATTATCGCGTTCAGGTATTTTCGTCCTTCTTCGGGGCGGCTGGCGCGGCGGTCTGGCTTCTCCGGCCAGGCGTGGAACTTGCGCTGGGAGATCTCACAGAATACAAAATGCTCAGGGGTTTTCTTGTATCCGCAGAGGCAGTTAAGCTCAGCGTCGCTATGGCCGAACCTTCTGTGATACTGCGCAAAGTCGCCATGTGCCGTTCGGGCGGCTAAGAGCCGGTGGAGCGACGTGCGGGGCAGAAATAGATTATATTATAGGTACTTTCTAGAATACCCTATAATACAAAATAGGTTCGCTACACCTATAAACGCTTTCCCAGCACACTATAAATAAAGCCGCTAGTACTAGGCTTTTGTAGAATTTTCTAACTACATTAAATCATCTATAATGTGTTTACTTTCGGAAGTTCTGGTTAACGCCAAAACCATTGCTTCACGCCCCTATTTCTGTTTGCTCCATAAGCCTACCCGGTATCTCATTGCCATCTGCCTAATACCCTATTGTAGACCGACACGCGCGTCCGTCCTCTCGGGCTATATAGACAGTGTCACTGTCGCTGCCATTATATACCACGCCCCGCAGTGTATAAATGCTGTTTCGCGTTACCTTATCGAATCTCTTCTCCCCTATAAGGCCGACCGTGTCTTGCAGGCTCTGCTAGTATTATACTCTTAGCCAAGCAGTATAATACTAGTGTTTCCAGCCCACTAACCAAAATAATATCATTCGAATCCGTCCTCCCTGTGGGAGGGCACAGGATTTATATTATGATATAAGTTAAGCACAAATATGATAATATAGTATTGGAAGACTTAGTTATGTTGTTGGTAGGAATGATCGAATAACGGAGTGAAAATGAAGAATGAATTGTCGAACTATATACCTATTCTAGGATTTCTGTTTGATTCACTTTTTCTCACTTGAGGTTTTCTTTTGAAGAATATCCTCATATTTATACACCTTGATAGCATTCTAGTAGTTTCCATTGTATTTGTAAGATCAGTTTAAACCGAATCTTACGATCTGTAGTAATCGCCGAAGGACAAACTTAATCGAATATATTTATAAAATCAGTTTTAAACTAAATCTTATCGATCTATAGTAATCGCCGAAAAGTAAACTTAATTGAATATAAGCAAAAGAATTTTGTATTGCTAAAAGTTCTACATCGTTGTGGATTATGTCACTCGTTACCTGGAGGACCACGCCCACTGTGGCCAATCTACGAGACGCGGGCCTCCCTCCCTGCGAGGTGGCTTTAGAGCACATCCGTATCAATATGGCACTCCGACTTCGAAGACTTGACATACGTCACCCGCTAACCATGCGGCTGATTGCACCAGGTCATCGCACGCAGGACGGCACAAAGACTGCGATCAGCGGACCGGCTGCTGCCGGGAGCACCACGCCCGATCCTATCTCCCCCACACTAACACCCCCGGGTGCAGAATGGACCCCACAATGGGGATAGACAAAGAGACAGCCGCAGCTAGCTTCACTGACTGGTGGAACGCCTTGCCGCCTAACACAATCACCATCTTCTCGGACGGATCTGAATCATACGATGACATGGGGAAGCACGTGGGCTACGGCTATGCAATCTACCAAGGGCAAACGCTTGCAGCCACTGGAAAAGGCGCGATTAACACGCTGTCCCATGTCTTTGACGCAGAAGCGATAGGTGCTTTGAAAGGGCTTCAGAAAGCGCTCACACTACCATCCGACGCAGATACAGAACGATGGCTATGCATCGACAGCACCTCTGTGATCTGGTGCAAACGAGCGAACGCTTCGGACACTTCTCAATGGGCGTTCCTAGAAAGCCATCGATTAATCGATCGGCACGCGGTCAACATACGGTGGTCCCCTGGGCACCAGGGTATAATCGGCAACGAGGCAGCGGATGAACTAGCAGACGCAGGGGCCAAAAGCGGTATAGTGGATCCAGGGCTTACTACGCAACCTACGATCAGCGGTATAGGATCGATAGCACGAGGCCTGGCTCGCAACGCCACAAGTGATTGGTGGTATAAGAACAAATCAACGTTGTCAGGTGGGTACCGCCAATGGCAACTCGACTACGCTTTGAAGGAGCCTATAGAACTCCATCTTCCCAGACCGACTCTACATCGACTACTTGCGCTGCGATCCAGGCACGGCGACTTTGAGGCCTACCATAGGCGCTTCAAGCACGAGGACGCAGAGACACACTGCCCATGCGGTAAGGCTAAAACCCCGGAGCACCTTGTGTTCTGTGAGATCTCCGTCAGGAGATTCCATTCGTGGCCACTGAAACCTACTCGCCCACCGACAAACGCTGGAGAAGGGCACGACTACATACGACAGCTTCTTGATCGCCCACAAGAGTTCGAGCGCTTTGTCACAACGACGCGGTACTTCAAGTTCTGCAACCAGGAGCCCACGGCACTCCAGACAACGTCCCACCGAGCGTTGCCCCCGACCTCTCCCCTCCTCCCCTCTCTCCCCCCCCTACTCTCTCTCCGCTTCACCCCAGAGCCTAATCTGAGGCGCGATTTATAGAGCGCGGCGCATTACTCTATACGACGATACAAAGGCTGCATCCTAACGTAATAACTGCTCTTTTAGCACTCCCTACCAGTGCGATTGCTGTATAGCCCGACATTCTTTTTCATGTAACAAGCAAAGGTTAATCCCTTCAATGCAGGACGCTCCCTCATATGGCGGAAGGAGGCTGCCCAACAGAGCTAGAGTTGTGTTGAGAGACCGCCGAGGAGGCGGCCTCAGTGCTTCAACCTAGCGACGACGTACTATACGTACCTAAGTGGTGAGCTCTTGGGTCTTCGACCCACTAGTGTATCACCCGTCTCTAGTACCCCTCGGGAGGTCAAGAGTCTAGCTAGCTCATATAGACGTAAAACAATAATAAATAAATAAATAAATTATGTCACTCGTTACGCATGTTCCATATTGCGTTCCACATTACGCTCTACACTTACGTGAATTAGTAGATCTTATTAGAATTCAACACTCCCAATGTATATAGTTCGTAATGTAAATGAATCCTTTATATTCGGCAAAACCCGAATTGAGAAATAGCATCTGCTCGAGCTCATCCGCCGCCATAGTATCTGTCGAAATCCGTAGTATTATATATATTAAAAGGCGGCCTCTGCCGGGGCTCATCCATCGCCATGTTTTCTAATAAGTGCTTCTGTTAAAGCGAAGCTTGCTAAAAACGTCCCTCTCATTCGAAAGTTCCTCCGCCGCTATGCTACGCTCTTACACACTTATAAGATAAAGTGCTAATATGTCCCTCCAATCTTTTTATAACGTGACTTATGGTGAACCGGGTCATATGGGGAACCGGGTCACAAAATTCAATTCTCTCTATGTGATCTTGTTCTACGAGCTACACATTCATCCAATTCCAACTCTAAATCACTTGAATTACTATCTGGCTCTTCTTCTTCAGTCTCCTCTTCTAATTCTTCAATTGGACGTTTACGTGGTCGTCCTCGTGGCTTTTTCTCCTTAGGTTTTTCCTCCGCCTCACGTACCATTTTCAGTACTTCCTCACTACTAAAGACAAATTGACCTTGTAATTTGACTCTTTTGCCTTTAGTTCTCTTCTTTCGAGTCTCAATTACCTCCTGAGCATCAGCGAGCTGTTTCCGAAGTAGGGCTATCTCAGCATTTTGAGATTCTACAAGCCTAGTCATTCTCTTGGCATATCGACGAGTTGGTGATGCAAGAGAATCATTATCTGCTAGAGCTTTATTAAAGGTCTGATTTGCTTGCCTTTAGCTCTGTCCCATCTGGAGGAGAGCTCCTAAGTATAGATAAGTCTAGATCTTGATTGGAGGTTCTCATTTGTGGAGTGGAAGGTTGCTGGGAGGAGTTAAATGGTAATGAATCGAGTACTTTTCGTGGGGCAAAAGGTACTAAACCAGCTCCTCTCCAGCCAGCTTTAATATTAGAAGAATTCAGTGCTTTTTTTCTAATATTTTGAAAGAGTTCTACCCATTCAGCTCTTTGGATTCGCTTTTACACCAGCTCGAGAATATCGATCGACCTCTAAAGCATGATATCGTTTCATTGGCCCATACACCGCAATATCAAGTGGTTGAAGCAAGTGGGAGCAATGAGGAGGTAATATAAGTAAAAATCGATATCCTTCTCTATACAGAAAGCAATAAAGCTGCCTGTAATATGACTTGAATGGCCATCCATGATCAAAAGTCGAGGTCGGTCACCTGACACTTTCTTGGATTCTGGTTCGAAAAACCCTTTTTAGCCATTCTAATCCATGACTATTTGAAGTCCATCCATTCGTACTAGTAGAGAACTGCCAGCTTTGAGGTGTGTCCTTTGGAATCCATGCAGAATTCGTATTCTGAGCCTTGAAAATGACCATAGGTGATAGAGCCTTTCCAGCTGCATTGACACATTCAAATGCAGTTATCCATTCTTGCTTGCCAGCTGCCAGCTGTAACTTTCCAATTCGATTTCTGAGTAGAATCGACTATAATACGCGTACTTTGAGTAGTTCCAACTCCAAATCCAGTTTCGTCCATATTATACATATCATCTAATTCATACTTTCGTTCAATGAGACGCGTACGAAACGCGTCAAACCAAGCCCGAATATTCTCCGGTGTTGCCTCTTTAGCCCGATTAGACTCTAATTGACGTGAGTAGCATGTCTTAAGTTCTGGATGTCGTTTTTGGAATCTATAGATCCATTCGTGGCCTATAGGTAGAATTTCTGTCGAGGTAGGAATTCGAGATGACGCGACCTGAACGCGTCGAAGACGAATTTCGTCGGCCATTTCCTTCACCAAACATAGGTGTAGCAGGGAATCCAGTGATGGTAAGTCGTGAAACCCATCGTACAAGAGTATTTTCTTCTGCGTTTGAAAGAATTTGAGCCATTTCGTGGGATTGAGTACGTGATTTCCTTCCAGCGACCCTAGCTATGAGAGTTGACTTAGGAACTTCAAAAAATACTCTGCAGCCTTTCTAATTGATTTAAATTCCTTCAATTGAAGTGCAATATATAGCATTCTGTATCTTCTCTTCAATTTGAGAAGGCGTAAGAGGTGATTCGGTATGCATAGCAAAATTTGTTGGGGTTTGAAGTCAGTGATGGCACAACAAATTTCGAAGGAAACTTTTTCTTCGAAATACGACCTATTCGCGATCGATCTAGATCATACTTATTAAACCAATTTGATTGCAAATACCCCCAAGTGATTCTGACCAGTAGTTGTTGTGATACTGTCATCGACACTCCAAACACGAAACGTACACGAAAAGTCGCGTAAAAATTTTTTACCTCGAAATCTACAACATCAAAGAATATCAATATGGAGCACTCCGATTGTATAGTTGTAGAGGTCCCAAATACTAATCTGAATACTCTTTCAGATATGAATATGAGAGAAGCATATCCAGACCAATCTATGATACCAAATACCTACCCAGCAATCACCTCTAGCCCTCCTATAACCCCAAGTTTACCCACCCATTTCAGAAGAACACCAATCGAATCACCAAGCCTTACTTCACCAATCAATCAATTAACCAGCCCTGAAATTAGAATGCAATGACTTCAGTATACCTAGCGATCCTTTTATTACTCAAAAGTCAAACAATACTACTCAAAATCTTCAATCAAAACAAAAAGCGGAACTCTACTACATTACTCACCAATCCAAACAAGCAATCCAAAATCCAATCCAATCCAATTACTCCCAAAGAAGCCATTCTAAAAGCTAGAGATCTCATAGTTCTAGCTTCCACTCTCTCTCTCAATCACGTGATGAACAATCTAAGCTATTAGATCTTTTAGAGATCTTCAGAGAATATACTGAAAAAGGAAATCTTACTACAGCCTCTAAAATCATTACCTCTCAAATCAATCACCTAGAAACAGCAACACGAAAAATCGAATCCCAAGCCAAAGCTTTAAGCAAACCCCTGATATCTACTACTACATTACCAACAAAAACCAACATACGCAAACGTTTCAAAAGAAGGAGAATGGAACCTAGTTTCCAAAAGGAACAATACCAAATCTATCACTGTTGAGAAAAAACTCAATCCTATTCAAAAGCGACTCATTCTAATCAAACCGGAGATCCCAAATCCTACTTCCTTCTCCCCTTAACTATTCGGAACAAAATAAACGAAGCCTTCCAAAAGATTGGAATCAAAGGGCCAGTTATTGCAGCAGCTACTCTATCCTTCAATAACAATATCATCATTACAACAAACGATCCCTTTACATCACAATTCCTATTAGAGAAGAAGGCTATTTGGAGCAATATTATTGAATTCGAAAGGATTCAAAAGGATCAAGAATGGCACAAAAGTTATAATTCACAAAGTCCCTATTAGAGAATTCTCAGGACCAAAGGGAATGGATCTCATTTTAGATGAAATCAAGACCTTCAATCCTGATTTCAAGCCTATAGGAACCCCATTCTGGCTCACACCTGCTTCTAAAAGAGCTTATCAACGAGAGGGTGCTATAGTCGTTGCTTTTGCTACCAAATCAGAAGCAGAATTAGCTATTCGAAAGCGATTATATATTGCTGGAAGTAGTACAAGAGTAGAACAATTTTACGAAACAAAACCAACCACACAATGTCAAAAGTGTCAAGGATTTGGGCATCAAGATGCCTATTGCAGAAGGAACCCTTCCTGCGGTCTTTGTGGAGGTAAACATATTACATCAGTACACTTGTGTATGGTATGTAACATCAGAGGAAAGTTTTGCCAGCACTTAGCAGTGAAATGCTCGAATTGCCAAGGGAACCACACAGCAAACTCGAAAACATGTGAAACCTATCAAGCTATTCAACAAAAATCGAATAATACTCATCAATGAGTTACGCCAATATTCGAATCCTTCAAATAAATCTTAATAGGAGCTCACAAGCTACAGAGAACGTTCTACAACTTGCAATAGAGCTTAACATCGACCTTATTATGATTCAAGAACCTTGGATTATCAAGAATGGAATCGATTACTCAAATTCAAGATCTATTATACACTCCAATTTCACACAAACACTACCAAGATTCGACCCTAATTACCGGCCACGTACACTACTATACACATCAAAAAACTCTCCAAGCTACAATCAACCTAGCGTCCGATTCTCCAACAGATTCTGATATACAGATTTTCAATTGTCAAAATGGAAACAAAACCTTTCAAATCATCAATATATACAACGAAGCTGATCAAGCTAAAGAGAATGGTTTCACAATCGAAAGGTGCTTGTATAACATATCTATCACACAAGAAACCATCCTTTTAGGCGACTTCAATGCCCA